>JAMPIV010005517.1:0-600000 GCA_024509875.1 Oreohelix idahoensis
TCAGTCCTGACAAGAGGTGAACGAAACGAGGCCGCGCTGTGTAACCCACACAGAAGGATCACAAAGACATGACATGTGAGGTTAATTTAAATTAGCGTTTGTTTTTATATAATTCCTGAAATTATATTCAGCAACGAGTCTGTTTTTAATGTTTAGTGATGATAAGATTATATGTGTTTTCCTAAGTGAAAAATGTCTTATTTAGGACATTATGATTTAGTCTTGAAATATAAGTGAGTGAAAATAATGTTGATAGGTTTTATTAGGCACGCAAAGCCTAAATCCAACGATGTGAGAATTTTAGTATCAAGTATTTCTAAATATATTCCATTCAGATTGACGGGCAAATTTAGTAGGAGAGTGTTTTTTATACATGAAACCATGGACAGAAATGTTATCAGAAACTGCAATTTAGATAATATTAAATAGTTGGGAAGATGGGCAACAGCGGAGAGCCACGTGAGTGATTGTGTATAAAAGCGGCGCGAGGGGTCAAATATTTGTTACGGTAACACTCTTCCCTAGTTTAGTCCTACTTATATATGTTTTTACGCAGTTTTAATATTGTGTGAATTCTAGACGGGGTGGGAAGCAGATAAAGAATAATGTTCCCCAATTAAAGGAAATAGAGAGTTTTTTGGGAAATGTTACGGCCATGTGGCAACGTTGTGTATGTTGGTCCCAGTTTTTTAGGTTAAGTCGAGAATAATTATATTGTATTCTTTTTTTATGTAAGAATGGTAATTTAGTGTATTTCACGTTTATTGATTAATTCTAACTGTAATATTTTAAGTGGTGTTAATGTGAAGGTGAGAATATGTATTTAGATTTCTGGAGGACGCGAGGCCACTCCTTGGGCGTAAAGCGCATTTGAGACATGTGTTTCTCTGGTTGCTCCCGGCGGAGCATGGAAACACCAATGTGGCTGGTGTCTATCACAAGCCGACAAGAAGCATTTATATGCTATGGCAGTGATTTGTTTCGGTAACGATGTGTTTCATGTGATGAGTTCCCAATCTCATCAGGGGTCGTATACGACACGCTTGTTGCCCGGCGCACCAGTCGTCACATACGACATGCTTCAGAATGCAGTAACGAATATTGAGATAGACCAGTTGTGAGGTGGTGGTTTATTCTCGTTATTGAGAGTATTTGTTGAGTTGAATATTATTTTATGTCCATTTTATGATTATTTAATTATGGTTATGTGAGGAATGGTTGTGAGAGCACGTGGGCTCACTTCAAGATATATATTTCTCTTCTCCGCTCCTGAGGGAGCATGGGGCCAACAGTGTGGTTTGCCTCCATAAGTATTCATATGCTAGGGCAGTAGTGGTTTCGGTAGCAATCTGTGTTACACGGTGAGGTTGCCAGCCTCATGCACAACACCATACTAGTATCATTGGACGACATGCATGAGTGTGTGTGTGTGTGTGATAGCTGAGTGTGTGCTCTTGCAGTAGTGGTTTCGGTAGCAATCTGTGTTACATGGTGAGGTTGCCAGCCTCATGCACAACACCATACTAGTCGCACTGGACGACACGCATGAGTGTGTGCGTGTGTGATAGTTGAGGGTGTCAGGTGGCGTGGAAGGATGAGAGTATCATTATTTAACTATGATTTTAACTATTCTGTGCTTTGTTTGCTTCTTCAGATTAGCATCGGGCACTGTTGGGTGTTTTGTTTTGTTGGGTTTTGTGATGTTCGCTAGTTTATTTGTTTAACGTTTGCTTTGTCACTGAATGGGCTGTAAAAATAAATATAGCCCCTGCCTCTAGAATCAAGAGTTTTATTGTTGTTCGGGTCGGTGCGAGTGTGAGCAAGAGAGTGATCACACATCACAATATAATCATCATCATCATCTCGCCCACCCTTCCACAATTGGCGCTGCGAGCAGGGTCAGGCAGACAGTGACACTGAGCAAACAGCAAACGAACAAATAGTGTAAACACCCAGCAGTGCATTCCTGCAGCAAGATGGCTAATGCGCATATGAAGATATTGTACGTGAAGGAGCCAGAGATAAGGTTATTTAGTGGAGAGGGGAGACCCACTTGGCAAGAGTTTGTGGAGGATGTGGAAGCCGCGTGGAAGGTGGCGCCGTTTTGTGCAGAAGACAAGTTAGACATGATATGGAACAACGTTACGAAATGGGTATCTAGAGAATTACGGATACATGGCGGTGCCAAGGCCAGCCCTGAGCAGTTACTAGAGCGTGTCAAAACCGCCTACAGCGAGCAACCCCAAGTCAGTGCGATGACCAGGAATTTCCCTTGGGAATATGCTGTTTATGGTGGAAGTAAAAAGCCTGAAACACTGGCCCAGATAGCAAGTGCAGAAGTTAAGAAGGAGGAGGAGGCACTTAGAGCAGAATTATCCTTCCTAAAGTCCCAGATAGCACAGATGTCAGAGTCCAGTTCGCCAGCACAAGAAGAGGTGCAGAGAAAGAGAGCACCATGCCAGCCGCGGGAACAGCCAACGCAAGACGAGGGGGTGTGTCCGCGAAAACAGCCAAAGCACGACGAGGAGGTGCATGTTCTGGTATGTGAGAGTCAAGCTGTTGTTAACGAAAGCAGTGAGCTGACAGTACCGACCAGTGCAGCTGCACCGACAAGGCGAAAAGGAGTTTGCAAGTGGTACAGTGTCCGCAGGGGATGGGGATTCATCACGCCAGATGATGGAGGTATTGATGTATTTGTACATCAGACCAAGATCTTCAGAAAGGGATTCCGGAGTCTGGCGAAGAATGAACGAGTCGAATTTGACAGCAAACCATCGGCCCAGGGCATGGAAGCAATTTATGTATGCGGCATTGGCGGTCACGAGTGTAAGGGCAGCAGAAAGCGACCCATGGCACAGAGGAAGCCCAGAAAGATAAGATGCTACAATTGTGGAGACCTGTCAGACCACATGGCAGCCAAGTGCCCTCAAGGCCCGCTTCCGAAGAGATGTTTTGGATGCAAATCCCCAGAACATTTGATAGCTGCCTGTCCCTCAAAGAGCTCTTTCCCGAGACGTGCTACCACAACCAGGTTTCCTTCCGGGCGCAAGCCAAGAGATGGCCACGACAACTGTCACACTAAGGGCGCCGAGAAAATTGGTCGTCGTGCAGGGGAGGAAACCCGTCCTAAACTGAGAGGAGGGAGTGCGCATCAAGGTTCAGAGGAGGAGACACATCAAAAGCAGATAGCGGGGAATGTTGGCCATCGTCCACGCAAAACGAGTGTCAAGCACGTCAGGAGCAATCCCCCTACAGATTCGACAGCTACAAGCGCTGACAGGCAGATGTCACGGGCAGACAGCGACGTGGCACCGGTGAGCGAGTCTTCAAGACCACAGCGGCAGACAGCCCGACAACGTACAACTGGAGACATGACGACCAAGAGTGTCTCCAGCCGAGTTGTACCGAATACAGAATCTGAGCCCAAAGCATCGCCGCTCAGAAAGAGTCCTGCGCAGCATCAACGATCTGAGAGGTTACAAGTGAAGCGCCGGAGGTAGTGATGTTGTCGGGACGACAACAAAATCAGGAGGGAGATGTATGATGGGGCCGAAAAGGAGACGCCCGCCCCCCTACCTGTTTTTGGGCAGATTTATCGCCCATGTATTTTAGAAGTGCGCGAAGCATGCTGAGATGTAAATTCTTCAAGATTGATGAAGTAGAAGATATGTTATTAGGCCACAATAATGCCTTTAAATTAAGTTGTGGTGTAGAATTGTGTTATATTAAATAGCTGTAGGTTTTATTTGTGTTTTCGCTATTCCTAAAGCAATATATCGCGAGTGTTATTTAAGTAGCGCGATTACGGCGCGCGCGGACTAAGTTGAGTGTTAGGCTTAGCAGTCTATATAAAGCATAGGAAGGCCAGCAGCGACCTTTCAGAAGTATCAGTCCAGACAAGAGGGAACGAAAACGATGCTACGCGCTGTGTACCCACACAGAAGAACACAAAGACATGACATGTGAGTTAATTTAAATTAGCGTTAGTTTTTTTATATAATTCTGAAATTAATATTCAGCACGAGTCTGTTTTAATGTTAATTTTTAGTGATATAGATAGATGTGTTTCCAAACGAAATGTCTTTTTAGGACATTATGATTTAGTCTTGAAAGGATAGATGAGTGAAAATAATGTTTGATAGGTTTTATTAGGCACGCAAAGCCTAAATCCAGATGTGAGAATTTAGTATCAAGTATTTCATCCATCAGACCGGGCAAATTTAGTAGGAGAGTTTTTTATACATGAAACTGGACAGAAATGTTATCAGAAACTGCAATTTAGATAATATTAACTAGTTGGGAAGATGGCAACAGGGGAGAGCCACGTGGTGATTGTATAAAAGCGGCGCGAGGGGTCTGCGGTAACACTCTTTAGTTATCACTTAATGTTACGCAGTTTTTATATTGTGTGAATTGAGACGGGGGTGGGAAGCAGATAAAGATAATGTTCCCCAGTAAAGGAAAGAGAGAGTTTTCTTGGTAAATGTTACGCCATGTGGCACGTTGTGTATTTAGTCCCAGTTTGGCTTAATTCGAAAAATTAATTATATTGTATTCTTTATGTAAGAGTAATTTAGTGTATTTCACGTTTATTGATAATTCTACTGTATATTTAATGGGTTACTGTGAGGTGAGAATATGTATTTAGATTTCTGGAGGACGCGAGGCCACTCCTTGGGCGTAAAGCGCATTTGAGACATGTGTTTCTCTGGTTGCTCCCGGCGGAGCATGGAAACACCAATGTGGCTGGTGTCTATCACAAGCCGACAAGAAGCATTTATATGCTATGGCAGTGATTTGTTTCGGTAACGATGTGTTTCATGTGATGAGTTCCCAATCTCATCAGGGGTCGTATACGACACGCTTGTTGCCCGGCGCACCAGTCGTCACATACGACATGCTTCAGAATGCAGTAACGAATATTGAGATAGACCAGTTGTGAGGTGGTGGTTTATTCTCGTTATTGAGAGTATTTGTTGAGTTGAATATTATTTTATGTCCATTTTATGATTATTTAATTATGGTTATGTGAGGAATGGTTTGTGAGATGCCACGTGGGCTCACTTCAAGATATATATTTCTCTTCTCCGCTCCTGAGGGAGGCATGGGGCCAACAGGTGTGGTTTAGCCTCCAGTAGTTAAGTATTCATATGCTAGGGCAGTAGTGGTTTCGGTAGCAATCTGTGTTACACGGTGAGGTTGCCAGCCTCATGCACAACACCATACTAGTATCATTGGACGACATGCATGAGTGTGTGTGTGTGTGTGATAGCTGAGTGTGTGCTCTTGCAGTAGTGGTTTCGGTAGCAATCTGTGTTACATGGTGAGGTTGCCAGCCTCATGCACAACACCATACTAGTCGCACTGGACGACACGCATGAGTGTGTGCGTGTGTGATAGTTGAGGGTGTCAGGTGGCGTGGAAGGATGAGAGTATCATTATTTAACTATGATTTTAACTATTCTGTGCTTTGTTTGCTTCTTCAGATTAGCATCGGGCACTGTTAGGTGTTTTGTTTTGTTGGGTTTTGTGATGTTCGCTAGTTTATTTGTTTAACGTTTGCTTTGTCACTGAATGGGCTGTAAAAATAAATATAGCCCCTGCCTCTAGAATCAAGAGTTTTATTGTTGTTCGGGTCGGTGCGAGTGTGAGCAAGAGAGTGATCACACATCACAATATAATCATCATCATCATCTCGCCCACCCTTCCACATATGCATAAAATGTTCCAAGTTGTTATACGTTATGTCGAGTGGGGTATCTCTAAGCTGAGGACGTTCTGATGAACACTGTTGTCGTACGGAGAACGCTGACGAGATATCTATGTATATTCCTTCACTGTTTGAGTATATCTCTGTAGGTCAGACTGGATATCTTCACGAAATGTTAGTGATATGTAGACTCATAATCTTGCGTATGTAGTCGTGATTCATATACTTTCGAGTCTGCTTCATAAAATGCGCTTAAGAGTGTGTTGCACGTGGTATAAATATGCGATTCCTCTTTTGAGCTCTTTTGCTTGACTTCAGATAATAATGATCTTTCGAGTGAGTTGAATTTATGATGATTCTGTATTGAACTTGTGATAAATCGGTATTGAACTTGTGAGCAAGCAGTATATGGTGACGAAAAATGCTGCGTCCACCTTATGACTTGTGGGTGAGACAATATTCCTTTTTAATTGAACGATAATGTCGGGCATGTGGACTCAATCAAAGGATTTTATTTCCCCCGATGAAAGAGCAAATGTGGTTCTCTAGATACCGGTTGCGAGTAATCACAACGATGAAATAGCAAATATGGATCGCAAATGTTGCATGAAAGAGCAAATGTCGGAGAAAATACAATACGAAAGATGTAGGAAAAGATAGAGCACTAAGGCCTTTGCGCTCGTTTATCACAATAGCCCCTCCTCAAGTGTGATGTCAATCGTACTCAGGAGAGCTAAGCCTTCTTGCTCGGGATTCCTTAATCATTTTCCTCATCTTCGTTTTTCTCTTCGGTTTCCACCCTTTCCTCTACTTGTTTGTGCTCTCCGTCCTGCCTCATAGGATGACGGCTTAAAAAATCCGCTCCTACGTTATGTTTTCCTTGGATATAGTCCACTTGGAACGTGTAAGGTTGTAGATCAAGCGACCACCTCATCAGTCTAGCATTCAAATTCTTTGAATTGGCGAGGAAGGTCAGAGGTTGGTGATCACTCTGGATTGTAAATTTCCTTCCGTACAGGTATGCTTGAAATTTTTGTATTCCCCAGACGAGGGACAAACATTCCTTTTCGATTGTGGAATAGTTTTGTTCTGCTCGGTTTAACTTCCGACTCGCATATGCGACCGGAAATAGATTTGGTGGGCTTCTGTCATCTGGCTGTAGTAATGTAGCCCCGATTCCAATGTTACTGGCATCTGTGCGCAAGATGAATTTTCTAGTTAAATCCGGAAGCCGTAAAATAGGTTTTGTGGTGAGCTTCTCTTTTAAGAGTGCATATGCATGTTCACATTCTGCTGACCATGTCACTTTATCTGGGTTTCCTTTCTTGGTTAGCGATGTAAGCGGCGCACAGAGGCTATTAAAATCTTTTATATATCTCTGGTAGAATCCACAGAGAGATACAAATGACCGGACATCCCTTTTTGTGGACGGTCTCGGTGCATTTCTCAGCTTCTCAACGTTTTGAGTCTCGGGGAACATGGTCCCATGGGATATAGTATGTCCTAGGAACTCTAGCTGTTCACACCCAATTTGACATTTGGTTGGGCGGGCGGTTAGTCCCGCTTCTCTGAGTCTGTTAAACAGCAAGGATAGCGCTGATATATGTTCTTCAAACGATTCAGTAGCTACTAGGACATCATCCATAAAATTGCTGATGGCGGAATGATTCAAAGGATCCAATAACTTTCGCATCATCCTTGTGAAGACACTAGGAGCATTGTTCAGTCCAAATGGCATCACATTAAACTCGAAGTGTCCATCTGGAGTACTGAAGGCTAACAGGTTCCTCACCTCAGCTTTTACCGGTATTTGATAGTACCCTTTACTGAGGTCGATCTTTGAAAAATAGCGAGCCCTGCTCAGCTTAGTAAATAGCTGGTTCTGGTCAGGTAACGGTTCTGGCTGGAACTGTGTTAACGCATTCAGCTGTCGGTAGTCGATGCACAGGCGGTGTTCTCCACTGGGTTTGCGTACCAGCACCACTCCCGCACTGTAAGGGGACTCCGACTTCGAAATTATGCCTTCCTTAATTAAGTAATCAATTTCTTGCTTTAATGCCGTCGCCTTGGCATACGGAATCGGATAGGTTCTCATTCGGACAGGCGTAGGATCCGTGACTTCCATGTCAAACTCCATCAGGTTTGTCCGGCCCGGTTTGTCTGTCAGAGAGTCGGCGTGGTTTTCCATCAATCTCCTTACTTTTTCTTGCTGGGCTTCCGTTAAGGGGGAGCTTATTTTCACATCTAAATGTGATTCCTCCTGTATCACCGGGTACTCTACGGATGATAATGGCTCTTCTTCCATTTGCATAGCAATGGCCATAGTCATGAGGTGCGCTGGTTCGGCAGGGGCTCGCTCGTAAAACTTCTTAAGCAGATTTAAGTGGTAAATTTTCTGCTTTCCGTTCACGGCGATTTTATAGTTGGTGCGAGAAATCTTTTCCGCCACTTTGTAGGGTCCCCTCCAGCAAATCTGCAATTTATTACTGCTACTTGGCAGAAGAAGTAGCACCTTCTCTCCTACTGCTAGTTCTCGGTCCTTCGCATTGCGATTGTAATATTTGGCATGTTTCCGCCTAGCCTCCCGTACTTTCGCTGTGGCTAATTCCCAGCCAGTCTTCAAGCGTTGTTTCAAGTCTGTGACGTACTGGAAGGCTGATGTGACAGTGTCGTCTGCCTTGGCATCTGTCCATGTTCTTAGTAATGCTTCTAATGGACCTTTAATAGGTCTTCCGAAGAGTAATGTGGCCGGAGGAACTCCAGTTGATGCATGCGGGACTTCCCTATAAGCAAATAATGCGGCAGGAAGATACTGATCCCAAGTTTCTGGCTTCTCCTGTGCCAACTTCCGAAGAATAGAGGTGAGCGTCCCGTTAAACCGCTCTACTTGCCCGTTACTTTGGGGGTGATAGGGCGAAGTATGGATATGCCTAGTCTTGAATATTCTAAGCACCTCCTCTGTCAACTTGCCTCTAAATTGTGACCCGTTGTCTGTGAGAATTTCATGCGGGAAGCCCAATCTAGTAAAGATATTCAGTAAAGCGTCAGCTACATGCACTGAGTCGCATGCTGGCATGGCTATGGCTTCGCCCCACATGGAACAGGTGTCCACTAAGGTAAGGATATGGGAGTTCCTCTTCTTAGTTCTCAGCAGAGGTCCAATTATATCCACGGCCACTCTTTCAAATGGGGTGCCCAAGATTGGCATCTCCCCAAGGGTCGCGGGTGCCGTCCAGTGTTTTGGTGCAACTTTCTGGCACTGAGGACAAGACTTGACGAAACGTTCAATGTCGCCGGTGATCCCTGGCCAATAATAGTGGCAGGCGATCCTTTGAGTCGTGGCGCTCATTCCCATGTGTCCACTAAATGGGATAGAGTGGCCCATCTCAAGCACCTGGTTCCTATAGGTTGCAGGAACTACTAATTGGTTGTGTTCCTGTCCTTCGTTTCCAGCTCGGCGATACATCAATCCATTTTTCATAAAGAAGTCTCCCTTGGTAGGTGGGTTGTGTGTCCTAGGTAATTTTTTTAAAACAGGGCGCCAGTGAGGAATCTTCCCTTTGGGCCCTCTTCAATTCCTCGGGGAGGATATTGGTAGGAGGTTCCTGCTCTGCGTCTTTTCTTGACTGTCCTCTAGTCTGTACGGCCGCCATGACTAGTGGTTGAGTAGGTTCTCCAAGGAACACATATCTACATCCCAAGATTAAAGAGTAGATTGGTTCTTCCATGATAGCTGCACGAATCTCTCCTGTCACATAACGAGATTCCACTCTGATAAGTGCAATTGGCAGTGTCATGGGTGCAACATCCTTCGTCGGACCTTGGATGTCGACACTCTCTTCTGTTATTTGGTCAGGGGTGACAAGAGATGCCCTGACCACCGCATCGAAAGCAAGTCCTGTATCATAAAGGCACTATACAGATTGTCCGTTTACGAGGACTGATTCGATGACGGGAGGATGAGAAACGTTTCCGGTCCTCTGCTCCTTCCGGGGTGACGATTTTGTCTGCAGACAGGCAGCATGTTGGGGAGGAGGTCTGCGCTTGCACTCATTAGTGTTGTGATTGTTCAAGCAACAGTACTTGCACCATTTATCTCCCTGTCTCTGGTGCGGCGCAGCATTTTTCTTGTTTTGCTCTTTGTAGTTATCTTGTTTTGCGTGCTGTTTATGCGAGATGTGTGGTCCTTTGCTTTGTTGGTCTGGTTGGGAGCGAGCAGGTTGCTTTGGCGCCTGATCCGAAAACTTCTTTCTGGCTCCTTGAGACTCCATGAGAGCATTTTGGAATCGCTCTGCCAGTGTAAGAATATTTTCTAACCGGTCAGCGCCGTTTTCAGTGAGAAATCTACGCATTTCCACCGACATAGACTCTTTTAGTTGCTCTATCACAATCAGCTCTTTCAACCCGTCATAGTTCTCGGTAAAGTTTCCCAGTGTACACCACTTCACTAGGTAGTCTTCAATACGGGCTGCAAACTGTGAGAAAGTCTCTCCTGCATCCTTCCTAGAACCTCGAAATTTTTTTCGGTAAGCCTCTGAATGAAGCTCGTACCTCACCAAGAGAGCTTTTTTCAATGCCTGGTAGTCATCTTGCTCTCCGGCCGGAAGTTTATTAAAAACTTCGTAGGCGGCTCCTCTTAGGCCCTGGGAAAGTTTCAAGTTCCACTTCCGTTCTTCAAGCCCAAACCCTGTTGCAAAGCGTTCAAAGCGGTCTAAAAAGGCGTCCATGGTATCGTTCCTTTCTGAAAAAGGTTCCAGCGGAAAGTTCATGGCATTGGGTGGTGCAGGTTGCAAAGTAGGCACACCATCTGAGCGGGGTGAGTACCCTCCATCAAAGTTGGAAGCCGCTGCACTTTTTGCCAGCTCTATCTGATTGGTCTGCCCCTGGATTTCCAGTTGCTTCATCTTAAGTGCATGCTCTGCTGCTGCTGCTTTCTCTTTACGCTCCGCTGCTTCTGCTGCTTCTTTCCGCTCCGCTGCTTCTGCTGCGGCTTTCCGCTCCGCTGCTTCTGTTGCTTCTTTCCACTCCGCTGCTTCTGCTGCCGCTTTCCCCTTCCGCTCCGCTGCTTCTGCTGCGGCTTTCTCCTTCTCCATTGCAAGTTTCTGCACTTCTATCTCTCTTGCATGGAGTTTATCAGTCTCCTCACTCACAAATTTCATCAGATCTTTTCCACTTAACCCGTATTCACGCCCTGCCTCCATTAAACTAGTTCTAATTTTTGCGGCATCTGCCATGATATGCAGTATGGGTTCACGAAGGGAAAAATTGGCAGTGACCTCCAAGCAAATTGTTTAGACTCGCACGAGTAATTATCTCTTTAAAACCAGCTAGGTTTAAATTAATAATCAAGTTCAAATAGTTCTTTAAAAAAAATCACTCACTTAGCGTATTCTGAAAATTATATAACAGATTATCTCGAAGTTTTCTATGAAAAATTTGCTAAATATTTATGATAACAATTTCTCCAGCAATTACTGAAAAAAAAAAATTTTCTGTTCCCTACAGTATCCTCTGTTCTCAAAAAGTGCTTAATCTGTCCGTTTGATACTCAATTTAAAAAGTATCACTCGTGCTTTAGAGATATAAATTATCCCCCCTATGAAATAGACAAATTATAGTAAGAGTCAGTCTAGAAGGTAATCCCTCAAAATGCCAACAAATTTTGCAATTATCGCAACTGTATAGCAGGGATGAAAATGTGATTTATCACCCTTCTAAGTCCGGGTTCACTAATCCCGGACGAGCCCCCAAATGTCGTGTGGTGAGTCACTGGGGCAACTACTACAGTAGTTTTTGCCAGGAATAGTCTATGAGATATAGATATAAGGTCTCTAGAAGTTGGCTCGTTAAGAAAGAATAAAGAGATAAGGACAAGAAGACAGGAATGCGAATGCTTTCCACTAGACAGTGTTTTCTAATTAATTATGGAAAGAGTTCTGTTTCCCCACGACCTTAGCTTCTGCCCTTAGATCCCGTAAAGAAAAAGCCCCCAACCTCATCTGAGTAGAGAAAGGTTCCTATAGGTGAATATGTAACACCGACAGCACGAGTGATACATTAACAAACCCTTGATAATGATCAACCGATCGTTGGGTTTATTAATGAAATATCCACACATATAGGGTTAGTAATGGTTAGAACGTGATGATGGTGAAAGACGATTCACACAAAACACACAGATGAGATAATAAAATTACAGTTAATTAAGTAATAGTTAATTAAGAATGAACTGGTGTAAAGTGAAATGATGATGTGATATGATACGTGTTACCAAAATGGTGAGTACTCTACACAGTCCATGTGTCTCTAAATGCTTTTCCTAGATATGAGGATTCACATGTATGCATAAAATGTTCCAAGTTGTTATACGTTATGTCGAGTGGGGTATCTCTAAGCTGAGGACGTTCTGATGAATACTGTTGTCGTACGGAGAACGCTGACGAGATATCTATGTATATTCCTTCACTGTTTGAGTATATCTCTGTAGTGTTGATCAACAGTTAATAGCTGTCATATGAACAAAAGGTCTGTTGTCTAATCTCCCGAGGGTACTGGTCAGACTGGATATCTTCACGAAATGTTAGTGATATGTAGACTCATAATCTTGCGTATGTAGTCGTGATTCATATACTTTCGAGTCTGCTTCATAAAATGCGCTTAAGAGTGTGTTGCACGTGGTATAAATATGCGATTCCTCTTTTGAGCTCTTTTGCTTGACTTCAGATAATAATGATCTTTCGAGTGAGTTGAATTTATGATGACTCTGTATTGAACTTGTGATAACTCGGTATTGAACTTGTGAGCAAGCAGTATATGGTGACGAAAAATGCTGCGTCCACCTTATGACTTGTGGGTGAGACAATATTCCTTTTTAATTGAGGAATGAAAGATGTCCTATGGCGAATTCTGCTAGCCAAATGTCCGTTTTTGATAACTTATTTCTGGTTAGACGTCAGACACGTTGCGTGTAGACTCAGACTTCTGATGAACTTCTTTTCCCTTCGCGAATACAGCATTCACTTTTCACAATATAAATCTCTAGCATTGACCCAATGAACTATGTGGGCGATCTAGATGTTGAAACACTTTAAAGACTCCGTAGAAATAAAATCATCTAGGAGCTGGACAAATATGCGTCCGTCCACATCGAAGAACACACAGAAAAGGCCCCGAAGTTTCATTAACTTCTGCCAAATTGAGACAGGCTAACGTCTGCTAATTCTGCCCCAAAAGGCAATGACGTACTTCTGGGTAACCCGTGGATACAGTACATCAACAACATGGTCTACCATCGATACCCATCTGATAACGACCGATATGTTATGACTTTTAATCATAACAATAGTGTTTATCATTCCATATAGTGTATTACAAGGGGATTGACATAAGTCTTGAGCCTGACCATGAAGGAGTCACAGGAAGAAGATGAAACTTGGCACATTTAAAGATCATCATATTTGCACTGAATATGTAAAGTACGCCGTTGTTTCTTCAATGGGTTTTACCGCTACGGTGCACGGCGCAATGTACCCTATTGACCGGATCTGCTGCTCCAAAGATTTGACAAAACAACGGAAAAGAAGGAGGCCAGAGCAGAGATAAAATTTCTGATGTTTCAGGGAAAAACACCTACATGTTTTGGAGACCATGGTGACAGTAGATGAGACTTGGGTACACCATTATGACCATCATCCATCATGTGACGTATACTTTCCAGAACGTTGTCTCCATTACAGCTGCTCTGAACGCATCACGATTCTGGGCAAGTCGACCTGCATCAGCCAAAGACAAGTTCAGACTCTCTGTGATGTCCTGGGTCCACCGTCGTCTAGATCGACCCCTTCCCCTTTTTCCAGGGACCATGCCTTCCATCACTGTTTTTTCCAGACTATTATGTCTTTTTATATGACCGAAAATATTCAGCTTCCTTATTGCGATGGTATTTAGGAGCCAATGTTCCTGTACGTTTAGTGAGTGCAGTACTTCTCTGTTGGTCTTTTTTTCTGTCCAGGGTATTCTCAACATCCTTCTGTAGCATTTCATTTCGAATGATGTAATTTTTTTTGCAACTGTTTTATTGAGTGTCCAACTCTCGCAGCCGTATGTTGCTACTGGGAATATACATGCTCTGATCAGTTGTAACTTTGTTTCTTTGCTTGTGCCTTGCCATAGGTTTTTCATCTGTATTAGTTTATGTGAAGCAATTGCAAGTCTTCTTTTAATTTCTACTGCACAGTCGCCAGAGCTGTTAATGATTGATCCTAAGTATTCGAATTCATTGACCCTTTCCAGTTCTTCGTTATCAATTTCAATTTCTGGTTTGGTCTTTACTTTGTCTGTTGTCAATACTTTGGTCTTCTTGGTGTTTAGGTATAGATTCTGGGCCTCGCTGTGTTTTTTGGCCATTATGACCCCGAATCCAAAATTGCCAGCATGCAATGGAACACCCCGGGCTCCCCAACACCTGTCAAGCCGAGGGCGCAGAAATCTGCAGGAAAAGTGGTGTTGACTGTTTGTTTGGGACGGCAAAGGTGTCCTTTTGAAAGATTATCTGCCTCGTGGCAACACAGTTAATGGACGGTACTATGCAGATCTTTTCACAAAACTAAAAAAGGTTGTGACCAAGAAATGAGGGATAACGCGCACTCAAAATCTTCATTTGCTTCAAGACAACGCGCCCTCTCACAAAGCACGGCCTGCGCAGCGAGCAGCCAACGATTTGAATATTGAAACTCTTTCACACCCACCAAATTCTCCAGATTTGGCTCCATCAGACTTTTTTTTCTGTTCCCAAATCTTAAAAAACAGCTAAAAGGAAATCATTTTGACAGCGATGAAGAGGTTATACTGGCATGTGATGACTGGTTTAGTTTGAAAAAATAGGGTGTTCTACTCCCAAGGTCTTTTCAAGGTCAAGCAGAGATGGCAGAAGTGTGTCAATTCAGATGGTGGCTATATTTAAAAGGAATAAACACTATACAAAATTTCAGCTCTCTGTGACATGTCCTTCATGGTCAGGCCCAAGACTTATGTCAATCCCCTTGTACTTTGTTATTGTCTCATGTGTTGGCTCTTCCATGCTGTAATTTGTCTGCCGTTTGCTCTGGCAATGTGTAATGTCTGCGGTGTATGTCATGTTTCTTCTTCCATGATACCAAATTGCTCTTTTTTCGCTATTGACATATTTGTCTGCTGGGCTTTTGGTTGGTTTTTGTTTGTTTGTTTTTTATTTTTTTTATATGTATATAATTTTTCTACTGGTATTGAATGGACTTAGTGGCGTTTTTTCCCTTGTCATTCTAATTTGTTCTAGTTATATGTTGGTTCTTGTTCCGGTAATATAAAATTTTATTATGTTGTGTAGCTCCCTGGGTAGATCAACTTTCAGTACATTTTCCATTGACAGTGATGTCGAGTTTTGGGTTCTCAAGTATTCCATAAGTGGTTTTCTGTGTTCTTCGTATTTTGTGCATGTTAACACAAAATGTGTTATGGTGTTTTTCTCCAGAGATGTGGCACAGCAGGGTTCCTCCACCGTGAAATTGCCTGTTCCTAGTTGAAGTCTAATTAGTTTTCTGATGCATGGCATTTTTTGTTCTCTAGATAACTGACATGTCTGGGTTGGATCTTTTAGCAGTTTATAGGCGTGTCTGCCATTCTGGATTTCTTTCCAGAGCTCACAAGGATGAATCACTGGTGTGTATTTACTACTACATTTTATTTGATTTGCTATTATACTGTTTTCTTCTAATTTATTCCATGCACTTCCATCCAATTGGGTACCTTATGGGTTCCAGAGGGGTATCCCAGGTCATAGGGAAATTCTTCACAAACATTGCATTGGTTGTGTGGTTTTTGTCGATTAGGACTTTGCCCATGTAATTCAGTCTAAGTTCTTTTCTTCTTAACTTGAGGGGTACTATTCCTTGTGCTACCTCTATTGCTACTAGTGATGCTGATCTAGAGGCTCCAGCTATTGTACATAGTGCCTGGTGCTGTATTTTGTTCTATAATCCAAACCAATTAGATGGTATTACAGAAGCAGGACTAGCTTTGCAGTTACTCCCTGATCTTACTTCGAACGTGCTGCGCCTTTAATCTTGACCAGATACGTGAGAACTCTAGTGACTTATCTGCACAGAACCCAACAACCCAGCGGAAGCAGAAACAACTATTCGCAGCTAAGTGAAACCTATAAGCTGCCACATGACTTCTTTCATAAAACACTTTACCATCACACGTTGATGCGTATTTTATGTTAAAGATTATTCAATTTCTTTTTAAAATTTATGGAACAAATGATTATTAAATCTATTAGTTGCTAATATACAAATGTAACTTCGATTTAATCATTTTGAATGTACTGCATGTTTGTCTCAGTCCATTTACTAAATACACTCTAAAAAGAGCTATTCTATAATAGTAAGAATTCCACCGAGTAAATCAGAGGTGGAAGCTTAAACGAGCTGAAATTAATCATTACATAAATCTTCATAAAAGGCAGCGGATCAGATATAATAAGTTAACAATTGCCCTGCCAAAGCAGGATTGTTCTTGACTGCTAAGAAATATTATGAACACTCCCTTGAGATAGAAGCATCATTATTCTCCTATCTACAACTGCCAAAAGCAATCTTGTGTGAAGGTAGACACCTTTGAAGACCTATATTAGAGGACGTTGGTTGCGTTGTGTCTGTTTACACCGGGGCTGCGATATCTGCGCCTTTCGGCCGGCACATCCGACTTCAGCACGGCAATTTTTGGGACAAGGTTTGCCTTCCCTCTTCGATCCCTACTCTCTCAGCCAGACTGCAGTGATGCAGCCTGTTTCCAGGACCACCACGTGGAGGTGGAGTAGGGTCTTGGTCAGCTCTGGTTCTATGGGTCGTTGACTGCATTCTCTATTGCTGCATCTTTGGGTCACGCTGCCTGAAATGATACTGACGTGTTTTAAAGGACAGTCAAAAACAAGGGTGCTTAACCCTTTGAGCCCGCAGCAAAACTTTCACTTATACCCAGTCCCCGAGCTTCCTGGTCCAAATCGTAAAAATAGCGGCACTATTATTACATGTTTAACAGTTTCTCACCTGAGTGAGAGTAAATTGCAATCAGAGATCGCGACCGGGGTGGCAGGGGGAACTCAAAGCGATCATACCGCGTCGAAACGTATAAAATAGCTAGGCTATTGTTATTTCATTCCGACTCGCAAAGAGTTCACGGGGTGTTTTTCTCTGAAAACCGAGAAAATGTTCCTAAACGGTTGAATATTTATTAGTCTCTGTTCTGCTAACAGCTCAAGTTGTTGGCCACAATAGCATTATTCAAATGTTGGAATAGTCCGTTGAAATAATAGAAAGTATCTCCCTCCTGCTTTTGTGAGATTACAGGCTCATAGGAAATAGAATTCTGAATGGCCAGTCTTCCCATTTTGGTCTCAAAAACTGTGTTCCCCAATGAGAACAAATATCGACGTTAGAGATATTTGAAAATTTACTAGTCACAAGTTTAAAAATTGCCGCACGTTGCTCACCGAGATCTCTGGTGTGGCAAAGAAAGAATGGGATTACTGTTTCCTCAAGTATGTCGTATAAGATTAATGTGAGGTTGTGAAAATGTGAAACAAATTGCCCAGAAACACTGCTGCACGTGTATGTGAATGTTTCGCAACGATTGGGGGTCGCTGCTTCCATTCAGGGAAAAGTTGTGTACATTTTTACAAGAATCAATATGAAACAATTACAAAAGATAGTCCCGTTCGCATAGCTTGTAACACGATAGTTTTTATTTGCCTTGCGACCCATAGACTGTTTCAAGGATTCCAAACGCAAAATTTTAATGCCTGTGATGTTATCATTGTCAGGAGACAGTAGGTGGAGATTTATGTCCCTTCAACACTAGAAACATTCATTAGCCTCTCCACACACCCAAGCTAACCTCTCTCCACTCTCGACACATATTTTCTTCTGGAAACACATTTTTGCTGGGAAAAAATTCCGTTTTCCAATGTCATCGCATGTGCGACAGACGGAGCACCAGCTATGGTTGGTCGTCATCGTAGATTTCAGGCCTACTTAAAAAATGTGGCACCAGCTGTTTTAACAATTCATTGTGTTATTCATCGACAACGTTTAGTCGCCAAGCATCTTAGTGACAGACTCCATAAATCATTGAACTGTATTATCAGTGTTATTAACAAAATTAAGCGCATTCGTTGAACGATAGATTATTTCGTAAACTTTGTTGTGATAATGGCGAAGACTTTGAACGTCTTCTCCTACACACGGAAGTACGATGGCTGTCCAATGGTAACTGTTTAAAAAGATTATGGGCATTATTTGATTCTGTTGTAGAGTTTTTGGATTCAATCAAAGAAGAATTTAGCATCGAAAGAGAAGTATTGCGAACGATGTGGCCTATATTTCAGATATATTTGAAAAGTTAAATGAGGTTCTTCTTAAGTTACAAGGAAATGAGATCAGTCTGATTAAAGTGAAAGGAATTATCATGGGGTTCATCAACAAATTGACTTACTTACTTACTTAGTCGTTCCCTTTCTACCGTGAGGTGTAGAGGTTTGGAAGAGAGAGCGCCAGACTATTATATCGGCTGTCTTCCTCCTGGCCTGGTTCCATTCTAGTCCTCGGTCCTTCAAGGATTGTCTAATGTTGTCCTCCCAGCGGACTCTGGGTCGTCCTCGGGGTCTGGATCCCTGGCTCTTTGTTTCCCATGCTTGTCGTGGTAGCCGATCTTCTCCCATTCTGCAGACATGGCCAAACCATCTTAGTTGAGACTGTTCTACTTGGGTCTGTAGTTGGTGGCATTTTAGGCCTTGACGTATCGTCTGGTTGCGTACCATGTCTCTTCTTGTTACTTCAACCACCTTCCTCAGATACCTCATTTCTGAGGTTTGGATCTGGCTTTTATGGGTTGTAGTCATTGCTCATGACTCGCATCCATATGTCAAGACTGGGACATAGGTGGAGCGGTATACAGCCATCTTTGTTTTTTTACCAACCTCTCTCTTGCTGAGGAATCCTCGATTTATGGCCTGAAAAAGTCTCCCAGCTGCTGCTTTTCGAGTGGCCAACTCTTCTTTGATGCCTCCCTTTCGGTCTATAATAGCTCCGAGGTATTTAAAGTGGTCGACCTGCTCCAGGAGCTCATTCAAATATGTCCGAGATGCAAGAGTCTGGAGGGGGCCAGAGATTGGAAGTGATCACTACCTTCTAACAATCAAACGAACAACTAAAAGAGTTGCTCAGCCTAGGAACTGCTCAACGTCACGCAAGAAACGAAATAACCGAGCAGGAGAAATGAGCATTAGGACCTACAAGCTGAGAGAGCCAGAAATTAAGACCAGATATCAGGGGCTTATTGCTGCATTGGTGAGCAACACAGAAGAACAACCTGATGACTTGGAAACCCTCTGGATTAAATTCAAGGATATCATAAAGACAGCTGCTGCAGAAGCATGTGGAGAAGTCCGACTTGGGAACCAGAGAAAGAGGACACCTTGGTGGACAGAGGAAGTCAAAGAGAAAATAAGAGAGAAGAAAATGGCATGGAAACAATACTTAGGAGCTAAAAACACAACAGGACAAATGGAAAAATATAGAGAATATGTGACACTCAGAACAGAAGTAAAGAACAAAGTGCTAGCAGCAAAACAGAAGTCCTGGGAAGAATTTGGAGAAAAGCTAGAAAAAGATGCACAAGAAAACCAGAAATTGTTCTATAAGACCCTAAAGAACATGAGGAAGGAAAAACAATGCCCTCTCAAATTTATAAAGGACAAGCAAGGCAAATTGCTTACTGCCCCGAAGGAAGTAATGGAAAGATGGAAAGAATATTTCTCAGAACTCCTTGATGGTGAGCAAGGTCAAACATCAGAAATGATAACCACTAGCACAGAAGAGGAAACCAATGGTGATGAAGATGACATAAAGATGGAAGAACTGAAGGCAGCACTGGAGAAAATCAAGATGGGCAAAGCAGCAGGGCATGATGGTATAACACCAGAAATGGTTAAGTACATGGGAGCATCAGGCGACCTGTTACTCTTAAGGGTCCTACAGGCAGCATGGTGCAACAAGACCATACCAAAGGATTGGGAGATCGCCATCATAACACCAATTTTCAAAAAAGGTGACAATCGACAGTGTGGAAACCATAGAGGCATATCCCTTCTCAGTGTCCCTGGAAAAATCTACTCTAGAATCCTAGAGCAGAGACTCCGACGCCTAGCTGAGCCACAATTGGATGAGGTCCAGTGCGGATTCCGAGCAAACCGAAGTACTCAAGACCTAATCTTCACACTCAGACAGCTGAGTGAAAAGGCCCTTGAGTATAAGAGTGAGATCCATCTTTGTTTCATAGATCTGGAAAAGGCGTTTGACAGGGTCCCTTGGAGCAAACTTTGGGACTGCTTGGCAAGGAAGAATATTCCAGCACCTCTGATTCATGCTATACAGAGCTTCTACGAGTCTTGCAGAAATTATGTGAGGACAGCAAACCATAAGTCAGAAGAGTTCAGGACCACCACTGGTGTAAGACAAGGTGATATCCTTTCACCTTACCTCTTCATACTCCTTATGGACGATGTCATCAAGGCATGTAAGGAGAGAACAAGAAAGTATTCAGTGGGGTACTGGAAGATGAGACAGGACTATATTTCAGAGCTGGCATTTGCTGATGATGTTGCCCTGATTGCTAAATCAGAGGCACATCTCCAATCCAACCTGCAAGTCTGGAAGGAAGAGCTGGAGAAGAGAGGGATGGTCATAAGCAGCTCTAAAACAAAATCCATGGTGATATCACGAGAAGAAAGAAGACATCAGATTAAGCTGGGAGAACAGGTCCTGGAGCAGGTCGACCACTTTAAATACCTCGGAGCTATTATAGACCGAAAGGGAGGCATCAAAGAAGAGTTGGCCACTCGAAAAGCAGCAGCTGGGAGACTTTTTCAGGCCATAAATCGAGGATTCCTCAGCAAGAGAGAGGTTGGTAAGAAAACAAAGATGGCTGTATACCGCTCCACCTATGTCCCAGTCTTAACGTATGGATGCGAGTCATGGGCAATGACTACAACCCATAAAAGCCAGATCCAAACCTCAGAAATGAGATATCTGAGGAAGGTGGTTGAAGTAACAAGAAGAGACATGGTACGCAACCAGACGATACGTCAAGGCCTTAAATCCTACCCCCTGCAGACCCAAGTAGAACAGTCCCAATTAAGATGGTTTGGCCATGTCTGCAGAATGGGAGAAGATCGGATACCACGACAAGCATGGGAAACAAAGAGCCAAGGATCCAGACCCCGAGGACGACCCAGAGTCCGCTGGGAGGACAACATTAGACAATCTTTGAAGGATCGAGGACTAGAATGGAACCAGGCCAGGAGGAAGACAGCCGATAGGATAGTCTGGCGCTCTCTCTTCCAAACCTCTACACCTCACGGTAGAAGGGGAACGACTAAGTAAGTAAGTAAGTAAGACCTGCTCCAGGACCTGTTCTCCCAGCTTAATCTGATGTCTTCTTTCTTCTCGTGATATCACCATGGATTTTGTTTTAGAGCTGCTTATGACCATCCCTCTCTTCTCCAGCTCTTCCTTCCAGACTTGCAGGTTGGATTGGAGATGTGCCTCTGATTTAGCAATCAGGTCAACATCATCAGCAAATGCCAGCTCTGAAATATAGACCTGTCTCATCTTCCAGTACCCCACTGAATACTTTCTTGTTCTCTCCTTACATGCCTTGATGACATCGTCCATAAGGAGTATGAAGAGGTAAGGTGATAGGATATCACCTTGTCTTACACCAGTGGTGGTCCTGAACTCTTCTGACTTATGGTTTGCTGTCCTCACATAATTTCTGCAAGACTTGTAGAAGCTCTGTATAGCATGAATCAGAGGTGCCGGAATATTCGTCCTTGCCAAACAGTCCCAAAGTTTGCTCCAAGGGACCCTGTCAAACGCCTTTTCCAGATCTATGAAACAAAGAAAGATCTCACTCTTATACTCAAAGGCCTTTTCACTCAGCTGTTTGAGTGTGAAGATTAGGTCTTGAGTACTTCGGTTTGCTCGGAATCCGCACTGGACCTCATCCAATTGTGGCTCAGCTAGGCGTCGGAGTCTCTGCTCTAGAATTCTAGAGTAGATTTTTCCAGGGACACTGAGAAGGGATATGCCTCTATGGTTTCCACACTGCCGATTGTCACCCTTTTTGAAAATTGGTGTTATGATGGCGATCTCCCAATCCTTTGGTATGGTCTTGTTGCACCATGCTGCCTGTAGGACCCTTAAGAGTAACAGGTCGCCTGATGCTCCCATGTACTTAACCATTTCTGGTGTTATACCATCATGCCCTGTTGCTTTGCCCATCTTGATTTTCTCCAGTGCTGCCTTCAGTTCTTCCATCTTTATGTCATCTTCATCACCATTGGTTTCCTCTTCTGTGCTAGTGGTTATCATTTCTGATGTTTGACCTTGCTCACCATCAAGGAGTTCTGAGAAATATTCTTTCCATCTTTCCATTACTTCCTTCGGGGCAGTAAGCAATTTGCCTTGCTTGTCCTTTATAAATTTGAGAGGGCATTGTTTTTCCTTCCTCATGTTCTTTAGGGTCTTATAGAACAATTTCTGGTTTTCTTGTGCATCTTTTTCTAGCTTTTCTCCAAATTCTTCCCAGGACTTCTGTTTTGCTGCTAGCACTTTGTTCTTTACTTCTGTTCTGAGTGTCACATATTCTCTATATTTTTCCATTTATGCTGTTGTGTTTTTAGCTCCTAAGTATTGTTTCCATGCCATTTTCTTCTCTCTTATTTTCTCTTTGACTTCCTCTGTCCACCAAGGTGTCCTCTTTCTCTGGTTCCCAAGTCGGACTTCACCACATGCTTCTGCAGCAGCTGTCTTTTTGATATCCTTGAATTTAATCCAGAGGGTTTCCAAGTCATCAGGTTGTTCTTCTGTGTTGCTCACCGCTGCAGCAATAAGCCCCTGATATCTGGTCTTAATTTCTGGCTCTCTCAGCTTGTAGGTCCTAATGCTCATTTCTTCTGCTCGTTTACTTGGTTTCTTGCGTGATGTTGAGCAGTTCCTAGGCTGAGCAACTCTTTCAGTTGTTCGTTTGATTGTTAGCAGGTAGTGATCACTTCCAATCTCTGGCCCCCTCCAGACTCTTGCATCTCGGACATATTTGAATGAGCTTCTCCAAACAATGGCATAGTCGATCACTGACTTCTCATTCTTTGTTGGTTCACATCTAGTGTATGCATGTATGCGCTTATGGGGGAACTTTGTGTTTGTAATGATCAGATTCTGCTCACTGCAGAATCTAAGGAGTCGCTTTCCATTGTCACTGAGAGTATCTTCTCCATATCTTCCGATAACTCCACCCCATCTAGCATGGTCATTTCCAACTCTGGCATTAAAATCTCCGAGCATGATAACTTCATCTAGGCAGTCATCCACTGTCCTTTGAAGCAGCTCGAAGAATTCATCCTTGACCTCTGCTCTCTCATCCTCATTTGGCCCATACACTATGACCAGGTTGACTATGGTTTCTCCTTCTTTTAGTTTCACAACCATAATGCGCTCTGAGACAAAGTTCCACCCCTTGATACTATCTTTTTGATTTTGGGCCACAATGCAACCCACACCCCCTTTAGCTCTTTCGGATATGGGTACACCACTGTAGAGCAGCGTGTTGCCATTGAGATCCATGACTCCTTGTCCTTTTTTTCTTTGTTTCCGTTATAGCCAGGATTTCTAGTTTTGCTTTCCTCATCTCTTCCACCAGTCCTCTTCCTTCCCATTTATACTTCTTGTGTTCCAAGTTCCATAAGTCGTAGTCCGTAGTCCGTTCCAGTTCGTCGCCTTTAGAATCAGTCCGGTTTTCTCTCTTGTGTTACTCGTAATCGTGGTTTAAACAAACAGGTGATTGGCCTGTTGTGCCTTTGCATGGTGGAGGGGCTGCCTCCTTACGGCCTCCATGCAGGCCGCCCTCCTCCTTTTTCATCCGGGCTTGGGACCGGCATAGGCGGATTTCAACAAATTGACATTATATAAAAATAATCTTACTCGCCGAGAACTTTCTCATTTTCCATGTTTACTACAGTTAGGTGGGGACAGGCTTAATGATTCCGATTTATGCGTTTATTGCAGTCATTTGGACGCTATTAAAAATGATATGAGCATAAGATTTAAGGACTTGCAAGAACTAATAATATCGGACTAGGTGATTAATCCGTTTGAATCAGACGTGGAACTAGTTAGTCAACATTTACAAGAAGAATTAATTGAGCTACAAAATGACTTCCAGGCAAAAGCCCGATTCAGTCACACACATTAAGAAAAATTTTGGATCCAGCAGAGGCTTGCGTATTCCGTTCTTTGGCGTGAAACTAAATTGCTAAATACAGCATTCCCAACGTCGTATTTGGTGGAGAAGGGGTTCAGTGCAATGGTGTTGCTACTACAAAAGCAACGAAACCGACTGCAGATTTGTAACAGGAAATTTGAGACTTCTTTTAACAAACTTGGAATCAAATATTACAAAACTGACTCACATCAAGCGCAAGGATCTCATTAAGCTTCATTAGTAAGTGAATTGTTAAACAATTATCATTATTATCAACTAATAATTTTTTCCAATTTTTTCATGTTTAAACTGGTTACATAAGGAGAGGCTTAAATATTCAGATTTGAAGAGATATATGCAGTCATTTAGGCGCTATTAAAATGATATGATTATGATAGTTAAAGAGTTGTAAGAACTAATTTTATATCATTTGCTCCGCCAATTTGTAATTCAAGGATAATGAACCTGTGGTGTATATAACTCCGTACTTAAACATATATTTAATATAACTATGCTTTTATACAGTTGGGCGACCGCAGCTGAGGTTCAAAGATGTGTGCAAGAGAGATATGAGGGCACTGGACATAAATCCAGCAACGTGGGAGGATGAAGCCGCCGATCGCACCAAGTAGGATGCTATTTACGGCGCCACCTCAGATTGGGCGAAAAGAAGCTCACACAACAAGCCGAAGAGAGGAGAAAACGTCCATCAGGAAAATAAGCAGCTAAGAGCTGTCACCTCTGGGGCGCATTGACATAGTCAGTTATGACTGAAGGGGCTATTATTATTATTATTAAGCTTTTATAAATGTGCTTTCTCTTTTTCTTTATATTATAAGAAAAGATAACTCATTAACTGCGTTGCCTTTTTAAAAGTATGGTGGAATATGTGTATATGTGTGTGTGTGTGTGTACACACGATAAAGAGCAAGGGGGTGTTAATAGGGTGGGGGGCTTTTTAAAATATTAGTTGTCAAAAGGGAGCGTTGCTACTGTCAGGGTTGAGAAACACTGCTCTATAAGGAATGAAAACGAAGATGAAAATGATTATTCTGCAGATGGCGCCACAGTTTCTGGTTCACACATTAGCATGATAAATATCGAGATAAGAGGAAAGTTTGACTAATCTGTTTTTACCAGCTTAAATTTGACAGGAGTCTGACATAAAATTCTATTCTCAGTATTATCACAATTTCCATTTTCGCACACTTAGTAGCATAGAGCCAAAGTTGCAGCAGGTCCTTATAGCAAGTTTACACTACAGCATGAATGTGCTCCTGCGGTGATAGTTTTTGTAGTACGTTATTATGCATGATAAGGTTGCCAGTCCCATGCATAAACGTCATATTACTCTTACGACGTGAACGAGAGAAGTTCTTACTTATTTAGTCGTTCCCCTTCTACCGTGAGGTGTAGATGTTTGGGAGAGAGAGAGAGCGCCAGACTATCCTATCGGCTTAGTCCGTAGTCCGTTCCAGTTTGTCGCCTTTAGAATCAGTCCGGTTTTCTGTCTTGTAGTTTTCGTAATCAAAAGTTTAAAGCAAACAGGTGATTGGCCTGTTGTGCCTTTGCATGGTGGAGGGGGCTGCCTCCTTACGGCCTCCATGCAGGCCGCCCTCCTCCTTTTTCAGCCGGCTTGGGACCAACCTAGGCGGAGTTCGGGAGAAGTCAATATATTCTTTTTTTTTTCTTTATCCTCGGAGATCCCAGCCTGCACGGACAATACCAAATTGTATCAGTTTTATAATCGTCAACATCACCACTATGAACTCCGATTACTAGGATAAATATCCATTTCATTGCACAACCTCCCCCCGCAATGCCAATTTTGACAAGTTTTTTTAAAAATGTAAAACTTTTGCCTCGTTTTGGCGAGGGGCGTCCCGTTCAACATAGTCGGTTATATTAGGGCGCATGTCCAAATATAAAAGACCCTTAGGTCTGGGATAGGTTCGCATATTTGACAAGTGTCAATATTCTGAGAAAGGCAGAAATTTCACTACAGAACTTTCCTTTTTCTAAGTCTTCTTCTTCTTTGATCCTTAGCCGCCGTCCGTCAAAGCAGTCAGTGGCCAATTTTTTTCTAAGTGCTAAACAAAATTTAATAAATAACAATGTTGTAAGAGAGAAAGTAATTTCACTTCAGAATTCCAATCCCTAGTGATATACAACATTTAACAAATTACAATATAGTAAAAGCAGCAATGTTACTCCAGACTTCTCTCTCTAGTGCCATACAATAATTCACGAGTTACAATATTATAGTCAAGGCAACAATTTTACTCCTTATTCCCATCCTTATTGATAAGCAACATTTGACAAATTACAACAATATAGTAAAGGCAATAACATTACTCCAGACTTCCCTCCCTAGAGCTATACATCATTTGACATGTTACAATATTATAGTAAAGTTAGCCATTTCACTCCAGAACTCCCATACTTAGTATTATACAGCATTTGAAATATAAAAAGGTTCACGGTATCGACACGATTCAGTCTACCCAGCTGTAAATGGGTACCTGACTTCTCACTTGAGTTAGAGAAGGAAAAGGCAGCGAGGAAAGGTACTGGTCACCCCACCTCTCTATGCATGACCTAGTTTAGTGAGGTCTCTAACACTTCACTCCCCTACGGTAGTATCTGTTATGGGACTACCTTTTTACTCTCCCAATGAAGCAAATGACTATTTATCGATTCAGACATTACCATCTAGCCCGTACAGTCAGGTACTAAATACACGTAACTGGCTATGGAACTCTAGACGGTAAAATGTTTTCAACACAAGGGTTACTTTCACAATTGCCTCCAGCTGGCAGAAAATAAATTCAATCTGTCTGCTCAACTATAACTCTATCAATACATTGTCAGATAGTTCGTCATTCATTCATTCAGTCCACCCATAAATCAATCCGTCTGTTATATCATTTTAAAAGTAGATCCCTGAAGCCTTGAAGTTCCCCGTCGTCTATCACTCAGTCAATCAAAAGGAGTACATCAGTCAATCCCTCGGTGTGTCAGTCAATACATGAATCAGTACGTTAATAAATTGGACTTTTAATATATTTCTGGGGGAGGGGGCTGTTATAAAATATTAATAGTGACAAATAAAAGTGTATTAAACTATAAACAAGCTTAAAAATACAATTTTTTTCCACATTTTGTTTCTAATATCGTTTTTTTTTTTCATATTCGATACTTGCACACTACGATATATGTCCAGGAAACTCTTCTAAGGGCAGGAAGGGAAATAACTCCAAGGGAATATTCACTGCTGAGCAAAAACCTACGAGTAATAGGATTTTACCTCGATGGTTATTTTGAAATTTCAGAAAGAGGAATAAGTAATCGCATCAGTTACGCAGAAGTCAGTGACATTAGACGGACAAGATGAGAAAATCCCTAAGGCAAGTGAAAACATTTGAAGGTACTGATGCAGTAACTTCGTTTCCCAACGTAAATGTCCGAAGGAAACAGAATTCGACTCAACAAGAGCTGCAGAAGGCAGTAAATTATGATGACCAGGAGCCTGCAGCAAAGCGTATTAAACTTAGAAGTAATAATTCAAGTGTTTACAATATTAAGAAAGCAGACACATTTCAGAGCATTAGATCAAATGGTAGTACCACAACCCCTATTACGCCCACCATGGATGTAATTAAGAAGGTAGTTTCGAAATTACGGTCACGTGCAATTTATTTGAAGACAAGAGCCACGTCTCAGCAGCAAGACCTTACAATGGACAAAGACACCTTTGAGATTCCTAATGATAGCATGGAAAATGTATATGAACCTTACACCGAGGAAGATGAGTCATTCAACTATCTAAAAATAAGAGACCAAAATATCAAGGCCAATGAGAATTTCTTTGCCAGTCTTGGCTTAAATGAAGCAAAACAAGAAATAATGCAACATTCTACAGCGAAAAAGAAGGCCCAGCCGTCTCAGAGAGGATTAAAAGTTAACAAAGAGCCTAAGGAACTTCCTCCTAGTCGTTGCAGTTTGAGAATTAGACGGATAGATCCCATTGGTAATCCACTTCCAGGGACTGTGGAAGAAATGCGTTTGCCGCCTGGGCCTGTCCCAATGGAAGAATGTACTTATTCAAAGAATGAGGAAATAACACCTGAATATGTGAAATCAGTATCATCACTTATTTGCTGCCAGAAACCCGAGATACCACAGATGTCAACTAATAGGAAAGTGTTCCAGTCTGCCTTAGTGAAGGCGACCATCACAGACAGGAGAGTTGCAAAAGTTGTTCCTGATCGAGTATCCTCAGTTGCTTGGCATCCATCATCCCGTTCACTGATTTCTGTTGCTGGAGACAGGGATGGTCATATTGGATTCTGGGATGTAACTGCTAGTGAGACCAGTGACCGGGATGTTGTGAGAGCTTTCAGACCACACCTCAAGCAAGTAACTGATCTGTTCATCCCTCCTACAGATCCTCATAAACTCTACAGCTGTAGTTATGACTCAAGTCTCCGTTGTTGCAACTTTAAAAAAGAAGTTTTTGATTTGGTGTTTTCAGTTCCTGAAGAAAATGATGACCGTTTCAGAAATTTCAGTTTTATTGACGGTACCAGCTCGATGCTTGTGTCTCAATTTAGTGGCAACGTTTCATTAGTAGACACCAGAACACGATCAATCTCAGCAGAACATGTGTATCCTGTCAGTAAAAGGAGCCTTTGTACCGTTTCTGTTCACCCTTACCAAACTCACTATTTCATCACCGCAGGAGTTGATGCCAAAATCGCTTTGTGGGACTTGCGATCCATCTCAACTAAGTCTCCTAAGCCGGTACAAAAACTGGAGCATCACATGAAAGCCATATCCAGTGCCTATTTTTCACCCATGGGTCACAAGGTTCTTTCCTGTGCGACTGACGACACTTTTATTTATACTGTGAACAGTGGGATGAAGCTAGAGTTGTTCAAACGAATGCGTCACAACAATTACACTGGCCGTTGGTTGACCAAGTTTCAGCCAAACTGGCACCCCACAGTTGAGGATGTGTTTGTATCTGGTTCCATGCATCGTCCTAGACAGATAGAAGTGTTCAGCACTGATGGTGATCTGCTGAAAGCTCTGACAAATGAAGACTGTCTTGGATCTGTTTGTAGCCTGAATGCTTTCCATCCCAATAAGACTTGCACTTTGGTTGGTGCCAACTCCTGTGGAAGACTGCATATTTTTATGTAAATTTACAGTCCTCATTAATGAATTTACATTCATTTAATTCCCCTCAGCTCATGGTGGAGCATAGGCCTTCCTACTCTGTGCCATCCATTAATGGGCTTTCTGTGCCTAGTTTATCCTTCTCATTTCTATTTCCTTCTTTTGTGCTTTTTGGCCTCCCTATCTATCTACTTTGGCCACATAAAAAGGCATAACACCTTGCAGAAGACCATAACAGAAGGGAGAGTTGAAGGCAAACGTGCAAGGGGAAGACAGTGCTATAAGTGGGGAGATAACATCAAGAGATGGACAGGAAAGAGTCTTTCAGAGTGCACCACCAAGACAAGAGACAGAAGACGTTGGAGATCCATTACAGCCAACCTTCATTGTGGAGATGGCAACTGATGATGATCTATCTGTGGGATTCCAGAACAACACTGCCTTGTATTGCTATCAACTGGTTTCCACATTGTGTCACATCCGGTGCCAGCGGCTTCCTCTTTTTGGCATTTGTTTTTCCATCTGTTTAACAGGACCTGAAAGGGAGCAAAGAGTTGAACTGTCCCCTTCCAAGCCTGACAGTAGGAGAGTTGGGCATGGGGGTCAGCTACCCCATCTTGTAGAAACTAAGGCCCTTTCCCCCATAGGAAAAAAAACTTGAAGTTTAATGGAATCTAGACGGATGCCTGGAATTAGTTGAACGTTATAAACAATAAGTAATTTGCTAAGGGTTTAAAAATTTAAAAAATATATATGTATAAATAATTTAATTTTTGTTGCAGTTAAAGGCTGCTACAGGGTTTACAAATTTAAAAAAAATATATATATGTATAAATAGTTTCATTTTTGTTGTAGTTAAAGGCTGTACAGCTTTTAAAAATATAGAATTGATGTATGCCAAAGTTTCTTCTCTTTTATGAAAAATGTCTCATCACTTTTTACTAATTCCTCTGAGTAATGGTATCACAAGTGGGTAAACATACAGTTAGCACTGTTAGGTGCACGGTTGGATGTAACTCGTGAGAGTTATCCTCACTCTTGGACATGGTTCGGCCACCACTGCAGCTGGCTATCTTGCAGGAAGCCTGCACCTAAGTATTTATGTACCTTTTCAACAGTGGTAACCTCTACACCTCACGGTAGAAGGGGAACGACTAAGTAAGTAAGTCAACAGTGGTTTCTTGAGACATTTGTTTTCCACGATGAGGTTTCCGGTCTCATGCACCGCCTCATATTAGTCTCCACTTATAGGTCAGGGCTTCTCAACCTGTTTGTGCGTTGGACCCCTATGATTGTCCAGTGAATGCTATGGGGCACTCCACTTATGACATGCCTGAGGCAGCAGTTGTCCTATTCTGTCTCCTTCAAGACCCCCCGACCCCCCCCCCCCCAAAAAAACTATACGTGACAAGCTTACAAATATACTAGTAAATAAATATTACATACACACACACATACACATAAAGGTATGTTTTCAGGCACTCATGAGAAATAAAGAAGTAGAAAACTAGACAGCAGACGTGAGTGGCTTACCGGGGAATCGATCCCAGGACCTTCAGCAGCGGCACCACCACCTAGCTACGGAAGCGAATCACACTGTCTTCCCTGCCATCTAAGCACCACAAAAATAGTGCTTCGATGATGGGTTACTAGCGCGACCCACAACACATAACACCGGAAATTTACCTAGGGCAATCCAGCCTATTAATGACGCAATCACTTCTGTTGTTCCCCTATTATACAGTATAGGTCAGATTACACAAGACAAAGACCTTAATACTGTGTCTAGTAAATGATAGAAGAATAAGAACAGTAATTACAGGACAGAGGGTAGGTTTTGGTATCGTATAAACGTTTTAAACTCATAAAGAAGGGAAACCTGAGGCCTGTAAACAGTAAATAAATATACTAACGGCAAACTGTTCAGAGCACACTGCAGTTCCTGAGAGTCTCTAAGATGAGAACAAAGTAGGACTAACACTACAAGAGTACATAAATACTTAATTGCAGGCTTCCAAGGAACCAGCCACAGATGATGGCTTTGTTCTCCATAAGAATAGAAATGAATGAAATTGTACAGTAAAGTTAAGACTGCATGACTGACATATTTATCCTTCATTCTGACCTCTAGGTTTTTTTTTATTTGCTGAGAAAATCTCCCAGTCCTAGATGACTTCCTTTGTTTTATCTCCACAGTAATTTGTACTTTTTTTTGTTGTCTGCTTATCGTCTTGTGTAACAGAGCATTTAATTTATAATAAATAAGTTTTTATTTATTACATTCGTCGTGTTTTTTTTTTTTTTTGGTGCAGTCATCATTGCTTTTTTATTGCTATTGTGGTTCAGAATTGACATGGCACTCTGGGCAAACCCTCAAGTGCTTAGTCTCCCTCAGCATGTTACTCTAGTTCTGTTATTAATGCTTGCCAGGTTTGTTCTTTTCTCCACTATTTTGTCACAGTTCCATGTAATTCAACACACTGCCGTAGCAAGAGAACATAAGTGCTTGGTACAAGCTTCCTGCGAAAGGAAAAAAGGAGTGCTGGTGTTATTTTAGTTTTGTCAGTGGTGGTGCAGATTCCAACTTGAGTTGGTCACACGAGTTCACGCCCACATTATCTGTGTCTAAAAGTAATAGTAATAGTAGTCAATTTAAAACAGTTATTGCACATATATAAGGTTGAGCATGGAGCATCCTCATCATAAAAAAGAAATTGCTACAGAAATCACTTCTGTAAGAGCACAGGAATGTCATGGTGCAGGCGTCTTGCACAGAGTTCGTGCACTGTGCTGAGATCCTCCTTGTGTGATCTAAGGGAGGAGATTGGAGCATTGATGGAGTTGTGCGTGTGCAATGAAGATAGTCCACCAAACCAACCTCTGCTGAACAGAAACACAAGGGTAATATGTACATTATATTTACATATACTGAGTGTTTAAAAATAATTCCATGGAATGAAATGTGGGGTGTGGTGCGGAATCGTGTGTAAATGAAGTATTGACAAACCCCACCCCAATATACAGAATGTTTCAAAATTATGTAAACATATTTCAAATATGGATAACTCTACATCACTTAAGATGAAATTTTGCAAGAATATAGCAGAATATGGCTAGATAACAAAATGAGGAAGCCTGTAGATTACCACTTCTGAGGTATTCTGTAGGACAGAGGTTTTCAAACTGTGCGTCATGGCTCCCAGGGGCGTCGCGGCCCTCTGCTAAGGGCGTCGCGGTGGCTTGGGAAAAGTGTTGGGCTATGTTACGAACAGCTGCTTATATATAATATACTACTCGTCAAGGGCCACTTAGAAAAACCTTGGTTGAAACCATAAAACAAATCTGATATAAACGTAATTGGTATCAGTCAAAACGGCATTTATTGAATACCAAATTGACATGTCACGTAAAGAAATGGAAGCACACATTCAAACGCAATGAAGCGTGTCACCCACCTTTTCAAAAGTCACACAATAGATATTGGACAAATAGACATTTTAAAATCGGGTATGACCACCGTTTGCAGCAAGGCATTCAAGACAGCGTAGACGCATCAAGTCCACAAGGGTCCGAAGAGTATCCTGAGGAACAGCTTGCCATTCCTGAAGCAGAAATGCAGTCAGCTGTGCAACATCCATTGGCAGGGGGTGATTTGTTGACAATCTTCGACCAAGGACATCCCAGAGGTGCTCAATCGGAGAAAGGTCAGGTGAATGAGTTGGCCACGCCATCCTGATGATCCCATGTTGCTGAATAAACGCATTCACCACACGAGCTTAATGGGGTCGAGCGTTATCATCTTGGAGGATGGCATTACCACCAATGGCCTCCAGAGCAGGCTGAACAATTGGTCTCAAGATTTCGTTCTGGTGTCTTGGGCCGGTCAAGTTGCCTTGGATGATGTAGACTGGGGTCCTGCTGTGTCTGTAGAAGCCTCCCCAGGCCATGACAGAACCCCTACCATAACGATCCACCTCTCGAATTGTGTCATCAGTAAATCGCTCTCCTGGTCGTCTCCAAACTCGAATCCTGCCATCATTGAATGACACAGTGAAGCGAGATTCATCAGTGAAGAGAACTTGACTCCATTGCTGCCTTGTCCATCGGATGTGCTCGCGACACCAAGCAACACGGGCTCTGCGATGAGCAGGAGCAAGAGGGATTCTGACTGCAGGACGTCGAGCAGCCAGTCCAAATTCATGTAAACGTCTGCGATAGGTGCTTTGACTGACATTAACGTTTACAGTTTGTCTCAGCTGACATCTTAGAGTGGAACAAGTCATTGTTTAATGGCGCAGGGCTGACAACAAGAGGTACCGGTCATCACGTCTATTGGTGCATCTAGGGCGACCTGGCCGGTGGCGATCCTCCACACTTCCTGTGGCCTGAAATCTCTCCAAATTCTTTGGATAGTAGAGTGTGACACTGCAAGCCGTCTAGCAACCTCACGGACAGATAAACCACTTTCAACCCACGCTATAGCCCTCATTCTTTGTAAGGTGTCAAGACTTCTTCTCGGTGGCATGGTTTTTGCAAGTGATGAAACTACCCAAAGTCTGCTGATTGTAAAACAAATTAAGAGTGAACTCTGTTCACGAAAAGTCGCCATTGCACGTGGAATGTCAATCAGCACGATTACTTCACCTGTTTGGTTGTACGGAAGTTTGAAAAAACAGATTAAAAATGTGAATTTATGGTCAGCAAACCAAATTGCACGTGATCACCATGGTTGTCGGTGAGTTGTTTTTATGCTTAACGTGCGTAGAGGATTGTCAGAGGAAGATATTGCACCCATTTTTACTAAAAACTTCCTTCATTTAATCATTCTATGCGCTTATATAAAAGTGTATTGAAAATAATAGGGTGGCCCTTGACTTTTGATGAGTAGTATATATAGTATAGAGAGGAGCCGCAGTGATTTATGCACAGGTCAAGGGAGCCGCGGGCCAAAAAAGTTTGAAAACCTCTGCTGTAGGAGGTTGTGTTCACATTGAAAGACTTGAGGCATCACATTAAACTGCATCTTTCAGTATTCAGTTCATAACAATACAAAATGCCAGTTAGTTGTTCATCTCTGTGAACAATGCATTTTTGCAGGTGGTAGACCTTATGAAGTATTTTGAAGTGAATGAAGGTGGTCAAAATTAGACAGCTACAATATTTCTTATTTCTGCAATATAAAACGACAATACCTTACTGAAGACCATAACGGAAGGCAAACGTACACGAAGATAACATCAAGAGATGGACAGGAAAGAGTCTATCAGAGTGCACCATCAAGACAGAAGATGTAAATCCATTGCAGTTCACCTTTGTTGTGGAGATGGCAGTTGATGACGAGATATTTTGAACATTTGTGACTATAACTGAGTAATCGTAATTCAGTGTGTACACATTATTTTTAAACACTCAGTATATGTAAATATACTGTACATATTACCCTTGTGTTTCTGTTCAGCAGAGGTTGGTTTGGTTTGAAGGACTATCTTCATTGCACACGCACAACTCCATCAATGCTCCATTCTCCTCCCTTAGATCACACAAGGAGGATCTCAGCACAGTGCACGAACTCTGTAGTACTGGTGGGAATTCCAGTGTGTATATATAGGAATCACACATTTTATAAATACTTTTGTGGTGGGTAGATTTCTAATTATTAAATTTTGTCAGGGCAGCGGCCTTATGGCTTACTCTTTATGATTTCCAACTGTTGAGGGATTTTTAATGTTTGCAACTTGCACACAGGACATCCTATTTTTTCCCCCCTTATCCGAGAAGGCTAGGCATCTGATCTCACTACCCAGGAGACCAAGGGGGGGAGTATGACATCATTTGGACCACTGGTTCTGAAAAAAAATTCCATAAAATTATATTCCCTGTACTGGGAATCAAACCCGGTACCTTTAGAATTCAAGGTGGATGCCATACCCCGTAGCCACTCCGACCCCCTTATCAGTAAAGTAAACAATGTATATATTATTATGTGTGCATTTATTTTGTCAGGTCAGTGATGTTAGTTCTCTAATTGAAAGTAACTTTTGTTGTTTGGTTCTACAAAGTTCCTGTGATCAGACGTTAACCTCACACTCTGATTCTTTCATGTGGGATTGTTACATTTTAGAAGCAGAAGATCTGCCATCAATGGTACCTATACCTTGTAGCGGTATGGCAGCTTGCGTACCCTGACAATCCCCAGAGCTATGCCAGTGGGAGTTTGTTTTACTCCTGGTAGGTTCAACCAAGCTGGACTGGTCTGTGTGGGTAGGGGTCAGACAAAAGCTGGTACCCTGGTCCTCCAGGTTGGGGGTTTTAGCATAGGGCTGACACCCCTGTCTATGTAAACAAAATATGAAGTTACGGAAACAACATCAAATGAACAAACTTTGCTGCGGGATGGACATTCGGAGTCTGTGGCTCGTATGACTGTCAGTGGTGAAAGCCGAAAGGAAGCCACTGACATGAAAACGGATGTCCTGACCGCAAAACAGGATACAAGAATAGGATTTTGGAATGTCAGGACAATGTACGAGACAGGTAAACTAAGACAGCTCACGGCAGAAATGAGAAACTATAGGTTACACATCCTGGGGATAAGCGAGAGCAGATGGACAGGGGCAGGAAAAGTTAAAACAGCAACAGGAGAAACAGTACTTTACTCTGGAAGAGAGGATGGACAGCACAGCGAAGGCGTAGCCATTATACTACAGAAAGGGATAGAAAGGACATTACTGGAATGGAAACCCATCAACAACAGACTGATACGATTGAGACTGAGAGGGAGATTCACCAACACTACAATAATACAATGCTACGCACCAACGAATGATAGCGATGAGGAGGTCAAGGATGAATTCTATCAACAACTGCAGAAAGAAATGGAGGACACACCTAGATATGATCTTGTTATAGTAATGGGAGACCTCAATGCGAAAGTTGGTACACACAATACATATAATGAAAGAACAATGGGGAAATGCGGCAGCGGAATAGCAAACGAAAATGGGGATAAGCTAATAAGTTTCTGTAACATTAATAACCTGGTCATTGGAGGAACACTTTTCCTACATAAGGAAATTCACAAGTTAACATGGGAATCACCAAATGGTCGGGACAAAAACCAGATAGACCACACCATGGTTAACGGTAGATGGAGACATGCATTACAAGATGTGAAGGTAAGAAGAGGTGCAGATGTGGGAAGCGATCACCATTTAGTAGTAGCAAAACTGAAAGTGAAACTAAGAAGGGCTGGACCAACTGCAACTGCACAGAAAAGGATTGACATCAGGAAATTGAAGGACCCCCTTACCAGAAAAGCTTTTGCAGCCGACATTAAGAAACGATATCAATTTGCCAAAAGCCAGGAAAAGACATTGACTGATGATATAGACCAGAATTTCAACACCATTTCAACAATATATAAGGAAAGTAGCAAATCATGCTTAGGATTCCAGGAAAGGAAGAAGCAAGACTGGATAACACCAGAAACACTAAACACCATAAAGATGAGAAAGGAAATGAAAAGAAAGAAAACAGAAGCGAAGTCCCCCAGGTTAAAGCAACTATATGGCGAACAGTACAGTCAACTGGACAGGGAAGTTAAACGCCAAACCCGAGCCAACAAAAGGAATTTCCTAGACGATCTTGCAAAACAGGCAGAAGAGGCAGCACTGAGAAATGAACAAAGCACAGTATACAAAATAACTAAATTCATCAGCGGAAAACAAGGTGCAAACAATATTACATTAGTAAGAGATAAGCAAGGAAATCTCATCAAGACAGCAGAGGGACAAGAAACAAGATGGGCAGAGCACTTCAGAGAAACTCTGAACAAGGAAATACCAGAGACACAATTGAATGTTCCTGAGGCTGAAAACGATCTAGATGTAAATACAGACATTCCACGAAAAGAAGAAATCATCACAGCAATCAAAGGGTTAAAGAACGGTAAAGCTCCGGGCCATGATAACTTAAATGCAGAGCTATTTAAGACAGACCCTGAGCTAGCAGCAGAACTATTAGAACCACTATTTGCACAAGTGTGGAAAACGGGGACAACACCATCAGAGTGGAACAAAGGAATAATTGTCAAATTGCCCAAGAAGGGAGATCTTTCAGACTGCAATAATTGGAGAGGAATCACTCTTCTCTCAGTTCCCAGCAAAATACTAGGCAGGATAATTATACAGAGAATTTCAAAGGCAGTAGACTACAAACTGAGGAAAGAACAAGCAGGATTTAGAAAGAACAGAAGATGTGTAGACCATATATTCACTCTCAGGAACATTATAGAGCAGTGCTCAGAATGGCAAAGACAGCTTTACATAAATTTTGTTGATTTTGAAAAGGCTTTTGACAGCATACATAGGGACAGTTTATGGAAAATACTGAGGGCTTATGGAATTCCAAGCTGCATAGTTTCAATCATAAAAAGCCTCTATGCCAACTTTACGTGTAGTGTTGGGCAGAGCAACCTAACCTTCGAGGTGAAGACAGGAGTACGACAGGGATGCCCCTTATCAACCACTCTATTTTTAACAGTCATAGACTGGGTGATGCGCCAGACAACAGAGGGCAGTCCAAGAGGAATAAGATGGACTACATTTTCTACATTGGAAGATCTGGAATATGCAGATGACATTGCACTGCTGGCACATTCACATCAACACATCCAGGAAAAAACGGATAGACTTAATAAATTTAGCCAGCAGGTGGGCTTGAACATCAATTTAAAGAAGCCTGAGGTCATGACGCTCAATGTGAGCAACCCTGAGCCCATATCAGTAAGGAATCAGCAACTGGTACAGACAGATACCTTCACATACCTAGGAAGCATAGTAACACCAGACGGTGGGGCAGGCAAAGACATCAACATCAGAATGAATAAGGCAAGAACAGCCTTCTTTAGCCTAAATAACATCTGGAAGTCCTCCCAATACAGCACAAGCACAAAATTAAGATTATACCAGAGTTGCGTGCTTTCTGTGCTTCTCTATGGTGCGGAATGCTGGAGAGTCACAGAGAAGGAAATGTCAAAATTGTCCTCTTTTCACACAACATGCCTAAGAAAAATTCACTGAATCTTTTGGCCGAATACCATCACCAACCAAGATCTGCTTACTCGTAGCAAGCAAGAGGACATGCACACCATCATAGCTGGCAGATGCTGGAGCTGGGTTGGTCATGTCCTTAGAAGAGACCCCGATGCCATCACAAGAACAGCTATGCTTTTGGACCCCTGAAGGAAAGCGAAAGAGAGGCCGACCAAAAATTACTTGGCGGAGGACTGTGGAGGCTGAGATGCAAAGAATGAACCAGAGTTGGGGCACTGTACGAAGGATGGCCATCGACCATGCAAAGTGGAATCAATTTGTTGTTGCCCTACAAGACGCCACTAGGCGTGATGGCCACTGACTGCTATGACGGTCGGTGGTTAAGGATCGAAGAAGAAGAAGCAGAAGATGCATCCGGTGATGAGATTTTTACATTTTTTGTAATATCAGAAAATGTACTTATATTTAATCCTGGATATTATTAAATTTAGTTTCATAGCATTACTTCTTTCTTTGCTGTACTTTGTTTATATTGATAGCTGAAATATCAAGATACCGGTAGCCATTCTTTACCTGAAATCCGGGAGATTCTAGAACAAAGACTGCCTTGTAATGGTAATGGCTGTTTTCTCAGAGAGTGTTCCATCTAGCAGAATTTCTACATTAGTGATCTGGTCATAACCTTTTAAAGCCTTCTATTCTACGCATGCACCGACTTGTGAAAGCACCCAGAAATTTAGCTCTGTTGATTAGAATTTTACATTCTAGGTGAGGGCTTCTCAACCTGTTTGTGCATTAAACCCCTGTGATTGTCCAGTGACTGCTATGGAACACTTCTTAGAAAAAAATATGTATGTAAACGTATAAGTAAACATTTTACATTTTTTAGGTTATGCACACAGACCCTCAAGAAGTCTGGACCACAGGTTAAGAAACCCCTGTTCGAGGGTGTAATTTTCACAGATTCAAAGAAAAAATTCTTCAGTCTCTGGTACAGACACCCCACTTCGTGACAAAATTAGATGTGGTTATAAAAACAACAACCAAAAAGCTAGAGACTGTCAAAATTGGGTGCTCGTGTAGAATAGGATTGAAATGATATGACAAGATTACTGGTGTGGAACTGTTAAGAACCATACAAGAGCCAGTAGAACAAAGAGATGAGATGAAGAGATGATGATGGATAAGACATTGAGGAAACGTGTTGATAGCATTATCATGCAGTCCTTGCTCTGGAATTCACAGGGTCAGAGAGGTAGAGAAATACCAAAGAACACACGGAGAAGAGAACTGGAGACAGACATGAAGAAGACCGTGAGCTGATGGCACAGGACACATAATTTGTTGAAGCTCCTTGAGGAGCAGAAGTGATGAATGAACATGTAAGTTATGCAAGAGCAAGCAAAGAAGTTAAGAGAGAAATTATTACGAAACTCAGCGTTGTCACAGTAATTACTTTCAGGCGAACATATCATATGAAAAACTTTATTAACATGTTCAAAACAATTACAGTATACCCACAACACGTTTGATAAATGACCTCTTCATTCATTCCCCTTCAGATTCCTACAATAAATTTATATCAAGCCTTAATGGTCGAAAAATGACATCTATAACCTACGACGTGTGCAGCAGGGCACAATCTTCCAACTAAGAACAGTACTTAAAAACAAATTTAAATCCCACACATAGCCTAATTTCCGCAGCTCTATCCATCCACATAAACCTTCAGTTCAGCATGTGCTGTTCACTTGCCCAGGACTCGTCCACAGAAAGTTGAAAGCTATTACCGGGCTCCCCAACAATCACAATCAGCACCACTCAACATTTTTCAACCTGGCATTGGCTATGAAAGAGTGATGAGCTCAGCAACTCTAGTTAATCAACACAACCAAGCCTTCCTAGTTAGTGACATCCATTTGTTAATCCCTTCGCCGTGTGTTTTTAGATCTGTCTCTGTATTTCTTACCCTGGAGATTCTAGAACAATGTCAGCCCTGTCATCTTCTCCTCGCTTCCTTTTCCACTGATATTTATCTGGTTGATTACATAATTTCTACATTGGTGATCTCATACTATTTCAATCATTCTGTGGTGATCTCAGTCCATGTCATTTGTTCTATTTTGCACTTGCATATTACTGAAAGCCTGTAACTTTGTCTTTTTGGCCTTTTCAGACACTTCTTACATCCTGACAATTTCAAGTTAACCTGAATAAATGAGAGAAAAAAAGTTAAAGGATCCCATTCCACGCCCATTGAGGCATATTGGTAATACGGTGTTAGGCCTGTATTTTCTTGACCATCGGCACACCAGGAGTGATGTGGTCAGCATCACGCTGGTCGCCTTAACCTTCCCAGAGTTGTTCTGGTACCCAATTCATGAGGCTGGGTCGACCCCGGAGCCGTTTGCGGTCTAAGAAAATCCCACTTCAACTGGGGATCAAACCATGGACCACCAAGCAAGAAAGCCAGTGCACTAACCACTGCGTTACCACGGCTCCTCTGAATACATGAGGCAGCACAAAATATGTGACTGACAATGAGTGCAGACATGCAAAAAATTAATTTCATTTTCATAACTAAACTAGCTGGCTTACAAAAAAACTGGTTACTAAACTGCTTATCTCGGCACTTTTATCATCAAAGAAATAACCAGATCACATACATGACTTTATAACAACAAAAAAGTGAAATGTAAGATCAAAATCATAAAGAATCATTACAAGTAAATAACATTCATCCTGTAGTTGCCTGCATAGTCCTGTGCTGTTCCCAGAGGTCTCTGTGGAGAGACAAAGAAAGAATAGTCCTAATGCTTCCACAGATGTGTCGTACATGGCAACTAATATGAGGTTGTGTACGAGGCTGGCAACCTCATCATGTCAAACAAATTGCTACAGGAGCACACAAATGATTTAAGTTGCATACAAACATGGTGACAAGACTGCCACAACTTTTGAGGGAAGAAAGTGAAAATTGTTTTTCTTTTTTACAAATATATCTTTGAATACTCTGAACGCGCCCCATGCAATTCGGGGGGGGGGAGAAGAAGGAAGAGGAGAGACAATGAAAGAATAAGTCTACTACTACCTCAGGTATGTCATATAAGGCGACTGTTATAAAGACCAACAGAAAAGTACTGCACTCACTAAACGTAGATATACCTCCGAAATCGGCGAGTATTTGCCTGAATGGCGAGGGACACCTGTCTCTGTACAAGAAAAAAGGGATACTCACGTAAAATCAATGTCAGGTTAGACAATAATAATAACCTGAGATTTCGCCTCGAGTATTAGCGGGCGTACGAAAAAAAAAAAAAAAAAAAAAAAAAACTAAACGTAGAGGAAAATTGGCTCCTAAATACCACCGCAATAAGGAAGCTGAAATTTTTTGGTCATATAAAAAGACTTAATAGTCTGGAAAAAATAGTAATGGAAGGCATGGTTCCTGGAGGAAGGGGAAGGGGACGACTGTGGTGCCAGGACATCACAGAGACTCTGAACTTGTCTTTGGAAGATGCAGGTCGACTTGCCCAGAATCGTGATGCGTTCAGAGCAGCTGTAATGGAGACAACGTTCTGGAGAGAATACGTCACATGATGATGATAAGGCTGTGTATGTGGCTGGCAACCTCATTATGTAAAACAAATCACTACTGAAACTACAGCTGCAAGAGCATGTGAATGCTAAGTACAGCCTTCCTGAATAGTGCACTAGTTGTAGTGGTACTCCATACTCTGTAGGGAGCACACACACACAAATATGACTGAACATGGCCTACTGGCAGGACAGCAAGTGGTATCTTTAAAAGTCTTATGCAGAGCAAACAATCCCCAAACACGCGACCACAACATGTAAACATTTAAGTTATCTAATATCTGTAGTGGTCTGGCTTGTAAGGTCCGTCCTGTGGAATGCCCAGGTAGGCGGCTTGATCCTTCGTCAGCTTGGTCAGCCTCACTCCTAGATGCTCCAGATGGGCAGCAGCAACTGCTTCATCAAGCTGAAGAAACAACAGAAGTGGTGTTAACATTAACTGATATGCAACATTAAATACCTCTGGCAGGGCACTAGGTAACAGCGACACCTCGTTGGCTCCATATTATCAAGTGCCCTGTTTATTTTGTTTTGTTAATTTTCTCACTCGGTAATTTGATTTGAGTTTTTTATGTGTGAATCCTTTTTGAAAGATATCCGTAAATGCACAGGGACTAACATCATCATTCTCTTATGCTGCTTCAACCGTGGGCCACCATCACAGCCCCGGTCTCCTTGCAGAAATCTGCATCAAAACACTTCTTATGTTATCACAGTGATGGTATCTGAGGCAGAACACAACATCAAATTTAATCGTCGCCTGGCATGCATTAGGGAGTAGTGATTACAGTTATTCTTTATTTCCTCAGAGACATCCCCTAAAGCCTCTTAGGGCACTAACACTAATATGTCACAAACTTATTAAAAAAACAAAACAGAGTAGATGGAGATGGCTATGGGATGCATTATTCTAATTTTTATATGTGGGTATAATCATGCATAGCATAGACATAGAACCACATCAAGGAAAGGTTAGCGGGCGTGCAGAAAACACCAAAGAGGGAGAGTAGACTAGTAAGAAAGACCTTGAAATGATGTGGACTGGCTTAACTCTTGCAGGCCGGAATTTTTTCACGAGTTTTGCCAGAATTATTTTTGTACCTTAAAGCAGTACCTTTATAAATTCTAAAGTTTCTGAGTTATTACACAACAAAGACACACATATTATACATCACAGTAAAGATAAATGAATGTAGAATTAGAATATGAAGGATTTTTAGTGATATTCTACATATAGTATTCAGTCATGAGTTATAACGAAAATACGGAAAAAATTTCACGGAAAACAAAAGTGACGTTCCCAACGTCGTTTCGGCTTCTAGGGGTTTTGCGGATGTACGCTACCAGCGTCGTTCCGGCCTTTAAGAGTTAAAGAGTCCAAAGTGTTGACATTTTTAGGTGTTTTATGCTCCAGAGGGAGTAAGCAGTAAAGAAGATACACTTTATTCTGTACTGTTTTTATGCATCTTATCCCTCCTTGAAGACCTAATGGTCATATTAACTTTTGAATCCCCCCTTTTAAGTTAAGGCTGCTTACAGCTGTTATTTAAGAGCTGGTTATGTCAGGACGGAGTCTGAGCTGGATTTCAATTTTTCTTTGCACTCCTTATGGAGCAAGGAGGCACCACTGCAGCTGGACCACATATTAGTCACCTTGTACGACATATTAGTCACATTGTATGACATATTAGTCACCTTGTACGACATCCCTGAGGGTGAAGTAGTCCTATTCTTTCTTTGTCTCTTCAGGGACCCCCGGGTGGAGTTGGATTTGAACGTGGAAAATTACTGAGCCAAAGTTGAATTTGGGAACTATTTTATCAGTCACTTTGTCTTGGTCCCACAACCCTGTTACAGCTTTCTAAGTCTAGATGGAGTTGCTTACGTATGGATGGAGTCAGAAATGGAAACTTTCAGACTAAACAAACATTGTTAGAAACAGAATGCAACTTCACAAGCAGTTTACCTTTTTGGGCAACATGTGAACTCCCAAGCTGTAGCTGGAATTCTTAGTCCACAACTCAATCTGAGCAAGGACCTGGTTTGTGAAGGAATTGCTCATCACAAAGCTCGGGTGACCATGTGCGCAACCCAGGTTTACCAGACGACCTTCAGCTAAAATGATGAGGTGACGGCCATTTTTCATTGTGTAACGATCCACCTAATGAAGATGTACAAGCATGTTAACACATCTGTATAACTGTTCCACTCACTATTAGCTAAAAACCATATATATATATATATATATATATGCCCAATGGGCTGATCACCCGTTGGCTTGTCACACCGATTACGGAAACAACGGCAGATGGATCTATTTGTTGTTGCCCTAAAGACGCCGCTAGGCGTGATGGGAAACTACAACAGAGAAAATCAATCTGCTGTTGCCCTTAAGACGCCACAAGGCGTGATGGCCTCTGACTGCTTGGTCGGTCTTTGGCTAAGGACGGAAGAAGAAGAAGAAGATATATATATATATATATATATATATATATATATATCTTTTTCTTTTAACTTTAGCTAGGTCACTTGCTTAAAATAATGGACTTGGGTTTATCAATATATCAAAGCATTTCTTAACGCCATAATTAAAGTCATAGAAAATAATTATGTAGTATTAATAATTAAAAATCATAGAAAATAATTATGCAGTGTTGATATTGTCCATTCAACACTGTAGTCAACTTTGAAAATTGTCATTCTTACTAAATGATTTTTTGTAATGGAGCCGGGGTAAAGTGACGCTAGCTTTCCATGAAATAATAATCAAAAGACCATGTAGTTTATCAGCTATCTCCCCCTTTTTTTTAATAAAATATTTTTGTTTTTGTTCTATTTGTATTGTTATTTACACATTTCTGAGCCTATAGCAGTCTCTTAGCACAAGTCTCTAACAGTAGCTTTCAAGTCAAGTCTCGTTTTTGATCTAAAACTATTTATTGCCACCACTGCACGTTATCTAACAATCACATCAATCACTATAAATAGTAATGACAAATAACAATCTATATTTTTACTGTTTTATTTAATGACTGTTTTTTATTTGATCAAAGTCATTTTTCAGTATTACATTTTAGAAATACTATCTTCTCCATATTATCCTCCACTCTATAACGGAACGGATGGAATAACGCACTTGCTCAGCACTAAATCTCACGTTTATTGTTTTAATGGCCTATGCTCTATCTATTTCTCCGTCTAGCACTAGGCATATTTCCAACACAAATGTTTATTAACACTGGCATAAATGTTTTGACAGTAATTGCTTGGCATTTTTCAGTCTTTCATTGTCCATGCACTGCCTGTAAAGTTCATTCTTGTATGCAGGTCAACGAGGGAAGTTTAGTGACATGCACTGATGGTTTTATTTTGTGTCGTTACTTCCTAACTAACCATCATGATAGGAAACTCTTTGCAGAGCTGTATGGAAGTAATCTAATCATCAGATGTGGTTCCTCAGTCGGACAAGTGTTTCGGCCCTTTTATCTTCTCCATAGATTTTCAGCTTTCTTAAGTGCTTTCCTATTTTAATGTAGTGAGTTTATTCTTTGGCTTTTTTCATGACATGAATTTCCTCTTTGGGGATTACATTGTGATAAACAAAGTTAAACTTCATAAGAGCTATAACAACTTTCTGTGACACTATAAAAAAGTAACACTTCATCTGAGCTATAACAAAGTAACACTTCATGTGAGCTATAATAACTAACAGTGATACTAACAACAACAAAAACACCTCATCTGAAGTTAAAAAAAGGTCCTACCTGTGGTTTGATCTGCTCTTTCTTTAAACTGTTGGCATTAAGCCAGGCAACATCAATTTCACAATCAAAATGGCCAATATTGCACACAATAGTATCTTCCAGCATCTTCTCGAAGTGCTCGGCTTTGATGATGTCTTTACAGCCAGTGGATGTTACGTAGATACGTGCCTCTTTTAGGGTGTCCTCGATTGTAGCAACCTGGACATTTTAATACATAATTTTATATCAAAACTAACAAATAACTGCAAATCTAAAACTGCACTATCTCATATGACTAAATGACAAATACCAGTCCCAGATATCTGCCTGCAGCAGCAGGTTTTTATATGTAGAAGAGACAAATAATTACCAGTACTTGCGGACTGAAAAAAGAAAATATTGAAATGATTCTGAGGTTTTTAAATACGCTCAAATGTTTTGTTATTGTTGATCAGAACCAAAATCATTGCACTCCGGGCAAACCCACATGTGCTCAATCTCCCTCAGCAAATGCTGAAGGGTATGAATGCAGGCTCAAATGTAAGACTCGCACAAGGCGACTAATATGAGGTTGTACATGAGGCTGGCAATTTCATCATGCAAAACTAATTGCCACAAAAAAGACTGCTGCAAGAGCATATGAATGCTTGATGCAACTTCCTGCTAGGGAATCAGCTCCACTGGTTGCTCCATAAGGTGCGCAGAGGTGAATAATGATGAGTTGAACTGTATGAAACCTTTGCAATATCAGTATTTTTTATATGACTGATATATGACTAATATATGACTGATACGCTGAAGGAAAAGAAACTTGTTAAAAATTATGGGGTTAGTTAATTGGTTTAACCTTTTATATTTTCTTTTTCCTAATAGGCAAACTGATACCTTGAAACTGTTAGATAAGATTGTTAATGCAGATATTAACGAAACTGAACATCAACTGGATGGAGAATTTATAATGTATTCAAGACAGAACAACTACAAGCTTCATCCAAGTTTAGAAGTTAACGATGGTGATGTAACAGAGGACGAGATTTTTTTTTTTTTTAATGCAGACATCTTGAGCGATTTAAATATTTCAAATTATATTTTACTGTCAGTAATAGCATGCAGGATTCAAAGACCTAAGAGCAACAGTACGCACACTATGCCGGGAGCTCAAAAGATTTATGAATATACTTGGGAATGAAGACGCTGACAGAGTGGCAAAGGAGGATGAAAATTACCCCAAACTTAGACAATCATGAAAAAGCAGAGAGATTTATCAACAGCAAATATGGCAACAAACGGGAGATGGAACATACAGGCATTAAGATAGGAAACAAAATTTGAAGACTTGCGCAGTTAAAATTGACATCATCCCTACCTCATAGCCTTCCATAGCTGCTTGCAGAGCATTTATAGGATCAATCTCTGTGATGATTACTCTCGCACCAAAAGCCCGCAGAGCCTGAGCACAACCTTTTCCCACATCACCGTATCCAGCCACACAAGCCACTTTACCAGCCAGCATGACATCTGTTGCACGCTTAATACCATCCACCAGAGATTCGCGGCAACCATACAGATTATCAAACTTGCTCTGGCAGAAACAACAAAATAATATAAATGAAAGTTAGAGCATATACAAAGATGTCTTCTAGTCCGGAACTACTTTCATCAATTATTACTACTTTTGTTGATAAGATAGTCCCATAGCAGATACTGCTAAAGAGGAGTGAAGTTTTAGAAACTTCACTATACTAGGTCCAGCCTTATGCGGTGACCTGTTCCTTCATTGCTGCCTTTGCCTCCCCTAACCCAAGAGCAGAGGCATGTAGCAATTCACATCTATGTAGATTGAAGTATGACACTACCAGGTTTTGAACACTGAACCTCGGGAACTTTCCCACTAGGGATGGGAAGGGAACTGGTTACCCCCAGCCCATAAAGTTAGAACTTGTACAGTGAAGTCTTTATCACCTCGCTCCCCAATGGCAGTATCTGCTATGTATCTACCTTTACTTTTGTAGGTGCTTGTTTATATTCCTTATTTTACACACAGAACTGACCAGTAATGACTAGTTTCATCCAAATATTCTTGAGAGGCAAGCAGTGGACCAACTCTTGACTCCCCATGCACAAAGCAGACGACAGTAACTGTTTTATTCACTTTATAACTTACCCCTTTGAATTATTCCACCACTTTTGCCTGCACCAAAGTGCTTCATTTACTAAATCTTTGACGTGTAAAAACCTGTAATTAAATTATTTCAATCAAAAAACCCTTTAGCTCCCCAAGGAGTACAGCCCTCCAGTCGTGTGTTGTCAGCTCAAAGTCTTTTCATTGTCTTAATCATCCTCTTGATGTCTATCTCTAGTTCTCTTCAAGTGTTTTTTGGTCTTCATTTACCTCTTTTACCATGGCCATTTTACAACAAGGACTGCCCAGTAATGCTATCAACAGGTTTCCTCAGTGTGTGTCCTAGCCATCTCCAGTTGCCTCTTCCCATCTCTTGTTCCACTGGTTCTTGTCATGTTCCACAATAGCAATCTTGTCATACCACTTCAATCCTTCTATTGTATGCTAGCACCCATGTATCAAGTCTATCTTCTTGGTTGTTGTTTATGCTGCTCTCCGTACACTTGTATATCAGAACCATAAAATAGGACTAACTTGACATTTGTTTGAAGATTCTTATTTCTGTGCTGGACTTAGATTTCTTTCAATTTCCATATATTTCACAGTGTAATGAAAGCTCCTCTTGCTTTTTGTTTCATTTTGATATCATTGTCCATCCCTCCCGCTCTGTTTGTATTGCTGCCAAGATATGAATCTACATCTTGTAGTGGTGTTTTAACTAGGGCTGCTGAGCTTCTCGCTCTTTTGCAGCCAGTACCAAGTTGAAGACTCCTTGGTATTATCTACACTGTGGATCTAGGCTTTTCCAGTAGCTTTTCTGCCATTCTGAAACTTGCTGAGTTGAAGTCATGAGCTCTAGTTTCTCCAACTGGGTTTGCATTTAAAGGATCGTCACATCTGGTTCCAAGCTAGGAGTAAGAAGTGCTTTCCATTCTGTGCATTCCCCACCATCCTAGGGGGCTCTCCAATTATGAAGAGCTAAAACATTATACTCTGGTTCTGGGCTCTCCCAGGGAATTGTCACATACTGCACAGAGCCACTTCTCAGCTCCCCAGCCTATCACTGGGTCCACAGTGAGATCCTTCTGTATGCAGTCAACCAAGTCAAAGCATTACACCTGGGGCTCAAGTGTTCTCCAAGCTTAGTGTGCAATGATGGGTTCTCAAGTTTCACTACAGGGGGAATCCCTGGAAGTGTGTGGATGATTTCAAGAGTCAATGAAGATGTAAGTAGCCTCACAGACAGAGGTTCATTTCCACATATTTATATTGTAGCATTGTGTATAGCTGGTGGTCATATAAAGATGACTCCAGATATGCCTCCATGAATTTTTTCATGCATAATACTGCTATTATCTTTATCTTGTGTATCTTCAGACCAACTTGCTGTGACCTCTCATCAAGTATTTTCAATTTGCTTTTCATCTGGTTACAGTTATGGGACAGAACAGCAAGGTCAACAGCGAGGACATTTGAGAGAGTGTCGTCGACCAGGGACTGGCGGCTCCTGAGCCGGCCCAGCTCTAATGGGTACCCTCTGAAGACGGCGAGTATCTGCCTGAATGGCGAGTGGACACCTGTCAGTGTACAGGGAAAAAGGGATACTCGCGTAAAAATCAGTCTCAGGTTAGATATACTAACTGGAGATTCTCACCTCGAGTAATAGTGGGCGTACGTTTTACTTTTTTAAAAATGTGTAAATGAATCACGACTTATAAATTACCTTTGTAACTGAATCATTGACATTGATTGCTGGAATTTTGAGATCTCCTGCTGCATACATTTTGTACAAGTTATGTACACCAGTTGTTGTTTCTTCAGAAATACCCTTCACCCCTGTCAGAAACAAAAATTGGAATACATGTAAGAATATATAAATGACAAATAAAACTAACAAATGTGATATGACTTTCCGAAACAAAAGTTGCTTACTGGCATGCACTGAGTTGGAAAATAAATGTGATGAAATTTGTTGAAAATACTGACGTGTGATGTTTGCAGGTTTCAAACATGTGAAATTCATTTAAACGTTACCGAATAAGATTAATGGTGGAAAATTACCATGGCCAGAGAGATACTTTTTTTTTTGGGGTTCTTAGTTGGCCATATATCGTTTCATGATTCATTTTTGCAAAGAGGTGATGGTGCCTTTCAGATAGTCCCTGGTTAACCTATCACTTCTGTTTCTTTTCTGTTGTCCAGGGTCCTTTCTTTCTTAAAAGTTCCTGCTATTTACTGTCATGAAATATTCTAATCCACATATATAAATTATTAGGTAAATATGAAGCCTAACAAATAAAATTAATAAAGAGAAGAGCAATGGTAAAATGACAGTGCTGTCACAAGGAATGTACTCGAAATCCCCCCTTGTTTTCTGCTTCGTCTGCAAATTGTAACGCTTTCACGTTGATATAAAAGCTTACTGTATTATTACCCGCCTTCTTCAATGAAACGTGTGCTGCATTTCTAAGAAAAACATTGAGACGTACTGCGTAATGACCTAAATTAATCCTAACATTAATTATATTACGTTACCAAAACGAACGAACAGATGGACAAAAGGATAGAGAGAGGGGAGGGCTGAAAATCAGGAACGCATGCAACACGCGACGCGCGATATACAAATGCTGCCATCACGCGTGTAAGTCTACAAGCACTAACTTTTTCAGACGGACAGTGATAAAATACACTACCCTTTCCCAGAGTTAGGTTTTAAAATCATAAAAAAACGCTTATTGGGGAAACCTGACATTCTACTGTTTTATGTCCGAAATCCTGACATTAGTCTGACAGTACAGCAGGACAGGTGGCGGTTCTCACATAAAAAATAAAACAACTATACGACTATCCTAGAAATTGCATATTTTGAACGCAGCCACGTAGCTCCTTTAAATTAGTATTATTGGGTTCCTTAGGGCTTGCTGACAAATAATATGTAAAACGTTACGCCAATAGTCCAGGAATTAATAAATTATACCCAAAATAAAATATTGGGGGTGCCTGACAGCATAAAATCATTTCTGCTCATAAGATTTTTTTTTAACGTGTTTGAAAAAAAATTTACGTTACAGAAATAGCCTACCATGTAAACTCCAAATTGATTGGAGCGCAACAAATGAAAGCCTAACCACGATTGGTCGGGCTATAAATACTATCTTGGTTGTTAGGGGAGACAGGAAAAGATAACATTTTTTCAAACACTTGTCGAAACGGGGCTCATTGGTCAGACTCGCTGATATACACACTTGGGAGCGTTAGTTCGAAACCACTTGTTTAAATACACTTGATAAAGCATCAGTGCGTTGAAGCCAGCATATATTTGGCTAAATTAAAAGCCTGGAAGATAAGCAGAAGGAAATTTGTGCCAGTTTGTGCCAGAATTCATTGCTAATCAACGTATCTGTGTTATTCGTATGAATTGTGGTAAGCTTGAACCATTTAATATCTTTTAATGAAAATTGAATGTGAATTGTTGATTTATGCCTGTATATATATGTGTAGTTCAGTGGCAAACGTGAGGTAAAGCCTAAAATGCTCCAGCCTGAACAGAGGGTGTCGGAGAGAAGTAAAACGGCATGGAATGGCCAAACAGTACACTGACACCTGGATGATTGACTAGAAAGAAATAATGCTGGAAGTGCAGAGGCGTAGTAACCATTAAGAAGGGTAATGCTGGTATAAAGTATTTCAGATGAAGCTGACTGTTGGCCTAACGCTCTGAACGCAATGTTTGTGCTGTATTGTGATCAGTGTAAAAGAGAATATAAATTAGTTATGAAGTAGAAGGTACATCCTTCTTGATTTCAGGGACAGTGGTCTTGATGGTACTGAGCAGCATCTGGTCAGAGATTTGCTGAATCCAGAGTCGGACAGCATACTCCTTGGTCTTTTTAGCTATCAGTGAGGTGTCTCCTGAGCCCAGAGGAGAATTCGAGCAGAGGAGTCCTTTCCTGCCGCCATCACTCAAGATAAGCAGAGTTGGCCAGCTGAGCTCAACATTATGTCCCCTCATCTTGAAATAACTTTATAAAAATACTATTCAGAGGGGAATTTACTTGTCTTAAAATCAGGAACTGTGAACATCTCCAATAATAGTCCCTAAAGACAAACTATTGAAGTCATGATGACAAATACCAACAGAGCTTGAACAAAACAAAACCAGTATTACCTCATTTCACTACTACACAACTGACACACATAGAACATTTGTACTAATATATGTCACTACAATATTCATATTAAATACATTCTGTACATAACTTGTAATTTAAATTGATTGTGATTCCTGGTTCCCTTGTAGTTGAATCAGGACACATATTCATTCATGCCAGTAATGAATACATATTGTTATTCGAAATTTTATCAGTGACTCTTTTAAGATATCTTTGTAGAGTGTTATATGTATGTGAGTGTCACAGTGTTGTCAAGAGTAGTGGATTAAATTAAATTGTTTATCTGTCTGTTGTTGTGACTTACACTTCACCATACTCATACCCTAGACACATAACGTAGCATCACACTATTCCAGAATAATTCTGACTGAGATATATAGATATGTGGTAGCAAGTAAGGTTATCTATAATACACTACTCTTAATAGATATAGATACCTTCACAGCTGATCTCAGTCAGTACACTAAGTTCCCTATAAGTATTTATAACTTTCCACTTCACCACATATATTGGGGTCTCGCTCTTGGGATTTTGAATCTTTAACTATTAAAAATATTGGGGGGTAATTCACTTCAGGGAATATAAGAATTAAAAGGTATCCTTGGGTGGAATTAAATAAGGTTGAGCTCACGGTGCCTGTGTTGTCCATTAGAGATTGAATTGTTGGTTAGACATTGTATAAATTTACATAATAGACAATGGCGGACCTGGCCAAATTTCGATCTGCTGCGGTTCAGACTGCAAAAGAGTTAGGATTAGATGGGCAAGTTATGGTTGCCTATGTCACAACGGAATGTGACAAATTTATTGAACGCGAAGAAAGAAGATTAGAAAAAGAGGCCGAAAGAAAGTTAGAGGCTGAGACTAAGAGGTTGCAAGCTGAGGCTGAGGCTAAGAAATTGGAGGCAGAAAGAGAAGACAAACGATTGGCTGCAGAAAGGGAAGAGAAGAAATTGGCTGCAGAAAGGGAAGAGAAGAAATTGGCTGCAGAAAGGGAAGAGAAGAAATTAGCTGCAGAAAGGGAAGAGAAGAAATTAGCTGCAGAAAGGGAAGAGAGGAAATTAGCTGCAGAAAGGGAAGCAGAAGATAAAAGATTACAAAGGGAACATGAGTTACGACTAAGGGAGTTTGAGTTTCAAGGCCATGCTCCTGAAAATGGTGCCAGTCCCTTTGCCTCTGATGCTACGGTTACTCAAGGAGCCTCAACCTCAGCTATGAACTTTCATTTAGATCATTTTGTTGAGAAAGACGATGATATTGAGAGCTATATAAATAGGTACGAACTATTAGCTACCACGTATGGGTTAGAGAGAGAAAGGTGGAGCTTAAAGTTATCTCAGGGACTTCGGGGGGCAGCTTATGAAGTTTTTGCAAAAATGAGCAGAGGTGATCAGGAAAATTATGACATGCTAAAGCAGGCTCTTTTGTTAAGGTATGAAAAGAATGCAGAGTTTTACAGGAAAAAATTTAGGAATGCTAAACTACTGTCAGGTGAAACCTATCACCAGTTCGCTGCACGAATCGAGACATACTTGGAGAAATGGACTTCTCTGGGGAAAACCCAAGATCTTAAGGAAATGGTCCTTATAGAGCAACTAAGAGAGTCCATGGCTCCAGACCTGAGAAAGTTTCTCATGGAACAAGGTGCAGAGAGGCTGGGTGAGTTGCTAAATGTTGCTGAAAGGTATCAAGCAGCTCAAGCAGAGGTAACAGGTAATAAAAAGAAACAGGTGGATAACTTTAGGGCACCACAGAACTTTAATAAATTTGATCCTAGGGATCAAAATAAAGGTAAGCACCAATTTGATAGGCCACGGTATGACAATAAAAATAAATTCCCACAATTCGATGAAAGGAAATATGATGAAAGAAAATCTTTCAACCAAGGAAAAAGGTGGTGTAAAAAATTGTCAGATGGACAATCATGACACTGACCATTGTAGAAGGAAACCTGTGTATATGGCAACCCTTCAGGTCAGGTCGACCTCAAGACAGGAGGAGGATATTATGTTGGATACCACTCCAGAAGAGATGAGGAAGGCACAGGCTGGGGATAAAACACTCAAGCCTTGTTTCAGAAAATTGTCAACTTGTCATACAACTCCAGGCAAGGGAGATTTTTACATGAAAAACAAGTTGATGTATAGGAAGACTGGAGCTAGATCCAATGGTCACGGACAGCTGGTTCTTCCAAAGAGATATAGGACAGACTTAATAAGGAGCCTACATGTGAAACCAGATGGGGACCATGAGAAAATAGGTACCATCATTCAAAAGGTGGCTCACAATTATTATTGGCCCAAAGCAAGATGGGACATTGAAAATTTTGTAGAAAGGTGTAGCATAGCACATGAGGGAACACCCACAAGTGGGAACATGGATCAGGACCTGGACACGCCCCGAGGCAAAATCAGGCCTGACAATAAAAGGAAAAATAGATTTGATAAAGTGGACCAAATGGAATGGGAAGCCCCTTTTCACGGACAAGCTTCACTTAACTGTTTTACAATGGCCACTATGCGGAGAGTGCAAAAAGATGTCTTACCCCAGGATAAGCCGACAATCCCTCAATCGGACTTAAACAAACTGGAGGAAGAGGATGTAGAGAGGAAATCTCTCATCAAGAATTTTAAGAGGGGAGACAGCCCCAAAAGAAAAATTGGTAGCGGTCGTTTTGTGAATGATAATTCTGGGAGGAAAAATCATCACTATAAAGCTTCAAGTGGAAGAGACCATACCGGTGCATGGACAAATAGGTCCACACAATTAAAGGTCCATATGTAGCTTTGTTAAGAACGTGGACTGATGAAAAGGCAGAGGAAAACATTACATCTTCATACCAATATGTGAATGAGCTGACCACTCGGTTGAAAACTGGCTGGAAACTTGCCAATGAAAATTTGAAACAAGCCAGGAAGAAACATGCTGCCTATTATAACAGGAAGGCGAAAGACAGAAATTTGGCTGTGGGAGAGAAGGTACTGCTTCTTTTGCCCGGGAGTCAGAATAAGTTACAAATTGGATGGCAGGGTCCATATACAGTTCTAGAGAAGGTGTCTAGAACAAATTATAAGATAGATAAGAAGGGGAAAGAAAAAATCTATCATGTGAATCTCGTGAAGAAATATTTGGAAAGAGAACATCAGGAAGAGACACACTTGTTGACCTTGTCCATCGCCATGGAGATGAAAAAGGAACCACTTTCATCATTTGAATATCCATTACACCCCTGTGAGACAGCAGCACAGGTGAAAATCAGTACACATTTAACGAAAACTCAGAAAGAGAGAGTGCAACAGGTTCTAAATAATCATGCAGAGGTGTTAACAGACCGACCAGGGCATACAAACCTATTGGAATATGATATGAAACTCATAGACTCCACACCTGTCTGTATGAAACCATATTCGATTCCGTTTGCTAAGGAAAAAGCTTTGAAGGAAGAGATAGACTATCTATTGAAGGAAGGAATTATTTCGCACAGTGAGTCTTCGTATAGTTCCGGTGTTGTACTTTTAAGGAAGCCCTCTGGAGAACATAGACTCTGTATAGATTACAGGAGACTGAATGCTATTACAGAAGGACAGGTGGATCCATTGCCGGATACAAATCAGCTGTTTGCCAGGCTAAATAAAGCTAAATATTTCTCAAAAGTGGATCTGAGTAAAGGATACTATCAGATTCCAGTAAAGCCTGAGGTTAGACCATACCTAGCTTTTAGTACCTCAGAAGGACACTATGAGTTTAATAGATTGCCATTTGGATTGAAGAATGCGCCTAGTGTCTTCTCTAGAATGATGAGAAAATTATTGGATCCTCTGAATAATCCCTGTATAACAAATTTTATGGATGATATCCTTATAGCAACAGAAACATTTGAGGAACACATTGACTCTCTGAACATGCTGTTTGATCGACTTAGGGAGGCAAATTTAACAGCCCGACCAACCAAATGTTGCGTTGGATGTAAAGAATTGGAATTTTTGGGACACACAGTTTATCAGGGAAACATGACCCCTGACCCAAAGAACTTAGAGAAACTACAGAAAGCCCCGAGACCACAAACCAAGAAGGACGTGAGATCCTTTGTCTCATTATGTGGTTTCTACCAGAAGTATATCAAAAACTTTAATTCCATATGTGCACCTTTAACTGAATTGACACGTAAAGGACATCCAGATCGCATTACATGGACTCCACAATGTGAAATGACTTACCAAGAATTGAAGGAAAAGCTCACAAGTAAACCCATTTTGAAATTACCTGACTTAAGTCAAGAATTCATAGTAAGGACGGATGCAAGTAATATTGGGTTAGGTGCAACTTTACTACAGAAATCAGATGCATTGGATGGGGAATTAAGCCCAGTGGCATATGCTAGCAGAAAGTTGAATAAAGCTGAAATCAACTACTCAACTAGCGAAAAAAGAATGTCTTGCAGTAATATGGGCAATAAAGAAATTCAATATTTATCTATATGGGAAGGCATTTAAGTTGCAAACTGACCACAAACCTTTATCGTTTTTTAGCACAGGCTAAGCATGAGAACTCTAGGTTACTCCGATGGTCTTTGCTTCTGGCTCCATATAATTTTAGCATTGAATATATATCTGGAAAAACCAATCTGGGAGCGGATTTTTTAAGCCGCCATCCGTGTGATGAGAATCACCGTAAACCCCAGAAATAATAATAAATTTCTCTATGTGTATATAGAATAAAGGACTGACATATAATGTCTGTTTTAAGAGGGGAGGTGTCATGAAATATTCTAATCCACATATATAAATTATTAGGTAAATATGAAGCCTAACAAATAAAATTAATAAAGAGAAGAGCAATGGTAAAATGACAGTGCTGTCACAAGGAATGTACTCGAAATCCCCCTTGTTTTCTGCTTCGTCTGCAAATTGTAACGCTTTCACGTTGATATAAAAGCTTACTGTATTATTACCCGCCTTCTTCAATGAAACGTGTGCTGCATTTCTAAGAAAAACATTGAGACGTACTGCGTAATGACCTAAATTAATCCTAACATTAATTATATTACGTTACCAAAACGAACGAACAGATGGACAAAAGGATAGAGAGAGGGGAGGGCTGAAAATCAGGAACGCATGCAACACGCGACGCGCGATATACAAATGCTGCCATCACGCGTGTAAGTCTACAAGCACTAACTTTTTCAGACGGACAGTGATAAAATACACTACCCTTTCCCAGAGTTAGGTTTTAAAATCATAAAAAACGCTTATTGGGGAAACCTGACATTCTACTGTTTTATGTCCGAAATCCTGACATTAGTCTGACAGTACAGCAGGACAGGTGGCGGTTCTCACATAAAAAATAAAACAACTATACGACTATCCTAGAAATTGCATATTTTGAACGCAGCCACGTAGCTCCTTTAAATTAGTATTTTTGGGTTCCTTAGGGCTTGCTGACAAATAATATGTAAAACGTTACCCAAATAGTCCAGGAATTAATAAATTATACCCAAAATAAAATATTGGGGGTGCCTGACAGCATAAAATCATTTCTGCTCATAAGATTTTTTTTTTAACGTGTTTGAAAAAAATTTACGTTACAGAAATAGCCTACCATGTAAACTCCAAATTGATTGGAGCGCAACAAATGAAAGCCTAACCACGATTGGTCGGGCTATAAATACTATCTTGGTTGTTAGGGGAGACGGGAAAAGATAACATTTTTTCAAACACTTATCGAAACGGGGCTCATTGGTCAGACTCGCTGATATACACACTTGGGAGCGTTAGTTCGAAACCACTTGTTTAAATACACTTGATAAAGCATCAGTGCGTTGAAGCCAGCATATATTTGGCTAAATTAAAAGCCTGGAAGATAAGCAGAAGGAAATTTGTGCCAGTTTGTGCCAGAATTCATTGCTAATCAACGTATCTGTGTTATTCGTATGAATTGTGGTAAGCTTGAACCATTTAATATCTTTTAATGAAAATTGAATGTGAATTGTTGATTTATGCCTGTATATATATATGTGTAGTTCAGTGGCAAACGTGAGGTAAAGCCTAAAATGCTCCAGCCTGAACAGAGGGTGTCGGAGAGAAGTAAAACGGCATGGAATGGCCAAACAGTACACTGACACCTGGATGATTGACTAGAAAGAAATAATGCTGGAAGTGCAGAGGCGTAGTAACCATTAAGAAGGGTAATGCTGGTATAAAGTATTTCAGATGAAGCTGACTGTTGGCCTAACGCTCTGAACGCAATGTTTGTGCTGTATTGTGATCAGTGTAAAAGAGAATATAAATTAGTTATGAAGTAGAAGGTACATCCTTCTTGATTTCAGGGACAGTGGTCTTGATGGTACTGAGCAGCATCTGGTCAGAGATTTGCTGAATCCAGAGTCGGACAGCATACTCCTTGGTCTTTTTAGCTATCAGTGAGGTGTCTCCTGAGCCCAGAGGAGAATTCGAGCAGAGGAGTCCTTTCCTGCCGCCATCACTCAAGATAAGCAGAGTTGGCCAGCTGAGCTCAACATTATGTCCCCTCATCTTGAAATAACTTTATAAAAATACTATTCAGAGGGGAATTTACTTGTCTTAAAATCAGGAACTGTGAACATCTCCAATAATAGTCCCTAAAGACAAACTATTGAAGTCATGATGACAAATACCAACAGAGCTTGAACAAAACAAAACCAGTATTACCTCATTTCACTACTACACAACTGACACACATAGAACATTTGTACTAATATATGTCACTACAATATTCATATTAAATACATTCTGTACATAACTTGTAATTTAAATTGATTGTGATTCCTGGTTCCCTTGTAGTTGAATCAGGACACATATTCATTCATGCCAGTAATGAATACATATTGTTATTCGAAAGTTTATCAGTGACTCTTTTAAGATATCTTTGTAGAGTGTTATATGTATGTGAGTGTCACAGTGTTGTCAAGAGTAGTGGATTAAATTAAATTGTTTATCTGTCTGTTGTTGTGACTTACACTTCACCATACTCATACCCTAGACACATAAACGTAGCATCACACTATTCCAGAATAATTCTGACTGAGATATATAGATATGTGGTAGCAAGTAAGGTTATCTATAATACACTACTCTTAATAGATATAGATACCTTCACAGCTGATCTCAGTCAGTACACTAAGTTCCCTATAAGTATTTATAACTTTCCACTTCACCACATTTACCTATATTTGTTTATTTATTTACTACTCACAGGTCCAGGGTCTCCTCCATTATTTACTTTCTAAATGTCACATGATTTCAACCACATTAAAGATAGATACCTCACACGTAGACTTACCTTCCAACAAATGAGGAAATTTGTTATGAACAAGATTAGTGAGATCACCTCCATCATCAAGGATCATATTCAGCGGCTGACCATCAGGAAAAATCAACGTCTGAAAAAATTAGGAAAAAATCTTACATGAGGATGTGAGAACTTTTCTCATAATTTTAATTATAAACAACATTTAAATTTCTGAACATGCAAAATGAACACTGGGGATAGTCAATAGCAGACAAATGCAGAAAACACAGCAAATAGGGTCAAACTGACATGAAGAAAAATGTTTAAGAAACTGGAAGAAAACCGATTTTTAAAAAAATAGCATTCTAGAAAAAGAAAAGTACTCTATGTAATGAAAAACCTGTGTAGTTTCTGGGGGTCTCAGTGGAGACAAAGGAAGAATAGGCACTTTCACTGGCAACCTCTCCTTGTAAAATAAACTGATATAGTAACCTTTGCTGTAAGAGCATATGCTTTGACGTTGGCTTCCTGAAGGGTCCCATCTACAATGGTGGATCCATGCTCTATAATAAGGGAAAAGGGAGATGATGATGAAAGTTGTAGAATGACATGAATACCTTGTGAATACCCATGCTAGTCGGAAAAGCACTTAAGGAATTCATTTTCTTAAAATAACTTGCCGATTTCAGTGAACAAAATAATAAGACAGATAAAAACACAGTTTAAATGTTCACTGTAAGAACATTCAGCCTGAATACACTGATTTATATTTCAAACCAACCTGTTCAATGCACCAGATGTATTCCTCATCAGTCTCACCCTTCCAAGCATACACAGGCACTCCTGTCTTTGCTATAGCAGCAGCCGCATGATCTTGTGTTGAGAAAATATTACAACTTGACCATTGGACCTGATTGTGGACAAAATGTGATACTATGTTATGCTTGACAACACTGGTAATCTGTGCCATGAACACTGAACTACATTCATAATAACAACGGTAGAATGGACGAAAAAAAAATTGTAATACTTCTTACTAGGAGAAAGAACAGGAACAAACCTACGTTGCAGCCACAAGGCCTTCGTCAGAGACGGACAAACAAAAACACAGAAGGGAAAGAAAGTGAGAATTAAATATCATAACAACAACATACTTTTCCTGCTCATAAAAGCTTCTCCGGCAGAACAATCCATTCTCTTGTTCTATGTGTATATAACATAGGCAACAAAGAACAGGTTTTTCCCCCCCAAAACAAAAGTATGTTTCCTATTTTAAAAAAGCAAATAAAGCAGTTTTTTTAACACTATTTTTTAAAGTACATCATTATTTTACTTTATTTTTCTCTACTGTTTTCATGTCTTTTCAAATCCTATGTGGTGGAATTTTAAGAGGATTAGGTTTACCTTTAAGCACTGATAGAGGATTCTTTAACCCCTCATCTAGGATGCAAAGGAATTCACATAGCCCATGTGTGAATTCCAGGGCTGGTGTGTTGCACTAACCTTGACCCTGATGCACCTCCTTGCAGTACATCCTGGAAACAGACAACCTCCAATTCTCAAGTTGCCTGGCTAACACTCAGGGATCGATTAACCAGACCAGTGTGGCCAAACACCATGATTCCCACCACTGTGATGCAACATGTTCAGAACCCAGCATTGCACACTAAGCCTAGGCAAGACTAACTTCTGCCTTTACCTGGCCTACTGCATGTATGAGGATCCCACAATGGATAGATGGCAGGTGGGAGTTGGTTCTGTGCAGGATGTGAAGATTCCTTATAACGTCTCAACAATCACATTATGTTACTTGTGTAATCTTACTTAGTCGTTCCCCTTCTACTTGTGTAATCATGTGCCTAAAAGTTGTCTTTTGGCTGGGAGCAGCCCACAGAAATAATCAATGAATATAAACATCACTCACCTCTGCCCCAAGTGCTGTCAACGTCTCGATAAGAACTCCTGTCTGGATGGTCATATGAAGACACCCAGCTATGCGTGTCCCTTTCAGTGGTTTGCTTTCTCCGTACTGCTTCCTCATCATCATCAGTCCTGGCATTTCATTTTCTGCTATCTCCAGGGATTTACGCCCAAATTCAGCGAGACCAATGTCGGCTGGAAATTGAAAGGGGACATAACTAGTATGCCCTACAAACTTTTTGCAATATTTCTTCTTGATTCTCTTTAATATACATAATGCTACAGTTAATAAGCACTTCTTAGTGTTAACGTAACAAATTATTGATTACTCTTTTTTTTTTATTAATGAAAAAAAATTTGGTTTCAAGGACCATCTTCATTGCACACAGACAACTCCATAAGTACTCTGATCTCCTCCCTTAGATCATACAAGAAGGATCTCAGCACAAATTCCGTAGCACCGGCAAGGATCCAAATGTATGTATACAGGAATCACACATTCTATAATATGTTTGTGGTGGGTAGGTTTCCTAATTTTTAAATTTTGCCAGAGCAGTGGCCATATGGCCTACTCTTTACGGTTTCCAACTGCCGAGGAATTTTCTATGTGCGCAACTTGCACTCAGGACCTTCTATTTTTTCGCCCTTTATCTGAAAATGCTAGACATTCTATCTCACTATCCAAGAGATGGAGGGGGGGGGGGTGGGGGGGGGGGGGGGGGGGGGGGGGGGGGGGATGGGGGGGGGGGGGGGCATTATTAGAAACCATTGGTTCTGAAAAAATTCCTATCTTTCATTTTCCCTGTACTGAGAGCGAAACCAGTATCGTTATTACCACACCTAAGGGTCTTTTATATTTGGACATGCGCCCTAATATAACCGACTAGGTTGAACGGGACGCGCCTCGCCAAAACGAGGCAATATTTTTACATAAAAAAAAGTACCTTTAGAATTAGAAGCGAATGCCATACCTCTTTGCCACTCTGGCCCCAAACTATGGGTTATAATTAGCATCTGTAATTTTTTAGGTTAAATGCCACTATTTGTTCATGGCTTTAACCCCCCTGGCCAATAACTGTAGACCTTAGGCTATGTAGAGTAAATGAAAATTTACAAATCACGTGTGTGCTTGCTTATTCCTCCATAGTCCTAAGTGGTAGCTTCTTTATACTTATGCTGTTTTAAAAAAAGGACAGGGGGGGGGAGACATTGTTGGGGAGGGGCTTTCATGGGTTAATTTACTCCTAATATGACACTATTAATGGTAATCCCGCAATGACTGTCGCCGAATATTCCGCAGTGAATATTCACTTGGAGTTATTTACCTTTAGCAGTGTTTCGCGCATTAGCTGAATGTTTCGTGTCGAGAGCGTTTTAACTTTATTGGATAGGCCCTACGTCGATCGAGCACAGAATTCCGAGCCGACTGCGTCAGAATAGGTGTCCATCGCTGGTCGAGGTCGTTTGTGCATCAAATGGTCATGATACCCCAGACGAACTGACATGTGACAACAACATTACACTTCTCGACATATTAGTATTATTAGGCCTACTTGACCCGATGCGCGAAACACTGCTAAAGAACAAAACACTGCTAAAGGGAAATAACTCTTAAATACCCATATTCTGTGCCCGTTCGGCGACGGTCATTGCGGGATTACCCAAAAATTAACGTATGACTATATTGTGCTGTACCTTAACGTCCGTCTATTGTAAAAGGGAACTATGGCACCGTAACCAATCAGATCGTGCATTTTCGACCACACCTCCTAACGAAACGATCCAATTTATTTAACTGATTGTATTTACTTTATTATAATTTTCAGCATTAGGAAACTAAGTCCCGGTGACTTCTAAATAGGCCTAGTTGTATTTTCAAACCACATAAAATATAGGCCTACCGCTACAGTAGTCACATTACTATATTTCTACTACATACAGATTTGTAGCCTACGTAGGTCTGCGCGTATCAGTGGTTTTGTTTTAAAATCTTCATTCCAATGTTTCTTGTAATGCTAGTGGTTTTTCCTATATTTAGGACAAACATGGTGACATACCGACTTTGTAAGCTGGCTTAGACATCTTGTTCAGTAATAAGACCTAACTCCGTTTCCTTCCACCAACACCTTGGTAGCCTCAATCAGAGAGACCGGTTAGCACGCGGATCGCTTCTTATATACCATGGTCTGACCTAATTGAACCTTCATCCAATCCTGAGAGAGGTCAGGATAAATATATCTCTCCTTGAACTTAACAAGCAGGGGCTATTCAGGTTAAAAGTTTAGAGCACAAGTGTCCGTATTTTCCCCCGAAAGAGTTGCGAACTTTCCCGTTATTTTGCCTACGCTGAAGGACAGTATAAGTTTTTCAGACTTCAAAAAAAAAAAAAAAAAAAAAAAAAATTAATTTGTCAGCTATCTACTCTACAGAACTAAAAATTCCTAACAGTACAAAACTACTTAACTACAACTGGGAATGGACTATTTTAGAATAGAAGAACCTTGGTTGTTCGTCCATCACGGGTGATGAAGACCACTCTGTTCATCCAATTATTTAAGAATATGTTAGGTTAGTTTATGGGTACGAAGGTGACTGAAGAGCCCGATGCGGGCCTGGAAAGATCTTGGACAGTGTGGGCAGGGAATGTTTGCTTCATGTGAAGGTTTTATTTCACGGTCCTTTCTAGCTTGTCTCCGCTGTTCCGCTGCTGCTCTTCTGGATGATTCGCATGCTGCTGCACCTTTACGAAGAGATGTGCGCCAAGCAGTTCGGTCTTGCGCAGCAGCTTCCCATGTGTCTGGGTTTATGTCAAAGGTTTTCAATGACGTCTTTAACGTGTCTTTGAAGCGCTTCTTTTGGCCACCATGGGAGCGTTTACCCTTCTGCATCTCACCATAAAAGAGTATCTTTGGCAGTCGATGGTCTGGCATGCGGACTACATGACCTGCCCAGCGAATTTGTGACTGCATCAGAATAGTATCAATACTAGGGATACCAGCTCTGTCAAGAACTGCGGTATCCGGGATCTTGTCTTGCCATTTGATGTTCATTATCTTCCTGAGACAGACTGTATGGAAGTGGTTTAGCTTCTTTACGTGGCGCCTGTATACAGTCCATGTAGAAGAACCTTACTGTGCAGAGTGTCTACACGAAAATAGAGAATTGCACAATATAGTTAAACAGTATATAACAAGAAATAAATTAATACCGTATATAAAGATCAATGATGGTGTGAGGAAAAGGAGTAGTCTGATGGGGTGCTTGTATGGCTGATGGCAGATAATTGGTGGATTTGATGTAATATCGGACACTCCCGCGGCTTTCTCATCCATTTTCACCTTGTTAACAATGAGAGACTTCATTTTAGTTGTTTTTTTTTAAAATTCTTTTTATTGTTTGTTTGTTTCTTGAAAAGGGGAGGTCACACACAAAAAACATTTACACAAATTTGGTTTGATTTACTCTATTTGGACTGAGTGGAGGGGGAAGAAGGTACTATATTTGGGTATTGGAAATCTGACTTTATTTTCTTGAATTAGTACACCATATGTCCTAATTATAACACATCAAGGGTTGAACGGGATACTTTATAATTTTAAAAAATACACGAAAATAACAGAGCATTTCTTACTAACATGAAGGAAGTATGAACAACAAACGACTGGAGGCGCGAAATGATGCCATGTTCAGATATCGGAAAACAAAATTATTATCTTGAATTTTCAACATTATATATCATAATTATTACTCAAGCAGAGGTTGAACAGGATATTTTTTTTATTAGTTAAGAATTATAATAAAGTTATACATTTATCCAAGTGTGTGCTACTAGAAAAAAATTTAAATGCTTGATGAGAAATCACGTCAGTTGGGTTAAAAAATACACAGGGAAAAGACAAAGACATGGAATAAGTGCAGGAAACGAAAACAAGACGACACTTGCAAAAACGCTCATACAAGATGTAGAACTGTCTATAATTATATCAGCTGGTTGCCTTAATACGTACCCTATCGAAAGCCAATGCATTTTTCCTTACCTCTTGTTCCACTGGTATATATCTGGTTTATCCACCAGTTCCACATTAGTGATCATGTCTGTAGTGAAGTGAATCTGTATGACAACACGCTCAAATTCCCCGCTTAAAACGAACTAGCTAACGTATTTTAAATCTATAAATAACTACAGTATTTGAAATTTGTCTGAGGGCCCAGTCAAATTTACCGCCAACAATTTAACTAGAGTATTTGAATATTTCTAAGAAAACAAGTTAAAAGTTACCACCCCCCCCCCTCTCTCTCTCTCTCTCTCTCTCTCTCTCTCTCTCTCTCTCTCTCTCACCCATCCCAATATTTATCGAAGGACGTAGTAAAATTTAACAACCAATCAAATCGTTACCTCTTTTTTGTAATGACAAGAAAATTTTGGTTGAAGTGGAAATAATGCCTAGTTTGGGTTTTTGACCGAACGTAGATAATTTATTTCTCAATAATTAAAGATAATTAAAATAAAAGGGATATCTCAAATTATAGCGCTGATATTGCTTAACATATACACATAGAGGTTCCCTCATAGAAAAATTATCTTAACTTAGAAAATTTAATTTAGTAATATTTTCACATCAGGTTAAGATCAAATTTAATTACAAAAAAATTAACCCCATTTGAATGCAAAGGAATAACTAAAAGAAAGCTATATAGAACGATGGAGAATAATTGGCCGTTTAATTATCACTTTTGATAATTAAAATCGGTTCACAAATAACGATGATATAAAATAAACAAATTCGGTCAGATTAGACAAACACGCTTAAAACTGCTCAAATTCTATAGCCTAGGAAATAGTTAACTTTGTTTTACTCGTCATCTGATTGGTTGGGGGTAGTGTGATAAAAATTAACAACTTCTTGTAAAGTCCGCCATTTGACGACAAAGCTTCCATACCAAGCTGATATTATTGAAATAGACAGAGGGACAAGCCTTTGCCGTCTGTACAGAAAAGCTTAGTGCTATAGCCCTTTACTGTCGGGCAGCTTGTGTGTGTGAATATTCTTTACTTGAGGGTTGAATTACAAAGTACCTCGTTGCTGCAGTAGCCTGCAAGGAAGAAAGTGTTGGAGTGAGTGCTCATGCTACAACCTGAAGCTAGCTCCTTTTTCTTCAGTCAGGAGTCACAACGTTGATGTACAGTCTTAAGATTGACAAAACAGCTGCAATAACCATTTCACAGATAAGTCCTTTATACAGGCACTGATACCTCATCCTAAAACATAATTACACCAATAAAAGTATATCACCTGGGAGTGATGACAATAACAGACCTCATAGTTTAGGATTAGTGATACATCAAGTACTGTGGGGATAGTCATTCCACGGTGACCTCTTGTTTTGTTACAAAAATGAACAGAGTTTCCAACATATTTATTTGAGCTTGTAAATAACCTTTCATTGATTTTGAAAAATTCCTGACCCAACAAGATTGAGGTACAGGAACATTAAAATTATACATATATCTATTTTCAAACAGTCTTGCTTAATTTTCATTAAAGTTAAAGTTCTGTTTTGAAATTCATAACTGTGATAATACATTACCCTAGACACATTGCCAAATAACAACACACAGTTAACATACTCTTCTTCTTCTTCGATCCTTAACCACCGACCGTCAAAGCAGTCAGTGGTCATCACGCCTAGTGGCGTCTTGTAGGGCAACAACAAATTGATTCCACTTTGCACGGTCGGTGGCCATCCTTCGTACAGTGCCCCAACTCTGGTTCATTCTTTGCATCTCAGCCTCCACAGTCCTCCGCCAAGTAATTTTTGGTCGGCTTCTCTTTCGCTTTCCTTCAGGGGTCCAAAGCATAGCTGTTCTTGTGATGGCATCGGGGTCTCTTCTGAGGACATGACCAACCCAGCTCCAGCGTCTGCCAGCTATGATGGTATGCATGTCCTCTTGCTTGCTACGAGTAAGCAGATCTTGGTTGGTGATGGTATTCGGCCAAAAGATTCGGTGAATTTTTCTTAGGCATGTTGTGTGAAAAGAGGACAATTTTGACATTTCCTTCTCTGTGACTCTCCAGCATTCCGCACCATAGAGAAGCACAGAAAGCACGCAACTCTGGTATAATCTTAATTTTGTGCTTGTGCTGTATTGGGAGGACTTCCAGATGTTATTTAGGCTGAAGAAGGCTGTTCTTGCCTTATTCATTCTGATGTTGATGTCTTTGCCTGCCCCACCGTCTGGTGTTACTATGCTTCCTAGGTATGTGAAGGTATCTGTCTGTACCAGTTGCTGATTCCTTACTGATACGGGCTCAGGGTTGCTCACATTGAGCGTCATGACCTCAGACTTCTTTAAATTGATGTTCAAGCCCACCTGCTGGCTAAATTTATTAAGTCTATCCGTTTTTTCCTGGATGTGTTGATGTGAATGTGCCAGCAGTGCAATGTCATCTGCATATTCCAGATCTTCCAATGTTGAAAATGTAGTCCATCTTATTCCTCTTGGACTGCCCTCTGTTGGCTGGCGCATCACCCAGTCTATGACTGTTAAAAATAGAGTGGTTGATAAGGGGCATCCCTGTCGTACTCCTGTCTTCACCTCGAAGGTTAGGTTGCTCTGCCCAACACTACACGTAAAGTTGTCATAGAGGCTTTTTATGATTGACACAATGCAGCTTGGAATTCCATAAGCCCTCAGTATTTTCCATAAACTGTCCCTATGTATGCTGTCAAAAGCCTTTTCAAAATCAACAAAATTTATGTAAAGCTGTCTTTGCCATTCTGAGCACTGCTCTATAATGTTCCTGAGAGTGAATATATGGTCTACACATCTTCTGTTCTTTCTAAATCCTGCTTGTTCTTTCCTCAGTTTGTAGTCTACTGCCTTTGAAATTCTCTGTATAATTATCCTGCCTAGTATTTTGCTGGGAACTGAGAGAAGAGTGATTCCTCTCCAATTATTGCAGTCTGAAAGATCTCCTTCTTGGGCACTTTGACAATTATTCCTTTGTTCCACTCTGATGGTGTTGTCCCGTTTTCCACACTTGTGCAAATAGTGGTTCTAATAGTTCTGCTGCTAGCTCAGGGTCTGTCTTAAATAGCTCTGCATTTAAGTTATCATGGCCCGGAGCTTTACCGTTCTTTAACCCTTTGATTGCTGTGATGATTTCTTCTTTTCGTGGAATGTCTGTATTTACATCTAGATCGTTTTCAGCCTCAGGAACATTCAATTGTGTCTCTGGTATTTCCTTGTTCAGAGTTTCTCTGAAGTGCTCTGCCCATCTTGTTTATTGTCCCTCTGCTGTCTTGATGAGATTTCCTTGCTTATCTCTTACTAATGTAATATTGTTTGCACCTTGTTTTCCGCTGATGAATTTAGTTATTTTGTATACTGTGCTTTGTTCATTTCTCAGTGCTGCCTCTTCTGCCTGTTTTGCAAGATCGTCTAGGAAATTCCTTTTGTTGGCTCGGGTTTGGCGTTTAACTTCCCTGTCCAGTTGACTGTACTGTTCGCTATATAGTTGCTTTAACCTGGGGGACTTCGCTTCTGTTTTCTTTCTTTTCATTTCCTTTCTCATCTTTATGGTGTTTAGTGTTTCTGGTGTTATCCAGTCTTGCTTCTTCCTTTCCTGGAATCCTAAGCATGATTTGCTGCTTTCCTTATATATTGTTGAAATGGTGTTGAAATTCTGGTCTATATCATCAGTCAATGTCTTTTCCTGGCTTTTGGCAAATTGATATCGTTTCTTAATGTCGGCCGCAAAGCTTTTCTGGTAAGGGGGTCCTTCAATTTGCTGATGTCAAACCTTTTCTGTGTAGTTACAGTTGGTCCAGCCCTTCTTAGTTTCACTTTCAGTTTTGCTACTACTAAATGGTGATCGCTTCCCACATCTGCACCTCTTCTTACCTTCACATCTTGTAATGCATGTCTCCATCTACCGTTAACCATGATGTGGTCTATCTGGTTTCTGTCCCGACCATTTGGGGATTCCCATGTTAACTTGTGAATTTCCTTATGTGGGAAAAGTGTTCCTCCAATGACCAGGTTGTTAATGCTACAGAAACTTATTAGCTTATCCCCATTTTCGTTTGCTATTCCGCTGCCGCATTTCCCCATTGTTCTTTCATTATATGTATTGTGTGTACCAACTTTCGCATTGAGGTCTCCCATTACTATAACAAGATCATATCTAGGTGTGTCCTCCATTTCTTTCTGCAGTGGTTGATAGAATTCATCCTCGACCTCCTCATCGCTATCATTCGTTGGTGCGTAGCATTGTATTATTGTAGTGTTGGTGAATCTCCCTCTCAATCTCAATCATATCAGTCTGTTGTTGATGGGTTTCCATTCCAGTAATGTCCTTTCTATCCCTTTCTGTAGAATAATGGCTACGCCTTCACTGTGCTGTCCATCCTCTCTTCCAGAGTAAAGTACTGTTTCTCCTGTTGCTGTTTTAACTTTTCCTGCCCCTGTCCATCTGCTCTCGCTTATCCCCAGGATGTGTAACCTATAGTTTCTCATTTCTGCCGTGACCTGTCTTAGTTTACCTGTCTCGTACATTGTCCTGACATTCCAAAATCTTATTCTTGTATCCTGTTTTGCGGTCAGGACATCCGTTTTCATGTCAGTGGCTTCCTTTCGGCTTTCACCACTGACAGTCATACGAGCCACAGACTCCGAATGTCCATCTCGCAGCAAAGTTTGTTCATTTGATGTTGTTTCCGTAACTTCATTATTTTTTTTACATAGACAGGGGTGTCAGCCCTATGCTAAAACCCCCAACCTGGAGGACCAGGGTACCAGCTTTTGTCTGAACCCTACCCACACAGACCAGTCCAGCTTGGTTGAATCTACCAGGAGTAAAACTCCCACTGGCATAGCTCTGGGGATTGTCAGGGTACGCAAGCTGCCATACCGCTACAAGGTATAGGTACCATTGATGGCAGTAACATACTCTTGGTGAGATCTAAAGAGGTAGCAGATAGGGACCCAGAGAACTTCATCATCATCATTTCTTACTCTGGGAACTTACATAGCTTGACCTCACCTTGATTGTCTATACACCCTTGCTCTTTTCAGAGAAGGGGGTATTTCTCATAAGACCAGTCTCTTATCTGGCACTATCCTGGTATCGTCTGATACATCTATTTGTCCAGGATATCCTATAATTAAGAACATCTAAACCTCTTATCACAATGTCATACTATTTCAATCATTCTGTTCTACACAAGAACCCATTTATGAACTTATGTAAATGGTTGTGGTTTTCTTCTCCAAGTTTCAGAGCCATACAATAGAATAGTCTATAAATTTTAGGTGAAGATTCTTATTTCTGGGTTGGACATAATTTCTGTTTTGTATATTTCTAAATGCAATAAAGAGCACAAAACAAATGTCTATGTTAGAGAGAAAATAAACACGTACGCAGGCCACCAAGAACCACTTTTGTTAGTAGTGAAATGTCGAAAGATTGCCTGGTTTGGGCATGTAACTCGTCATGACTCCCTTTCGTAAACGATCCTCCAGGGAACAGTCGAAGGTAAACGGAGAAGAGGAAGGCAAAGAAAATCCTGGGCTGATAACATCAAAGTATGGGGCAGGGCTCGGTTTTTCCCCACTTGTACGCATTGCTGAGGATAGAGAGCAGTGGAGAACCCTGTCTGCTGATGCTTCCACCATGGCACCCCTACGACCCATGACGGGTTACGGGTTGAGATGATGATGAAATGCAATGAAAGCTCCACTTTGTTGCTGTTGCTTCGACTAAAAGAATCTCAACCCCGTTAAAATGACTGGTAAACATCTTTCGGTAATGAGAACACGGAAAGATAGAAAACTCGTTTCAGATTGTGACGAAACGGGGCGACCTCTATCGATCTTTGGTTCTCTCCGGCAGTATCGGTACATTTATGGTACTGATTTTTATTAGGTGCTGTCAATTATCGCACTTTTCTTTCTTTCTTTCTTTCTTTATTTGTCTGCTAAGTAGCAGATATGTGATTTTATCAAATCACCCTGTAGGTGATAACTATCACAGTTGTGACACTCCTTGCAAATATGTCACCGGTTTGTTACCTGGTCATCCCAGCCTACGAAAAGCTGAGAAAAGATAGTCACCGGCGCGTTTAGATTGAACCGCTGATAAGACGACATTATCGTCTGTGTGACACGGGTGGACAGACAAATGTGATGTAATTGCTTCCGGTCCTTGGTTAAAAAGTAATCATGGATTTATTACATTTTAGACAATATGAGTCTACAAATGTGTGTGAGTGTATACAAGGCATCAGATGTCCATATATGGTAATACGTGACCTTTCGTATCATAGCCTATCCTGCATGATTTGAAATGATTGGATCTTTCTGATTAGATTCATAACATCACTGGAGGGAATACAGGCTGACAATTTCACAGTTTTATGTCTCTGTGATTTGCACGCTCGCCAAGACACCAGACATTCGCCAGTGAAGAACTAGATTCATAATTCCTAATTGTTATCCGGACCTTTCATTGGAGAACCAGATAAGGCTTATAAAGCACAGGAAATCTCTTTCAAATTTTAATAAGGAACAACCGGGACTAGGAAATTGAAGAAACACGGAGTCAGAATGGGCAATCTATGTTAAAATTAAAAGAAATCCAAGACACGTGTTGAAAGAGAACGATTCGTCTCTTTTATTCATCTGTGCGACAAGTCTGTAGCCAGGATTGGCGTTAAGTTGGATTTACATTTCATATTTTATTTCTAACATGTGAACTAACATATATATGTATACATTACCATGTGAATTTTATTGTGTGAAACTCGCTATTGGATGTCAAAGTCATTTGAGGCTGGCAACCTCAGCGTATTAAATGATGATTCATGAACCACCACTGAACGGGCTGGTGACTGCTTTATTGATAGTTTCGTAAAGAGAACCAAAAGCATGATGTAGTTCCAGGTTCCCTATGGAGCAGGGAGGGAAAGATGAAAAGAAATGATGTACATTCTAAGCATAAGACTTACATTTTCAAAGCAGTGTAAATGTTCGTATAAACATATTCACTTTAAAATTAATGCAAGGTTTCACGCTTTACTTACTTACTCACTTAGTCGTTCCCCTTCTACCGTGAGGTGTAGAGGTTTGGAAGAGAGAGCGCCAGACTATCCTATCGGCTGTCTTCCTCCTGGCCTGGTTCCATTCTAGTCTTCGGTCCTTCAAAGATTGTCTAATGTTGTCCTCCTAGCGGACTCTGGGTCGTCCTAGGGTTCTGGATCCCTGGCTCTTAGTTCCCATGCTTGTCGTGGTAGCCGATCTTCTCCCATTCTGCAGACATGGCCAAACCATCTTAGTTGGGACTGTTCTACTTGGGTCTGCAGGGGGTGGGATTTTAGGCCTTGACGTATCGTCTGGTTGCGGACCATGTCTCTTCTTGTTACTTCAACCACCTTCCTCAGATACCTCATTTCTGAGGTTTGGATCTGGCTTTTGTGGGTTGTAGTCATTGCCCATGACTCGCATCCATATGTCAAGACTGGGACATAGGTGGAGCGGTATACAGAAATTTCGTTTTCTTGTCAACCTCTCTCTTGCTGAGGAATCCTCCTCGATTTATGGCCTGAAAAAGTCTCCCAGCTGCTGCTTTTTGAGTGGCCAACTCTTCTTTGATGCCTCCCTTTCGGTCTATAATAGCTCTGAGGTATTTAAAGTGGTCGACCTGCTCCAGGACCTGTTCTCCCAGCTTAATCTGATGTCTTCTTTCTTCTCGTGATATCACCATGGATTTTGTTTTAGAGCTGCTGATGACTATCCCTCTCTTCTCCAGCTCTTCCTTCCAGACTTGCAGGTTGGATTGGAGATGTGCCTCTGATTTAGCAATCAGGGCAACATTATCAGCAAATGCCAGCTCTGAAATACAGATCTGTCTCATCTTCCAGTACCCCACTGAATATTTTCTTGTTCTCTCCTTACATGCCTTGATGACATCGTCCATGAGGAGTATGAAAAGATAAGGTGACAGGATATCACCTTGTCTTACACCAGTGGTGGTCCTGAACTCTTCTGACTTATGGTTTGCTGTCCTCACATAATTTTTGCAAGACTTGTAGAAGCTCTGTATAGCATGAATCAGAGGTTCTGGAATGTTCTTCCTTGCCAAACAGTCCCAAAGTTTGCTCCAGGGGACCCTGTCAAACGCCTTTTTCCAGATCTATGAAACAAAGATGCATCTCACTCTTATACTCAAGGGCCTTTTCACTCAGCTGTCTGAGTGTGAAGATTAGGTCTTGAGTACTTCGGTTTGCTCGGAATCCGCACTGGACCTCATCCAATTGTGGCTCAGCTAGGCGTCGGAGTCTCTGCTCTAGGATTCTAGAGTAGATTTTTCCAGGGACACTGAGAAGGGATATGCCTCTATGGTTTCCACACTGTCGATTGTCACCCTTTTTGAAAATTGGTGTTATGATGGCAATCTCCCAATCCTTTGGTATTGTCTTGTTGCACCATGCTGCCTGTAGGACCCTTAAGAGTAATAGGTCGCCTGATGCTCCCATGTACTTAACCATTTCTGGTGTTATACCATCATGCCCTGCTGCTTTGCCCATCTTGATTTTCTCCAGTGCTGCCTCAGTTCTTCCATCTTTATGTCATCTTCACCATCATTGGTTTTCTCTTCTGTGCTAGTGGTTATCATTTCTGATGCTTCACCATGCTCACCATCCAGGAGTTATGAGAAATATTCTTTCCATCTTTCCATTACTTCCTTCGGGGCAGTAAGCAATTTGCCTTGCTTGTCCTTTATAAATTTGAGAGGGCATTGTTTTTCCTTCCTCGTGTTCTTTAGGGTCTTATAGAACAATTTCTGGTTTTCTTGCGCATCTATTTCTAGCCTTTCTCCAAATTCTTCCCAGGACTTCTGTTTTGCTGCTAGCACCTTGTTCTTTTCATCTGTTCTGAGTGTCACATATTCTCTATATCTCTCCATTTGTCCTGTTGTGTTTTTAGCTCCTAAGTATTGTTTCCATGCCATTTTCTTCTCTCTTATTTTCTCTTTGACTTCCTCTGTCCACCAAGGTGTCCTCTTTCTCTTGTTTCCAAGTCGGACTTCACCACATGCTTCTGCAGCAGTTGTCTTTATGATGTCCTTGAATTTAAGCCAGAGAGTTTCTAAGTCATCAGGTTGTTCTTCTGTGTTGTTCACCGCTGCAGCAATAAGCCCCTGATATCTGGTCTTAATTTCTGGCTCTCTCAGCTTGTAGGTCTTAATGCTCATTTCTCCCGTTCGTTTACTTAGTTTCTTGCGTGATGTTGGGCAGTTCCTGGGCTGAGCAACTCTTTCAGTTGTTCTTTTGATTGTAAGCAGGTAGTGATCACTTCCAATCTCTGACCCCCTCCAGACTCTAGCATCCCGGACATATTTGAATGAGCTCCCCCTAACAATGGCATAGTCGATCACTGACTTCTCATTCTTTGTTTGTTCACACCTAGTGTATGCATGTATGCGCTTATGGGGGAACTTTGTGTTGGTAATGATCAGATTCTGCTCACTGCAGAATCTAAGGAGTCGCTTTCCATTGTCATTGAGAGTATCTTCTCCATATCTTCCGATAACTCCACCCCATCTAGCATGGTCATTTTCAACTCTGGCATTGAAATCTCCGAGAATGATAATTTCATCTTGTCAGTCATCCACTGTCCTTTGAAGCAGCTCGAAGAATTCCTCCTTGACCTCTGCTCTCTCATCCTCATTTGGCCCATACACTATGACCAGGTTGACTATGGTTTCTCCTTCTTTTAGTTTTACAACCATAATGCGCTCCGAGACAAAGTTCCATCCCATGATACTATCTTTTTGGTTTTTGGCCACAATGCAACCCACGCCCCTTTCAGATGTGGGTACACCACTGTAGAGCAGCATGTTGCCATCGAGATCCATGACTCCTTGTCCTTTTTTCTTTGTTTCCGTTATAGCCAGGATTTCTAGTTTTGCTTTCCTTATCTCTTCCACCAGCTCCTCTTCTTTCCCATTTATACTTCTTGTGTTCCAAGTTCCATAAGTCGTAGTCCGTAGTCCGTTCCAGTTCGTTGCCTTTAGAATCAGTCCGGTTTTCTCTCTTGTAGTTCTCATAATCAAAAGTTTAAAGCAAACAGGTGATTGGCCTGTTGTGCCTTTGCATGGTGGAGGGGCTGCCTCCTTACGGCCTCCATGCAGGCCGCCCTCCTCCGTTTTCAGCGTGCTTGGGACCGGCCTAGGTTCACGCTTTAAACCAGTGTATATGTCCATGGGAAAATATTCATTTTAATTAATAGAAGTTTCAAACTTTTCCATAAGTGGAAATATAAAGAAAACATAAATGAATTTATATTTTGAACACTTTTCAAACAGTGGAGATGTAAATGAAAACATATTATATCTGTACGTCTAACCTTTTTCATTTAAATGCAATGTAAAGCTAAAGCTATTCAGTTTAAATATAAAGGAAGTTTTATCCCGAGGGATTAAATTTAATTCTCTTCGAGGGTAAACTCTGAGTTAATTGGGATGGTAAAATAGAAGAGTGGGGACACATAACTGTGTCGGAGAACGCCATACTCAGAAGAGCGTTCTTTTCTATTCTTCTATCACAGTTATTGGTTGTACCAGCAGAACGTATTATTTCTGGAACAAGACGGGATCAGTGGCCTACGCTTTAAGACACCGGACTCACTGTGTAGACTTTCCTTGAAGATTCTGGGAGACGAGCTAAACCCGACAACCTTGACCAGAGACGAGTGATCAGTGTGAAAAGACAGAACCATCATTGGCAGCTAAGTTCAAATATATGCTGCCATCTGAACTTTCTGACCCTTTTTGCAAACCCCAAATACGAGGATGATAGCTTTTCTTTATCCATAACTATTCAAATTATTTTCAAACTGTTAAAACTAAAGTGATGATTAAATTTTGTTATTTGCAATGTTACAAATTTAACTTCGATTTGATCATTTTAAAGTTACTGCATGTTTGTCTCAGTCAATTACTACACACATTCTAAACAGAGCTATACTCGAATAAGAGAATTCCACTGAGTAAATCAGGGGTGGGGGCTTAACAGCTGATAAATAAAGATTCTTGTGGTTAGCTCCCATGTGATAGAAGCTTTACTACTCTTCTATCTACGTATCTGCCAAGAGTAATCTTGTGTACAAATAGACTCCATTGAAGCCTATATTAGACACTCTTGAGTTTGGTCACGGTTGGACCACTACTGCAAAGCAGGGGAGGCAATACCGTCACACAGATGAAGAATTTTTTTTTAACTTCATTATGAAATATATCTCGTTCATCCATCCCATGAAGGGTTATAATAAGTATCAACAGTGTTTTCAAGTCCAAATAATTTGTAATTGTTGTTATTGTTGATCAGAATCGACGTCACTGCGCTCCGGGCAAACCCATTGGTACTCAGTCTCCCTCAGTAAATGTCGAAGAGTATGAATGCTAATTGTTCCTGTTGCGCGCTCGTTGTATACACACCAGATGCATCTTCTCATACGTCCATCTCTGCTAGTCTTACGTTTGATGCCTATTTCCAGCAATTCATCGATTGCAGTGTCATTCTCTAATAGGCAGTCATTGCCCTTATCCATATCCATTGCACCTTCAACGAGTGCTCTTTGTCACGAGTGGGTTATGTAAGAGTCTGTCTGACTAGAATCAAGTCTGTGTGATGTCAGAGACAAGACGAAATCTGACAGAGATCTGAGATGATAGACGAGAAATGGCGTTGATAGTGGATAATGTGACTTATAGTTATCGAGGGTGAGAACCTATACTGACTCTCCCCGCGCCACTCAGTGACCTTTTATTCAACTACTGCCACACTTTCTCTTGCTCTACTTAGGAGATAAGGTTGTATTACACTACAGTGCATCCACATACAACAGTACGAGTACAAGTTAAAGAGTACAGGTACAGATAGGAAAGGAAATCTGATCCGTAAAAAAGAAATGATATATATTTTATTGACAACAGAAAAAAAAACTCAGTAAAATAAGCATGAAATCAATCACGACAACAACACACAAAAAAACTTCAGTAATATGCAGGTATCAAATGTACGAGACACTCAACCCAAAGATTAGTAGAAAAAAATGTTGGGAAGACTCCCGAAAAAAAAACCCACACGGTCCACGCACCCACAATTTTGGGGTGGATATAAAATTAATCACAACGGGCTGATCACCCGTTTGCCAGTCACTTCGATTACGGAAACAACAGCAAATGGGTTGATTTGCCGTTGCCCTAAAGACGCCACTAGGCGTGATGGGAAACAATTTCAAAGAAAACCTATCTGCTGTTGCCCTAAGACGCCACAAGGCGTAATGGCCACTGACTGCTTTGACGGTCGGTGGCTAAGGACGGAAGAAGAAGAGATAAAATTAATAATCCTTTACTGGAAAAAACCTGAAATAAAGAACTGTACCTACACAAACACAATCCAGCTGACTTGTCCCTGTCAGCAACACTGCTATCACTCCACTCGATGATTAGGTACACAGGTTCTTAAACAATCAACCCTCCCTTCAATTAATTTAAGTGCACTCTACCCCAAAATCCTTCTTCGTTGGCACGCGTGCGTTGATGCTTCACTGGGATCACGGTTAGCCGTTGGAGAAATTCTAACCCTATCTTCTCCATGGTAATTGTTGATTTATCCGTGAATTGACTGCACTCGGCTGAAAAATCCATGAAATCGGAGGTTGCGATGGCAACACTCAAGATAAAACAAATGAAATAATCCACCTTTTGTGTAATGGCCCACTACTACTGTAGTGGTCTTCACTGATAAGGGACGACGTAGCTTGGTAAAGAGAACTGGTGCAAACGTAGCATGGGTGCTCCTCTTATTAGATGTTGGGTGAAGTATTTATACTCCAAGCAAAGGCCACTCATCAATGTGCCCGTAATAGGCTGATGAACTAGGCACGCATGTAGTTACGTGCAACCCAGCTGTGAATGGATCGATGAATTGCGCGACCCTTCCTCCAGGAAGGTAATCAGGCCTAAGGCTTCAGCGTAGGGCTTGAACTAACTAGAGTTAGCTGTAAAGAAAACACAAACAACTCATATATCGTCGTGCTAAATAAAACATAAACCTTACAACACGTCACAACAATAAACGGTCTCACTAGATACAGGAAAATATACACGCCTCCCCCTCTATTTATCTGATCAAGGCTGAACTGCGCTGCAGTTTTATCTTACTCTCCACCGCGCACCGTCCGATCAACATTAAGTGCAGGGCCGTCTTATGGTAGTTTTTGCATAACACTACAAAGCCCGGTTAAAGGCGTCTAATGCTGGAATGGTTTCAGGCATGTTTACAAACTGACCTCCCCTCACCCTCTTGGCGACACAGGACCTTAAAATCAGTCAGGTCTGCTAACCCACCTGCCTCTACACAATTCGCCGACCAGTCTAAACTGGTAATAGTGGCGTTCGACATATTTAAACATTACATGCAGCATATGACGACAAATATAAGTATGCGCTAGTTAAGTATACAAATTGCATTTAAGATACCCATTAATACCCAAGTATGCACTTAGATGCAAAGTACATGTTGCGAAGAAAAATTATGTACACAAACCGCCACTGAGGCCAAACAATATTACATTTGCACAGGTTAACCTTTTGTGTGTGTTAAAGATTTCCTAACTTGGTTATCCATAGGTAAAGAAAACCGATTATACTTTTGATGCACTACAACAGGCGTAAATTCGTCTACCCAGTAGGTTCTTATATAGTAAAAGCACACCAATCCCCCCCCCCCCCCCCCCCCCCAATACTGGCTATAGCTTTAGATCTCTGGTTGAGTGATTGCTGAAATTACCACATTACTAAAAACAATTTATGAAGGCTTACTCTGACTTATCACATATCCCAAGCCCAAAATTTATACCAAGTACGAATTTCTAAACTTGCTTACCGCAACTGTCAGAATCTCCCACTCTTATAATCAAAAGCAGGCAAGCTGGTGTTAAGTCTGCTACTATCTCCCGGCAAGAATTTTAGGACTGAAGCAATGAGAGACAGACAGGACTGCCTATATATAGTGAGAGTTTGCCACAGGTGTTCAGCGTGGTTTGAACACATGCATAATGGAGCAGAAAAATAACACGTAATAGTTACGAGATTTCTCTAGGAGACCTGCTACAAAGAATTTGGCGCAACAGGGAAAAGAGGGTTACGCTAGCGGGTCCCAGACTTTCCTGGCCATCAAAGTACAGGGAACTCTTTGTGACCGTCCCCTCACAACGCAGGTGTCTCGGGCAAATTCGCTCCCTCGCCGGCCTGCTACGTAACATGACGGAACTCTCTAAACTCTCAAACTAAGTGTCGGGCTTTTGACTCGTAACCAAACGAACTCTAAAAAATATGCTGCTGTCCACGACAGTGAGACCAGGATGCGTCAATTATCTACTACCAACTGTGACGTACGTCTAGTTTGACAAGTGAATTTTCCCTGATATGATGGATGATTTAAAGGGATCTTTAGCTTTTCATAACATTAGAACCCCTGAACATTTGTTGTAACCTTTTGTTTCGCCAGAGCGAACCAACCGGGACTCATTTAGTATGCGGCACGAGATCAAAGAGACAGACTGAGGGATTTCAGGGGAGACTATCGGCGCTATCAAAGACAGTAGTGGTCCCTGAAACGATTTCGCTATCTCGGTGTTAAGCACGGAAACCGATCGCAGCCAGCTAGCCTCATTTCACTTTCTCTTTGGATTTGTTTGTGTCCTCTCTCGCCCCCACGCTTCACTTCTCTATGTGTGTTTTTTTGGTCTCTTTTTTTGTTTTCCATTCACTTTTCTATTTTATGGTTTGTGTTTCACTCTGCCCCATTCACTTCTCTATGGTGTGTTTCCTGTCTCTCATCTTGCCCAATTCACTCTCTTTGTTTGTTTGTGTCTCCTTTCTGCCCTGTTTTTCACTTCTCTGTGTGTTTGTGTCTTTCTCTGGCCCCATTCTCTCTCTATGTGTATTTTTACGTGTTTCATCTCCTGCCCTCTCTGCCCCATTAACTTTTTTTTGTGTGTTTGTGTCTCCTCTCTTCCTCATCACTTACCTCTATGTGCTGTTTGTTTTCTCTTTTTTTCTCGCCATTTTTTTTTTTTTGATTGTGTTTTTTGGTCTCTCTTTGCCCCATTTCACTTCTCGTTTAGTGTGTTTTTGGTCTTCTCACTCTGCCCCAATCCCTTTGTTTTTTGTACGTCTATTTTGACAAGTGTTCTTTTTATTTTTTTTTATAAGAATGGATGATTTAAAGGGACTTTTAGCTTTTCATACTTAGAACCCCTGAAACATTTTTGTAACTTTTCGTTTTTGCCAGAACTCTTTTTTCCTCCGGGACTCATTTAGCATGTTTCTTATCGAGATCATATAGAGACCTACTGAGGGATCTTCAGGGGAAGACTAATCGGCTGTTTTTTTTCAAAGACATTAGTTATTCCCTGTTTTATTTTTTTTTTTTTGCTTTTAATTAGATTATTCGCGTTCTAGGTGATCAATCGCAACCGTATGCCGAACGGGGAAAAGCCGAAACAGCTGCGCAAGCGAGCGGATACAAGACCCAGGGTCCCACTTCTTCATCTGGATTTGGCGGCCAGATCCCCAAATCGTGTCGGGAAATCAAATAAGCGTCAAGTTTAATCACAGATCCCACTTAGAAAGTACACTTCCATCATTTTAGCTAAAATAGACCATCAAGACTAGCCACGTTTTATCATTCGCTGGCCAGAACTTGATAGTAGCACTATCGATATTTGAAATTCTTGCTAAGATCATCCCATGGCATTTTATAAAATTTAATTTGCAGCTCTATGAGTATGTTTCTGTAATTCATAGTCTCGTGCAAAGCGGTAATATATATATATATTGTGTAAAGTGATCAGTGGTCGCTAGTTCTGTCATCTCATTATATTCATTGGATTTTGTGGTAATTTTAAACCTATTAAATTAAACCGTCTTCAATAGTTTTCCAGTTTGTAAATATTCATGATCTATCTATTATATTAAAATTTCAAAAGTAAAAAAGATGTGCTTAAAATTAACTTTTAAAGTCGCGGAAAGGAATTTATAATTAATAAAATTATAGTTTAAGTCTTCTATATTTCTAGTGATGTGTGATTTTAAACCACTAGAAAACTCGCGCAAGTGTTTATTAAAAACATAAATATAATAACTCGAGTGTATAATAGGCTTTAAGCCGTGAGAAATTTTGAACGCAACGCTTAGAAGATTATTTGTATTTTTAAATGTATGATTATGTGAGTTATGGGGGTTTTCTATCTTTTTTCCATCTTAGATTAGATCACCTATTGCAATCCCAGTCAATTAACAGAAATCTTTCTTTCAGAGTTTCCATAGACTCGGTTCTTAAACTACTCGCAGACAGTTTTGATGAGACTATTTTTTTTTAATAGTAAAACTTGTGGGTGGTTCCTGGTAACGGCCTAGGCTAAGCATAATTACATGAAGGAGGAAACGCCCTAACCCAAGATCATTTGTATTTATTATCATCAAATTATATCTGTAAGATAAACTGGAAGATGAAACAGTGGGCTGAGTAGCGGATAGTTTATATACTGACTCTATTCTGTGTAGAGATTAACCGATTTACCTGACTGTGACCGAGCAGAGTTTTTTCCTCCCGTGGATTAAAAAAAAAAACTTTCCCGGTCAGTTGACTAGCATCAACGCAGTGAAAAGGATAAGAACCATCACCTCAATTTTTTCACGCCCTATTGTCGAACTGCGTCCAGTCGCCATGATCCATAGACTCGTTTTCTTCTATTAAATAAAAACACAAGAACTCTTAGAACTTCAAGTTTTCCGGCGATAAAGCGGGAATATTTGCCTCTCAGTGAAATCCTCGCATTATCTGGGGCGGGACATAGAAGGTTGAGCTACGGGGGACTCGGACAGTTGTCATACGTCAAGAGTTAATTATTGTGTTTATCTCTCATTCTAAGGGGATTGTCTGATGCTGCAACTCGTGTAAGTATGTTTGTGTGGTGTATATGAGTGTGGATCCGCACAGTGTGTATTGAATGACCCCAGGAAATTTAATTTTCAGTTTGCAAACCCATTTTGTTAACTTCGGGCCTACCTCGGTAATATATTATTTTTCTGTATACCATGGCATTGTTTCCCCTTTAGTGGGGGAGGTTGTTAATTTTGTTAACTCATGTTTATCCCCCCCCCCCCCCCTTTTTTTTTCTTTGCTTAGTAAAGGGAAGACACCATTGGGATAACAGTAATTTTTTTTGTCTACCACCATATACCTAATTTGGTAATACACACCTCTTTCAGAGTAATTAACTTCACTGTTAGGTGAACTGTACCCGTGTTTTCCTGATATTATTCTAGTCTCTGGGACTGGGTTTATCTTTGTCTAATAAGCGGGAAGGGCTTAGTCGATTACCAATCTTCTTCAACCCCTCCCAAACTGTGTTATTTGCATTTGTTGTTAACTTATGATAATTTATGTAATACCTGGATTATTTGTTTAGTAATTGATGTTTTTAAGTGAATAAAAATCACATAAACTCATTTAGGAATTGTGTTGGTATTGATACCCAAAAGCCCAACTTTTCCCTATTCGTTTAATATAGTTTGTATTTCTTACGTCGTTCTGTCGGTGTGTTTGAAAACACCAAATCGGTGTTGCGCGCGACAGATGCGGACTGGGAAAACTGGCAAATAATTAAATTGTTTGACCAGGAGAGTGGAAGAGAAGATTGAGAGAAACGATTTGTCGTAAATAATTCTGTCTTTACTCTCCTCCAGCACGCTGTGAAGCAACTATTTAATCTCTACATTTTCTATCACTGAGACTTTCCATCATTTCATTTTTCCACTCTAAACCACGGACACACTATTTCTAAGTCTCTTTTCTCTCAAAATAAATTTACGACAATTATTTGGCTGGCTCGCCGGGATATAATTTTGAGATACATTTTGATGCACACATATTTGTGGGCTGGTTCTGGGATCTTGAGCTACATTTTGAGGCAATCGCCTCATAGCCGGGTTATAAGAGGGATATTTAGAGTCTGATTTAGTCTGGGTCTAACTAGGTAGAGTGTGAATGATTTGTCTTTGTGTGAATTAGGGGAAAATAAATAAATAATTACACCCCTAGACAAACGTTCTTTAAAGTATTGGGTTGTCCCACACAGCATATTTACAGGTTGTTTTCTCTCCACAGCAGTAGAAAGTACAGATAAACAAAAAATATTTGCTATTTTAATTATCTTCTGGCGGGAGATAATTAATATTTCTTTCTTTATAAGAAGTTGCTGGGATTGCGTGATTGTTTTTACAGTCACCTAAGGTTTTTTTGAAGTTAAAAAGAGTTGAGCTAAGATATAGACGGGATGTCCTGATTTTTAAAAATTAAGTTAACAAAGTCTCATCACAATAAATGACTTTAGGGACGGAGTTTGTTGTCAGAGATTTAGAAGTTAGGGGAAAAATATTTTTTTTTTTCCTTTTTAAATTGTTTTTAATATTAAATTTTTCTCTACTGTTAGTAGTAAAAAGTAGATTCTTTTTCCAGTGTAACTTACCATTTAGTGGCATAGTCGCTTGCGTTTAGAGCTTTAATTTTGCCAGATAATAAGCAGCGATTAAGTTAAGTTTGCACAGTACAGGTAGGTACCTGGTAACTTTCACAGGTAAATTTTTATACTTGTGTTTTTTTTGGCGGTTTTTTTTTTCTGTAGCGGTTCAGAGTTCCTTCCCCTTTTCGCGCGTTTCTTCTTACTAGTTCTCTAGGCATACTTCATCTTATTCTTTAACAATGGCAGAGAGGATAAAGATGAGGTCCATCTTGAGGCTGGAAGCGAAAGAGCGCAAGGATTAGATGATGCAGAGAAGCTGCAAAACGCGTTTATTAACCAGGAATTGGAAATATATGACGCGGAGAAGCAAGGCAGACCGAGAAGAAGCCTAGAGAGAGAAGCTGAGAGGAAAGAGATCGGGCAACAGAAGAATGGCAACGAAAGCTGAGCTGAGAGAAGGAACAGGAAAGCGCAGCTTGGTAGGAAAATTTGAGAAGAAAATGTTGAAGCAGAGCGATGGAAACTCGCAGAGAGAGAGAGAGAGAGAGAGACAAGGGAAGAGGAAGTGAACTGGCAGCTTGATGATAAGGCTCTAGAGTACAACAGTCGGAATTAGTGCGCCTTCTACTTCGACTAACGGAGAGCCGTTTACGCCCAAAGTCAGGCAAGAAAGTCATACTATGGACCTCTCCAGTACTCAATTGCCCAGATTAAGACTGTTGGTGGGATTGTCTTTATTTTCTTTAGAATCTTTTCCTAGATAAGATAACTTTGAGAAAATTGACAGCAGCTGACCTAGGCGATATATCTCATTGGAAGGTCTTTTGTTCGAATCTTTATGGGTTAGATAACGGATAGTGCCGTACCCGCTGTGGCGTCCTTCCATACTTGCAGAGCCCAAGTAAACTTTCAAGACGTCTCCTGAAGCAGCTGCTTATCGTTTGTACTACAATGCTGACCAGGATAGTTCACTTGAGTATGAGACGTTTTTCAAAAGAAGGCCTTACTACCTAGCCGATCAACTGCACCGAAGATTGCAACTGCTATATGTCTAGCAGTACCTCTAGAAAAATTCGATTAGACTCGTTATCTTTAAAATTTTCCTAGTTGGTAGTCACTGCCGAGTTATTCCAATCTATGAGCCCCTGGGCGCTGATGCTAACCCGTCTGACATAGGTTCTACCTATGTTATGACAAAGTGCATTTTCAATTGAGACTTATGACGAAAATGAAAAATCTTTCTGGGACTCCCCTAAAATCAACATACAATTTGATCTTTACCTGACTCACTTTTGCACTCTGGAATGCCGATACTCACTGATAAAAACCTAAGTTTCAATGAAGCCGAAGGACCTTACTTGCAAGGAGATACACGCAAATAACTTTTTGGTTTCAAGTACAATATGAACTGTATTGTCTTAAACTAGGGGACATTGCAATTAGTAAAACCAGATCCAACGTGATTCAGCTCTGGTATTCGAGTGATGCCCGAAATTAGTATCTTGTACATGGAAATTTACACCGAAAAGTTTTTTGTAGGAATGTTACGCTAAAAATCAGGGGCCTAAAAAATGAACAGGAGGCAAAACGGAGGCTTTCCTAAAGAACTCATTGCTCTATCCCTTACGCCAACGCTTTATTTCAAACAAATTCACATTGAAAATACTTCCCAGCACTAAACGTAAATAACAGATGAGGAATTACCCACGATTGTGCTTCAATTCTGTGTTGAGAAATACTGCCTTCGTGAATCAAACACCGTAGAGCACTTTGCAAACAAAATAATCGGATGGGGCAGTCTCATAGAAACACTGCAACAGGATGGGTCACTGGCAGTTCATGTTTTTGACTCCAGCGCAAACAAATTGTAAATTCATATATAAGTCCATGAATCGTTAACGCTTGAGTAATGAAGACAATACTCCAAAATGGCCGAAGTCAATACGCCGAAAACAACATGGACCAAGCGTCACTTTCCATCAAACCCATTGATGACCTAGCCACCCTCGATAAAACAGAATCGTAGCAGTTAAATACATCCTATTCCCAATCGGACCACTACTTCAGCACTTTCTTCTCAACTTAAAAAAGGAACAATACCCAAGGGATAACCCAACAGGAACCCAGAAAAACCCAAACGTCTGAATAAAAGGAGAAAGCCCATAGAAATCCCGATGATCCAATTAACAACCAATATCAAAATAGGGCGATGCTAGATATCCCAACCCCAACAAGCCAACAATTTGATCAACCCAACAAGCCTACGTGGGCAGCGCGGCCACCAAGGTCAAGGCAAAAAAAGGGAAGACCCCCTACACCAGGAACGTCTGACTCTCAGGATCAGGGCAAAACAACGGTTGCAAACCGCATTTGGATGTTTGCATTACAGCCTCGAAAGGTAGAGTCAATGTCAGTGATTCTCAACCTGAGGGGGGACCGACCCTCAACTCGAGGAACTGTAATTTTGAACGGTACCTCTACTACTTGTCTTTTTGACACTGGATTAAGTTTTGATTGTATTGTCGCTAGGCACCTAGTCAAACCCGGTCAGGGAGAGGAGGAAACCGTCAAACTTTAGTGGAGTTTTCAGGAGTGATGCACCCAGGACGCTTCCTATCGCACTGGTAGAAATACACTCTGACTTTGTCAGAGGAGTTATTAAAGCGGCCATAATGGATGATCCGATCTACCCAGTTATCCTGGGATGTAGATATGTGTTCATTGGGAGACCTAAGGAGCCGATTGTGGCAGCGGTAACCACAAGAGGGCAAGCCAAGAAGGAGAGGGAGCCTGCGCTAAACTTGTTGCCGAATGAACTGAAGGAGGCGCAACATAAGGACCCTACTTTGGCGCCCTGCTTTAAAAAACTGCCCATGGCTAAGGACCCCAGACACAACGGAGACATCTTTTCTAAGGATGGTGTATTGTATCGTAGAACGGGCAACCCGGACACGGGGAATAACCAGCTCCTAGTACCGACGCAGTACAGAAACCAGATCTTAGAAATGGGGCACTCTCTTCCCTTTAGCGGACATATTGGACAAAACGCCACTATTCAGCGAAAAAAACCACTATTGGTGGCCAGGAATGAACTCTGACATTGTCAGGTATGTGAAATCCTGCGCCCAGTGCCAACGGGTAGCACCCAAGCACTTGACACCCCCAGTACCTATGGGGCAAATGCCAATAGTAGGGACTCCATTTGAACGGGTTGCTGTCGACATTATTGGTCCTCTGGAAAAGACCAAAAGAAGGAACAGGTTCATCCTGACCTTAGTTGACACTTGCACTATGTGGGCCGAAGCCGTACCGCTACCATGCACTAATTCCAAGCATGTCGCAGAAGCCCTTGTGCAAATTTTTACACGGTTGGGATTCCCTCAACAAGTTTTGACGGACAATGGATCCCAATTCCGTAGCCTGTTAATGGAGGAGATCTTTAAGATCTTGAGGGCCAAACATATCCACACAAGTCCCTACCATCCGGCCGGAAATGGGCTCGTGGAACGTTTTAACGGAACCCTCACCATGATGTTACGTAAGCTGGGTCAGGAGAAACCGGAAGACTGGGACCAATATATATCGGCTGCCTTATTCGCCTACCGAGAGGTACCCCAAGCGTCTACGGGTTTTGCGCCAGCTACACTTTTATTTGGCAGACCTATTAAGGGGCCACTAGAAGCCTTACTTCGGTCCCTGACAGACCAGAAGGCTGACGAGACAGTCGTCTCTGCAAGCAAGTATGTATCTGAGCTTAAGGAAAGGCTAAAGCTAGGATGGGATCTAGCTACTACCAACCTTAAGAAAGCCCCGCGCTAAAATTACTAAAAGATACAACAAAGCTGCAAAAGAGAGAGAACTACAACCAGGGGAGAAAGTCCTATTGCTACTTCCAACCGGAAGCAATAAACTTCGCATCGGATGGCAAGGACCGTTTACCGTCCTTAAAAAGATCTCACGTACCAACTACAAGATCTCCATCAAAGGAAAGGAGAAGGTCTTCCACATAAATCTGCTAAAGAAATATTTGGAAAAGACCGGTGCCATCCTCCGAGCATCTCCTGGCTGTCGCCATAGCAACGGAAGACGAGGAAGATGATGATGGTTGCATGGAGTATCCATTGCAACCCACAGAATCCTTTAAAGATGTCAAGTTCGGCGACAATCTCTCACCAGAACAACAAACAGAAACCAGGGCTCTACTACTAAAAAACAGTACAGTGCAGTCTTAACGGATGTACCTGGTCGAACAAATCTCATTGAATTTGATATGAAATTTAACAAACGAGACCCCTGTTCAAACCAGAGTTTACCCCATCCCGTACGCTAAAGCTGATGCACTTCGCGGAGAAATAGACAAGCTGCGTCAGGCAGGAATTATCAGTGAGTCTACATCTCCTTACAGCTCGAGTGTAGTGCTGTTGCAGAAGCCCAATAAGGAAGTTCGGCTGTGCATTGATTACAGGTTGCTAAACGCTGTAACGGAATTCCAGCCCGAACCTCTCCAAACTGTTTCTGAGTTGTTCACCAAGCTCAGCAAAGCAAAGATCTTCTCCAAGATTGACCTCAGCAAAGGTTATTATCAAATACCAGTCAAGGAGGAAATTAAACCTTTTTGTTAGCTTTCAGCACTAGTGAAGGACATTACACATTTAACGTGATGCCGTTCGGTTTGCATAACGCACACCAGGAGTGTTTCACCAGGATGATGATGAGGAAGCTTTCTTCTAGAACCTTTGCAAAGTCCCCATATCCATAATTTTCATGGATGACATCTTAATTGCATCGGAAACCTATGAAGAACATATTGCTACGGTTGCTATGCTCCTCAGGAGACTACAGGAAACGGGTCTCTCAGACAGCCAGACCTAGCAAATGTCTCATCGGGTTTGAACAGTTAGACTTCCTGGGGCACACTATTTCTCACGGATTGCAGTTGGCCTATTAAGAAGAACGTGGAGAAAAATAGTGGCAGCAAAAAGACCCCGAACGAAGAAAGACGTACGTTCCTTTCATTCATATCGCTATGTGCATACTATCAGAAGTACATCCAGAACTTCAAACGGACTGACGGCACCTCTGACTGGACATGGACCTCACAACTGACCTCACAAAGAAAGGTTGTCCCCTGATAAGGTCATATGGGATCAAAAGTGCGCGAACACGCGTATATAGCACTTTGAAAGGACAGTTTGTTGTCTGCATACCCCATTTTGAGGTTTGCCTGACCTCAAGAAAACCTTTTTGTACTGAGATGTCGACGCGTTTCAGGTTCAGGGATGGGGGCATCGGGTCAACACTGAACTCGCTTCAAGCCCGGACCAGATGGCTTGCATTTCCCGACCTTGGAAATTTACCTGAAAAATGACATGCTATTTCCAGTTGCCTATGGCAGTCGGAAATTAAATAAAGCGGAACGGAACTACAGCGTAGTTGAAAGGGAATGTCTTGCTGTGATTGACGGTTCTCAGACGCCATCATGAGTTTCTTTATGGTACATCTTTCACGGTGCAAAAACAGACCACGCTCCGTTAGCATTTCTTGGTGCCAAATAAAGAATTTAACGCAAGGATCATGCGTTTGCGTTCCTCGCTTCTTTTAAGCGTTTATTCTTTCAAAGTGGAATATATTCCGGGAAGACAGAATGTCGGGGCTGATGATTTCCTGAGTAGAAACTGGTCTACAGAGAGGAAGTAAGAGTAAGCAAACTGAAGATACCACTCATCCTAAAATCACCAATCAGGTCACCTCCTATTGTCAAAAAAATGAAACATGAAAAATGGTTTATTTCATGTCTAAAAAGTGGGGACGATTGTGACGTACGTCCTAGTTGACAAAGTGAATTTTCCCTGATATGATGGATGATTTTTAAAGGGACCTTTAGCTTTTCATAACATTAGAACCCCTGAACATTTGTTGTAACGAACCAAACTGGAACGGACTTTTGTATGGTTTACACCTTTTACGGGACTCATTTGACTGTTGGCAGCACGAGATCAAAGAGACAGACTGAGTGATTTCAGAGTGGATATAACGGCGCTATTCAAGACAGTAGTGCTCCTGGTTTACGATTCGCATCTCGGTGTTAAGCACGGGAACGAGATCGCAAAGAACGAACGGGAAAGGGACGCATCAGGAACGAATTACTCAGGGACCATCGGCTTCTCTCATTTGGAAAAATCGTTTTTCCGGTTCAGATCCCCCAGAATTGTTCATGAGATCTGAGCCCTCGGCTGTACAAAGGTTTGAAAGTTCTCTTGTCCCATTTTTTCTCATCTTGAAGATTCTCGTCATCCATAACAATCACGTAGAAAATACACTTCATCATTCGCTTTGGAAAAAAGGAACTTATAGAAAGCATGCGAATTTGAAATCTTGCTAGTTTATGTCCATGGATTTTCGATTTTTTTGTCAGTGAATTTGGATTTCTGTGCAAAGTTTGAATTTTAAATATATTATCTAAAGTGATGCTTGTCCAAGTTTGATCATTTATTTTTTTGTGGATCAGTGGGTCGATTTTTTTTCATTAATTCATTGTTATTTTTTTTTAAACATTAGAACCCCTTGAACTATTTGTTTTGTAATATTTTCCAGTTTTAGAATATAATTTGGCCATCTATTATCTTATTTCAATCGCAATACACCCAGAATCAAAGATAGGGTTATTTTTGATTTTCATGGAGATTGTGTTTTAGATATTTAGCCTTTTTACTGTATTTTCTTTTGGAATTATGTGTTTCATCTGTAATAGTTTATGCAGTTATTCAATGTTCAAAGCAGAATTCAGCATAGTGTTTTTATACATTTTAAAACTCTCGGTTTTAAACGGAACAGGGATGCGATTCAGCCAGTTTCGAACGGGGAAACTTTTTTCTGACAATTTTAAAGTAAGCAGCCATTTGAACGGAATTTTATACGAAGGATGCCATGGGGCTTTTCATTCCTTCCTTTTTTCTTATCATGGATATTGGCGGTCAGATCCCCCAAAAGTCATAAACTTTAATGCTGTCAAAGTTTTTCATGTCCCACTCCATGTCAATTATTCATTTCCCAAAGTTAAAATTGTAAATACAGATGCCAAGTAGAATCTAAATAACTGTTTAGACACGTTATCATTCGCTGGCCAGGACTTGATAGAAGCACTAGCGATATTTGAAATCTTGCTAGATTATCCCATGGATTTTCATTTTATTTGCAGTGAATTCTATTCTGTGCAAAGCGGTATTATATATATTGTTTAAAGTGATCAGTGGTCGACTTCATTCATTATATTTCATCGGATTTTGTGTTAATTTAAACCTATTAAATTAAAACGTCTCAATAGTTCCAGTTGTAAATATAATGATCTATCTATTATATTATTTCAAAAGATAATAGATGCTTAAATTAACTTTTAAAGTCGCGAAGGAATTTATAATTAATAAATTTAGTTAAGTCTTATATTTATAGATGTGTGATTTAACCACTAGAACTCGCGCAGTGTTTATTAAATACATAAATATATATAATAGTCTTAACGGGAAATTTATCGCACGCTTAGAAGATTATTTGATTTTTAAAGTATGATTATGTTGTTATGGGTTTTCTATCTTTTTCTCTAGATTGATCACCTTTTGCAATCCCAGCAATAACGAAATCTTTCAGAGTTTCCTTACTCGGTTCTTAAACTTCCAGACAGTTTGATGAGACATTTTTTAAAAGTAAATCTTGTGGTGGTCCGGTACGGCCTGGCTAGCATAATTACATGAAGGAAAGCCTACCCAAGATCATTTGATTATTATCATCAAATTAAATCTGTAAGATAAACTGGAAGATGAACAGTGCCAGTAGCGATAGTTTATATACTGCTCTATTGTGAGAGATTACCGATTTACCTGAATGTGACCGAGCCTAGTTTTTCCTCACTGGATTAAAAACTTTCCCGGTCAGTGGCTAGCATCACGCAGTGAAGGATTATACCATCACCTCATTTTTCACCCCTATGTCGAACTGCGTCAGTGCCATCCCATAGACTCGTTTCTTTATAATAAAACACAAGAACTCTTAGAACTTCAAGTCCGGCGATAAGCGGGAATATTTGCTCTCAGTGAATCCTCGCATTATCTGGGGCGGGACATAGAAGGACTAGACAGTTGTCATACGTCAAGAGTTAATTATTGTGTTTATCATTCTAAGGGGGTGTCTGATGCTGCAACTCGGTAATTGTGTGGTGTATATGAGTGTGGATCCGCACAGAGTGTATGAATGACAGGAAATTAATTCTTTTGTGTAACCATTTTGTTAACTTGCTTACCTGGTAATATATATCTTTTCTGTATACCCTACATTGTTCCTTTAAGTGGGATAGTTGATAATTTGTTAACTATGTTTAAAACCCCCTCCTTTTCATTTGCTTAGTAAAGGGAAGAACAATTGGGAAGAACAGGATTTCTTTCTACTACCTATACCTAATTTGGTAACACCTCTTTTCAGAGTAATTAACTTTACTGTTAGGTTAACTTACCCGTGTTCCTGATATTATCTATCTCTGGACTGGGTTTATCTTTGTCTAATAAGCGGGAAGGGCTTAGTCGATACCAATCTTCTTCACCCCTCCCAAACTTGTTATTTGCATTTGTGTACTTATGATAATTTATGTAATACCTGATATTTGTTAGTGGTTGATGTTTAAAGTGAATAAAATCACATAAACTCATTTAGTTCTGTGTTGGATATACCCAAAGCCCAACTTTTCCCCTATTCGTTTAATATAGTTTGTATCTACGTCGTCTGTGTGTTTGAAAACACCAAATCGGTGTGCGCGCAGATGCGTGACTGGAAAACTGGCAAATAATTGTTTGACCAGGAGAGTGGAAGAGAAGATTGAGAGAGACGAATTGTCGTAAATAAGTCTGTCTTTACTCTCCTCCAGCACGCTATGAAGCAACCATTTAATCTCTACATTTTCTATCACTGAGTTTTCATCATCATTCTACACTCTAAACCGGACTACTATTTCTACTCTCTTTTCTCTCAAAATAAATTTACGACACCAACATTATCGAATCAGGGGAGTGAACCTATCAGCTTCCAGAATGACAAGTCAATTACCCAGCTTGTATCTACAGAAACTAAAAGAAGTGAAATGGGCGTGACAAAATTCAGACAGAAATTAGGACGGATGGTAGTTCAGTCAAAATGGCCAGAATTTATAATCCATGTTGCCACACTCTTGAAGCTAGTCTGTCGGCTCTTTCGTTGCCGCATACCCTTGCATGACCAGGACAGTAGAACCATCCCCTTTGGACCTTTCTAAGCATGGATTGTGAGTCTGATACAATTACTGCCCTTGTTAATGAAGTTTCAGACAGCCACCTTAAGGCTGCAGTAGTTGCCTCTACCTCCATTCTCATACTGGAGGTTGTTATCGTGTAAACCCCGCCATATTCAGTGACGATTAAACCTTTTACTCTAGTAGAGAAGCCTGTGACGGTGTTCGGTGGTGGTGGTGTGTTGCGTGCTGCGATTCCTTGGTTATGGTATTATTTATTGAATAGTAAAGTCACTCTCTAGACGTAGTAATGTTGGTTATAAATGGTTAGCTCTGAGCATCAGAACATCCCTTCGACGTTCTGATTTGCATAGTCTATAGTATTTGATTTCCCTTGTGGGAGAGTTATCGTGCTGACAAAGGTAAACACCAACAGCTGTAGAACCAAACCCGAAACGTAAATAAAGGATCAAGCCTTCTGCTCTGAGTCCACATGTATTGAGGTTCATACAAAAACGATAATCGACATTCACAAAAAAACTTCATGTACAGTTCAGCATAACAATGAATTCCAAATAATATCAGTAAGTATCCGTCCGTGTCAAAACAATATGTCAGATGAACATCGTGGCTATATACGTGCGCTGTTGTAGTCAACAGCCAGAAATGAGCACATGAGTTCTTGACAGCTACAATTTGAATCATAATGTGATTCTCCTTCCATCATTTAGTTTAATTTAATTAATCTCATACTTAGATTAATATCCGAACTGACCCTGAGTTCTACATCGATTCATCTATATAATATAGGCTATATACTCAGCCTTTTTTCCTTGGAAGAAATACAAGACACGACCTTCTTGCTTGACGGATAGCGTAACAAGGGCCATGTAACCAAGTCACCCAGCGTGACCTTCCCAACGCGAATGCGTCATAATCTCCGCATATATTTCGCGTTCAGTATACCGTAAAATATCGACATATTCTATAAATGTTAATGACCCCTAAACGTTGCGCATGGCTAAACCCCAGCAGACGCCGTCATTTAAAATAACACCGTAACAGATTTCCTGTCAGACGGGGGGAAAAAAAAATCTATTAGATAGATTTTTTTTTTTTTGAATAATATTAATCAAATTATCAAAAATTTAACAAAACCCGACGTATGACCTACGATGTTCTATCTAGAACAGTGTCGTGGTCATGTCAGTAATATCTTATAATAAAATCAACGTCATATCATACATATACCTTATATTAAACAAGGAAATGTCACTGTCACTAACTAATTAACTAATTAATTTGTTGTATGTATCGACTAACTAATAATGTGAGGTGTTATTAAAATTATTCTAACTAATTAAAATTAAAATAATTAATTATAGTATGTACGTATGGTACTAACTAATTAATATCTAATTGAAGAAAATGAGAAATAGTATAAGAGAGTAAAAGAAATAAAAATTGAGAAGTACGGACAATTAAAACCAAATATTAAAGTATACATTAAATTAGAATGCGTGTGAAAATGAAGTGTAAGGATAGATACCTAATTAAATTAACGCAATCAGAAGAAAAGAACAAAAAAAAAATTCATACATTTTAACTATAAATATGAAATGTCATAATGTAATATCTATTACCTTGATAATTACACTAATTAAAATATTAATTGGTGTGATATTATTTTGTTTCATCTTTTCTTTGCATATTTTATTTTTTTTATTTCATCACACTTTAACTTTATTTTATTATATATTAATTTAATAACTAGAAAATTTAACAATATCGGACATGAAGATCCAATCGTTGTTATATCCTGTCGACTTGTATGAAAGTTCATTAAGACACAAGGTTCATATTATCGAATTATGATATGATTATCCAATCATCGTTAGTTCCTTTATTAAACTTTGAAAGTAAATTGAATAAGTCATCAACGTATCTGTCCCTTCTACATCAGAGATTGTTCCTTTTTAACAGTTTTCAATCGAAATGAGTGATACCCAAAGTGGAATTGAAGTCCAAATTTTCAAACGATCCGTAAAACTTGATATTTTGATCACAATAGTTTATTTCGAAATGTCCTTATTTACGTAGGAAGTCCAACTGAAGTGTTGTATATTCTGACGTGGCCTCAATAAAGTTCATTGTAAATGTAATGCTTGACTAGTCAGAAAATTTTCTTGAAATTGTAATATTCATTCAGAATCCGTAGGATGTCTGGACAACGTATCGGCTATGACGTTCTCAGTTCCTGGTATCGACTGTATTTCGAACTCATATGGTTGCAACGTAATAGCAAATCGTGCAAGTTTAGCACTTTTATGGTTTGAACGACGTAATGCTGCCACAGATTTCTGATCAGTCTGGATCAGAAATGGAGATCCCAGCAAAAATTTTTCTAACTTGGTAATTGCCCAGATTACGGAGAGCAATTCTCGGTCCACAGTCGAATATTTAGTCTCCGGAGGTTTCAGCTTGCGTGAGATATAAAGTACAGGGTGAAGGACATCATCATGATATTGGAGTAGACAAGCCCCGAGTCCGTAATTACTCGCATCTGTACGTAGAACAAACTTTTTAGAAGCATCTGGTAATCTTAAAACAGGTGGGCATGAAAAAATTTTTAAGATAGTGCGAAAAGTTTTGTCACATTCGTCTGTCCAATTTATCCTTAAAGGCATGTTCTTCTTTAGTAACGATGACAGGACAGCCGTGATGGATGATAGGTGAGGTACAAATCTGCTATAGTATTGGATTAACCCTAACAGACTCCTAACCTGTTTCTTCGTTTGAGGAACAGATAAATTTAATATTTTAGAAACCGTACTGGGAATTGTTTGGATACGTCCTGATCCAATAATGTGTCCCAGGAATGTTATCTCATTACACGCTATTTGAATTTTAGTTGGTTTAGCGGTTAAATGGTTATCCCGCAATATTTCCAAAACTGATTTAAGACCCAAAAAATGTTCCTCAAATGATGAACTAAACAAACATATGTCGTCAATGTAGGTAATTATATCTGATCTACCTGCTAAAATTTTTCGCATCATGCGAATAAAGGTAGCTGGAGCATTCATTAGCCCAAAAGGCATCACGTTCCACTGGTAAAGACCTTGTGGAGTTGAGAATGCTGTGTAGTATTTGGCTCTTTCGGTTAGTGGAATCTGCCAATAACCTTTGGTTAAGTCAATTTTAGTGAAAAGTGTAGCATTGGATAGACGAGGAAGTAAATCGTCAAGGATAGGATGTGGTTCGCTATCCGGTACTGTCTGCGCATTAAGTTTCCTATAGTCAACACATAAACGTATGTTGTTGTCCTTTTTCCGGACAATGACTAAAGGAGAAGAAAATGGAGATGTACTAGTCTCAATAATACCTAATGATATCATCTGTTCGAGTTCCTGAGATGTCTTACTCAGAAAATGTAGAGGTACAGAATAAGGATGAACACGAATTGGTGTATCATCGTTAAGAATAATATCGTGACTAATTACAGATGTGCAACCCGGTACATCCGTTAACACATCTGGGAAAGATTGTAGAAGATCAGCAACGCGTTGATGCTGTTGCGGTGTAACCGTAGAAGAAATGGTCACATCACGCCAAGATTCAGTAGATTGGACAATAAGTACAGGTAAAGGCATCTGCACTTCAGGAAAAGAAGATTCTTCCTCCTGTATAACAGATAGATTAGAATAATGACAAGTAGATACAGTATTGTCATCTAGTTCATGAAAAATTGACTGTAAGTGTATAGGACGTGTATGAAATTGCTTGAGCATATTAATATGGAATATCTTTCTGTGTCCCTTGATATCTAAGACGTAATCAACGTCTGAAATTTTATCAGTAACCTTATAAGGACCAGTCCATGAGATCAATAACTTATTGTTATTGTGAGGGAGTAATACATAAGCCTCATCGCCTGGGAATAATTGGCGTAATCGTCTAGATCGATTTTGTATAGATCGAGCCTTAGCTTTTGCAGCCTCAGAAGAAGCTGTTGCCAATTGGCAAGACTCAATAATATTATTCCGAAGATTAATCACATACTCATAAGATGACTGAGTGTCCTGAGTCATCTCTGCATCAATTAATAAATCTTTTATCAGTCCCATAGGACCTCTCGGAGGGGCACCAAAAACTAACTCAAAGGGAGAGAAGCCAGTTTGTTCATGTGGCACCTCTCGGTAAGCAAACAGGACAGCTGGGAGTGCTCTGTCCCAGTCCTGAGGGTGTTTAACAGTAACCTTATGTAAAAGTTGCTTAAGCGTACGGTTAAGTCTTTCAACTGCACCGTTACTCATGGGATGATAAATGCTACTCAAATTCCTATCAATGTTCCAGGTTTTCATTACCTCCTTCATGGTATCGGATATAAACTGCGACCCATGGTCAGATAATAATTTTCTAGGAAACCCTATTCTAAAAAAAATTAGATGTAATGCATCAGCTACATCTGTGGTAGTGGTGGTCTTCAATGGAATGGCTTCTGGCCATCGTGTGCATAAATCAATGCACGTGAGAACAAATCTATGTCCTCTCGCAGATGGTAGAAGTGGACCAATTATATCTATGGCCATCTTGTCAAAAGGTCGTACTGAGATATCGCAAGCCTGAATAGGCGCCGTGTGAAAAGCTCCACGTGCTTTCACTTCCTGGCACGTAGTACAAGAACGTACATACTGCGAAATATCCCGTGATACTCCTGGCCAAAAGAATGAAGACAATACTCGAGATCGTGTTCGAGTATATCCCATATGTCCTGCACACTGCGAATCATGCGCGTGTTGAAGAATGTACCGTCTAAAAGCAGCCGGTACCATCACTTGTTGTTTTACCTGTGATTTATCACTAAAACATCTAATCAGTATATCATTTTTAACAATAAACCAATGTTTGTTATTATTACCTGATGTTAAATTATCAACCTTATTAACTAGGTTAAAAAATTTATTTAAAGATTTGTCATTTTTTTTTTTGTTTGTTTGCAAATGATTCCCTGTCAATAGGTGAATTGACCTCAATATCCTCCTGTTTCTCTGCATCCATCTTATTATCATTGACACTCTCCATGAGCATAGTCTGAGCTCTAGTTGTCACGGCGTTTCCAGTGCATAGATTGTGTCTCTCCCATTCAATAATATCTTCTGGTGAACAATCCTTGCTGCCGTGTATGCGACCCACCATAAGGTCTGCAATCGGCTTTTTCAGCATGCATACCTTCACGTTCCCTGTGAAAAAAGGTGTTTTAACATGGATAATAGCTGTGGGGTAAAACTCAATAGTTCCCCCAAAAGTCATGCAACGGACATATTCCCCCGTTGCACAGCTAGGATGTACAGCGACTGTCGCACTCCAATGGTTGTGGACCCCGAATCTCTCAATACAGAAACTATAGAACCGTTAACTATCCCTCTGTTAAAAATCAGAGAGCCTGTTCCATCATTGGCTGCAAGACCTACTTCTGGTGGAATGTGTCCGCAGTTTAGCACTGTCTCCTTTGCCTTCTGAAAAATAAGATTGCATTGTGGGCAACTATTCGCCACGTTATAATTTATAGCAAAGCATGCAGCAGAAGAATGCATTGTATTATCGTTAGGTGGAACCTGAACCTTAGGGGTGATATCATTTGTAACTGCTGCCCCGGTATTATGGTTATAATGTGAAGATCCACGAGAATGAGAACGATTACGAGAATAATTAGTTGAATTATCCCGTTGTCGTCTATTGTAATTGTTATCTCGATGTCTCGAGTTATAATTATCGCTATTCTTCCAATTGTTACCATTATTATATTGATATGACCGATTATAACTTGAGTTACGTGGATTACTGTTGTATCTTGACTGAGGTGAATAATTTCTGTTTTGTTGTCTTCCTCTATTAAAGTTATTGTTAAAGTTATTCTGTCCCTTATGAAAATTAATGTCATAGTTTCCTTTGAACCTACCTCTGTCTACACTGTGTGTTCTTGGTTTGTTATTACTATGATATGCCATATTGGAGGCTACAGGAAGAGGTTCTCTTATCAACGAGCCAGAAATATTAGCATTCGGATGAGCTGTGCAGTAATTTAAAGAAATTTTTTCTAACTCATCAATAGTTTCTGGTTTTCTTTCTTGCAGATAAGCAAAGAATGGTGGGCTGACAGAAGATAATACTTTATCCCTCAATAACAAATCGACTAACTTGTCGTAAGATTTGTTGACACCTGCCAGTTCAACCCATCTGTTAAAAGTATTGCGTATGTTAGCAATAAATCCTGTAAAATCTTTATTATTATCTGGCAACAAACTTTTGAAACGTAATCTACATGCCTCTTCGTTCAAGTGGAAACGACGTAATAACAAAGTCTTAATGGCCTCATAGTCTGTGGCTAATGTAGGATCAATATTTTGTGCTGCACTTGCAGGTTCGCCATCCAGAAATTCCTTAAGTTTAAGTGCCCATGCAGTTTTGTCAAGGTTATTGACCTTACATATATCCTCAAAGCGCGCCAGCCATGATGAAAGGTCATCCACGTGTAATTTGAATGGTGGTAGTTTAAAGTAATAATTGCCCTTAAGTCGGTTGGAAGAAGATCCAGATTGAGCATTATCATTTTGGCTTGCTGCAGCACCCTGTGAATTAAGTTTTGCTGTTTCCAATTTAAGCCGTTGCAATTCCATTTCTTGCTGCAGTATGATTTCCTGTCGTTTCAATTTATTCTCTTCTTCAATCCGTAGGATTTCATCTCTTGCCATCTTTCTTTCTTCTTCTTCCTTAGCAATAGCTTTCTTTTCAGCCTCTTTTCTTTCAAGTTCTTCCATCTCTGCCTTAGCAATAGCTTTCTTTTCAGCCTCTTTTCTTTCAAGTTCTTCCATCTCTGCCTTAGCAATAGCTTTTTTGCAAGTCTGCCTTATATTTTGTAAATTCAGCCAATGCATAAGCCTCGAGAAGTTCTCCTTTTTTTCCAAAATCCTTTACCAATTTTAATAAAATGTCCAAGTTAAGCATTCTTGAAGTTAATTTATTTAAGTATTCAATTACTTATGTCTTGTAATCACCACTAGAATCTATGTCGATAATTATAATTACTCAACGAATGAATAATTAATATAAGAAATTGTAATATTCCTGTATTGTTATGTATAAGTTCCACAATCTATAATATTTTGTAAAAATATTATATATAACTAACTATCATAACTATTTATGATAGTTAGTTATATAAGGTGCTGAAATTATATCATGCACTTAATATTAATATTCAATAATTATGGGTATTATTCCTAAATAATTAGGTTATTTAATCTTAATTGTCACTAAGTTCCCAATGTAGTACTGAGAAAGTGTACTAATTTATATTTAATATGTCTTAATATGTTATAAAGTTATAATAATTAATCATTATATATTATGCCATAATCATGAGCTAGAAAGTGCATTGCCCATTTCTAGGACCACCACTGCAAATTGGTGCAAAGTCCCTAATTCCTCCTTAAACTCAAAAAAAATTTAATAATATTCATCTACACTATTATTAATGAAGAAATTATAGCATTAATATTAAATTATAAAAGGATGAAATGAATACAAACAATACAATGGGTTAACCAAGGATTACAGAACAGTAGCACAATACCAAAGTGACATTTTCACAAAAATAAATGATATTATAAAACCAAGTTTAGTAACCGGAAATGTAGAAGGGTGAAGGTTAACTGAAGGAAACGAACATATTTGGCACTAAGAATTATGACGTCACAGGACTCATTTGACGTTAATACAATACATTGAAATGAAATTAAAGATAGCCAGATTAGAATAAACAGGATAGATTACAAACATATGACTGTAACTGAATAAAAATAAGAACTAAATACACTAGAATACACCAGTTATAACATGACTTTACACCTAACATGCAAGGTGAATTAATGCAAGTCCGAACGACACGATCACCGATATCCGACGCGTTCTTCGCGAAATGCTATTAATTCACGGCCTTAAGAACGATTACAATCAATTCGTAGCATCCCAGGAGCTATGGAACTGATTATAATTCACCGCCCATCCATACCCGCTACATGTAAAAAGACAGAAACAATATTTAACATGGATACGAAGAAAAAAAAGAACATGGCGTTATTGGAAAAACAGGACGAAATATTGTAACGTTTAAAATCAGTTACTTATCTTGTTTTGGCGGTAATATAATACATTATCCAGACTCGAGAGCTTGTTTGAAACATTGAATACGTTAGCAATACGTTTCATTTGCTGTTTGAGAGCTGCAAATAAATTTTTTTGAAGGACATTGTCAGCTGCTGGCTTTTTCAACCGTTCATAGTGTTGTCAAGGGCATGACGTCACCGGTGTTTTTGCAAATAATGTCCATTTCGGCTCGAAAGGAAAAATGTCTTATTTTTTTGTGGTTCGATCTGTTGAAAAGATTCAAGACCACTAATGGCCACCAGTTGTGACGGTGTTCGGTGGTGGTGGTGTGTTGCGTGCTGCGATTCCTTGGTTATGGTATTATTTATTGAATAGTAAAGTCACTCTCTAGACGTAGTAATGTTGGTTATAAATGGTTAGCTCTGAGCATCAGAACATCCCTTCGACGTTCTGATTTGCATAGTCTATAGTATTTGATTTCCCTTGTGGGAGAGTTATCGTGCTGACAAAGGTAAACACCAACAGCTGTAGAACCAAACCCGAAACGTAAATAAAGGATCAAGCCTTCTGCTCTGAGTCCACATGTATTGAGGTTCATACAAAAACGATAATCGACATTCACAAAAAAAAACTTCATGTACAGTTCAGCATAACAATGAATTCCAAATAATATCAGTAAGTATCCGTCCGTGTCAAAACAATATGTCAGATGAACATCGTGGCTATATACGTGCGCTGTTGTAGTCAACAGCCAGAAATGAGCACATGAGTTCTTGACAGCTACAATTTGAATCATAATGTGATTCTCCTTCCATCATTTAGTTTAATTTAATTAATCTCATACTTAGATTAATTTCCGAACTGACCCTGAGTTCTACATCGATTCATCTATATAATATAGGCTATATACTCAGCCTTTTTTCCTTGGAAGAAATACAAGACACGACCTTCTTGCTTGACGGATAGCGTAACAAGGGCCATGTAACCAAGTCACCCAGCGTGACCTTCCCAACGCGAATGCGTCATAATCTCCGCATATATTTCGCGTTCAGTATACCGTAAAATATCGACATATTCTTTAAATGTTAATGACCCCTAAACGTTGCGCATGGCTAAACCCCAGCAGACGCCGTCATTTAAAATAACACCGTAACAAAGCCCCACCTTGATTTCTCTCCACGGACTAAAGCCGCACCAGTGTTCACAATGACACCATCATCACCAGCATGATCATAAATCAGCTAATCAATTTCCAGCTCTGCCTTCCCATTGGTCCAAGTTCTGCACTGTCTGCCAAGGCTGATGATATACTTTGACGGTATTGCCTCCCCTGCTTTGCAGTAGTGGTCCAAACAGTGGCCAAAACTCAAGAGTATCTATTATAGGCTTCAATGGAGTCTATCTTTACACAAGATTACTCTTGGCAGAAATGTAGATAGAAGAGTAGTAAAGCTTCTATCACATGGGAGTCTTCACAAGATATTCAGATAAGCGAAAACAATGCTGGCTGTTGGTGAGCACGTTAATTCTGTAATCTGCCGACAACTTTTGTGAAGAATTTAAGCAATGGTTTATTCTAGCGCGTTAAGCTCCCACCCCTGAGTTAATCAGTGGAATTATTATACTGTGATGGTATTGCCTCCCCTGCTTTGCAGTAGTGGTCCAACAGTGGCCAAAACTCAAGAGTATCTATTATAGGCTTCAATGGAGTCTATCTTTACACAAGATTACTCTTGGCAGAAATGTAGATAGAAGAGTAGTAAAGCTTCTATCACATGGGAGTCTTCACAAGATATTCAGATAAGCGAAAACAATGCTGGCTGTTGGTGAGCACGTTAATTCTGTAATCTGCCGACAACTTTTATGAAGAATTTAAGCAATGGGTTATTCTAGCGCGTTAAGCTCCCACCCCTGAGTTAATCAGTGGAATTATTATTATTATATAGCTCTGTTTAGAGTGTGTATTTAGTAACTTTGACTGAGACAAACATGTACTACATTTAAAATGATTGAATCGAAGTTAAATTGGTATAATTACAAATAACAAAATTTAATAATCACTTTAAGTTTAACAGTTTAAAGGAAAGGTATAATAGTTAATTACAAAATAAAGTTTTCATCACTCGGGTGATGGTTTTTGATAAGAGGTTCAAGTGGCAGCATTTGGGTTAATTTAGCTGCTAGTGACGACTCTGATCCTCCTCCTCCTGATGAGTTGGTTTTCTGTACACTGCGTTCACTCGTCTCTAGTCAAGGTTCGTAGGGTGAAGCTCGTTTCTCAGGAAAGTCTAGGAGAGTCTTCAAAGCTGGTCTTTCATCTTAAAGCGAAACCACTCATCCCTTGTTGTCCCAGAAATGGTCCTTTTTGCTGGTACCACCAATAACTGGTAAAAGTGGACACAGTTTGTTGCTGCACTACAAGACGCCACCAGGCGTGATGGCCACTGACTGCATTGACAGCCGGTGGCTAAGGATCAAGAAGAAGAAGAAATACATGTCAACGCTTTGGTATCTCTGTCAAAGATAGATGCTATCTAAAGTATATTTTTTAAAAATTGATGATGCAAAATTGAACACCCGTTCAACTTCCAATTTGTCATAATTAGGATAAACCGTGTCTCTGTGCTCAAAATTTCAAATGTTGTGTGTATGTGACAACAATATAATATATCTCATATTTTAATAAGAAATGCTATATATCATTGTCTTGAAGACAAATCTACGCAGTAAGATTCTTCTATGCTGATATAGCCCAGCTGTAGCCTGAGAGGTTACTGTGAATTTTCAATTCTCCAGATATCTGATATTCTCATGTTAGAACCTTGAACTGCTTATATGTATGTGACAGAAGTATGTAAATATATTACATGATATCTACACGTTTTGCTTCCAATTGTTTTCCACCTGGCTTCCTCAATTAGTTATGCACGTTTTGTTAAACGCAGACCCCTTCACTTCTTTATATCTGTCAAACTCTAAATTTGGCCACGCACATTTTCTTTTTCTCTATGTCGTATAAACTACGAGGAATGTTTACAAACAGACTATGTTTCACCTAGAGAGAGGGGACGGGGTGAATATTTGTAGAACCAAGTGCGATTATTCAAAAGTCGTACCTGTGATGGATTGCACTTTCTCAGGGGGAGATAAACTTACGAAGAAAATCAAGTGCGTTAAGTCAAAAGGACGTGCTTTTGTTAGTAATTGGTCAGGGGGGAATTGTCTGAAACCAAGTGGAGATAATTACAGTTACCCCCCCTCATCCGTTCGTTCGCGAATGTAATTAGATACGATGAGAGTCGCCAGATCAAAAGACCGTTCGCTCGTTGCCAGAGTCTGCAAGGCGGGAAAGGTGGCAATTTTAGCTTTGATTCGCAGATCGAACGAAGAAATACCCGAAATCTGGGCGAAGGTGTCAAAACTAGCAAGTGCTAGTGAATTTCTACCATATATATATATATATATATATATATATATATATATATATATATATATATATATATATATATATATATATATATATATATATATATATATATATATATATATATCTGACTTTAAAATCCATTATTCAGTACCCACAGATTTATTTCAGAACATCTAGCTTCGATTCTAGAACCATTTGTATTAATAGAGTTTCTTAGTTTTCGTTGGAGATTGTTTTAATATATGTGGTTGCGTACTGGGTCACATACCCAAAACCTACCAGCGGCTTTTAATCTAATCTGAGAAACGGGTCTAAGTCCAACAGTAAAAAAATACATTTTTAATTAAGATTGGGTCTTCGAGGTTGACCTGTCTGGCTCTCTTGGCTTCAAACCGAGAGAGAGAGAGAGAGAGAGAGAGAGAGAGAGTGCAAATATATGACATTAATAAGAACTGTAACTGGGCATTTAGCTACCCAGATTTTCATATACCTTCAGCCCGTTGTGGCGATAATTTCCAACAATTAACATTACCGACTACCAATCACTTGTGGTGTAACAAGGATTTTTATCCCGAGAGATTTACCCCTCTGACATTCTCTCAAAGTATCAATTTTACTAGCTACTGACTCTGTGAACATTAAAGCTCTTAAGTATGTTCCAACCTGGACTAATTGATGAGACATAAACAGAATCCTAAAGAAGGAATATCAAAGCAAGTGTTTCCCAATAAAAAGATTGATCAGTCTTGGAGAAACTGGGGCTTGTTTTGCCAACACCCAACCTTGGATCTGTGGTTGTTTTTTTTTTCATGGAGATGTTCCAGATGTTGTGAAAGCACGTATGATGTAAGAGTGAAAATGTGGCCACTGTCTGTCTGAAGCGAGAGAAAGAAGAGATGAATAATTCTTTCACTGTATAATCTATACACTCACTTTGTTTATTTCTTATCATGTTTTTTTGCTAATACTGTTCATCTCAGAATAGATTAACGTAGAAACTCTGTACTTTACAGTATAGTAAAATCCTAGACCCTAGTGCTATTCTTTTGACCTTTTGGGGGTTAAATTAACTTCTTCTTGTGAGATTTTGTCTGTACAGAGGGAATTACACTTAGTGGGTCTATTTCTTTATTTAAGTCTGTAACCTATGATTTTTGTATTTTTGATACTTTATAATAACTGTTGTGAAGTTTCTTTTATGATAAATAAACATTAACATAAAAACTTATTACCAGTGTCGGTCAGCTAGTCCCAATATCCATACTCAATTACGGGACCCCAAGATGCAGCAATAGTGAATGCAGTCAGCGACTCATAGCTTGACTGCCTGCGTCAGGACCAGCGATCCAGAGCTGGTCAAGACCGTGCTCCACCTCCACGTGGTGGTCCTGGAAACAGTCTGCAGCAGTGCAGGCTGGCTGAGCGAGCACGGATCGCAATGGGAAGGCAAACCCGGTCCTAAAAAATGCCGTGCAGAAGTCGGATGTGTCGACCGAAAGGTGCAGATATCACAGCTTAGGCGTAAACAGACACAACGCAACCACCGTCCTTTTCAGGGCGAACGAGGAAGAAGAAGAATACTCCATTACTATAGTTTTTTACGTTTGTGCGTCTAATTGTCGTCACTTATCTGTGTGTGTATGTGAGTGGTGGATATATATATATATATATATATATATATATATATATATATATATATATATATATATATATATAAAGATAGAAAGGGAACTGTCTGAACAACAAATTTTGGTCGTAACCGATAGGATGGACTAGAGTAGCTTCTCAAATCCAGGGACAGACTCTACCTTTTCACCAACTCACTAGTGAAAATCTATCTGTTTACCTTATCTCGTACTGAGTAATCACCTTTGTCAGTTCTATTCAGATGGGACAAAACATTGTTTTTAATCACCTATCGGAAATTTACGACAATGTATATATTCCTTTCACAGGTTTATCGCCCTCTGCTATGCATTCATGTGTTATTATTCTTTTAATCTCTGATCTATTCACCTCTATGCTTATTGGATTTTTATCAGACATATATTTCCTGGCTTCTTTACCTGCCTATTCATTTCCCTCTATGCCAACATGTGAAGATACCCAAGCTGAACATCCTCTGGAGTATAGATATGTAATAGCCAAAAATATTTCTTCCGCTGTATCTGAAGTAGGGCCTAATCAATTTAAGATCACTGCATGTAAAATGAGAGGTCTTGGAAGTCTGCATCATAAGCGTCAGAATGAGAAACGAGATTAGGAAGCTAGGTTTACTGTGCGGTCTGCCGTCTTCGCGCAATCAGGACTAGGGTTATGGTGAAGGTTAGTAGTTGTGGGTTGAAAAGAAGAACAATGGGCGTGTGTTCGATACGGGCTTAAATTCAGAGCCGCGGTAACAAGCGGTAGGGATTAGGTTTAGGAATCCTAAACCTAACCCTACACCTTAATCCTCACGACATTAGATGACTTATTTTGGATGACCTCAAAGAACACGCCCTACTATTTTTCATTTCAACTGTGGTTGTGTAGTAAGTTAAACGTTATTAAATGTTGATGAAAATAGAATACAGGGTTTATCTTTAGGATTTAGGGTCAGGATTAGAAAAAAACGTAGCAACAAACGCTAAACTTAACCCTAATCCGCATGGTAAGACTGATATAACCGGTGCTGCCGAAAACAGGAAAATGTAGTGCCCTGTATATATTATACAGGGCACTAGAAAAATGCACCAGTTTCATAGAGATAAAGAAAATTAAAATTACGGACGACTTGTCATAACGCAGTGAAATCAGTAATTAGAACGTAAAGGGAAACTACAATCAGACGTGGTGAAAGGTCTGTTTATAAACACACGCACAAAAGGAAAAAGGTAATGCGTTTTATTAGGACAAAATGCACCGACAATTGCAAACGTTGCAGCCACAAGGCCTTCATCAGGGAAAGGAAAGAAGGCGAGAGCTAAGTAAGAGACATAACCAATTAAATAAATAGAAGCATTAAAAAGTATATCGAAATAGCCACCGTGTGTTGGCATCTGAAATTGCCGACGAAGACCTTGTGGCTGCAGCGTACGCAGTTTTCATCGCATTACCTTTTCTTTCTTTCTTTCTTTTTTCTTTTTTTTTTAATAAACACATCATCAAATCAATTCGCAGCAGAAGCCTTCGACATCAGAGTATCCGGCTACAGAGCTAGGGGCGCCCATGAAAAGGTAGACAAACGTTATAGAAATCCTGATTTTTTTTGTTTAAAAAAATAGGAGTTTTGCCTCGTTTTTGGCGAGGCGCGGCTCGTTCAACCTAGACACATGGACCGTTGGTTATATTTGGGCGTAAGTCCAAGTATAAAACACCTTGTGGTCTAGAAATCCTGATGAGGCAGGCATGGCACAGGCCAAAGCAACACATCTCGCACAAGAACAAAAACTACTTCTTCCCACCGAGGTTAACGTCACAAGTAGATAGATAACACTGTTGAATGATTTATTATTAGATTCAGCCAATTTTACTGCACGAGCATTGATCCTGACGTGTAAGCGGGGCGTTGTGTGTATGCGAGTGCCCGTCAGTATACGATCTGCAGTAATTCACAAAATTACAAAAAAAATTTCAGTGCAAATACAACTCCGTCCTATGTATGAGAGCGTCCGAGTGGTCAGAGCGCTGGTATCTCGGGGCAAAGGTGCCAGGTTCGAATCATGGTACAAACACGCTATTACCGTACCGACTACCCAGCTGTAAATGGGTCCCGTACCTGACTCTTTGAGTTAGGGAAGAAAAAAGCAGCGAGGAAGGAAACTGGTCACCCCACCTCTCCATGCTGGACCTAGTATGGTGAAGTCTCTAACACTCCTCTACGGCAGTATCTGTTGTAGGACTACCTTTGTCATTTTTACCTATTGTATGGCTCTGAAACACGGAGAACTACAAGAACAATAACCAATAAGATATAGGCTTTCATAAATGGGCGGTTGCGTATAATAAAAGGATTTAAGTTGTATTGACAAGATCATCAATGTGGAACTGATGACAAGAACCTCTACGTCAGTGTAACAAAAGATGAGAAGAACAGGCTGGCGACGGATAAGGCACACATTGAGGAAACCTGATGATAGCAGTACATGGCACACCTTTGTTCTGGAAGCACCAGGGTAAGAGAGATCGAGGGAAACTGAAAAAAAAACACATGGAGAATATACCTTGAGATAGAAATTAAAAAGATAAAGAAGAAATAATGATCTTAAGTGGATGGTAAAATACAGGAAGAATTAACATACATTTCTTGAAGGCATATGCGCCGTGGGGCGCTAAAGGGTTAGTGCCCTAGATTTCTATAGAAATCTAGGGCACTATAAAGGATAATTTTAATGATGACATAACATTTTAGATTATAAGAGTAGATTCCCTTGGACCTCGTGAATCGTCATGTGATATACTGTGTTTTGTGACTTCCGGTTAGTGTTTTGTTGAACGACGAAGTGTCAGTCAGACAAGGCCTTCAAAATGATACCAGAACTCTCATTCAACATTGACCATGGGTATCTCGAAGGCCTTCTTAGGGGTTTCAAAGGAGGAATCCTTAAGCAGTCTGATTATCTCAACCTTATTCAGTGTGAAACCCTTGACGGTAAGTACCCCAGTATCAATAAAGGATCCAGTTGTTTTATTCAGTTGAACTCGAGAACTAGTCAATGACAGACTCACCTTCAGTATCTGCCCAAAGGTTAACGCTTTCGTGTTACAGCTTTAATTTGGGAGTAAAAGAAGAACAAGGGTCAATAAAAGTAAGAAAAAACATTGGCTAGGAACAGTAGTTTCTACACAGATGACCAGACAACACACTGCATGTTATGAAAGGAGCAAGTTTTCTAAGTATGAAGGATAGCAAAGTAGAAGTAGGTGACTAATGAAGTTTTACGATTGATCGACACAAGAAAGAGAAGCAAAACAAATGAGAATATGAAAAACAAAATAAAAAAATAGTAAGCTTTCTGTTTTAATTAATGAACACAAAAAATAAGCAAATGAAAGATAGCACGAGAAGGCAGCCTAAACCAAATGTGTAGAGAGCTCGAGGTGCAGCCAAGAAAAGACGCACAGAATGTGCACACAAATAAATCAGTTGGTTGAACTGAAGAACAGAGGGACGCCTGTTTGATACAGCATCAAAAAAGAATTTAGAGGTGCAGTAATAAGTAAAGGTCAGAGTTAGCTTCAGGGATCCTAAACCTGACCTTCGTTCGTACGTTACGATCTCCACGGGTTCGAGTTATTCACGCTTTACCCTTGCAACAAAGTTTGGGGTTTTGGTTTTGGGCTTTCTTGCAATACCAGAGAACTTCCCCGACTCAGCGGGCGCAACTGGTAGAGGTCACATGAGACCCACTAATTGGCGTGTGTGCAATGCCACGAGAAGGATGGTTCTCTACCCTGCAAAGGGGGTCTATCCTGACCTTAAACTCTAACCTTAGTCATAACCCAATCCTAGGGAGGAGGTTGGTCATAAGTGCTGCAAATGGAAACACATTTGCTAATGTTACATCAACATTTTGAAAATTATTTGTGTTTATGTGACAAGAAAAACCCAAAGAAAAAAAAAGTGCGGAGCCAGAAGCACAGAATCTGAAGAGAAGCAAACTAGTTTCCCCGACTGCTTTAAAATAAAATGTAATCACCATGTTCTGCTCATTTGTATATTATTTTCTCATAAACTTTACCTGATTTTTCTCATGTAAATTTTCTCATTCCTGACCTTGTATCCTTCTACTTTTTATGGACGATGGAGCCAACACTTGAAGGAAACCTGCACAGAAGCATTCATATGCTCTTGCAGTGGTGATTTGTGTAGCAATTTGATTTACAAGATGAGGTTTCTAGCCTCATGAATTGCCTAGAGTTTAAGTTTCTTATCAGTTTTACCTAATTTTTCTCATGTAAATTTTTTTCATAAGTAACTGTACTATTTTTAGGCATCTGCTTCTTCTTCTTTGATCCTTAGCCGCCGACCGTCAAAGCTGTCAGTGGCCATTACGCCTGGTGGCATCTTGTAGGGCAACAACAAATTGATTCCACTCTGCTCGGTCGGCGGCCATCCTTCGTACAGTGCCTCAACTCTGGTTCCGTGTTTTGCGGTCGGGGCATCCGTTTTCATGCCAGTGGTTTCCTTTCGGCTTTCACCACTGTCAGTCATACAAGCCTGAGACTCCGGATGTCAGTCCTGCAGCAAAGTTTTTCCATTTATTGTTGTTTCCGTAACGTGCAATTTTTTTTACATAGACAGGGGTGTCAGCCCTGTGCTAAAACCCCCAACCTGGAGGACCAGAGTACCAGCTTTTGTCTGACCCCTACCCACGCAGACCAGTCCAGCTTGGTTGAACCTACCAGGAGTAAATCTCCCACAGGCATAGCTCTGTGGATTGTCAGGGTACACAAGCTGCCATACCACTACAAGGTATAGGTACCATTGATGGCAGCAGGCATCTGCTTACCTGTAGATTATTTTTTCTTGAATGAAATTGAGCTCCTTGCATTCTGTTCAAATGTAGATTATTTTCTTATCAATTTATCATTTTTCCAATAAATTTTCTACACAAAATTACATTATCTTATTACCTTCTGCTCACCTCAGGATTATTTTTCAAATATTTTTTTTTTTTTTTCAAATTGTTTTTATTTTCTTACTTTCTACTCATCACCAGATTTGAAATTACATTTGCAGTCAACAGACTATGGAAATTTCTTGGCAAATGAACCAAGCCCGCTGACTGTCTCTGTCATTGATGACAAACTGCGAGAGAAGTTGGTTGTGGAAGTGGAGCACATGCGAATTCATGCTCTGCAGCCCTTGGCAGGGTTCCTGGATTACATAAAGTAAGTTTTATGCGGGGCATGGTGTGAGTGAGAAGTTAACTTGACACCAGGTATACAGTATGTCCAAGAATAATTTATTAGTCAGAATCATCCATCCTTTTAATTACCTGTGAAACAGGGCATATAATTTCAAGTCTTATGGCGCCAGCTAGACTAAAAACTTTAGTTGTCACAGTGTTCTACTAAAATACGTATTTATATGTGTGTGCGCGCGCACAGCAAAGCTTCTTAACCAGGGGGTGCGAGACATGCCAGATCTTTTATAAGGCGATTCAAAATTAACATTATATAATACACAGAACTCAAATGTATTTGTACAAAATAGAACATTGACGATGTGAATTCAATACCGAATATTAGTCACATTTTGTCAATAACATTTTCCCAAAACATACTTGTATCTCTTTTTCTCATTATTGTGAGCTAGAAGATAATGGGGTGTGGGGCTTCTTAAGATGATGCAAAGGTGCGAAGCTTCTTTTGATGCTGTAAAGGGGCGCAGAACCTCTAAAAGGTTAAGAAACACTGTATATAGTATAATTGGAGACAGACATGAAAGGAATGAGAAAGATCTTGAGCTGATGGCATGGGACAGGAAGACTTGGCATAAGTTTTTTGAAGGCTTAAGCTCCTTGGGGAGCTGAAGGGTGATGAATGGAGTTCAGGATTTTAATTAATGCCTCACCTTGTGTCCTCTTTGTATTGATCTAATGGTGATTGGATCATCTCATCTGAGCAATCTTGCAACTCATAATCAGGATTAAGTGTGCCAAAGAGGTCAGGCGAAGAATAATCTCAAAGAACATAATCAATAATAGTCAGCAGAAAACATAAATGGGAGGTAAAGGTGGAGGTAGTCCTGATACTGTCGTAGGGGAGGGAAGTATTTCATATTTCACTGTACAAGGTCCAGCTTTATGAGGTGGGATGACCAGTTCCCTGTCTCGCTGCCTTTTCTTTTTCCAAATGAGAGTAGAGTCAGGTGCCCCTTACAACTGGATAAACTGGAGTGTGATGATACCAGGTTTCGAACCTGGAGCACAGTACCTAAGAAGCAAGGGCCTCAAATAGAGAGGCAAAGAGTATTTTAATAGTATCAAACCGGCATAGAATGGGAACTCACATGGCAAAATGACAAAGAGTGAGCCCTTTCACACCCCATGTAGTTTCAGAGGGTGTCTGAGGTGACGAAGAATGAATAGGACTACTGCTACTTAAGACATATTATATGAGGCAACTAACAAGAGATTGTGCATAGGGCTGGCAACGTCATCGTATAAAACCAATTGATATAGAAACCACTGTTGCAAAAGCACAAGAATGCTTTGAGGCATGCTTCCTGCAAGGGGACCAGTTGTGGTGGTGGTTTCATACTCCTGAAGGAGCAAAAAAGGAAAAGAAGCACTCATTTTCAATATGGTAGCAGACTGAACACTATTCCTTTCATTGGAACATACTGGGACAGGGCCATCCAAGCAACTTAGGACTGAAGCCAGTGTGGAGCTGCAGTGAAGTCCCTATTACTGCGCTGAAAGTGAGGAAAACTTAAGTTTTATTTAATATTGTTAGTGACTTTCATAAGTAAGTGCTGGCATAGAATAGACAGACTGAAATAGTACAAGAAGGTCACCAATGTAGAACTGATACGAACCAGTGGAACAAGAGATGATAAGAAGGCACTGGCGATGGATTTGACGCACATTATGGAAACTTGTTGATAGCATTACCAGGCAGTTAGTGTAGAGAAGTAGAGGTATACCAAAGAGTTGGAGAGCTGAAGGGTATTTAATTTAATGTCAAAACTGGGTGTTGTGCCACATGCGGGTGAAACAAAGACACCAAATTTGGAGCTATGTACCATGATTGAGTTTTAAAATGTATGTTCATGATGTTACCCCTAATTGATTTCAACAGGTACAGCTACATGATTGACAACGTGATCTTGCTGATTACCGGGACACTGCATGGTCGCCCTATTCATGAACTCTTGCCCAAGTGTCACCCGCTTGGGACCTTTGACCAGCTGGCTGCAATCAATTTGGCCAACACTTCCATTATGCTGTATAATGCTGTGTTGGTGGATACACCTTTAGGTATTGAATAATTGTTATGTTGATAAGATGTAATATTAGCGTTGTTAGGTTGGCCATATGTATATGAAACATATATTTTCGTATTGCAAAATAGAACCGTGCAGTATGAAGGAGAGGGAGAGCATGGGAACACATGAAGAAGAACCGTTGAGAAGGAGCTAATGGAAGAGGAATGACTGAACCGATGGACCAAAGGATCAACTGGACATGCCATGTAAAGAGATGGCCCATCCAAACAAAAATGATAGCATTAACAATCCTACGATGCATGGAGCAGAGCACAGTCTTACAGTTTAGAACAGAACACACCAGTGTCCACAAGCACATAAATTAAACCCCACACATGAGTCTTATTGCCACAGCTGTACTCATCCATACTGTACACATGCTCAGAACTTAGAATACAGAAGGTTATTGCCGGGCTCCCCAACAATAACAAACACTGTATAGCACCACTCATCACCTATGGAACACATGTAAATTCTTCAACTTGGCATTTGCTGTGAAAAAGCAACGAGCTCAGCATTATTAGCCGAACAACATCAAAGAACTGCAGTGATGTAAATTAAGATGTAAATTGTTTCGGCTTCATACCGTAAAGATTTATACTGTTTCATCTCCCTTACATTGAAAATTTAAATTGATTTAGCTTCTGAATTAAGGATTTAATCTGAGTTATCTCCCCTATGTTGAACATGAAAATTGATTTAGCTTTTTGTATTAAAGATTTACATCGTTTCATCTCTCTTACATTGAAGATAAAAATTGATTTAGCTTCTTACATTCAAGATTTAAGCTGTGTCATCTCCCCTGCATTGAAGATGAAAATTGGTTTAGCTCCTTACATTAAGGATTTAAGCTGTGTCATCTCCCCTACATTGAAGAAGAAAATTGATTTAGCTTCTTACATTCAAGATTTAAGCTGTGTCATCTCCCCTACATTGAAGATGAAAATTGGTTTCCTTACATTAAGGATTTCTTCTTCTTCTTCGTTCACCCTCAGATGTCAACTTGAATAAGTTCAAAGAAAGCAGGGGTCAGCCTGAGGCTGTTGATATCTCCGTTTTCTCCAGGAATGGTACTGGTGATGGCCATATGTGTTTTCTCTGTTCCTCATATGTTGGGCACCTTTGAAGCAGATGTTCGGCAGTCATTTTATCAGTGCCACAGTCACACTCATCAGTAGTTCCTATCTTTAATTTGTTGAATAGATGGTATCTCAATCTGTTATGACCTGTGCGAAGTCTGAAGATTACTACTTGTTCACTTCTGCTGAGCTGGTAATACGGATCATTTTTTGTGTGGCCTGGATGCTCTTCTTCCCACTTGTGCCTGTATCTGCGCTTGATAAAACTCTTGGACTCCTCATAGGTTATATTTGTGTCAAGTTGAGGAAGTTTTCCCCCTTCCTTTGCCAATCTGTCAGCCTCTTCATTTCCAGGGATGTATATTCAGTTTGTTATGCCCTGTCCTGAGTCGAAAAATAGTTGTCTGTCCCTGCCGGTCGGAGTGTGATAGTCGTCTTTGGGTTGGTTTGCAGTGAGAAGGGATCCACTGTATCACTAAAAAAACTCTTTTGTACTGCTCCGGGACATAGTCTGTGAAGTGTTACTCTTAGGTCATCCAGTTCAGCATTACTTTGACTTTTCAATGTTGTAATCACTGACAGCGCATCTGAGAAGATAGCTACTGGTCTCTCTGAGCTTTCTTCTGTCATTAGAATTTCTGATGCAGTTTTTAAGGCCTCTGCCTCTGCTCTGAAGTTAGTTGAAAATTTCCCTGTTGCGACTGCTATCTTCTTTTGTGTGCCATTGCTTAAGCTCAGGAAGACTCCTCCACCCCCATCTTCTGTTGCATTAGTTGCTGATCCATCTGTGTACGCATGGATCCAGGTGTTGCTTGGGTAATGTTTCTCTATATATTTTGTCATTAAGGATTTAAGCTGTGTCATCTCCCCTACATTGAAGATAAAAATTGATTTATCTTCTTACATTAAAGATTTAAGCCGTGTCATCTCCCCTATGTTGAAGAAAAAAATTCATTGAGCTTCTTACACTAAAAACTTTAATTATTCTAGCTCCTTACATCAAAGATTGCATCTCTGCTGAAGATCTGGATGAAATGAATGTGGAGATCATCAGGAACACATTATATAAGGTAAGAATCTTCAGTTTCCGGGAAATATATCTGTGTGGTTTGATTTATCTGCCCTGTTTATGCACGTTTAGTGGTTATATAGGGTCATATGTGGTTTCTTTAACAGGTTATGTAAATAACTTTTTTTTCCTTATTTTTCTTAAGAAAAATCTTAGTCCCATAGCAAATACTACCATAGGGGAGTGAAGTGTTAAGAGACTTCACCATACTAAATCCAGCTTTATAAGGTGGGATGGCCAGTTCCCTTCCTTGCTGTCTTTGCCTTTCATAACTCAAGAGCAGAGTCAGGTACCCAATTATAGCTGGATAGACTAGAGCGTGGTGCTAACAGGTTTCGATCCCAGAGCCATGTAATTTTGCCATCAAGAGGCAAGTGCTCTAACTACTTAGCCTATGCATGGAGGCATATCTGGAGTTGTTGTTTAATACTTTGAGTACCACTGGCGCCTATTGGCGACAAGCTGTATTTTCCGTAGAGTACCAATGTCGCCTTTTGGCGTAAGTATAGCATCAGCATAAAATGTTATCACGGCAAGTGTCTGAACATAACGCGTATCAAGGGAAGTAACTCAATTTTATTGAGAAATGCTCAGTGGTGGCCGAAAATTTTTTTCACGTGTTTTGATTAATCTTTAGGTGGAATTTTATTTAAAAATGAGTGAAACTAGTGAATGTTGCAATGATTTGGATTCTGGCTCTCAGCTGACCTTTGAAAGTGACAACAGTTGGTCTAGGTTTGATGCAGGGAAGCCTGAAATTACTGAAACAGACAGCAACAGCCCTAGTTCCAGCATTCATGAAGCTGTCAGAGGTGTTGATAGCGATTTTCTGGGCCATATTGAGAATTAGGGGCGTAGAAAAAGACCTGCTACTAGGAGGGTGTGTGGCATAGAAGCAGCTGATTAGTTTCAGTGGTACTTGTATAGCTTTGATGGCCCATATGTGAGCATTATTATTAGGGTTAGACTGTTACAGACAGTAGAAGAGGGTTTCCTGTAATTTTGAGAAAAACAAAACATAACATGAAGCGTGGCTGTTCATCTGTTTTTGCTAAGTCGGGAAACATGGTTGCTTGTGCGTGGCATTATAGAATTCGTTCAGCACAGTCCATGCAAACAGTGTTACTGAAAGCAGTATGAAGACAATTGACAGCGACCAAGATGCATTGTTTGTAATTCTGCTGGACTGAGAGTCCAGAAAAGATTCTTTTGTACTGGATGTGAAAAACCACTCTGCGTTGTACCCTGCTTTTCAATTTTTTATAAGTATGAGAACAATGCTGCCGCCAGGAAGGAAATTGGCCCACAAGGCCAGAGAAAAAAGCAACAATAATTGCGTCTGTGACCATATTTTATGTTAGACTATCACACCCAGCTAAAGCAAAATGATAATTATGTAATTTAAAAAATTCTTTTTGCATGAAATCATGTCAGTACCTCATGAATATTTCTATTTTGCCATTACAGACCCTGGAATTTTGTGTCCAATTCAAATAGCTTTTTAACCCCAGTATCATTTTAAGAGCATATTATACTTGCATTTTTTAGAAAGAATGTACAATAATATTATATCTTGGAAAGTCTTATGACTTTTGAGTTGATTATAATATTTTTGATACATTTTTCAATAGTGCATGCCAATATTTGTCTATTGCCTCATTAATATTCAAAATGGCTGCCATTATCACGTGACCTGAGCACAAAACTAGGTCACCACGCAACACCTTATCCAGTTCCCATATCATCCTGAAAGTTTCATGTCAATCTGTTGACTCATTCTGTCTCAGTGAATTGTTTAATTTCATCACCCCAAATGGAACATTTTTCCTAAAAACCCTTGGTACTTGAAGGTAATTGCTACTGAGAAACCTTGGTACTCAAAGTGTTAACTAGGGCTGCTGAGCTTATGGCTCGTTTGCAGCCAATAAGCTTGGGACCAGATATGATGATCCTTTAAATGCAAGCCAAACTGGAGCTCATGACTTCAACTCAGCACATTTCGGAACGGCAGAAAAGCCCCAGGAGGAGCTTAGATGTACAGTGTAGATAATACCAAGGGCTTCAACTTGTTATTGCTGCAAAAGAGCGTAAAGCTTAGCAGCCCTAGTTAAACAACAACAGCAGTAACAACCACTTAGCCTGTGACAGTACTTTTTGGAATATTTTTTACATCGTCTAGTTTGTTGCCTTTTGGTATTTGAGCAGTTCGAGTTAACAAGAATCTGCTTAGCTGTCCTGGCAACATGTTTGTGAAATATTTGCAACTTTTAAATTTGAAATATCAGATATTAAAGGGTTATTGAAATATGTGTAGGAAGTTCTGGCTTCATACGTTAGCAAACACATTTATTAATATGCATTTCAGTCCTACCTTGAGGATTTCTACAACTTCTGCAAGAAGCAGGGAGGTGCTACGGCCGATGTTATGTGTGAGGCACTCGCAGTAAGTTGTTTTATTAAAATATTTTACATTACCAATGGCGATAATTCTCAACCTTTTCTAAGAAGCCCACTTATTGACATTAATTTAATGGAAACCTGCAAGCTATCAGATGTGCATTAGGCCTATTAATGAAATAATGGCAATACAGTCAAAAGGTAGCTGATGAAAAGGGAAATTACATTACTATTCACGCAATCGAAATCCCAGAAAATGATGACATATCGTCAAGATAATAAAGTATTAAATTAAACCAGGGGTTCTTAACCTGTGGGATGCACATCCCCAGGGCTGTTGTGAGTTGTCTCCTTTTACTTTCTCAGCGCATACAATTTTAAAGTTTAGAATCATACTATATAGTTTTCTTTGTATGTTCATTTGTATAAAACAAAATTTTACACGGTGCCACCTTTCATTGACCTGCGTGTGTGAAGAATTCGCTAGAAATAAAATCTCTGTAGTAACATCGTAATTAATATCTTGATTGATTCGCTGTTTAATTTTGGGAAGGATTGGAGGTGTGGACAATAATTTCACCCTCAGGGGGAGGTGTGAGGGTGAAATAATTAAGGATCTGTGCTTAGACTGATGGAAGAATATTAACAACTTCTAATTTGATGATTAAAATAGAAATTTAGGCAATGAAAAGTCATTTCTTAATGCCGTGGCCATTTAATGTTTAAGCATTTAAATAGGTTTGCATTGTCTGTAGATTAGTATATAAGCATCAAAACAGGTGCTATCAGTATCACGTAGCATTGGGTAAATATAAATCTTATATTTTTATTTTGCCGTTTTTTCCCCTTCTGATTGTTAATGTGAACTCTGTAAGATTTATAAACAGAAAAGCAGATTCTTCTCATTTTGTTCTGTCACTGTGTTAGTGACACTTGCTAATAAATATCTCTACAGTTTGATGCAGATAGGAGGGCATTCATCATCACCATCAACTCCTTTGGGACAGAGTTAAGCAAAGAGGACCGGATCAAGCTGTACCCTCGCTGTGGTAACCTGTACCCATCAGGTCTCAAGTTGTTAGGTGACTGCGATGACTTTGACCAAGTCCGGGGTGTTGCTGAGTTCTATCCAGTAGGTTTGGCTGTCTCATGTTTGTTTATGTTAACTTTTTCAGTGTTTATTCAGATAAGCTGTCTTGCTGTTTGTTCATGTTAACTTTTCCAGTATTTGTTTAGATTGGCTCTTGCTGTTTATTCATGTTAACTTTTCCAGTATTTGTTTAGATTGGCTGTCTTACTGTTTGTTTATGTTAACTTTTCCAGTGTTTGTTTAGATTAGCTGTCTTGCTGTTTATTCATGTTAACTTTTCCAGTATTTGTTTAGATTGGCTGTCTTACTGTTTGTTCATGTTAACTTTTCCAGTGTTTGTTTAGATTAGCTGTCTTGCTGTTTATTCATGTTAACTTTTCCAGTATTTGTTTAGATTGGCTGTCTTACTGTTTGTTCGTGTTAACTTTTCCAGTGTTTGTTTAGATTAGCTGTCTTGCTGTTTGTTCATGCTAACGTTTTCAGTGTTCGTTTAGATTAGCTGTCTTGCTGTTTGTTCATGTTAACTTTTCCAGTGTTTGTTTAGATTTACTTACTATGTGTTATCTTTTTCTGCATCTTAATGGTGAAATAACTGAATGTGTTTTCACATTGGTACTTATGAACAGCATGAGTGAGTGAATGAAATAAACCATATAATTATGAACAGCATGAGTGAGAGTGAATGAAATAAACCATATAAAAGAAATTAATGTTAATTAATTATTATTTTGCTGTATTTAAAAAGAGACAAATAAAGAATAGGATTACTGCACACTCAGGCATTGTTGTACACATCGACAGATATGAGGTTGTGCATAAGGCTGGCAGCCTCAACATGTAAAACAAATTGCCACAGAAACCACCGCTGTAAGAGCCTGTGACTGTTTGGTGTAGGCTTCATGCAAGGGGACCAGCGGCAGCGGTGGCTCCGTGCTGTGTATGTAAAAGCAAAGGAAAATAATGATGATGATATTTTAAAGTAACAAGAAGAGACATGGTCCGCAACCAGACGATACGTCAAGGCCTAAAATCCCACCCCCTGCAGACCCAAGTAGAACAGTCCCAACTAAGATGGTTTGGCCATGTCTGCAGAATGGGAGAAGATCGGCTACCATGACAAGCATGGGAAACAAAGAACCAGGGATCCAGACCCCCAGGACGACCCAGAGTCCGCTGGGAGGACAACATTAGACAATCTTTTGAAGGACCGAGGACTAGAATGGAACCAGGCCAGGAGGAAGACAGCCGATAGGATAGTCTGGCGCTCTCTCTTCCAAACCTCTACACCTCACGGTAGAAGGGGAACAACTAAGTAAGTAAGTAAGTATATTTTAAAATAAAACTTGTGCCTCTTTTCTCAGCAATACAAGGAGCTCTTTGATAATTCTGGCTCCAATCCTGGAGAGAAAACTTTGGAAGACAAGTTCTTTGAGTATGAGGTAAGTTACTTAATCAAAAGTGTCCATACTGTGTTGTGTTCATTAATTTTCCTTTTCATGCTACTGAATTTGGTCACCCTTCCAGGAATCCTGCACCGAGCAGTCTCATGCTCTTGCAGTGGCGGTTTCTGAATCTGTGCTTTACATGGCGAGTTTGCCAGCCACATGCAAAACATTGTATGACATGCCTGTGTTGTGTTATGTGGCTGTTATTGTTAGTTATCCAGTTTGTTTTTGTTCGTTGTTCTTGTGGTTGTGAAATTGTTACTGACTTTGAGGCATACTAAAAACTGAACCACCTTTCAAGTTACAGTACACCATTGTCCCACTTATATTCATATGTAAAAGAAGTGGTACAGCACTTGAGGCTGATTATAGAAAATAAAGAACAGGTACACCATGACCTTTCTAAGAACGGATGACCGGGCACTTCTTTTAAGTGGGATTTTAAATGTGTGCAACTTGCACACAGGACCTCCTATTTTTTCGCCCTTATCCAAGAAGGCTAGGCATCCGATCTCACTACCCAGGAGACCAGGGGGGAGTTTGACATCATTAGGACCACTGGTTCTGAAAAAAAAAATTTCTATAAATTATAGTCCCTCTACTGGGAATCAAACCCGGCACCTTTAGAATTTGTTGCAGACGCCATACCTCTTAGCCACTCCGACCCCGATTTTGTTGGATAAAATGAAAGCCCAGTTGTTCCATAAGGAACTTAAATTAGAACATGAATGTGTATAGTCCACTAAAGGATGTAGAATCGTACACATATCTTGGCAATTGGAGGCACAGACAATGATATCAAAATAAGAATGCAAAAAAGCAAGAGGAGCTTTCATTGCATTGGGAAACATATGGAGAAACAGAGAAATCAAGTCCAACACGAAAATAAGAATCTTCAACTCAAATGGCAAGTCAGTCCTATTGTATGGCTCTGAGACATGGAGAGCAACAAAAACAACAACCAAAAAGCTACAGACTTTTATCAATGGGTGCTTGCGTAGAATAGAAGGACTGAAATGGTATGACAAAGTCACAAATGTTGAATTGATGACAAGAACCAGACACGTGCCAGTGGAACAAGAGTTGAGAAGAAGACCATGGCGAGGATAGGACACACATTGAGGAGACCTGTTAATAGCATTGCAAGGCAGTCCTTGTTCTGGAATCTACAGGGAAAGAGAGGCAGAGGTAGACCAGAAACAAACGGAGAAGAGAATAAATACGTTGGGTGAGAGGACACCTGTCAGCGTACAGGGAAAATGGATACTCACGTAAAATCAGTCTCAGGTTAGACATACTAACCTGAGATTTCCCCTCAAGTAATAGCGGGCATACGTTTAAAAAAAAACAAAAAAAAACCTTAAAGCTACAGACATTTGTAAATAGATGTCTACGACTGATCCTCCGTATAAGATGGCCAAATGTAATAACAAATTTAGAGCTAAAGAAAAGATGCGGGCAACAGAAATTAAGGTAAGAAAATTGGGATGGATGGGACATACACTCAGAAGAGAAAAATCAAGCACAGCCAAAACTGCTCTTGACTGGAAACCACGGGGGAAGAGGAGAGTGAGGAGGCCAAAGGGAACTTGGAGAAGAACTGTTGAAGAAGAGGCTAGCGAAATTGGAATGATTTGGGCACAGCTGAAAAAGACAGCCCAGAATAGAAATCGATGGAGAGCAACTGTTTCTGCCCTATGTTCCACAGGGAACAAAAAGGAATGGTGATGATAGCTGCAGAGCATCGCAGTCCCAGTCAGGTGTGTAATTCAGACGTCTGATAGTCCAGCAAAATGGATAAAACAGCAAAGCTTATGAACCAAGGGTGCTGAATAATTTGGGATGAACCTGTAATAACTTGTTTGGAAGTATGTTTTACAAATGAACAATACAAATGCAAATACAGGTCTGTAACCAAGAATCCGAACATCAAGAGTTTTTTTGACCGACATGGGCAATTTTCAAACTGATTTTTGGGCAACTTGGGCTACTTTTTGGTGCTTTGAGGTATTTTGGGTGGATTTTCGGCTACTTTGGGCGATTTTTGACCTACTTTGGGCAGAATATAAAACATGGCCATCCCCAAGCATTTTGGATTCTGGGTTACCAACCTGTATTGATAAACCGTAAAAAATTACAGAAACAACACCCACGAAGTTGAGACTTTTACAAAAGGTTGCTTGTGTAGAGTTATTTCCCTTTCTGCTTTCTTAATGAGCATGGAGAACATTGTGGCTGGTCCTCTTACAGGAAGCCTACATCAGAGCATCTCATGTTCTCTTTGAAGTGGTGGTTTCTGTAACATTTTGTTTTAAACGATGAGGTAACCAGCCTCTTATCTTCTTCTTCCTTGTTTGTCCTGAAAAGGACGTTGGTTGCGTTGTGTCCGTTTACTGTGAAGCTGCGATATTTGCGCCTTTTGGCCGACACATCCGACAGCTGCATTTTTTGGGACCAGGTTTGCCTTCCCTCTTCGATCCCTACTCTCTCAGCCAGACTGCAGTGATGCAGCCTGTTTCCAGGACCACCACTTGGAGGTGGAGTAGGGTTTTGGTCGGCTCCGGTTCGCTGACGCAAGCAGTCAACACTTTTGCTGAGTCTACGGTCCTGCCAGCCTCTTATGAAGGAAAATGACGGGGACCCACCTTTAATTGTTTTCACTCCTTTCCCCCCTGAACAGGTTCACCTCATGAAGAAGGCTTTCATGCAGCAGTTCCAGTTTGGAGTGTTCTATGCTTATGTCCGTCTCAAGGAACAAGAGATCAGAAACATCATCTGGATTGCTGAGTGTGTGGCTCAGAGACACAGAGCCAAAATTGACAGCTACATTCCCATATTTTAGAACTGACAGCATCTGTGTTTAGTTTCTACGTGTTTGTTTTAGTTGTATGTCTACTGTTATATTATCATTTATATTTTTATTATTATACAAATATGAAAGATCTTAAGATTAGAAGAGCCTGAAAAGGATGGCCGCCGACCGAGCAAAGCCTGAATCAATTTCTTGCTGCCCCAAGACACCAAGAGTGATGACCATATCTGCTTTACATTGGGCAAGGATTAATACTTGAAGAATTTCTGCAGGTTAACTATGAGAAAGTTATGATAGAATACATTCTGTCATAAAACATGCAACATTAATCTGAAGTTATTTTTGTGTTTTCTCCGAAGATTCAAAGACCCTTGTATTGCAGCATGGAGACTGAGCTAATTTAAACAAATTTTATCTGACAAATTTTTTTAATTATTAGCTTTGTTCTGTCAGTTAGTACTGATTTCAGATAAGCAGGTGCACCCCGATATTAAAAAAAAAAACAAAAAAAAAACAAATGGAATATCACAGATGTGTATGATGTGTGTCAAACTATATTTCATGATATAAGACACACCAGTGACATCATTTTTGTTTGTGCCCTCCAGACAAGTAATCGAGGGAGAGTGTAAAATACATGGAGAGGGGAACTGGAGACGAGACATGAAGAAAAAAAAAATACATGGAAAGACCTAATGGATGGCATAGAACAGGAAGGCTTGGCATGAATTCATTACAGCCTTATGCTTCTTAGGGAACTGGTGGGTAGTGATGATAATGGTGCATGTCATGGCTGACATGGAATCTCCACCGCATGTTCTCTTTGTGACAGTCTGTGATTAAGGATAAATAGAATAATATAAAGTGGTTTTTTTTTTTTTTAAGAAAATAAAAACAAAATAAAAAGAATAATGTAAAATAAAGACACCTTTAACTCTTAGTATACGAGCTAATTTCATGACTACCATTACAGATTTTGCAATAAATAATTTATTTATAAAGATAACATAAGTGTTATATATCAAAATGTGAAGAAATGAAACCCCTATATCATGCACGTAACTAAATTGTTCAGTGGTTTTAAACATGCATTCAGCTATAAATTTTCGCTATTGACGGGGATCGATCATCAGCCTCTCTAAAAGGCCGCTCGTATACTAAGAGTTAATAACGAAAAATAGAATAAAGTTAACTAGAATAATATAAAATAAAATAAAGCTAAATATGGTAATGTAAAGCAGAATAAAGATCAATAGATGTTATACAGTACTTCAGCCTGATGATTTGAGGGGGGAGCTTTAAGTCTGTTGAGAGTAACGTTAGAAGATGGGGAAAAAACACAGTAATCTAAGAACAGGCAGGATTAGCGGACATCAGCATAAGGAGAGGGAAATGAATCGGCCACATCATTCATTCATTTTCCTTATGGAGCATGGAGTCATGACTGCAGCTGGTCTGCTTGCAAAAAAGCCTGTCCAGATAAACCAGTTTTGTTTGCTTAATGTTTGATACATCATCATCATAAAAAACACCCTGGTTATCTTTTTTTTTTAAGGTACTAAGTTATTATTGTTCTGTGACACAACATTCCTGGTTTTTTGCAGTAGTGAAAAAAGTTGTGATAATGACTGTGTGATTAGTAATATTTGTTTAATACAAACAGTTGTAACTAGGTTTTGAAATGTAAGAAAATTTAATATAAAATTTTGTTTACGAATAAATTTTGTTTCTGTGCATTCCATGCCCCACTAATTTTTGTAATATCTTTCAGTTTGTGAAAAACATGAAATGTTCATCATCATCATTTCCCTGTTTGCTCCCAATGAAGCATGGAGCCACCACTGCATGTGGCCCCCTTCTTCTTCTTCTGCGTTCAGTTTGTAGTCATGCTAAATCTGCAGGCCTGTCGCCAGGACGAAGTCCACAGTCTTTTCCAGGTCGGCGCGGCATCCCCATAGCTTCTGCTGGAGCTCAGCACCCCTTGGCCAGGTCGCCTACTTTGCCTTCCCCTGACCATTTGGTTGGCAAAGGCACCGGTTGCTTGGGTGGGCCCTTTCGAGGCCAGGGGCCCGGCTCCGTTCCTCCCCGGAATTTTGTATTTATTGCTGATAGGAGCGATGCCATGACGTAAGTCGAGATTGTCGCATGATTCCATACTGCAAAAGCGTGTGTCCTAATTTTTCCCGGTGTCTGCGCCATAGCTAACACACTCCGTCTTCGGCAGGCTGGGTTGTGTTTGTTGTTCAGGGTTGTCTCCCATAGTCTTTCCATCTCCCGGTGGTAGCTGCAAGGCAGCAGGTTGGTTTGTTTACCGAGGTTTACCTTCCCCGTGGCTAGAGCTTATAGCGGCTCTTACTCGCTTGATGCACCCGTCGTAGGACATGTGGGGGTATCAGTGCCACCTGTTACCACCTCCCCATCCTGCTGGGAGGACATCGCCGTTTGGTCCGCGACTGCTTATTCGTCCAGCAATACTGACTTAATTCGCAGCTGACACACCATATCTGGAGGTCGTTCCACTATCCGCCACCCGTGGACGCGCCTGGTTGGGGTCGGTCGCCCCTTTGCCAGAATGTGGTCCCCATGAAGCCTGCAGCAAACCTCTAGCAGTCGTTCTGTAAACAGTTTATTTCATACAATGAGGATGCCAGGATATGCACAGCCTCCTATTAGTCACATCTAATGACATAACTGAGGGGTGAGGAGCCCTATTCTTTCTTTGTCTACTCAGAAGATTCCCAGGATCAATATAGCGTATTAAATGAATTATTAGAGATAATATGAATTCAGAATATTTCACAAACTCAAAATCCCATTTTCACTCTTCCCCCACTACCCATAATTTACCTCATGCACAACTGGGTCCAATTTGTGTGCATATCAGTTGACTCTTAATTCCAGCATTCATTATTTTAATAGCAATATTTGGGCACCTTTAGTTTTTGTTGTTATTATTATTATGAGAGATGCTGAGTTAATGTAAGCAGTTTTTATAATTTATCTTGATTACTTTATAATATACACGTGTTCTAAGTTGGTAACATAATTATGGCAAACCATATCATTGAAAGCAGACAAAAAAAACAAATATTTGTCTGATGTTCCGCTTGTGCCACATTTGTAAATCACTGTAGCTTTATATTATCTACGTTGTTGTACAATTATTTCTGGTATATTTGTGTTTATTATTTTTTTCTATGTGTATGGCAAGACCATATCATTGAAAGCTGCATTTTCAATTTATATTATCTACGTTGTTGTACAATTATTTCTGGTATATTTGTGTTTATTATTTTTTTCTATGTATTTTCAAGGAAATTTTGTATTTATTGCTTGTAAAATTTGTTTCCTTTCTTCCTTTGGGAATGAAAGAGCAGCTGTATCTTGATCAAGACTTCCACAAAAGGATTGTTTACTTGTAAATAACTTGTCATGTGATATGGTACTATATATATCTTTTATATTTTTATTTATTCGATTTTTTTTTAAAGTTTTCCGTGAACAAAGCAACACAACTAAAATTTGATATGTGCAGTAGTTTTATACCGCTGTTTGTATTCTAATTACACATATTTTGTGTCACTATCCGTTGTTTCCACAGTGAGTAAGACAGGAGAATGTTACGTGTGTACTTTTTGCATTTGAAAGTGTAAATTCAAACCCAGATAGCCTAATTCTCCAGCCTACCCATACCCGGCTGTAAATGTGTACTTGATTCCTTCCTTGAGTTACAACGGGAAGACAGTAAAGAAAGAAACTAGTCACCCCCACCTCATAAAGCTGGACCTTATATAGTGAAGTCTCTAACACTTCACTCCCCTATGGCAGTATCTGTTTTGGGACTACCATTACCGTTACATTTTAGCACAACACCATGCTGGATTCTCAGTTATTTAAACATTGTTTTAACTGATGAAATCGCACAAGCCGTGCATGATGACTTGGATATAATTTTTATTTGTATCTGAAGATATGGCATCACAGGCCAGGGTCTCATTTGGGCATTAGGATCTACTTATCATGCTGAGATCAAGTTTGTATACCTGGAAATGCATGGAGGCATATCTGGAGTTATGCTTACAATGACCACCAGCTCTGCACAATGCTATAGTATGTAGATTTGGATGTGAACCTCTGTCTGTGCAGCTAATTACACCCTCATTGACTCTTGAATTCATCCGCACACTTCCAGGGATTCCCCCTGTGGTGAAACATGTTGAGAACCCAGCATTGCACACTAAGCTTGGAGGAGTCGCTTGAGCCCCAGACGAAACTCTGGCATTTACCTGGTTACCTGCATGCAGGAGGAGCTGAGAAGTGGCTTTGTGTAGGACGTTATGATTTCTTTGGAGAGCCCAGACCACAGTATTTTAGCTCTGCATATTTGGAGAGCCCCCTTGGATGGCGGGGAATGAACAATATGCTACACGCGTCTTCCTGCTAGCTTGGGACCAGATATGATGATCCTTTAAATGCAAGCCAAGCTGGAAAAACTGGAGCTCAGGACTGCGCATGTTTCAAAATGGCAGAAAAACCGCAGGAAAAGCCTATATCTACAGTGTAGATAATATCAAGTCTTCAGCTTGGTATTGGCTGCAAAAGAGCAAGAAGCTGGAAAATTTTATTGTGTAATCAATTTGCAGACATCAATAACTGACATCAACATCTAAACTAATCTAAATCTCCTTTTGCCCTGTATTGAGCCACCACTACAGCTAGTTCTCTTACAGGAAGACAGCTCCGAGCATTCATGTAGTGGTTTCTGTAGCAATCTGCTTCACATGATAAGGTTACCTGCGCCATGCACACCGTCATATCATCATCATCTTCCTTTTAACTCTTTTGAGCATGGAGCCACCACCGTAGCTAGTCCTCTTACAGTACATGGTGAGGTTGCATGCCCCCCTGCCACAACCTTATATTTGTCAACCTACATTAAAATGTTGTTAATGAGTGAGTAGACTCTTAGACAGTATCTCCTGAAATGTCATAATAAAGATGTCCTACTTTCATCATCATTCCCCTTTCTTCTTTTTTTCTCCTTTTGGAGCCGCAACAGCTGCTTTTACATGGAGCCTGGATAAAAGCATGCCTGTGCGTCTGCAACAGTGGTTTCTTTAACAAATAATATCAGCCCCAGGTACATCATCATATCAGTTGCCTCTCGCGTGCGCGAGGAAAGAAGAGTTTTATTCTTTTTTTCTTTTCTTTGTCTCCTAGGTGCTAAACAGAGCCCTAACGTAATGAGTTGCTTTTATTTCCTGTGGAATATAAGGCTGCATTTGTTACCATCAGTTTCTGTTTTGGTTCACCTTTGACCTATCCATTGTGATATTCTGCATGTCTGTAACCCTGTATCCGAAAATCCTCGGTGGCATCTTTATTTTGGAAACCGGATTTTTATAATGTTTAAATATCACCCAAATTGTTCAGGAAGTGGCCAGACTTTGCTAAAAAATTGCCCAATCTACATTTAAAAAATAGTCAAAATTGTGATCCCACAGTAGCCCAAAGAAATGTTCAGAATATTTTGTTTTTCAGACAAAAAGTTATCGCCCTTTAGTTGCTTATCTTTCTCTTCTTTCATTCTGTTCATTGTTCTGTTTTGGTCTCCAGTTTCTCTTCCCCAGTCGACACATTTCTAGGCACTACTATGCCTGATTGGAATGTAACACCATTCAGCACATGTTTGAAGGAAGGAAAAGCAAACAGTTTTAAAAAAGGGTAGAGAGTTGGCAGATTGTAGACGACAGTCAAGAGATTGCAGTTAATTTTAAGCAGATGCTTGCTGGGAGTGGAAGGATTGGGAAGTTTTGACGTGATCGCCTGCGTGGAACTCATTAGTGATAGTCAGACAGGAGCGGGTGGTGAGGATGGGCTTTGGCAGTGGGCGGGACTTGTTGAAACCAGCTGACGTAGTAGCAGGGCCATCCCTTTTCTAGAATCCCCGGAGCGGAGGAGGTGGGGAGAGACCCAATGTGCATAGAGATAGAAGTTTGAGACAGACATAAACAATATACCCGTTGGCTTGTCACACCGATTACGGAAACAACGGCGGATGGATCTATTTGTTGTTGCCCTAAAGACGCCGCTAGGCGTGATGGGAAACTACAACAGAGAAAATCAATCTGCTGTTGCCCTTAAGACGCCACAAGGCGTGATGGCCTCTGACTGCTTGGTCGGTCTTTGGCTAAGGACGGAAGAAGAAGAAGATAAACAATATGGAAGTCATGGAGAGAAATTGGACATATGGCGCAGGACAGGAGGACTTGATATGGGAGTGGTGATGTGATATGGGAGTGGTGTCTATGCTCTACGGGGAGCTGAAGAATGATGATAATGATAAGTGTTTTTTTTTTGTAATGTATTATGATGGTTTATGTGAACAATACGTGAATGTGTTTTCACATTGACACTTACGAACAACATGCGTGTATATTGTTGTGTACTATAGCTCAATGAAAGTGTATATTAGGGAATTAATTCATATGAAAATATACCTCACTTAGATGAAATGTTTGCTAGCCAGTAAGACCTTTCCCTGGGGGAACAAAATAAATGTTAAAACTGCAGAAGGTAAGAAAAGAAACACAAAAGTGTCCAGCTTCTACAATATGTCAGACTAATACAAGGGGACTGAAATCTGTACTCTGTTCAGTCACATTCTTCTCTTCTCTTCTTCCGTCCTTAGCAACCGACCATCAAAGCAGTCAGTGGCCATTACGCCTAGTGGCGTCTTAGGGCAACAGCAGATAAGTTTTATTTGCCATTGTTTCCCATCACGCCTAGTGGTGCGAATGTGTTACTTACAGGGTGCATAGTGTTCCTTCACTTAGCACAATAGAAATAAATAAGGAGGGCGATCCGAGGGCTGTGAGGTGTAAACAGGTAATGAAAATAGGTCAATGTGGGCACTTTAAAGAATTTACTTATATAACATTTCTGGTAAAATATTTAAAAATTACACTGATGTAAATGCATGTAGATAGGTTTACATAATGTTTAGATTTGTATAGTGTCAATAAACGGATGTTTAAGATGGGTTTGTTTGTTTGTTTTCTTCAAATATTAATGCACATGTTTAACCCTTAACTGGGTTGTAATAAGAATATATTTTGTTAATCATCATCCATACCTTTCAGCCTCTGACAGAGCACAGGGTCCCCTGACAGAAACATGCCAGATCTTCCTGTCTTGTGCCATCTGCTCAATTCTCCCTCTATATCTCTTACTCTGGGGGATTCCAAAACAGACTGCATTGTAATGCTGCCATCTGGTGTTCTTAATGTGTGTCCTATCTAACGTCAGTATCTTCTACTCGCCTCTTGTTCCACTGTTGTTTATCTGGTTCTTTTCCATTAGTTCTACATAATGTCAGGTTCTTTTCCATTAGTTCCACATAATGTCAGGTTCCTTTTCCATTAGTTCCACATAATGTCTGGTTTGGTTCTTTTCCATTAGTTCCACATAATATGCCTTGTTCTTTTTCATTAGTTCCACATAATATGTCTTGTTCTTTTCCATTAGTTCCACATAATGTCTTGTTCTTTTCCATTAGTTCCACATGTCTTGTTCTTTTCCATTAGTTCCACATAATGTTGGGTTCTTTTTCATTAGTTCCACATAATATGTCTTGTTCTTTTCCATTAGTTCCACATAATGTCAGGTTCTTTTCCATTAGTTCCACATAATGTCGGGTTCTTTTCCATTAGTTCCACATAATATGTCTTGTTCTTTTCCATTAGTTCCACATAACATTGGGTTCTTTTCCATTAGTTCCACATGTCTTGTTCTTTTCCATTAGTTCCAGATAATCATCTTTTTATACCATTTAAGGCCCCCCCCCCCCCACTCACAACGTTCCAGGGTCCACTCTGTGCTTGACTAGTCACACCATAATGGCTCAACATCATTATTCCCCATGTCGGGGAAAAATGTTGAGAACCCAACATTGCGTACTAAGCTTGTGGTAATAACTTGATCCCAGACTTAACTCCAACTTTTGCCTGGCTGGCTGCGTGCGGAGGGTTTCAGAATAAATAGATTACAGGCGAGAGGAGCTGGGAAGTGGCTCTATGTAGGACGTGACGATGGCTTGGGTGAGCCCAGAACCAGAATTTTAGCCTGCATGGATGGCAGTAAGGTGCCTCCCTTCCCTATTCTAACTTGAAACTAAATTTGAAGATCCTTTATGTGCATGGCAAACCAGGATTGAATACCCGGGAAAGAAACTGGAGCTCACGACTCCCAACTCAACAAGTTTCAGAATGGCAGAAATGTCACATGAAAGGCCTAGATCAGTGTTTCTCAACCTTTTTGTGTTCACTGCACACTTTTCAATTTTCTAAAAATTTGCTGCATACCTATCTGACTGAATACAAAATTACAGTGAAATATGCTAAATTAAATACTCTAATTTATTGGTACTTTAGAATAAAGAAAACTCTTAATTTGATTTTCTTTTGTTTCAAATAATTTTGAAGTATATCTATTTTTGTTCAAAGCAGTTAATATCCCCAATTATTATTGAATGAATTCAAGCTGTAAGACCAGTTTTATATTACATGATCATTAAAAATATACTTCATGTAGTAAATTTACAAAATTTTTGTGGCACACTTTGATTGGTGCGGTGGCACATTAGTGTGCCGTGGCACACCGCTTGAGAAACACTGGCCTAGATCTACAATGTAGATAACGGCAAGGATTCTTCAACTTGGCATTGGCTGCAAAAGAGCGACAAGCTCAGCAGCTATAGTTCAATAACAACATCCCTTAGCAATATTTCTGGGAAGGTTAAGATGGCCGGCGTGATGCTGACCACATCACCCCTAGTGTGCCGATGGTCAAGAAATTATGGGCCTAACACCATATTCCCAATATGCCTCAACGGACGTGTAACGGGATCCTTTTCCTTAGCAATATAGACATAAAGGAATAGATAATAATATCCAAATGACAATACAACAGCCAAGAGGAGCTTTCACTGCATTGAGAAAAATAATGCACAAGAAATCAAGTCCAACACAAAAATAAGAAACTTCAGCTCAAATGTCAAGTCAGATCTAGTGTATGGCTTTGAAATATGGAGAACAACAAACATGACAACCAGAAAGATTGAAGCTTTCATAAATGAGTGCTTGCACAGAATGATTGAAATGGTATGACAAGATTGTTAATGTGGAGCTGATGAAAAGAACCAGGCTAATACTAATGGGAAATGGGATAAAATGTGAGGAAAAGATGGCACTGGATGGGACTGACATCAACAAAACCAGTAGATAGCGTTACAAGACAGTACTTCTTATGGAATCCCTATAATAAGAGAGAAAGAGACCCAAAAAAATACATGGTGAAAAGAACTGGAGATGGATGTGACATGCTTCTCGAGATGAAGGGGCCAGGTTCAAAACAAGGTTGCTGTAGTCTTCTCAAGCTGTAAAAATAGGTACCTGACCAGGGATGGCATAAGCCGCTGCCTTCTTCATTGTTCACTCTTAAATACTTACTTACTTAGTCATTCCCCTTCTACCGTGAGGTGTAGAGGTTTGGAAGAGAGAGCGCCAGACTATCCTATCGGCTGTCTTCCTCCTAGCCTGGTTCCATTCTAGTCCTCGGTCCTTCAAAGATTGTCTAATGTTGTCCTCCCAGCGAACTCTGGGGGTCTGGATCCCTAGCTCTTTGTTTCCCATGCTTGTCGTGGTAGCCGATCTTCTCCCATTCTGCAGACATGGCCAAACCATCTTAGTTGGGACTGTTCTACTTGGGTCTGCAGGGGGTGGGATTTTAGGCCTTGACATATCCGTCTGGTTGCGGACCATGTCTCTTCTTGTTACTTCAACCACCTTCCTCAGATACCTCATTTCTGAGGTTTGGATCTGGCTTTTGTGGGTTGTAGTCATTGCCCATGACTCGCATCCATATGTCAAGACTGGGACATAGGTGGAGCGGTGTACAGCCATCTTCGTTTTCTTACCAACCTCTTTCTTGCTGAGGAATCCACGATTTATGGCCTGAAAAAGTCTCCCAGCTGCAGCTTTTTGAGTGGACAACTCTTCTTTGATGTCTCCCTTTCTGGTCTATAATAGCACTCTTGTAAAGCTGGCAGTCCGTCTCTGAAATTTATCACATTTTTTTGGTTCGGTTTTTGCCTTCTTCTGGCGAGGCGCGTTCCTTTCAACCTATTTGGTTATATCAGAGTGCATTTACCATCCCAAAAACAAAGTCGACTCTGTTGACTGCTAACCCGATCAGCGTTGAAAGATGCTAAGTCCTGAAAAGGACTAACATTATCTATCTGCTAGCATAAAGCCAACGCCCGAGTTTGAACTAATGTAAGATTAATGTATTAAATCACATGATCTCTTTTTTGTAATGTATAGTATGATTTTGCCGTATCAGATTCTGGTTGTTCCTTATTCCATATTTTAAAAGTTTAAAAAAAAAAATAATATTGCTTTGATTTCGTTGTATGTTGCCCTGTCCTCAGTTTGGAAAAGCTCTACGGAGATGCAAATAGCCTCAAGCTAACCACTGCTTTCTTTGAAAACATTCCAGTAGACATCTGAGAGTGTACAAAACAGAAGTTTGAATTTTTCTTTGTCTTTCTTTTTGCAAGTCTATCCGCCTTCTCATTTCCAAACATCTTGCGATGGGTAGGGATCCACTGTACTTATACTGTTTTGAATTTATTGTTGGTTTCCAGTAGTGCTTCTGCCAGGCTGTCTATTTTATTGTTTTTATTATTACTGAGGGCAGTGATGATTGATAATGAGGTCATAAGCAGTGACGAAGGAAAATGGTCACCTTACCTCATAAAAGAGAGACCTAGTATTGGTGAAGACCCTTGACACCACTCCCTTATGGAAGTATCTGCTGTCGGACTACCTTTCACCTTTAACATGTGATTTCCTCCCCAGTTTATTAAGATGTCTTGTTTGATTGGCAGAATGGCTACAACGTTTGCTTCTCGCCATGTTCTGCATTCAATATCTGGTAGCCTCACACCCCAGTTTACGAAGAAAAAAAGTGTGCATGACAAAAGATATTTAATTAATGAGAATAAATTCAAGCAAACATGTAATATATAAGTACTAGTATTACACAAATTTTGATCAACTAGCTCAGAAAACAAAATCAAGTCCACCAAAAAAAAAAAAAAATCAGAATATTCAATTCAAATGTCAAAGCAGTCCTATTGTGTGGCTCTGAAACATGGAAAACAACAACCAAAAAACAACAGACTTTCAATAATGGGTGCTTGTGTAGAACAGAAGGGCTGAAGTGGCATGACAAGATCACTACCGGTAATGTGGAACTGATGACAAGAACCAGTGAAAGAAGAAGACGTCGGTGATGGATAGAACACACACTGAGAAGATCTATTTATAGCATTACCGTGCAGTCCACGTTCTGGAGTCCCCAGGATAAAAGAGGTAGACGGAGACCAAGAAAAATATAGAGAAGACAACTGGAGACGGACACGAAGAGAACTGGAGACAGACATGAAGAGAACTGGAGACGGACACGAAGAGAACTGGAGACAGACATGAAGAGAACTGGAGACGGACACGAAGAGAACTGGAGACAGACATGAAGAGAACTGGAGACAGACATGAAAGGGATGAAATAGACATGGACAAACTTTGAGCTGATGGCACATGACAGGAAGACTTGCCATAAGTTTGTTGAAGGCCTATGCTCTGTTTGGAGCTGAAAGGTGATGATAATTACAAAAATGTAATACCACAGATTTAATACGATAATGATTTGTGATGCATCACCTCAACCAAGTCCTCAAATTTCAGTACGAAAAAATATAATACCCTTAAAAATTAATAATTTAATTAAAGACTTAGAAAAAACAAAATAAAAATTTGTATATATCTCGTGATTCTCCTAAAATCTCTTAGCGGTCCTTTGGTGGACCGTGTTTGACATCTTGTCCGTCTATGTTCTAAGTACTAACCTTATAGTTTAAAGGGTGGACAAATAGCTTTAAAACAAGTATGTAACCTAACGCTTGTACTATTTTGAATTTATAGCTGGTGTCCATTACCGCTTCTGCCAGTATTATTCGTTTTTATTATTCCTGAGGGCAGTGATGATTTACAGTGAGTGCATAAGCAGTGAAGGAAACCTTACCTCATAAAGCAGAGACCTAGTATTGGTGAAATCCCTCGACACCACTCACCTGTGGTGAAATGTATAAGTTTTTCATTTCACCATTAACATATGCTTTGTTCCCTGTTTATTCAGATTTATTATATTGTCCGATTGTCAGAGCGGTGAGAGTGCTTGCCTAACACCCCGTTCTGGGTTTCAATACCTGATATCACCACGCCCCAGTTTACCTAGCTGTAAATGGAAATATATTAACTGAAAGAGGGGGGGGGGGAGGAGAAATGTGCATGTACAAGGAAAAAAGATATTAAATTAATAAGAATAAATTCAAACAGTACGAGTACTACAAAAATGTAATAACAGAGATTTAATATGAAGATGAATAGCGATGCATCACCTCAACAAAGACATCAAATTTTGGTACGAAAAACTAATACCCTTAAAAATTAATGATTTAATTAAAGAATGAGATAAAAATAAAAAAATTCGGTAATTTCCTATTACTCGTACCTTTTTGCTCCGCAGTGAATATGTGTAAATATGTCTTGTTTCGTAGCAGTTAGGGTTAGGTTTAGTATTAGGGTTAGGATTAACACTAACCTTAACCCAAACCCTAATCCTAAACCTAACCCTAACTGCTACGAAAGAACACTTAACTACACATATTCACTGCGGAGCAAAAAGATACGAGTAATTGGAAATTGCCAAAAAGGGTATAGGCTATAGCCTATCTCGCGATCCACCTAAAATCTCATAGCGCTCCTTTAGCGGACCGCGATGGATGTCTTGTCCGTTCATGTTCTAAGCATATTGTTTAATGTGTAGATGAATAGCTTTAAAGCAAGCATGTAACCTAACGCTTATAAGTGAAACACAAAAACACTTTTGAGCTACCAAACACGTTAAAAAACATTGGGGTGGTGGTGGGGATGGGATGCTGGAGCTCGGAAATCCCCTCTCACTTAAAATTAATAGGATTATTAGAGACATTTGAGTTCGCCTTAATAATGGTGGCAATTAAGCAAAACATAGCAGCAAATTTAAACATTAGCATATTTATCTTAAAATTATGCTAAATTAATTTATTTTTTGGCATAATAATACGGTTTTAATACAGCGCAAATTTTTACTTGAAAACATACTTCTATGCCAATCCATAACAACTACACAAAGCACTTCCGACTTCTGATGTAAACCCTGTTGCCAGGGAAGCTATCGTCGCAAACTGTTCCCTATCCCGCGTCCACTTTGTGTTTACTTTCAAGTATATCTCAAGCCGTGAAAAATGGCAAAGAGATCGATGGACCTAAGCGACTTTGAAAGGCTAGTCTGTAGAATCCGACAGGTGAATATCAGTCTTTCTATTACGTCAAAGTAAACATTAAAACTGGTTGTTGGTGTGACGGACCTAGAGAACTGCATAATATAATCGAATAGTATGGGAGCCGCGCTGGTGTAATGGCTTCGGCGTTGTACTGGCGACCAGGTGTTCATGGTTCAAACCCGGGCGTCGGCGTTTGAAGAAATGTTTACGGCCGGAAATTTGACTGAATAGCCTGAACGGCTCCTGTGATAAACCCTCTGTGGATGGGAAGGAGCGAAGCTCCTGACCGGGTTGGAAGGAAAGTCCTCAGGTTCCCCAGCCTCGCAATGACATGTCATTGGGCCGAAGGGCTGAAAGCCCAAGTGCCGCTGGTTAAGAAAAAAAAAAAAAAAAAAAATCGAATAGTATTTTAACGAGAAGAAAAAGTAATATATAATGATTAGTGGGTTGTGGAGGGAAAGTGAAGTTCTAGTAAGGTTCTAGTGATACTAATTACTAATGACGAATAAAGATTAAATTAAATATCAACCCAAACACTTCAAGCTTTCACACCCCCGCCCGCACTTTTGTTGTTAAAAAAAAAGCACCAAGTATGAGAATACTACCATGGAAAGAAAACACACGCACACAATATAGAAATTTTAACTGGCTCTGTTTACAATCATTGGAAGGAGTGATAATGCCACTATCACTTATTAGTATCTGAACACAATATCTGGAATTAGAGATACTATATGTCCTAATTATAACCCATAAAAGGTTGAAGGAGATATTTTTCTTAAAAATTAAATATAAATTGTTATTGATTGCATCATTTGGATAGGATGAACACTGAGGAGCATAGTTGATAACGTTAGATGGCTTTTTCTGAAATCTCCAGGGTAAGTTAGGTATAAGGAAACCCAATAAAAAACATGGAGAAGGAACTGTACACAGACAAGAAAGAGATAAAAGATTTGGATTAAACTTGAATGGATGTCACAGGGCATGAAGGTTTTTGAGTGAATCTCTTGAAAGTTTATGCTGCACAGGTAGCTAGCTGAAGGACAATAAATGAATTATTTCTTGCAGTGGAATGGTCGACAGTAATGTAATTAAGTTGGTAATGTAATTAAGTTGGTAATGTAATTAAGTTGGTAATGTAATTAAGTTGGTGTCGTAGGTAGGTTTTTATTCCAAATATATATTAATCTTCTCCCTCTTCTTTTCTCCTATCCAGTAGCAAAGGTCTCTGTAGCTGTCCAACACTTTCTTTCCTGGCACATGTTTTTAATTTCCTTTCTATTAATTCCAGTTTTGTTTATCTGAGTTTATATTATAAAAATCTGTCTGTTATGTGGCTTCCAAATTTTCAGTTTAAGTAACTCTTTCAATTGAAAAGACATATCTGTTAAGCATAACATTTTCTGGAGAAGTATGAATTTTAATAGGTAAATAATTATACTTTCCTACTTGCTTTGCTGATAACTATGTAGTCACGATCCTCAAAACATTTCAGCTCCCCATTAAGTACTGGCCGTTAACAAATATGTCCTAAGCCTTCCTGTCCATTCATTGTCTTGCCATGTCAACTTTGTCCCTTTCATATCTATGTCTGTCAGAATAATGCCAACCTGGATGACCTAAGAGTAACACTCCACAAATGATGTCAGCAATTCAAAAGAGTTGTGATACTATGGATCCCATCTCACTGCAACATCCCCAGAAATGAAGAGGCTGACAGATTAGCAAAGGAAGGGGGAAAGCTACCTCAACTTGACACAAGTATAACTAGTATAACTTCCTCATCCTAACACAAGCATAACTTATGAAGAGGCAAGAGTTTTATAAAGTGAAGGTACAGGAGCAAGTGGAAAGCAGAGCATCAAATCTGCAAAAAAAAAAAAATTATGCATAATACCAGTTCAGCAGAAAGGAATAACTGGTAACCTTCAGACTTTCCACAGGCACAACTGATTGGCATACATCTATTCAACAAGCTAAAGATAAGAACTACAGATGAGTGTAATGTGGCTCCGATAAAATGACTATTGAACATCTACTTCAAAGATGTCCAACTTATGAGGAACAGAGAAAGCCCATATGACCATCAACAGTACCATTCCTGGAAACACTCAACAGAGATATCAACAACCTCAAGCTGACTACTACTTTCTTTGAGCATATTCAAGTTGGTGTCTAAAGGGAATGAAGAAGAAAATATCTATATCTAGTTACCTTCACCATTTTATTTTTGATCTCCCTTTATTTCAGTTCCCTTTTTCACGCGTTTTTCATTCTCCTGTTACCTCTCTTACCCTGAAATTCCAAAACGGTGACTGTCTTGTAATGCTATGAACAGATTTCCTCAGTGTGTGTCCTATCTAATGCCAACATCTCTCTCACTAGAGTTTATTTTGCCTAGCTGTTTTACATTCTGCCTCTTCCTTTTAAAAATTTCATCTCACATTCTCTTGTCCATGTATCTTAGAATCTTACTGGAGGAACTGTTATACACTTCTGCGTTCAATTTGTAGTCATGCTAGATCTGCAGGCCCATCGCCAGGACGAAGTCCGCAGTCTTTTTCAGGTCAGCGCGGCAGCCTCATAACTTCTGCTTGAGCTCAGCACCCCCTGGCCAGGTCAGACGTTGTTGGTAGGCACCGGCTGCTTGGGTGGGCCCTTTTGAGGCTAGGGGCCTGGCTCCACCCCTCCCCGGTTGTAGCTGATTGAAGCAACGCCATGACATAAGTCGAGATTGTCGCATGACTCATACTGCAAATGCGTGTGTGCCCTAATTTTTCCTTGTGTCTGCACCGTAGCTGACACACTCCGTCTTCAGCAGGCCGGGTTGTGTTTGTTGTTCAGGGTTGCCTCCCATAGGCTTTCCATCTCCTGGTGGCACCTGCAAGGCAGCAGGTTGGTTTGTTTACCGAGGTTTTCCTTCCCCGTGGCTAGAGCTTATAGCTGCTCTTACTCGCTTGATGCACCCGTATTAGGACATATGGGGGATTTCAGTGGGGATAGCAGTGCCACCTGTTAACCCTCCCCATCCTGCTAGGAATACATCGCCGTTTGGTCCGCGGCTGCTTATTCATCCAGTAATAAATCTGGCTTAATTCGCAGCTGACACACCATATCTGGAGATCATTCCACGATCCACCACCTGTGGACGTGCCTGATTGGGGTCGGTTGCCAATTTTGCCAGGTTTATACACTAAATGATGTAAGAAGCAAAAGCTGGTCTTATCACTCCATCATCATTTCCATTTTCGCTCCTTATGAAGCATGGAGTCACCATTGTAGGTAGGTCCCCTTGCAGGAAACCTGCACCATAGCATTTATGTCCTAATGCAACAGTTGTTTTGTAGTAAATTTTTTTACATGATGAGGTTGCTAGCCCCGTGTACAACCTGAAGTTAATACCTTTTATGACATGCATAAGGGAGCAGAAGTCCTATTTTCTTGTTGTCTCCTTAGACACATGTGAACTATCACTCCAGGTAACACGTAATGCATACATCTAATGTTATCTAATCCAGGAGACAGATTCTCATGAAAAGAAACTGCAAATTCTGTCAACATCTCATGGATACTTCAATGCAGAACAGGTAATCTGAAAATGTATTATTATTATTATTATTACTGACACCCCCCCCCCCCCCCCCCCCCCCCCCCCCCCCCCCCCCCACCCCAACCACCACCACCACCACCACCACCACCAAAAAAAAAAAAAAAATTTGATTCTACATTTTGGCTGCATCAGTTTTACTTAATATTTCACACTTAATCCTAGTTCATAAGTCATCATCATCACTGCCCTTTTTACTAATTGTGAACTATTGGACCACTTCTGCAAGAATCCTGTATCAAAGCAGTTTCCTGGGCTTTTGCAATGATGGTGGATGGTTTCTGTAGCTTTTAGCTTTTCATGATGAGATTAACAGCTTCCATGCATAAGCCCTCATTAATTGTTTCTTATCACATGCCTGAGGTAGAAGTTTTCCTTTTTTTTTTGTCTGTCCAGAGATACCTGGGACAGAAGTGAGGCTTTTTTATGTGGAGATCTGGACACTTCACAAGTCACAATGCAGTTTTACAGATGAAAAATTACTTAATTATACTATCACTTCATGCATCATTAAAAAAAACTTTGCCTTACTTTGTATTAATCAGACATGTCATTTTTGAGCAGTCTTGCTAAGGAAGTAGGAGGTCTATAACAGTATGATTAAGGACAACTTATGAAATAGCAAAAAATGCTATAAAAACCACATTCAAGTCCAAATGGGAAAGAGAGCACCCAGGCCATTAAAAAAAAAATAATGCATATCATCAGCTACCTAGGCAAGACAAGGTTACCATTTTTTGGCTGCGCACTGGCCACAACAGATTGAGATACCATCTATACCACAAGTACAGAATTGGTGCAACCAATCTCTGCACCTGCAGCACTAGCCCGATGACAGCCGAACACCTGCTACAGTCCTGCCCAACATGCAGCAATGAGCGGAGTAGCGTATGGCAACAGCCTACCTCACTCCATGAAAAACTGTTTGGAGATGTCAGGAACCTTGAGCTGACTACTGCCTTTATTAGAGTCATTAATGTGGACGTCTGAAGGCGAACATGGAAGAAGAAGAGCGGTCTTCTTTTAAATAATAAATTTGGTAAATCATTATAAAATAACAGTTTCATTTACTTGAACTCCTTGAATCCTCGTGCAGTTCCTGGGGTCTCTAAGGCAACACAGAAAGATTACGACTACTGCTACCTCAGACATGTTGTAAGGGATGGCTAAAATTAGGCTGTGCATTGGGACTGGCAGCCTTATAATGAAAAACAAATTGCTTCATAAACTACTGCTGTGAGAGTATTTGAATGCTTTGATGCAGGTTTCCTGCAAAGCAGCCAGCAGCAGTGTTAGTCCCATCCGCCATAAGTAGCAGAAAAGGAAAACAAGAAGAATTCTTTGAAACATAAATTTCCATACAAATTGTTTGGCCAGAGTTTTGCTTTGTAACAAAAAAAGTTTTCATATTGATGATAATTACTGTAAAGCCTCACATTTATGTGCCCTGTGGTTAAGCAAATTTGGAAACAACTCAGTCATCAGTTGGCTCCAGCTTTTTGCAAATCATGGGAAAAAATATAACAAATTTTAAAACAATTACAGCTGATAACTATTCCAATATTAGAATCTGTGAACTGTGCAAGTTTATTTAGAGGAAGTAAAATTTCTGAGTACATCAGAAACCTCAAATTAATATTTTTGTACCAATTCACAATTTCTTTTAACGATCATGATATTAAACTAATTCTGAGACATCACTTAAAATTTATTTTATTAGGACATCACATAAAACTCATTGCAGATTTAAAAGACTATGTAGTATTATAACTATGTGATATTTCTTTACTAATGGCTGCAGGCAGGAAGAATCATTTATGAATTACCTCGACCGGCAGATAAAGTAGCAGCCCTCAGAATATTGGAGCCAGTGAGTACAGACCCTTATAAAATTATACACGTAGCTTGGCACTATTTATACTGTTATTTTTTTCAGGGCAGCCATGACGCATCAGGTAGGCATATCCAGAAAGACCTTTGTTTCACTCATGAAAATTGCCAGGCCATGAATTTAATATAATTTCATTTATGGGGGAAAATTATTATTTTCTAAACACCTTCATACAATATATACTTGCAGTCAGTTTCCTAATGCAGTCAATTTATTCTTTTTGGATCTTCTTGAATCCTTAGCTGCTAATTGACAAAGCAGTCAGTGACCATCATGCCTTGTGGCATCTTGTACAGCAGCAACAAACTTTCTCCACTTTGCTTGATCTGTGTCCATCCTTCATACAGTGCTCCAGCTCTGGTTCATGCCTTTTATCTTGGCATCCACAGTTCTCCACCAGGTTGTTTTTTGGTTGGCCTCTCTTTCGCCTTCCTTCTGAGGTTCACAGCATGACAGTTCTTGGATGGTGTCGGAGTCTCTTCTGCGGAAATGGCCAACCCAGTTCCAGCATCTACCTGTTATAATGGTGTACATATCTTTTTGATTACTCCGAGTAAGCAGTTCTTGGTTGGTGATTCTGTTTGGCGAAAAGATTTAATCAGAAAAAATTGTGGCAGTGTATGTAGAGCATTCAGTTTTTTTAGACGTGATATTTTTAGCAGTGTTACATTTCACTGCATCATGTGAAAATAAAAAAATAATGTATCTTTCACATTTTTTCTGATAAGAGTATTGAAGAGTATCATCATCATCATCATTTTCCTATTTACTCCATATGGGACATGAAGCCACCATTACAGCTAGTCTCCTTTCAGGAAGTCTGCACCAAGCATTCACGTGCCGAGGAAGTGGTAGTTTCTGTGGCAATTTATTTCACATGATGAGGTTGCCAGTCCCTTGCACAACCTCATATTAATCACCTTGTTTGACGTGCTTGAGGGTGCAGCAGTGCTGTTCTTTCTTTGACATCAGAGACCACTGGAAACTACACAGGGCGTTGAGGCGATATACTCCTTTTCATTTTATCCATATTACATTTGCCATTTGGCCAAGTCTGTTACAGTTGTGTTCCTTACAGGAAGTGAATGCCAGCCAGAGTCTCCCGCATTGAAAAGTAGGCATTTTAAACTTCTTCTTCTTCTTCTTCCTCGTTCGTCCTGAAAAGGACGGTGGTTGCGTTGTGTCTGTTTGCGCCTAAGCTGTGATATCTGCACCTTTCGGTCGACACATCCGACTTCTGCACGGCATTTTTTAAGGACCGGGTTTGCCTTCCCATTTCGATCCGTGCTCGCTCAGCCAGCCTGCACTGCTGCAGACTGTTTCCAGGACCACCACGTGGAGGTGGAGCACGGTCTTAACCAGCTCTGGTTCGCTGGTCCTGACGCAGGCAGTCAAGCTATGAGTCACTGACTGCATTCACTATTGCTGCATCTTGGGGTCCCGGCATTTTAAACAACTTCATCACCTTGAAACCACTTCTCCATAACTAACAAGACAGTCTTGAGCCACTTCACCATAAATAACAAGAATATTATGAAATGTTATAAAATTGTGCAGTTTTTTTTGGTTGTTTGTTTTTTTTTTTGGTTTTTTTTCAAATTCTGTAATGATTCCATCAAAGTATATAAACTAATTTATTCCAGAGACTTTGTCTTATGACATCCAGAGAGGCTCGCTCAATTGTTGAAGCCATAAGCATTCACAATGACAGGCTTATTGCCCTTGACTGTGTGAAAAGGTATAGTTGAAATGTAACTTAAATTTGTATAGTCTTATGTGATGAATAAAGTGACAAATGTCGAGGTGTTGTCATGTGCTGGCATTCAAAGCATATATACACTGCTTATACAGCACAGACTACGCTGGCTTGGCCATGTCCGCCACATGGAAGATGGTCACATCCTGAAAGATATCTTCTACGGACAACTGGCAGATGGCAAAAAAACAGTTGGGCGACCACAGCTGAGATTCAAAGATGTGTGCAAGAGAGACATGAGGGCACTGGACATAAATTCAGCAACCTGGGAGGATGAAGCTGCCGATCGCACCAAATGGCAATGCTATCTATGGCACCACCTCAGACTGGGCAAAAAGAAGCTCACACAACAAGCAGAAGAGAAAAGAACTCGTCGAAAGGAACACCAGGAAAATAAGCAGATAAGTGCTGTCACCTCAGGGGCGCATTCCCATAGTCAGTTATGACTGAAGGGGCTGTCAATATATAAAAAATCCCAGCTTTTTCTGTCAGTATTGCTAAGGGATGCAACTTTGGTTGAAAGTAAGGCATTAATTGTATTGTTTCCCTTATATGTAATCTCCTGAAAATAGTAACACTCGACAAAGAAAAGTGCGGAAATGACGGTGTGCACAAAAATATATTTATAGAATGTGTGATCCCGTATACACACACTGGGGTCCTCGCTGCTGCTACGTAGTTTGTGTACTGTGGTGATGCACAATGGTTTAAAAAAAAATACTTTTGAATAAGTAAAACTGCCGTTAGGTATTGGTGCTTTTGAATTTAATTCCCGTCTTATGACGGGCTTTTACACTAGTAATATTATATTTGATGAATTTTACTTTGATTATTTAAAACAGACATAATCAGTTGTATAACACTGAAATAATGAGTGCCTCAGTTTCAGTCACAATAATAATATGAACCATAACAGAAATTTGCTGTGTGTAGTTCTCAGGGATCTCTGTAGAGACAAATAAATAATAGAACCACTGCTTCGCCAAGTACATCATACAAGACAACTAACATGGGGTTGTGTAAGGAGTTGGCTACCTCATCATGTAACAAAGGAGTTGGCTACCTCATCATGTAACAAAGGAGTTGGCTACCTCATCATGTAACAAAGGAGTTGGCTACCTCATCATGTAACAAAGGAGTTGGCTACCTCATCATGTAACAAAGGAGTTGGCTACCTCATCATGTAACAAAGGAGTTGGCTACCTCATCATGTAACAAAGGAGTTGGCTACCTCATCATGTAACATGCTAATCATGTAACAAAGGAGTTGGCTACCTCATCATGTAACAAAGGAGTTGGCTACCTCATCATGTAACAAAGGAGTTGGCTACCTCATCATGTAACAAAGGAGTTGGCTACCTCATCATGTAACAAAAAATTTGCTCCAGAAACCACTACTGCAAGCAAGTGAGATTGATTGTGGAGGATTCCTGCACGCGACCAGTTGTTGTAGTGGCTGCATGCTCCATATGGAACAAATAGAAAAATGATGATGATAGGGAACATTACCCTGTGTAGTTCCTGGGGTCTCTGAGGACACAAATGATCGAGGAACATTATCCCGTGTAGTTCCTGGGGTCTCTGAGGACACAAATGATAGGGGAACATTACCCTGTGTAGTTCCTGGGGTCTCTGAGGACACAAATGATAGGGAACATTACCCCATGAAGTTCCTGGGGTCTCTGAGGACACAAATGATAGGGGAACATTACCCTGTGTAGTTCCTGGGGTCTTGAGGACACAAATGATAAGGGAACATTACCTCGTGTAGTTCCTGGGGTCGTGAGGACACAAATGATAGGGGAACATTACTTCGTGTAGTTCCTGGGGTCATGAGGACACAAATGATAGGGGAACATTAGTTCGTGTAATTCCTGGGGTCTCTGAGGACACAAATGATAGGGGAACATTACTTCATGTAGTTCCTGGGGTCTCTGAGGACACAAATGATAGGGGAACATTACTTCATGTAGTTCCTGGGGTCTCTGAGGACACAAATGATAGGGGAACATTACTTCATGTAGTTCCTGGGGTCTCTGAGGACACAAATGATAGGGGAACATTACTTTGTGTAGTTCCTGGGGTCTCTGAGGACACAAATGATAGGGGAACATTACCTCATGTAGTTCCTGGGGTATCTGAGGACACAAATGATAGGGGAACATTACCCTGTGTAGTTCCTGGGGTCTCTGAGGACACAAATGATAGGGGAACATGACCCCGTGTAGTTCCTGGAGTCTCTGAGGACACTGATGATAGGGGAACATTACCCCATGTAGTTCCTGGGGTCTCTGAGGACACAAATGATAGAGGAACATTACCCCATGTAGTCCATGGGGTCTCTGAGGACACAAATGATAGGGGAACATTACCCCATGTAGTCTCTGAGGACACAAATGATAGGGAACATTACCCCGTGTAGTTCTTGGAGTCTCTGAGGACACTGATGATAGGGGAACATTACCCCATGTAGTTCCTGGGGTCTCTGAGGACACAAATGATAGGGGAACATTACCCCATGTAGTCCATGGGGTCTCTGAGGACACAAATGATAGGGGAACATTACCCCATGTAGTTCCTGGGGTATTTGAGGACACAAATGATAGGGAACATTACCCTGTGTAGTTCCTGGGGTCTGAGGACACAAATGATAGGGGAACATTACCCCATGTAGTTCCTGGGGTATCTGAGGACACAAATGATAGGGGAACATTACCTCGTGTAGTTCCTGGGGTCTCTGAGGACACAAATGATAGGGGAACATTACCCCATGTAGTTTCTGAGGTCTGAGGACACAAATGATAGGGAACATTAGTTTGCGTAGTTCCTGGGGTCTCTGAGGACACAAATGATAGGGGAACATTACCCCATGTAGTTTCTGGGGTCTCTGAGGACACAAATGATAGGGGAACATTACCCCATGTAGTTCCTGGGGTCTCTGAGGACACAAATGATAGGGGAACATTACCCCATGTAGTTTCTGGGGTCTCTGAGGACACAAAAGAAAAAAAAAGGACTTTTGTTCCTTCAGGCACATCATAAGAGGCAGTTTGACTAATATGAGGTTACACATGGGGCTAGCAACCTCATCATGTTAAATGACTTGCTACAAAAACCATTAGTGCAAGAGACACATAAATGCTTAGGATTAGCTTAGTATAAGTGGACCTGCTGCAGTAGTGGTTCCATGCTTCATGAGCAGAAAAATGGGAAATTGTCACGTAGCGTTTAATGGATAAGAGAATTATTTAGAGGAAATAATAGATCTGATGTGGAAGATTTGGCTCAAGGAATCCCTGCTGGGTTTTCCCACTTCCGAAGGGTGACGAAGAGGGTAAATTCTCCTAACTCGACAGGTCTGGAAAAGATTGTAAGGAGATATTTGGTCTCTCGCTACCGTCGTCCCCTTCTCAGTTATCTATTATTATTATTCTTTAAATTATATTATATTTTACGAGCCCCCCCTCCCTTATAAAGGAAGATAAACATAGACAATATTCAACATCTAATGGAAGGAACAAAGCGTGGGGTACAGTATATACACCCAATTGGTTTATTGCAATAAAATGAATAGATGGTGAATGATAGTATTGTCGATGGAATTAGTGTCTGCGGTATGTACTATGTGTCTCACAATTCTAGTGTTTTTCATCATGGATGACAAACATATGTGGCATTGATTTAGTGAGTTCCCTTTTGAATGGGACTTAGCTTTTCAGCCCCCGGCTGATAGTGAAGCGTGGTTAGTTCTCCGGTCTCCTGACGTTGCCCCAGGTAGGTCTTGAATGGTTCGGATTTGCCTTCTCTGTGCTCGACTCCGTATTCTGCGCTGAGATTGGACTGTCGTGCAAGGCTCCACCATAGACTACTCAAAGATGGACGCTAACCCGCAATTTAGACACGTGGCTTCAGTGCTTTTAATGCGAGAATTCGCCGATAAATGGGTTAGACCTAGCTTTCTTGAGATTTCCTGGGCAAGTGAAGAATGCTGGCTTTGCCGCCTTTTAGCGGGTAATTTCCGCTTGGACACGTGATCCGTAGCGTGCATCATGTGACCTTAGCCTCGTTTTAGACGCTCCAATCAATAATGTTAAAAGTCACGTGATGTCTTCCTAAATAGCCTAAACTGGTTCTCCCAAGTTCAAGCAGTTCTAAATTAAAACGGATTTCTCGCTACCGAGGTCATTGGTCAACAATGACGTCGTATCTAAAAATAGCATTAAACGCGAGGAGAAAATACCGAACGCTAGGAGAATTTCCGCAAGTGACACTTCCCGGGACTTTGCAATCATGCATTGAGGATGAGAAAAAATGATGTCACGTAAATAATAAAAAAAAATGAAGAGAAGATTGGGCAAGTCGTCACAGAAATGATGATGATAATAAAGGAACATTGGGTAGGAAACACACTAAGAAAACTTGTTGACAGCATTACAAGGCAGTCCATATTCTGGAATCCTCAGGGTGAGAGAAATAGAATAATAATAATAATAATAAATTCTTTAAGCACCAAACACGGCGCATAAGGCAGAAACCAGTGCTCTCCAGGTTGTTCGTTGTGACGCCACTCCTCTTAGCTCTTGCACATTATTTAGGCCCAACGTTCTTCCTTCTCTTATTATTGTTCTTCTGAGTGTTTCTTTTGGTCTTCCTTTTTTCCTCTTACTCTCAGGAACCCAAGTGAGCGCCTGTAGTGGTATTCTGTTGTTTTGCATTCGTAGGACATGACCGATATATGACCATCGTCTTTTCCTTATATAGTCGGAGACATATTTCTGCCTAGAGTCTTCTCTTATTTGTCAATTAGTCTTGAATTCTTCCCAACTGATGTTCATGAGTTTTCTAAGACATTTGTTCTCGAATGTATTCAGCTTGTTCTCCAATGATTTTGTTATTTTCCAACTCTCACAGCCGTATGTTAACACTGAGATAACATTTGAATTAAACAGACGAAGCTTGGTATGTATATTCAATGATCGTAATTTCCAAATGTTAGATAATCTATTGAAGGCGCTAGCTGCCAAAGCAATTCTAGTATGGATTTCTCTTGTTGTGTCACCATCCTGAGTCATTTTACTGCCTAAATGAAACTTTCAACTTTCTGTAGAGAAATAGAGGGAGACCAAAAAAGGTTTGGAAAGAAATTGAGCAGATAGCACAGGCAGGAGAGCTTGATGATGTATTTGTTGAAGACCTATACTTCACAGGAAGCTGAAAGGTAATGAATAATGAAATTAAAAGAATATCAGGACAATGTAAACAAACAAAAAAAAGTCTGATCTGGAGTCCAAGAGGTGGAAAAAAGAATGGGGTGAGAAAGAAGATAACTTGAGGTATACATGAAACCAGGATAAAATAGGAAGGATATATCAGTAATGGCCTCAGAGAAGCAGTGGGCTAAAGAAATGTACAGAAAGGAGATTAAAAAGACAGAGAAGCAGCACCAAGCATTATTGAAGTTGGGGGCCAAAGTTTTTTTCCCTATAATTTGACGTCTGCTTGTGGCTCACCAAAGGCAAGGCACTTAGCATCTTCTTCTTCTTATTTGATCCTTAGCCGCCAGCTGTCAAAGCAGTCAGTGGCCATCACGCCTAGTGGCATCTTGTAGGGCAGCAGCTGTCCCCATTTTGCTCCATCGGTGGCCATCCTTCATGCCGTGCCCCAACTCTGGTTCATGCTTGGCATCTCAGCCTCCACTGTTCTCCGTCAGGTTGTCTTTGGTCTGCCTCCTTTTCGCCATCCTTCTGCGGTCCATAGCATAGCAGTTCTGGGGATGGTGTTAGGGTATCTTCTGAAGAATAATTTACAAGAGTAAAATGAAAGCAAGCTTGGATGAACAAAGACAGTTATAAAATTGTGAATTAACACCACACATATATTCAGTGCTTTAAATCTAAAGAATTAACAGCACATATACTCAACTAGGTTAAATCTAAAGAATTAACAACTAAACATAGAATTAACACCACATATATTCAGTACAAAAAGTAGGTTAAACATACTAATCTAAAGAATTAATATCACATATATTCAGTGCAAAAAGTAGGTTAAACATACTAAGTCTAAAGAATTAATATCACATATATTCAGTGCAAAAAGTAGGTTAAACATACAAAATCTAAAGAATTAACACCACATATATTCAGTACAAAAAGTAGGTTAAACATACTAAATCTAAACAATTAATACCACATAAATTCAGTACAAAAAGTAGGTTAAACATACTAAATCTAAAGAATTAATATCACATATATTCAGTGCAAAAAGTATGTTAAACATACTAAATCTAAAGAATTAACACCACATATATTCAGTACAAAAAGTAGGTTAAACATACTAAATCTAAAGAATTAACACCACATATATTCAGTACAAAAAGTAGGTTAAACATACTAATCTAAAGAATTAATATCACATATATTCAGTGCAAAAAGTAGGTTAAACATACTAAATCTAAACAATTAATACCACATATATTCAGTACAAAAAGTAGGTTAAACATACTGAATCTAAAGAATTAACACCACAAATATTCAGTACAAAAAGTAGGTTAAACATACTAAATCTAAACAATTAATACCACATAAATTCAGTGCAAAAAGTAGGCTAAACATACTAAATCTAAAGAATTAATATCACATATATTCAGTGCAAAAAGTATGTTAAACATACTAAATCTAAAGAATTAACAGCACATAAACTCAGTACAAAAACTAGGTTAAAATACTACATCTAAAGAAATATACGACATATATTCAGTGCAAAAAGTAGGTTAAACAAACTAAATCTAAAGAATTAACACCACATATATTCAGTACAAAAAGTAGGTTAAACATACTAATCTAAAGAATTAATATCACATATATTCAGTGCAAAAAGTATGTTAAACATACTAAATCTAAAGAATTAACACCACATATATTCAGTACAAAAAGTAGGTTAAACATACTAATCTAAAGAATTAATATCACATATATTCAGTGCAAAAAGTAGGTTAAACATACTAAATCTAAACAATTAATACCACATATATTCAGTACAAAAAGTAGGTTAAACATACTAAATCTAAAGAATTAATATCACATGTATGCAGTGCAAAAAGTAGGTTAATCATACTAAATCTAAACAATTAGTACCACATGTAATCAGTTCAAAAAGTAGGTTAAACATACTAAATCTAAAGAATTAACATCACATATATTTAGTACAAAAAGTAGGTTAAAATACTAAATCTAAAGAATTAACACCATATACATATATTCAATACAAAAAGTAGGTTACAATACTAAATCTAAACGAAATATACAAAATATATCCAGTGCAAAAAGTAGGTTAAACATACTAAATCTAAAGAATTAACACCACATATTCAGTACAAAAAGTAGGTTAAGCATACTAAATCTAAAGAATTAACACCACATATATTCAGTACAAAAAGTAGGTTAAAATACTAAATCTAAAGAATTAACACCACATATTCAGTACAAAAAGTAGGTTAAACATACTAAATCTAAAGAATTAACACCACATATATTCAGTACAAAAAGTAGATTAAAATACTAAATCTAAAGAATTAACACCATATATATTCAGTACAAAAAGTAGGTTAAAATGCTAAATCTAAAGAAATATACGACATAATATTCAGTGCAAAAAGTATGTTAAACATACTAAATCTAAAGTATTAACACCACATATATTCAGTACAAAAAGTAGGTTAAACATAATAAATCTAAAGAATTAATACCACATATATTCAGTGCTTCTTCTTCTTCTTCTTCTTGCGATCGCATCTTTGATGATTACACCGACAGACAAGTTCTCATGATGAATTCGACTGTTGTTTGAAGTTCCTCTTTAACTCCATATAGCTTTGAGTTTAGTGTTGAGTCATTGGGCCAGTATATCTTTCTTAACTGGTCATACAGAGGACAGTCCTGTAGAACATGCTCAGCAGTTTGTTCGTTTAATCCACATGTGCACAGTGGTGAAGCAGACAATCGTAGCTTGTGTATGTGTTTATTCAGTTTGTTATGCCCTGTCCTGAGTCGAAAAATAGTTATCTGTCCCTGCCGGTCGAGAGAGTGTGATAGTCGTCTTTGGGTTGGTTCTGTTCTCTTCTGATAGTCTGGATAGCTCTCTTTTTCTCAAAGTATGTGACTTCGTTATCTTCTTGTTCACATTCTCCTCCCTTTTTTGCAAGTTTATCTGCCTTTTCATTTCCGGGTACACCACAATGAGATGGTACCCACTGAAGTATGGTTCTCTTTTTGGCAGCTACCTTGTTTAGTTCATTTCTCAGATGCGGGAGTTTACCACCCTTGAGAGCTTGCAGGACAGACAGTGCATCTGTGAGGATGACTACCTGGTGGCAGTCAGAGTTGGTGTTATAAATCATATTTGCAGCTTGCTCTAGAGCTTGAACCTCAGCTGTATAGTTGGAACAGAATTTACCAGTGGGAATGTGCCTAGTCTCATAGTGGTTGTCAGGATATGAGATAAAGATACCGGCACCTCCATTCCTAACAGCATTAGTTGCTGATCCATCTGTATAGGCATGTATCCATGATTGATCGGGATAGCTTTCTTGGATCATACTCAATGTAGCAGTTCGTTTTTGCAGATCATTATACTCACATCCACTTGTGAGACCACTGACTGATGTATTAATTTGGAGGGCACTGCTGGCCTGCTCCCATGGTACAGGGTATAGGGTGGGCTTCAGTGGTGTTGTCTTCATGGATAGGTCTTCTTGATGCTGTCTTATAAGTCTTTTCCCCCGATGCACAAAGCTGCTACGCTTTAGACGTCCCAATGCCAGATCATCTAGTCTTGCCTTCATTGGGTGCATTGGCATACTGTTGTACTTTTCCATCTGGATCATGGTTTTTGTGTCTCTTCTATGGGACAATGTCTGTAATCCAGCAACCTTCTGCATCTCTGTTATTGGTGTAGTTTTCATGGCTCCTGTAATGAGCCTGAGAGCTTGATTTTGCACCTTGTTCAAAGACTGCAGATGTGAGTTAGCAGCTGATGACCATGCTGCTGAGCTAAACTCTAAGTGTGGTCTTATTACTCCATTATAAATCTTCTTTAGATTTCGTTCATTTGCTCCCCAGTTGGTACCTGCTAATTTTCTGAGTATGCCTAGTCGTCTTCGGGCCTTTCCTTCTGCGTTTTCAATATGCTTATTCCATGTAAGCCTTTGGTCAAATGTCACCCCAAGATAGGTGGGGTAGCTTTCTTCCTTGATCACGGTTGTCCCTAGGTGTATGTTAGCTGATTTGTCCTTGGGGGCGAGGGAGAACAGTGTTGTGGAGGTTTTGTCTGTGTTTATTATGATAAGCCATTTCTCTGCCCATGACACTAGCATGTCTGCTGCCCGCTGCATTCTATAATTTGCTGTGGTGACATTTTCATCAGCGCACCAGAGTACTAGGTCATCTGCGTATAAGGCAGCTTTAACTCCTGCAGGGAGATCTTTCACCAGGTCATTGATGTAAACAAGGAAGAGTGTTGGGGAAATTACTCCTCCTTGAGGTACCCCCTGATGGAGCAACACTTTTCTGCTCTGCAGGCCGTCAAGAGTGACTCTAGTTCTCCTGTTATGCAAGTATGACTGGATCCATTTCATCATGTTGCCTTGGATTCCACTTCTCCTAAGTTTTGCAATGAGGCCATCTTTCCACACCTTGTCAAAGGCCTGCTTGAAGTCGACCCAGATCGTTAGGACCTTTTTCTTCTCCTGGAAGGCATCTTCTATTGCTTGAGACAAGTAAGTAACTTGGTCTTCTATACTGTAGCATTCTCTAAATCCAGCTTGTTCCGGCACCAGGATCTGCTCAGACTCTAAATACCATTTCAATCTGTGGTTGACTATTCGCTCCATAGTCTTCCCAACACAGCTTGTGAGACTGATTGGCCGGTAACTTGCAGCCTCGGTCTTACATTTATTTCCCTTTCTTTAGTATGGGTATTGTGATGGCTTCTCTCCATACTTGGGGTACCGTTCCTTTCAACCAGCTGTGGTTGAATATCTCAAGCAGTTTTGTCTTTGCTGCTGAGCTCAGATTTACTAGCATTTCGTTGCTGATTTTGTCTGGGCCGGGTGACTTTTGAAACTTAAGCTTGGAAATAGCCTTCTGTAGTTCTCCTAGTGTGATGGGTTCCCTCATTGGGGCAGGAGTATCTGTCTGTCCCATGGTTGCCAGTATTTCTTTTCTTATCTCTCTCTGATGATCTATGTTAATGGGTAAGTTGCTTTCTGAACTGTATCTTCTAGCAAACAAGTCTGCAGCTTGTTTTCCTCTGAAAAGTTTGCCACCTTCATCCAATATGATAGTCTGCCTAGGTGAGGAACGCTCTTCATTTAGAGACTTGATTAATCTCCAAAGTTTCCTGCCGTCTTTCTCAAGGTTCAGCGATGCCGTTTTAGTTCTCCAGCTTTTCCGTTTTTCTTCTAGCTTTGTTCTCTGAAACTCTGCTACAGCCTTTTTCCATTTGTTGTGAGTTTCAAGTGAAGGCTGAGACTCTGCGTCCTTTCTAGCCCTGTCCATAGCTTCCTGACGTTCTTGGAGTGTGCTGGACCAGTATGGTATGTAGTTACGCCGGCATCCTTTGGGAATGGTTTCTTTTGCAGCTTGTAGTATGCATCTAGTGAAGTCTTTTACCACTTCATTAATGTCTCTGTTCTGTACCTTGAGGGTAGACAGCAGCGTGTTCACCTGATGCCTGAATAAACCCCAGTTGGCTTTTTTGTAGTTCCATCTTGTAATGGCTGGGCCTGTACTGAGAGTTGCACTCTGGACAGTAAGAAAGATTGGGCGATGGTCGCTTCCCCCTAGTTGGTCTCCTACTTCTCTACTAATAGATCCAGCTATATCTGGTGTGGAGAAGGCAAGATCTGGTGTTGAAGTTGTGTGCCATCCTCTGGAGTAGAAGGTAGGAGTATCTGTGGCATTATTGACTAGGATTAGGGAGTGATCATCTTGCCAAGTTTCAACCTCTTCACCTCTGTGATCCAGATGGTTATAGCCCCAGCTCTGGGAGTGGCTATTAAAGTCTCCAACTGCTATAAAGTTGGTGGCTGGTACCTGTATAGAGCTGAGACTCAGGGGTTTGTTGTTCGGACAGTAATAGTTCAGGAGTTCTATTTCCATCTTGTCTACCTTTATCTGCAACAGCTGATATTCTGCTCCATCCATGAAGGTTTTCCTTTCGTGTGCAGGAATGTTATTCCTTACAAGAGTAAGTACTCCTCCTTTTCGTCTATCTTTTCTGTCGGATCTGAAGCATTGATATCCCCTTATTTTAAAGGTTTGATCTGCTTTCAAGTGAGTCTCTTGGATACAGCAAACACTGACTTGCTTCTCATACAAGATGTTTTCCAGCTCTGTCTTTTTGCTGTATCCAGCCTGCTTGCTGTTCACTCCCTCTGCATTCCAGTGCATCATGACAAGTGGCACTCTGGGTTTCTCTTTTTCTGTTTTGTTTTGGTCAGTAGTTCTCCTCCGCCGTCTGCTGACTCCACAAGACGGTCTAGAGGGTCCTCCAGTAGCTGAGGGTGGGCTCTGTCGAGGCTCAGAGCCTGGCACTGCACCTGCCTGGTGGAGCTCCACAGGGCGAGCATCAGTACGAGATTTATTTGACGGTGTACTCTCCATAGAAAAAAAAAAAGCGAGTTGCATGATACTGTGGTTTTCGGTGCGCCTTCTGGCCCAGTATCTATGACTTTAGCACCTGTTCAACGGGAGAGTGGGCTCATCCCTAATCTGTTTATGTTCCCAGTAGTAGACTATTCGCAAGCAGCCTGGGGGTGTCACTGCTCTGCGCGGACCTTGTTTACCGAGGCGGCGTCCGAGCTCGTATGGTGAAAATATGGTTGCATTATCTTCAAAATAGCCCTGTCTTTCCTGCCATCCTGCAACTTTGAGTTAGGGAGTTCTGAGCTCCAGTCTCTTTCCCAGGCATTTTATCCTGGCCTGGCACGCATACAGAGGACCCCACTTCTGGTTCTAAGTTAGCAGTTGGGGATAGGTGGGGTAGCACACTGTGCATTCCCCGTCATCCAGGGGGCTCTCCAACTATGCAGAGCTTGCACAATGCTGTGCTCTGGTTCTGGGCTCACCCAAGGAATCCTCACGTCCTGCACAGAGCCACTTCCAGATACCCACCACCTGCCAACCCCCCATTGTAGAAATCTCCTGCATGCGGCCATCCAGTCAAGAGCCAGTATTAAGTCTGGTGCCCAAGTGATCCCCCCAAGCTCAGTGTGCAATTCTGGGTTCTCATCATGCTGCAACACAGGGGGGATTGTGATGCTCAGCCATCTCTCTCAACTCTGCACCGATAAGTGACATCGGGGACTTAACTGTGTCTCAGTACTGGGAGGCCCCGTTTCCGGGTACACCACACACAGCCAATTGAGGCAACGGTCGCCGTGGGCGTGTCTTCAGTGGGGAAGTTGTGGAGTCTTCCTGTCCATGTTCTTGCACATCCTAACACTGCCCGCAAGACATCGGAGGTTTGGAGAGTGGCCTTCTCTGCTTTTTTGAGCCGGGGTGGGCTCCCCGGGCAAGTCTCGATGGGGATCGGGACGTGTCCACGCGCCAGTGGGCCCAGCATCGGCCGCATCTGTTGGAGGACTTGCTCTGCCAGGTTTGAGTTAGTAAATTCCAACTTTGTCATCTTCTTGGCATTGTGATGCTGGGGTGCCTGTGGATTTCCTAACGCCCCGGGTAGAAGCCAGAAGTGTACTGTGCCAGCTCTGGGGGAGATAAAGGGGGTGTTTCTGCGTCTCCTTGTGATACGTAGCCAAGGTAGGGCTCACAGTGCTCTTTCCCCGCCACCAAATTGCCTGCTGGTTACGCCGAGTTCTCCGAGGCTCTAGGCATGTGACCAAGAGTTGAAGGCAATAGGATCGTCACGTCCTGAGTCTCTGTGCCTGTACGATGGGTTCCGATCTTCAGGGAGCAGTCCACACTCGTTCCCACTCCCAGGACTTGTTCAGTATCCATCTGGCTCCTTCCCACCCACAGAGGGCGTGTACGGTGTAGTGCACCGGTTTTATTATCGAGGTTTGCTCCTCTAGATCCGTTGTGTTTAGCCTGAGGATTCGCACCCTCAGTTACCAGGACTACCTCGAGGAGGGTGTGGCTCTTCACCACGCACAACGATCTTGGGGTATGAGAGGTTTTGCTAGGCCAAGAGACTAACACCGCAATGGTCGCTCCTTTCATGAACAGAATTCACTAGGCCTAGGGTGAAGCAAGGGGGGAAACCCACTACCCACAACACCAGCACATCATACCCCCTGTCTGTAGACTTTGCCCCATATTCAGTGCAAAAAGTAGGTTAAACATATTCAACGTATAGAATTAACCGCACACATATTCAGTGCAAAAAGTAGGTTAAACATTGTAAACCTAAAGAATTAACAGATATGTTTATGATAATTGAAATTACTATAATTGAAATAGAAAAAGATCTGGTAAACCAAAGTGTAAAAGTTCATGAAACACTGAAATGTAAAGAGAGATATATAAAAAGCACGGGAAAGAGCACACCAAATACATTACATAAATTATATAGTGTTTCAACGCCATAACAAACACCATAGAATTTGCAGCCTGAAGAATCAACACAAAAAAAACAAATGTAATATTATATTGAGAATAAAGAACACTATATAAAACCAAAAATTAGGTTTAATAGTGTAGACTGTCTGCCAAAATGGTGAATCTTGGACACAACTGAAATTAATCTGATGCTGTTCTTCTTTGAAAAAATTAATGTACAAAAGAACCTGGATACAGTTTTGATGTTGCACATAATGCATGTTTTTAAGGGTGTTGATTGACAGCCAGACCCCGTTAGGAGAGGAATATTCTCTGAGCGGCCTGATATATGAAAATGACAAGCACAGGGCTAGAGGGATTCTACATACAGTAAGTGCTTCAACATTTCTTGTATATGGTGTTTCAAAATTATGTAAACACATAACTCACACATAAATTTACATAGAATTTTCCTATTTTGCAAGAGTGGAGTGGTATAATGCTAGATACAAATGAATATTGCCATTAAATTATTGCTCGTGAAGTTTTTAAAAAAATAGAAGTTTGTATTTATCTCAAAACATGCAATATGAGGGATCTGAGGCATCAAATTAAAACTGCATGTTTCACTATTCGTATTCAAAGTGTGTATACATGATTTTGAAACGCCCTGTAGTTCTTTTGTGGCTAATTGTACCCTCATCATTGGCATCATCTCTTTAAAAGTAAAAAAGAAAAATAACCTACTAATATCCACCGTTATTGACTTTTGAGTAAACACACTCACAGACAGAAGTCAAATCAGATTAAACAAAACTCAATCATCAGTTGGCTCCATGATTTAACAATTCATGCTCAGACTGTAACATGTTTAGACAATCACAGCTTATTCCCCTAGATTTTTTAAACCTAAGTTATCATCAAGTATAAGAAGTTACATATTTTTACAAATGGAAGCTTGCACAGAATATACGGATTAAAGTGGTTATGATAAGATCATTAATGTGCATTTAATGGGAAGAGCCAGACAAATGGTAATGACAGAAATTGTTTCGATTTTGTGAATAATGTTTTTCATTAACCAGAGAGAGCCTTAATTTTTAATGAATTATTCACTGTTTTCTAAAAGGTTTTGGTCATTCGTCACACTTCCGATCCACAAGGAGCATCGGGGTCATCCATAAAATACGTCCACAAAATTCTGGCATTTTTTGACCATCCCCTCCCCCATGTCCACCTCTGTCCACTTTTGATTGACCCCTCCCCCTCCCGCCTCATGGACGTCCAGTCCACATGGTCTTGATTAAACACATAAGCTTAAATGTTTAATCACCTACCTATACTCAAAACTTAAAAACCTAATTATGACATCACAATAATTGTGATGTCGGTCCCAAGAGAGTTAATATACTAAGGTTGTTTGTTCCAGAGAACAGGAGCATAGAAATGAAAACCTCTTCGTATTAGAGATTTTGAGTCTTGGAGGATTGGAAGGCCTGGCAAGAGGGACAAAATCCGAAGAACGTTTATTTGGGTTTAGCTGGACAGTAAGAAGCTTTTGAAGATAAGAGGGTTTGTTACTCTTGATAGATTTGTATGTGAGTGAGAGTTGCCATGTGGTTTGTGAATTGGACGTTCACTTTCAATTTAAATACCCCTACCCCCCACCACTCCTTGTCCACAGTTGTTCACCTTTAACATACCCCTCCCTATCTCCTGTGGACGTCTTTTATGGATAGCAGACATAAGTCTACAATAAACTTGTCAAATCTACAATAAACTTGTCAAATCTACAATAAACTTGTCAAATCTACAATAAACTTGTCAAATCTACAATAAACTTGTCAAGTCTTCCCGTACTGTGCAGTCAGCCCAAGGTCTTTATATCTGTCTCCAGTTCTCTTCTCCGTGTCTTTTTCATTCTCCCTCTACCTCTCTTACCCTGTGGATTCTGCCTTGTTATCGTGTCAGTAGGTTTCCCTAGTAATTATTCACTGTTTTCTGACAATATTTAGTAGCTGTTTAAATCTAACCAATCATAACATATTTAAGCTAGTTTTGCTGTGAGGTGATTGGACTGTAGGTTTTATAGGAAGTGAAACATAAATTGGGCACTGCATGACACGTTCAAATTTATTGTGAAAGGAATGTAAGAGTCTCTTTCCAGTGAACTGTATCAACCTCAAAGCACTTGAAAGGTCAGAGTTGAAAGGATGATAGGAAACTCTATACAGAGCGTTATAACAAAAGGAAATCTGATCATCAAAAATAGCTTTCCTCATTGGACAAGTGTTTCAGCCCCTTTATGTACATGACAGCCTGGGTGTCAGAGGGGGCATGACTTGCTTTATATGTCACCCTCCTCTTGGTTCTCCCCCCCCCCCCCCATATCGCATTAAGAACTGAGTCCACTCTACCTTAGTTACAATTTTGAAATTGGCAATTTCCTCCCAGATTTTATGCATTCAGCCAACCTGCGTTTGTCTGAATAGCATAAAAATGTTAATTTGCATTTAAATTTACAGAGAAATAATCCTAGCAAACTTGTGGGCTGATTGTTGTCCTATCATCATCATCCTTGAACTCACCATGGAGCTTAGGCCTTCAACAACTTAAGGCATCTATTCTTGTCCCATGCTATCAGTTCCAGATCTATGTCCTCTTCAACAATTTTCATTTCTGTCTCCAGTACTTTTCTTCATGCATTTTTTAGTCGACATAATTGTCCTATAATGGTTTGTAATGTAGTTTACTCTTTGTTTAGCAAGTCATTATTGTCCTATAATGGTTTGTAATGTAGTTTACTCTTCGTTTAGCAAGTCATTATTGTCCTATAATGGTTTGTAATGTAGTTTACTCTTCATTTAGCAAGTCATTTTTGTCCTATAATGGTTGGTAATGTAGTTTACTCTTTGTTTAGCAAGTCATTTTTGTCCTATAATGGTTTGTATGTAGTTTACTCTTTGTAGACGAACTATTTGGGAAAGCACAAAAAAACACAGAAGCCTTCATTCCACCAACTGCATGAAGTTTGGCCATGGCCGACAAAGTTGCAGGGGGAAGGCAGTATGTAGGTTTTGTGCGGGGGCACACCCTTTCACACAATGCGAAAAGGCAAAGTCAGATACTGACTATAAAAAGGAAAATGCACACAGAAAATGCATTAATTGCAAAGGAAACCATAGCGCCAGATTCCAGGGCTGCCCAGTATATCAGCAGACCAAAAAAGCATTGAGGGAAGCTATAACAACCCAAACCCCTTTCAAAACGGTCATTAAAGAATTAAAAGAAAATGATACTTATACGAGCAATAAAGTTATAACAGAAATTAAGAGTGTGCAAGAAGATGTCAAAATGATTAAGCCACAGATGGCAAAAGAAAGTAAGAACAAGTTAGAAAGTAATAAATTCATTCATTCATAACCCTCCACTCCCAAAGGAGCATAGGCCTTCAACAAACACATGCCAAGTCCTCCTGTCACGTGCCATCATCTCAAGTTCTTTCCATGTTCTCCTCATCATTTTCACCTCTGTTTCCAACTCTCTTCTCCATGTACTTCTTGGTCTTCCTCTGCCTCTCTTGCCCTGCGGGTTCCAGAACAAGGACTGCCTTGTAATGCTATCAACAGGTTTCCTCAGTGTGTGTCCTATCCATCGCCATCGTCTTCTTCTCATCTCTTGTTCCACTGGCACTTGTCTAGTTCTTGTCATCAGTTCTACGTTGGTAACCTTGTCATACCATTTTAATCCCTCTATTCTACGCAAGCACCCATTTATGAAAGTCTGTAGCTTTTTGGTTGTTGTCTTTGTTGTTCTCCATGTCTCAGAGCCATACAATAGGACTGACTTCACATTTGAGTTGAAGATTCTTATTTTCGTGTTGGATCCTATTTCTCTTGATCTCCATATATTTCCCAATGCAATGAAAGCTCCTCTTGCCTTTTGTATTCTTATTTTGATATCGCTGTCTGTCCCTCCAACTTTGTCTATATTACTGCCAAGATACGTATATGATTCTACATCTTGTATTGGTGTTTCTTCAAGTTCAACCCTATTATCATTACCTGCATTTATTCTCATTATTTTTGTCTTTTCCCTGTGTATTTTCAGACCCAATTGCTGTGACCTCTCATCGAGTGTTTTCAATTTGTCCTGCATCTGATTACGGTTATGGGACAGAAGAGCCAAGTCATCAGCAAAATCCAGATCATCCAACTGCTTAGTCAGAGTCCACTGGATTCCATTTCTGTTGTGTGTTGTCGATGATCTCATAACCCAATCTATTGCCAGCAAGAAAAGAAATGGAGACAAGAGGCATCCCTGTCGCACTCCTGTTCTTATCCCAAATGGTTCTGTAAGCTGTCCTTCATGAAGAACTCTGCATGTCATGTCTTCATATGTTTTCTTTATTAAATTAATAATCTTCAGGGGAACTCCATAATGCCTCATCAATTTCCAAAGTGATTCTCTGTCTACACTGTCAAATGCCTTTTCATAGTCCACAAATCCGATGTATAGTGGTGAATTCCATTCCAGACTTTGTTCAACTATTATTCTCAAAGTGGCTATCTGGTCTGTACATGATCTGTTTTGTCGAAAACCTGCTTGTTCATCTCTCAATTTCTTGTCTATCGACTCTTTTAATCTCTCAAGGATAATCCTGTTTAATACTTTTCCTGGCACTGATAGTAACATTATTCCTCTATAATTTGTGCACTCTTGTAAATTTCCCTTCTTAGGCAATTTAACCAGATATCCTTCCTTCCATTCTGCTGGTATCTCTTCCTTTTCCCAGACTTTACCAAGTAATTTATATAACATCTCTGTAGCCGTGTCGATATCTGCTTTGATGGCCTCTGCTGGAATGCCATCAGGTCCAGACGCTTTTTCATCTCTTAGAAGCTTTATGGCTTTCTTTATTTCTTCCTTCGTTGGTCTTTCACCGTTAATTTGTAGCTCTTCTTCTGCTGGCTGGATGTCCAGCGGGTTTTGTGGAGCTGGTCTATTGAGAAGGTCCCCAAAATATTCTGTCCACCTCTTCATTTGCTCTTGTATATTGCTGAGCAGTTTCCCATTCTTGTCTTTTATGAGACAACTTGTTTGCTTGTATTTCCCTGTTAACTTCTTTGTGCTGCTATACAGTTCTCTCATATTTCCTTTGGCTGCAGCATCTTCTGCCTCTCTTGCCAACTCCTCAATATACTTCCTCTTGTCTCTTTTGATACTTCTTTTTACTTCTTTGTTTGCTTCTGTGTACACTTCTTGAGCCTTGGCTTTGGAACTTCTGGTTTTGCTTGTGTTTAACTCTGCTTTCTTGTTTTTCCTGTCTTTTATCTTATTGATGGTTTCTGTTGTTATCCATGCTTTTTGTTGTCTTTCCCTTTTCCCCAGTATTTCTTCACATGTCTCCTTCCATACCGTTTTGACCTGCTGCCAATAGTCTTCTGTATTCTCTACATCTTCCAGCTGTTGTAGCACTTGGAATTTGTTGGATACTGTGACCGCAAATTTGTCTCTTGTTTCTTGATTTCTTAGCTGTCCTACATTAAACTGTTGTCTATAATTTTGCATTGTTGCATATCTCTTGAGTTTCATTTTTATTTTGGCTATCAGAAGATGGTGATCTGATGCCACATCTGCTCCTCTATATACCTTTACATCCTGCAATGATGATCTAAACTTCTTCTTTATGCATATATGATCGATCTGATTTTCTGTTCTATGGTCTGGTGATATCCATGTTGCCTTGTGTATTCTCTTATGTGGAAACATGCTTCCTCCTATAGCCAGTTGATTTGAAGCACAGAAGTTTGCGAATAGTTCTCCATTTTCATTCATTACTCCTAGCCCATGTTTTCCCATGACTTCTTCAAATCCGGTGTTGACTGTACCTATCTTTGCATTCATGTCACCCATCAAAATTGTGATGTCTCTTCTTTTTACTTTATCCATAATTTCCTGTAGTTTAGTATAAAATGCTTCTTTCACAGACTCTTCTTTGTCATTAGTTGGTGCCTAACATTGGATGACATTTACATGAATTTTCTTTTTAGCTGTTTTGAAAGTAGCTGTTATTATTCTGGGTCCAACAGCTTCCCATTCAATGAGTGCTTTCTGTGCTTCTTTAGATAACATAAGAGCTACCCCTTCACTGTGGTGTGAAGTTTCGTCTTCATGTCCTGAGGACAGCACCAATTCACCTGTGATGAGTTTCTTCCTGTCTACCCCCTTCCACTTTGTTTCACACATTCCCAGAACCTCGATTTTGTATTCCCTCATTTCTGCTGCTACTTGCGCCACTTTCCCTTGTTCGTTTAATGTCCGAACATTCCAGGTGCCAAATCTGGAAGTTCTCCTAGAAGAAAGAAGGTTAGTCAGCAACACAGACTCCTTTCGGCTTTCTCTGTGTTGCATCATACGCCTCCCCGCGAGAGGACCTTCCCCTGTCTTGGATGGCTGTGTTTTATTTCCTTTATTTGACTTGTCCATATTTGTTGAAGTTTTTTGTGGTTTAAATTTTTTTTTTACAGGATGGGGTAACCGGCCCCATGCCCAACCCTCCTTAGTCGCCTTCTACGACATGCCTGGCAGGGGACAGTGTTACTATTCTTTGCTCCCCTTTCGGGCCCCGGTGACACACGGGTGAAAGTAATAAAAGAGTACCAAAAAACCAGTCAGATGATTCAACTACATCCTCGGATGACACAAGTGCACTGAAAAGTGCAGAGGCATTGCTTCAAGAAGTGAAAGCCATACAGCACCAAATTTCCCAGGATATAGCTAAACTGACTGTACTGAAAGAAGAAAATGAAATGATACTAGTCAAACTGTCTGAACTAAAAGAAGAAAGTGAAATAATACTAAAAAGAATGGAAAGTGAAAAACAGGAGATTAACATAGGGAGAGAAGGGAATGTAGCAATGGATGAAAATAGGAAAGTGGTCAAAAAGAACAAAAGGCAACAGGAAAACAAAAGCAACCTAGAAGAAACTATCAAAGAAACTATCAAAAAACATTTTGAGGCACTTTTACCACACTTAGCGGAAGAAGTTAGGGATATAATGACAAGTATAAATAAGGATTTTCTTGAGAACTTGATGGATAGTGGGTCCACAAGTGCAGGAAATGCAGAATAAGAGCAAATTTGATAGTTAACCAAAATAAAAGGTATACTAAATGATGTTAAAATTAAATTTAGAAAGATTTAGAATTATCCAGTGGAACTGTAGGGGTATTAAAAAACATTTTGCACCCCTACTATCAGAGACTGGAGGAAATACTGATATATATGCTCTTCAAGAGACCCATTTAAACCCAAACAATAGATATAGTTGTAAGGGCTTTAAGATACTTAGTCATGATAGGAAAGAAGGTAGAGGAGGAGGTGTTGCAGTCTTAGTTAGCGAAAAATTTAAAATCATAGACTGGGAAGTATTTAATACAACCAATATAGAAGGTATCCAGGTTACTATAGCAGCTGAACCAAACAATCTAACAATTCTAAATGTATATGCTAAAGATGGCACAATTAAAGATGAAGAAATACTAGCCATAAGCACCAGACTAGGCCCCAAAACAATCATAGTAGGCGATTTTAATTCCCATCATTGTGCTTGGGGTGGACAACATGCAGATAATGCAGGAAAATGCCTACTTGACTTCATAGAAAACAATGAACTACTAATACTAAATGATGGATCTGCAACAAGAATTAATCCACAAGCTAATAGGGCAGACTCAGCAATAGACATAAGTATAGCAACTAACAACCTAGCAAATGTAAATTGGGAAGTGCTACAAGACACAAACTCAGATCATCTGCCCATTATAATAACCATGCATGAAAATGTCATTCCAAACCCAGAACCAGAGAAACCTACCTTCAACTATAAAAAAGCAAACTGGGAAGCTTTCCAATCAGAGCTGGAGGTGATGGAATATAAAGACATGGAATCAGATGATACTGACTTGTGGGCAGAAACACTGACCAATGAAATTCTGAAAATAGCAATAAAATATATACCAAATAAAAATATGCCTCAGCACCTTTAACCAATAAATAACATTACCAAGAAAAGAAAAACTCAGTGGAATAAAGAACCAGTTGCCTGGTGGAATAAAAGCTGTACAGCAATTCATGAGAGAAGAAAAAGGGCATTACAAAAATATAGAAATAACTCACAAAATTAACCGTGATACAACGTTAAAATATCTCCAATGATACAACGTAGGGATAAAAACTAATGCGTAAGCTGCTAGAATACATGATCGCCCACGCCGCGGGTCATCACCCGCCATGGAAATTAAATTGTTAGACTTGAAGGCAAAACGGAACGGGATGAGAACGGAGATCAAAAAGGAAAAATATGACTGAACGCTTGCTTGAAACTAGCAATACTAAAAGGACGCAAATTGGTGGGGAAAGGAGGAAAAAGTCACGTCCCCCAAGTTGACATAAAGTAAAGAAATCGACAAAAGGGACCTTGGATATTATACGCCACAGTCATTTATTGGACGCTTTTGCTATAACTTAGCCCGTTTATTTGAATGCAGTGATGAACGCATTCCAGAAAATTCTAGGAAATATTTGAAAAGTAACTTTTCTTAATAATAATGTTAGGAATATAAAACCTAGCTGGCCGGATGGCCCATCTTGAGCAGTGAAATAATATGCTTTCATTTATACAGACGGACAGATAATAAGAAAGATATTGACAAAAGACTGTGTTGTTCATATCGGCGAACGTCTGCATTGAGATAAAACATTTCACTAATTTTCAAAAAATTGTGGCCTTGAAGACGCAAGTGCTAAAATCTAGTTGGAATGAAGAGACGGGGTGGGTTGGAGAATTGTGGCTAAAAATAACTTTAAAGGCGAAATTGTGTAGGGGAAAGCAGGGTTGGTTCAAAAAACAAGTTTTTTTTTGTGAAACGCAAGTAGAGACGGACGGACCAACAGACAATAAGGCATACTTGACTGAGGTATGACTGAAATGACTTGGTGGTAGGATATTTGAATTTGAAAAAGAAAAGGCAGTGATTCTCCCTAGATGAAGATATTATCGGCGCTCAGACGCGCATTTTGTGCCATTCAGTATAAGTTGTCCTAGTAGACACAGTGAATTATTAAGTGGTGTAATTCCCAGAAGCTATTGAAGTATTTAGAGGGACGCCATCATAAGGCCAGCAGCTCAGCTGAGTTTTGCTAGCATTTATTTAACTGTGTTCTATATTCATATTTCTGGTAAGACTGAAATTATTTCTTTGTACATTTTAATATTTGTTTAAGGTTCGAGTGATTTGATACTGCAATAGCATAATCTGTCCCTTACAACAAGTAAGGATTCGCTCTAGACCCCCCCGCCCCAGTTCAGGGTCTAGAGACAAATAAAATACATAAACTCTAGCAAGGATTATGAAGGACAGATCAAGTGTTGAGATCAGTGAAACATATCACCTATCCTATTCTATGGCAGGAAGCTAATGAACATATTTCAGAATCTGTAGTCTGGGAGAACTATCCTATGTGAAACCAACTTGGTAAGATGTGTTGTTTGGTCAGAAAGATCTGACCCGTCTATGTGGTGTTGTTGTTGTGTAGTGTTGTGTCCAGAAATGGTTAGAGGATGGAATTCTGACACATGACTAATACTTTGATTGCAGAGCTGTGAGTTTCAGTTGGCACCAATGCGGTGTCAAATGAGTAGTTGAATTTTACCAGAGTGGACCCGTGCAATGGGGCCACCATACTTCTGATATTGCCCCCAAGCACGGAGAGGTGGGGCCACCAGACTTCTGATATTGCCCCCAAGCACGGAGAGGTGGGGCCACCAGATCTCAGCACCAGAGCTACACCTTCAAGCTACGTGAGCGCCTGGTCTGCTGAGAGTTCACCAACTCAACTTATTTCCTAACACACCCATAAAAATTCCATCAAATAACTGGACAATGTGTAGTCACCATAGACAGGGAGTGATGAGGCCACCCCAACAGCACATCCATTAAAAGTTCTCCCACAATAGATTACTACTATAACCAGTAATAATATTAACTAGTCTAGTAACATATACTGTCGAGCCTGGTTCTGTTTCGGTAACAATAGCTTGTTTTACGATAGTGAATTGTTAACTCACTGATCAACCCTCCGATCCAACCGACCGATTCGAGGGTTTCGAGGTCAGTTATAGGAAAATATCTACACCACTAGATACTCTGGTGTATCTTTTATTCTATAATTTAACATAACATGGTGATATCCATCGAAATATACACATTCCTGATGTTTTTCTTTCGGCGTCTAAGGTGAGAAACGAATTTCACCTCCATCTTAGAAAGACTTAAATTGCATGCTGACGAAAAGATCAGAGAAGAACAAGCGAGTTTCAGGCCGAAACGATCATGTATTGATCAAATATTCACACTAAGAACAATTATAGAAGAATCAGTGGAAAGGCAATCGCCACTTATTATCACCTTCGTCGATTTTCAAAAAGCCTTTGATAGTCTACACCGCCCATCATTGTGGAAGATACTTACAATCTATGGTTTTCCAACAAAATATGTGAATATAATCAAAGCGCTATATGACAATGCAAGATGTTGTGTTAGAACAAATAAAGGGAATACAGAATGGTTTACAGTAGAAACAGGGGTGAAACAAGGCTGTATTATGTCACCACTACTTTTTGGAATAGCTATTGATTGGGTTATGAGAAACTATACCCACAATGAACAATTGGGTATAAAATGGACAAATGGAAAATTCCTGGGGGACCTGGATTTCGCAGATGATGTAGCATTCTTAAGTTCAACACCAAGACAATCCCAAGAAGCAATAAATAATTTGTGTCATCTCTCTCGGTTAAAATTGGTCTCCAAATAAATGCCTCTAAAACTAAAGCTATGAACTTTTCTAACGAGACCTTTGATATCATCTTGAACGGGGAAAAACTACAGAAAGTTGAAAGTTTCAATTATTTAGGCAGTAAAATGACTCAGGATGGTGACACAACAAGAGAAATCCATACTAGAATTGCTTTGGCAGCTAGCGCCTTCAATAGATTATCTAACATTTGGAAATTACGATCATTGAATATACATACCAAGCTTCGTCTGTTTAATTCAAATGTTATCTCAGTGTTAACATACGGCTGTGAGAGTTGGAAAATAACAAAATCATTGGAGAACAAGCTGAATACATTCGAGAACAAATGTCTTAGAAAACTCATGAACATCAGTTGGAAAGAATTCAAGACTAATCGACAAATAAGAGAAGACTCTAGGCAGAAATATGTCTCCGACTATATAAGGAAAAGACGATGGTCATATATCGGTCATGTCCTACGAATGCAAAACAACAGAATACCACTACAGGCGCTCACTTGGGTTCCTGAGGGTAAGCGGAAAAAAGGAAGACCAAAAGAAACACTCAGAAGAACAATAATAAGAGAAGGAAGAACGTTGGGCCTAAATAATGTGCAAGAGCTAAGAGGAGTGGCGTCACAACGAACAACCTGGAGAGCACTGGTTTCTGCCTTATGCGCCGTGTTTGGCGCTTAAAGAATTTATTATTATTAGTAACATATATATGTACACACCTTGCATTTATTATGTAATATTCATGCATTTTTTCATAATTTCTAAAACCTTTCATAGGTTCTGGCCAAAATAAAACCTTGGTCCAGAACAAATAAATATAAGAAAATTACTATCAAAATTTTACACAACTGAGTTAGTTCCGTGTATTATAACATTTTATTAATATTATTAGACTTAGTAAATATCTGTGTGTGTGTCTGTAAACTACCACAACACATTACATATCATTACCCTAGACATTTAACGTAGCCACATTCATTAGTAAAAAAAGATAGGTGTGAGGTCGTAGTGGTAGCAAGAAGGGCCTTCTGACAATTCACAGCTACATTTTATCTCAGGAGCCTTCACAGCTGACCTCATGCATCACACTTAGAAATATCACCACCATACAATACCATCAAACCCACTACAGTAGGCGATTTTAATTCCCATCATTGTGCTTGGGGTGGACAACATGCAGATAATGCAGGAAAATGCCTACTTGACTTCATAGAAAACAATGAACTACTAATACTAAATGATGGATCTGCAACAAGAATTAATCCACAAGCTAATAGGGCAGACTCAGCAATAGACATAAGTATAGCAACTAACAACCTAGCAAATGTAAATTGGGAAGTGCTACAAGACACAAACTCAGATCATCTGCCCATTATAATAACCATGCATGAAAATGTCATTCCAAACCCAGAACCAGAGAAACCTACCTTCAACTATAAAAAAGCAAACTGGGAAGCTTTCCAATCAGAGCTGGAGGTGATGGAATATAAAGACATGGAATCAGATGATACTGACTTGTGGGCAGAAACACTGACCAATGAAATTCTGAAAATAGCAATAAAATATATACCAAATAAAAATATGCCTCAGCACCTTTAACCAATAAATAACATTACCAAGAAAAGAAAAACTCAGTGGAATAAAGAACCAGTTGCCTGGTGGAATAAAAGCTGTACAGCAATTCATGAGAGAAGAAAAAGGGCATTACAAAAATATAGAAATAACAAAACAGAAGAAAACTATGATGAGTATAAACTTATTAGGAATGAATCTAACAGAATAATATTTAAAGCCAAAGAAACTAACTGGAAGGAGTTTTGCCAGTCACTTAAACCTAGCACTCAAATTAAAGAAGTATGGAAAAAGCTTAAGGCAATCAAAGGGAACAATAAGAAAACAATAATGCCAACAATCAAACTACCAAAGAGAGCAGAAACAGATAAAGAAAAAGCTAATGCCCTTGCCGAGTATTTCTATAAAGTCAGTGCAAAAAAGTAGTCTTGGACAGGAAGAAAATGAGAGAAGAGAAAGACTTAGGATACAGTTTTCAAAAGAACTACCAGATCAGATAGACGAAACAAACTATTTAGATGCTGATATAACAGAAGAAGAAGTAACTAATGCAATAAAAGATAAATCTAATACGGCCTCAGGGCAAGATATACTTAGTTATGAAATCCTTAAGAAAGTACCCAAAAGAACTATAAACATAATAACTTCCCTTTATAATAAAATCTGGAGCTTAGGAAAGATACCAAAAGCATGGAAAGTAGCTATGATAGTACCCATCCTAAAACCCAATAAGGAAGCCCATGATGTAAGTTCATATAGGCCTATCTCCTTAACATCACAACTAGGTAAAATACTGGAAACTGTTGTTAACAAAAGATTAAAATTCTACCTGGAAAAAAATCAGTTATATAGCCCAAACCAGTCAGGGTTTAGAGCAGATAGAAGTACAGTAGACCAGCTTGTAAGATTAGAACACGATGTAAAGCTAGGGTTCAAGAGAAAAGAGAAAACAGTAGCAGTTTTTCTAGATGTCGCAAGAGCATATGATCAATGCTGGCGAGATGGAGCTCTTTACAAAATGAAAAAGATTGGCATTACTGGTAAAACCTATAGGTATATAGAAAACTTTTTACAGAACAGGTATTTTGCGGTACAGGTAAACAATGATAAGTCAGATATATATGAACAACAGAATGGGATTCCTCAAGGATCAGTGATTTCACCAACAATTTTCACTATAGCTGTAAATGACTTAGCAGATGAATTTAACGACATTAAGAATGCAGTATCTCAATTTGCAGACGACTGTGCCATTTGGCGATCTGGAAAAAACTTGGACCATGTTTTCAAAAAAACTTCAAAATCAAATAGACAAAGTTTCAGAGTGGATGAAAAGTTGGGGCTTCCAAATTAATGTAAACAAAACAGTAGGTATGATTTTCAGTAAAGGAAATTTAAAAAAAAAAAAAAAAAATCAATATAACCATTAAAGGACAGAAAATATGTACCTCCTCAACAACAAAATTTCTGGGCGTAACTTTAGATAAACAACTAAATTATAATAAACATATAGACAATTTGGTAGAAAGCTGTAGGGGACCCCTAAATATACTAAGGATTGTCAAAGGTAATGGATGGGGGGCCAGCAATAAAATAATGCTTATGTTCTACAAGTCTTTCATCAGGGGGAAACTGGATTATGCCAGCATAGTCTATGACTCAGCTGCAGCTTCTAACAAAGCAAAACTGGACAGGATTCAAAATGCAGCCATGAGAACCATTACAGGTGCATTTATATCGACACCAGTAGAAGCGCTAGAAGTAGCTCTTGGCATACCTCCCCCTGATCTAAGACGGAAAGAACTGAGAATAAATTATTGGAGTAAAGTAACACAAGAAGTGACCCACCCAGCACATAAAGCATTTGTCAAAAACCAACCAAGTGTATGGGACATCCCCTTAAATAAAGATAGATATCCAACAGGGTGGAGAACGATAGAAGACCTAACGCAGTTCAAAGAACTATCAAACACAATTGAAAATAGTAATAAATACAGAAGCAAAATACCACCCTGGGAACTAAAAACACCAATCATAGACTACTCACTTACAGAAAAGATCAAACAAAACATAGAAGATAAGGAAGCCAAAATGATAAGTAGAGAGTTCATAGATCAACTAACTAAACAAAGTCTGGCCGTATACACTGATGGATCCAAGGGTGATAGTGGCCAACTAGGTGCCGGAGTTGTAATACCAAAATGGGGAATAAAAAAGAGCTACAGCGTAACAGAAGGGGCTTCAATTTTTACCACAGAGATGGTAGCAATTCTTAAAAGTTTAGAAATAATCGAAGATAACCCACCAAAAGCTGTTACGATATTTACAGACTCACTATCATCACTACAAGCACTAGAACACCCAGGTAAATGTAGCCGGCCAGACATAAAGGAAGAAATTCTAGCAATTAACACATCACTAGGACACAGAGGATGTAGTGTGAGGCTAGTGTGGGTTCCAGCACACATAGGTATTGCTGGCAACGAGTTGGCAGACCAGAACGCCAAGAATGGAAGAACAAGTAAAAACAATATAAAAGCAGGACTAGGAAGGTCGGAGATCAAGAGCCAAGTGAAGATAACTATAAACGAGGAATGGAAGACAACATGGAAGAAAAGTAGAAAAGGCAGACACGCGTTCAAACTGCTGAAAGAACCAACAAGGACGTGCCAGGTCAGAGAAGAATTAAAGATACCATCAAACAAAAAATTGTGGCATCTCCGTCTCGGTGCAGCATACTTTATGGTAGAAGAACCACACTGCCAAGAATGTCAGGAAGAGAATGACATAGACCACTACCTGATCCACTGTAAAAAATATGAACAACAAAGGCTTGAATTAAAAACTTACTATAGAAATCACAATATAGACTTAATAGGTGATACGGTTTTAAGTATAGATGCCCCAAGAGATGCCCAATCAATACTTAAAAGATATATACATAAAACAAAGGAAAACATATAAGATTAGTAACTCAGGAAAATCATCCAACTAAATAGAAATTAAGCAGCAAGAACTAACAAAGCATTAACAAAAACCTAACTACTCATAGGACAAGGAAAGACAACAAGGAAAAAAAAAGGGCAACAACTCAAAACGAATAAATACTAATACAAATTAAAACCAAGCGTAAAGGACAATAGATATCTATAAACAATACAAATAAATAAATAAAATTGACAAATACTAATATAAACAAAAATCAGCAACTGCAAAAGACAATAGTTAATTAAATTGAATGCAAATTAGTAAATAAAATGACACTAAATACCCCAATTATAACCAACTTTCAGGTTGAACAGGGTAGACCAAGATGGAACGTAAAGAGGCAATAACGATCAGATGTTAAATGCCGATCTACACCCATCAACCCATCAAAACAACAACAACATTACTCTTTGTTTAGCAAGTCATTTTTGTCCTATAATGGTTTGTAATGTAGTTTACTCTTTGTTTAGCAAGTTTATCAGCTCTTTCATTTCAGTATGTCTTGCTCACAGTTATATTTTAACTTTGGTCCAGTTAATTGTCAAATTGTCTGCTTTTTTAGCAGTAAATAAATAATGCACTCATAAAGGTATGTTTCAGTTTGTTTCCAAACAACACCACCACCTAGCTATGGGAGTAAATTGTGACTACCCTTACTGTCAACTAGGCATGACAAAAATAGTGCTTCATGGAGAGGGGTCATTAGGTATTTCGCCACAAAACACCAGATATCCAATACCATAATTCCCACCGTAAGTACATCGGTCGGTCGGTCGGTCACATCATGCTCAACGTCATTTGAGCACTTTTCTATTTTCGAGAGAGTACATTAACTTTTAACCACAGCTAAAGGGTGCAACTGTGGTTGAAAATTAGACAATAATTGTATTTTTTCTCTTAATGTACTCTCCCGAAAATATAAAAGTGCACAAATGACAGTGTGCATGAATAGTTTGATCATGGAAAGTCAAAATTTTAAAATATGCACAAACAATTACGAGACATGTTGTCATAAAAGAAATGTTAGTTATTTAGTCAATTTCCGGTCCATTAGATCATTATCACTGCTCCACATGTCATTTAGGAAGGTTACTCCATGTCTTCATATTTAATACATCCATATTGTTTTCACTACAAATACCTAATGACGGTCACCTGCAATGAAATGACCACAGTAGTAACAGTACCGTCTGTAATACATGTAACAGAAACAACACACTATAATTAAGGGGAGGTTAAACCCCCAAAATGAAAAACACAGAATTATAAGTTAATATCTATATCTGGTCATTTATACTAGCAAAATGACTGAAAAAAATACAAAACATTGAGGTATATACTAAAAACTTGCAATCTATGGCGGAAAAACAGTGAAAAAAAGGCAAATTTTAGCTTTTTTGGGTATTTTGTTGCCCAAGATATCTCAAATGTGAGTATAACTTGAGTTATGAAATTTGGCTGTTTCATTTGTTAATATATGATAATGATTGTATACTAAAACAATTTTGATTGGTTTGATATCTGAATTTTTTTGGATTTTAACATACCAATCGAAAAAAAGTTGAAATTTTTAAGGGGGGTATCTTAGCTATTTCTCAACAGTTTTGTAGTTTGTTAACATATATCCTTTATTTTAGTTTATTTTAATGAGCACTATGTGTACAGCATGTGGCCCAAAATTTACTGCTGTATCACTAATAGTTTTCGAAAAATCATGGGCAACGTGCCCACATTTGTGTGAAAAATGAGGTTTTGAGAAAATTAAGAAAAAAGGGAGGAATTACACTTTTACACAAAATTTTCTCACCTCAGTATCCCCCTGCTATGTAGGAATCATCTCTGGTATTTTCCTTTATTGATTCCATGTTCTGTGTCATACTTTGCAGCTTACTTTTCATTAAATTCTTCATTTCAACAGACTGTATGCGCTTTTCGTCAGTTTTCGAAAAAATACATCCTTTCTCTGGTAGACATGTACTATGTGGGGGGAAGCGATTGCTCTACCCTCAGCAGACTCAGTACATGTAGGAGAGGCTTTGCTCTCAATATTCACAAGATTAGGATACCCTTATCAGATATTAACTGACAATGGTTCACAATTCAGATGGAAACTGATGGAGGAAGTTTTTAGGATTTTTCAAAATATTCTCTTCTGCACATTTTATCATCCACAATCGATTGGACAAGTGGAAAGATATAACGGGACTCTACTTACAAATTTATGTAAGCTCGCACAGGAGAAACCAGAATCCTGTGATTCGTTCTTACCTGCAGCTTTATTTGCATATAAGGAGGTACTCTACCACTCTACTGGAATACCTCCAGCCACGTTATTATTTCGATGACCCATCAAAGGACCCCATGGTTAATAAAAATTAGCCAGTCAAAATTATTTTTACACATGAAACTATGTTTGAAAAACTTGAATTCTGTTTGCTTCAGAGAAATGAATATGGTACCGAAAATTAAAATCCATGCATTAGAAGCAATATAGCATCACAAATATACCAATTTGTATATTTTACATATATAATTAGGTAAAAATACACATACCTGACATACTTTAAAAATTTATATAAAATCATCCACAAAGGTTTTAGTGAAAATAAACATACAGAAATGTGGGCAAATGAATGTACTTTCCAGTGCAATATGTATCTAAAATTTGATATTTTCAATGAAATTCTTCATTTTTGGGGGTTAAACCTCCCCTTAAAAACCTGTCAATTTTGACGGGTTATTACTAGTTACAAAAGAATGATCCAATCTAATTAATGATGCAATCACTTCTGCACACCCCCCCATTATACAGTATTAGCCAGATTACACAAGAGTAACATACCTTTATGTGTATTATTTATTTACTGTTTACATACGTGGATAAGTCAATCAAAGCAAATGAAGAAAACATGGAAGGACCTTGAGTGAATGGCACAGGACAGGAAGACTTGGCATGAGTTTGTTGAAGGCCTATCCTCCTTGGGCCCATGTAGTCCCAAGGTGTCTCTGAGAAGACAGTGCAAGAACAGGACTACTGCTGCCTCAAGCATGTCATAAAAGGCAACTAATGAGGTTGGGCATGGGGCTGGCAACCTCAAAATGTAAAAAAAGCTGCTATAGAAACCACCACAATAATAGCTTATGCTTTGATATAGGCTTCCTCTAGGGGGCCATCTGCAATAGTGGTTCCATGCTCCATAAAGAGGGAAAAGGAAGATACTATGCCCCTTAGGGAGTTCAAGGGAAATGCATTAGTTTAAAGGTTCATAAAATGAACATATGGATTAAGTTGGACGAATAAGTTATATTAACACAGAACATTACCATTATGCTCCAGTGAAGCATAGGCTTTCAAACAGCTTATACCAAGTCCTCCCATCCCATGCCATTCATTCCTTCATAACCCTCTGCTCCTCAAGGAGCATAGGCCTTCAACAATCACATGCCAAGTCCTCCTGTCACGTGCCATCATCTCAAGTTCTTTCCACGTTCTCCTCATCATTTTCTCCTCTGTTTCCAGCTCTCTTCTCCATGTGCTTCTTGATCTACCTCTGCCTCTCTTGCCCTGGGGGTTCCAGAACAAAGCGTGCCTTGTAAGGCTATCAACAGGTTTCCTCAGTGTGTGTCCTATCCATCGCCATCATCTTCTTCTCATCTCTTGTTCCACTGGCACTTGTCTGGTTCTTGTCATCATTTCCACATTGGTAACCTTCTCATACCATTTTAATCCTTCTATTCTACGCAAGCACCCATTTATGAAAGTCTGTAGCTTTTTGGTTGTTGTTTTTGTTGTTCTCCATGTTTCAGAGCCATACAATAGGACTGACTTGACATTTGAGTTGAACATTCTTATTTTTGTGTTTGATCCGATTTCTCTTGATCTCCATATATTTCCCAATGCAATGAAAGCTTCTCTTGCTTTTTGTATTATTACACTGGCTAACAAAAAAAATTTTTTTTTTCTTTCTCTAACATTTCTATGTTTTTCTGGTCAATTTTAATGCGCTGTTTTTAAATCTGCAAACCGGTTTTCTCTATCAGGTCAGGATCTCTGGAAATACGCAATTGAAGTTTTTTAACAACGCATACAGTATTACAACATCATTTGTACAAGAAGTATAACAGTTATGTAGGCTTGAATTTCTTTGCAGTCGACTTTCGTCGGTGAATGGCATGTGGTACATCGCGATGAAGCATCCAACAATAATCGGCAAGCATGGTCACACTCCACCGTCCGTGATAACGTGACTCCATTACGGCGATATCTTGATGGAATCGTTCTCCATGTTCATCGCTGACTTCGCCAAGGTTGTCAGGGAAAAAGTCAAGATGCGAATCGAGCAAATGGATTTTGAGGGACATGTTACAGCCCATAATTCTGTATGCATCTATGCACTGCTTAACAATATGCACATAGTCGACAGATTTGTGATTTCCCAGAAAGTTATCGACGATCGATTTGAATGCCATCCATGCGTGAAGTTCACTACCATGTAACAAGTTCTCGAATTGTTTGTCTGCAATAACTTTCCTAATCTGAGGTCCTACAAAGATACCTTCCTTTATCTTTGCATCGCTAATTTGCGGAAACTTTTCTCGAAGATAAGTGAAAGCTTTGCTCGTTTTATCTAACGCTTTTACGAAATTCTTCATGAGCCCCAACTTTATATGTAACCGGTGGTAAAATGATGCTGTCTTTGTTAACTAATGGCTCGTGTATTACATTTTTATGCCCGAGCTGCATACGATCCCTGATAGGCCACACCTTTCTTGCATAATGTTCCTGTCTGTTGCGGCTGTCCCATTCATATAGGAAGCAACAAAATTTAGTATACCCAGTCTGCATGCCTGTGAGAATTGCAATGACCTTTAGGTCTCCACAAATCCGCCATTGGTAGTCATTGTACTTTATTTTTGCCAAAAGTATAGCCATATTGTCATAAGTTTCTTTCATATGAACAGAGCAGGCGACTGGAATTGATGAAAATAAATTTCCATTATGCAATAACACGGCTTTTAGACTAGTCTTGGAAGAGTCGATGAAAAGTTGCCATTCGTTGACTATGTGCTCATGACCAAGGTGCACCATTAGACCTTTTACATCTTTGCAATAGCAAATGTCATCATCCATCTCAAAGTATTGAACAAGTTCTCTGTGTCTATGACGAAATTTAGATATCAGAGTATTGGGCGCTAAAAAATTCCATTCTTTGAGTCGCGAACCGAGTAATTCCACTTTTCCTTTGGTGAGAGCGAGATCACATATTAGATCTGAAAGTTCTGAATGGTTAATTAAGTGAACACTATCATTCACCGGTATATAATCCGAGTCAGAATTGGTTTCTAAAGCAGGTAAACTATCACTTTCTGATGGTTCATTCACGTCCAACGGATATTGTTCTGGTGGAACTGGGATCGGACACGTGATTGGATCATGAGGCACTGGTTTCGAAACCGATTCAATATTTGGATAAACCACAGACTTTCTAGTTTTAAAAGTGAAACCATAGATATTTGTCAAGCAGAAGTAACAATCAGTAGCGTGATTTGTCGGTTCACGCCATATTACTGGCACTCCAAAAGGCATCGACTTATGCTTTGGCGATTTTCGTAACCAACCTGCCAATGTATTTGTACAAGTCGAACAAGCTGCATTTGGCATCCAAGATTTATTTGCATCATCAACTTTCGAATCGAAATAAAGTTCATATGCTTTCTTTAGCAATGTTGTAAAGTTTTTCTGGTGAACACGATCGGTAAAATATCCGCACACGTAACAGAACAGATCAGCCGAATTTCTACAACTTCTAGAAGCCATATTTCACTCAGAATTATTTCAAATTACAGTAACTATTTGAAATATAACGTAACATATGTCATGCATCTTTTAGCAGTATAAAAAGTAGAATTATTTTGCATTTTATTAATTTTTAAAAAGTTATGTTGTTTGTCAGTGTTATTTTGATATCATAGTCTGTCCCTCCAACTTTGTCTATATTGCTACCAAGATATGAGTACGATTCTACATCTTGTAGTGGTATTTCTTCAAGTTCAGCCCTGTCATCATTTCCTGCATTTATTTTCATTATTTTTGTCTTCTCCCTGTGTATTTTCAGACCCAATTGCTGTGACCTCTCATCGAGTGTTTTCATTTTGTCCTGCATCTGATTACGTTTATGGGACATGAGAGTTAAGTCATCAGCAAAATCCAGATCATCTAACTGTTTAGTCAGATTCCATTTCTGCTGAGTGTTGTCAATGGACGGGGTTATGAAAACATCCCATGCCATTGACTCACTACATATGTCTTCACTGTCCCCTTTCCCCAGTTTTCTCTAATTGGCCTGTCCATGTGTCTCTGGGTTTCCCTACATTTTCTTTACCCTGGGGACTCCAGAATAATGTCTGCCCTGCAAAGCCATCATTCGATATCCCATGTGTGTCATATCCAAAGCCAATTTCCTCTCCTTACCTCCTGTTCCACTACACCTATTTAGCTTCTGTCAGTTCTACATTGGTCATCCCATTTCACCACCCTAACCCTTCCAATCTGTGCAAGAACCCTTTTATAAAAATATGTAACCCTCCGACTGTTGCCATTGATGATCTTTGTGCGTCAGAGACAGACAACAGAGTCATCCCAATATTTGAGCCAAAAATTTCTGTCTTTGCGCCACGCTCGATTTCTTTTTGTTTCCAAATAGTGATGTCAAAGTCCTTCTTGCCTTCTAGATTCTTATTTTAATATCACAGTCCCTTTGACTTTGTCTACTTTGCTACCAAGATATATGTACGAGCCCATATCCTGTACAGGCACTTCTCCAAGTGCAAACTGGTTATCATTTGCCTAATTTATTCTCTTAGTCTTTATCTTTTCTTTGTAGATTTTCAGACCCATGTGCTGTAACCTGTTATCGTGTATTCTCATTTTGTTTTGCATTTGATTTCGGTTATAGGATAGAAGGGCAAGCTCATCAACAAAATCTAGGTCATCAGACTGCTTTGTTGGAGTCCATTGCGTTGTATTTCTGGTGGTTAATGCTGTTTTCGTCCATATGTTGCTAGGGCCCAAAAGCAGAGCAAAGAATAGTACACTGCAACCCACCAGACATTTTGTGAGACAACTAAGGAGGCTTGGGCCAGTAGTTACCCCAGCCTGTAGAAACTTTAAGGCACAAATAAAAACAACAACAAACAGAAAAATGAGCAATAAATGAGGAGGCTGCTTTAAAATGAACAAGTCATACAGAGTATGTAGGTCAACTCAGCCATCCAGGAAGGAAGAAGGTCCTCCATAACAGAAGACAATGATGTAATAAATAAATAAATTCTCAGTTATCATTGACTAAATATTCAAATAGCATACATAAGATTTGTTTTGTTTTTTGAAATTTCAGTGATGGAGCTTTTAGGTATTTAGTTTTATTATCGTGGATGGCACAGACAGAGGCTATGATTGGTCAGGTGACCAGGGTTGAAAATATATCAAAAGGGAAGAGTGGAGTAAGTCAGGGGAGAACTGGATAAACTACCAGCAGGTCATCATTATCTTTGGCAGAGAGTGCAGATCTTGGAGCAATGGAAAAGCAGAGCCGGAAATTAATCAGCTGATGAGTGATAATGCTGGGGACTCCATTGTGTACACTGATGGGTCTGTAGTGCGTGGTGAGAAATCAGGATGGGGCTTCTCTGCGAGAATAAAGGACAGGGTTGCTGCTGAACAGAGTGGAGCATACATGACAACAACCTCCATTATGAGAATGGAGGTAGAGGCAGTTACTGCAGCACTGAGGTGGCTGTCTGAAACTCCATCAACCCGGGAAGTTGTATTGTCAGACTCTCAAGCCGTGCTTCAGAACGTTCAGAATGGATGGCTGCGGCAGGAATGGAAAACATCAATAGAATCCTCAAGTTTTTAAGAACTGGTGTGGATCTACTGTCCTGGTCATCCAGGGGTACATGGCAATGAGAGAGCTGACAGACTGGCCTCGAGAGCACCCATAGTGGGGACACTAGACATGGATAAGGGAGAGATACTAAGGACAATTAATGATCGCCTGCAAGATAATGACACTGCAATGGATGTATCAACAAGGCTGAGACTGTTGGAGTTTGGCAGCAAATGTGGGACTAGCAGAGATGGACATGAGAAAGGACGCATCGTCGTATGTACAACCAGCTTGCTACAGGTACAATTAGCATTCATACTCTTCGACATTTTCTGAGGGAGACTGAGCACCTATTGGTTTGCCTGGAGTGCAGTGAGGTCAATTCTGATTAACAATAACAATAGTTATTATTAAAATCACTTTAATAACTATCATTTATTTAGTTCTTATTAAAATCATTTTAATAGCTTCCACCTATTTAATTATTATTAAAATCATTTTAATAACTTTCACCTACTTAGTTATTATTAAAATCATTTTAATAATTTTCATTGTTTAGTAGTTCTTATTAAAATTGTTTTAATAACTTTCACCTTTTTAGTTATTATTAAAATCATTTTAATAATTTTCATTATTTAGTTATTATTAGAATCGTTTAAATAACACGTAGCAGATCTTGTGCCAGCTGGAGGTCATCAAGGTTACACAGCCCTGGGAGGTCTTAACTCGCAAGGAAGACCACTACTGACCAACATGTATGGGGATATTTCAGCCCAAACAGCTGGAGCTGCTGTATGTTTCTTATGTAAATTTAGTTGTTTTTTTTTAAACAGTTTGTTGTGATTATGAGCATCTAGTAGCAGAGAAGTTAAGAGTGCTTGCTTTATGAGGCAAAGTCACCAGGTTTGAAATATGACTGTTATTCTCCAGTCTACCCAGCTGAAGAAAGAAAGAAAGAATATGCTTACTACTCCCTCAGGTATATCACACGAGGCAACCAATATGAAGAAAGCAGCTCATCATCTTCTCTTCTTCTTTGATCCTTATCCACCGAATGTCAAAGCGGTCAGTGGCCATCACGCCTGATGGCGTTTTGTAGGACAGCAACAAACTGCTTCCACTTTGCTCGGTCAGCGGCCATCCTTCGTGCAGTGCCCCAGCTCTGGCTCATTCTTTGCATCTTGACCTCCACAGTTCTCCGTCAATTTGTTTTTGGTCAGCCTCTCTTTCACTGTCCTTCAGGGGTCCATAGCATAGCTGTTCTTGTGATGGCAACGGGGTTCTTCTGAGGACATGCCTAACCCAACTCCAGCGTCTGCCAGCTATGATGGTGTGCATGTCCTCTTGTTTGTGCCTCATCATGTTAAAAAACAATTTGCGATGTAAACTACTGCTGCACATTAGTGCTTTGATGAAGGTGTCCTACAAGGGAACAGCTGCTGTGGTGGATTCATGCCTCCACAGGGAGCATAAAAGGAAAGTGAATGACTCTACAGAATTTATATGGAGTTTTCAGAAAGTATACGTTTTGGTTGTGATTGTTAAAAACAGAAACAAGAAGTTAGTGAAAAAGTGAAAGGTGCAATTTGTTTAGATGACTAGCTTTTTTTTTTTTTTTTTTGTTGTTGTTGTCATTTTGAATATTAGACTGCACAATGTGCATTTACTAGCAAATAAATATTTGTCTATTCGACATAATAATTAGTTGCTTATCCTTTGCAGGGTGTGGCAATCAACCCCAGCTTTTATTGGCTGTTTGTGATTTTTCTAGGCAATATTTTCATTCAGTAGTTTGCCATTGCTTTCTGAACGGTACGGCGCTTATACCATTGTTAAAAATCCACACAAAGCGATCTGCTACCAAACTGCCTGCAGCAGGTTTCGAACCTGGTATATCTGGATTATGCTATTCTACAACGTCAGTGAAATGAGCCACCAAATTTTAGGTTTTCAGCTGCAAATATGGTTTTTCTCTATTCCTGTCTGCTCTTGACTGTATTTGTCAAATTTTCTTGTGCCATATATTTTTGTCCACCAGTCTTCTTCTTCAAGATCATCTCTAGGTTTTGCATTTTCATTTGCTGTGCATATTTTTTTGCGTGCCTTTTTTGGCATATGAGCTGCATACAGACACACAAACTTTTACGTTTTATAAAATCGTATTAATTAATTTATTTTTAATTAATGCAATAAATATGATAACTTAAGATATAATAAAAGCCATACATCAATAGAATTTTTAATTTACAGGTATTCAGGTCTTTAACTTTTTATCCAAACACCCGAAAAACGAAATATTCTAAAATTTGAAAGTTTCTTTAAGGTTAAGCTACATTAGGCTACTTTTCAATCACAATTTGGACAGTTTTTGACTATTTTGGGTGGCTTTGTGTAATTTTTTTCTAACAGTTTGGGGCGAATTTGGGCTACATTTCAAACGTGATTTGATTGACATTTGAAAACTGCAAAAAATTTGGTGTCTGAAGCAAAGCAGTTCCTGATGATTTTTAATAAAAGGTTACAGACCTGTATAGAATAAATGATTAGGAAGGATGTTACCAATAAGCCAATGGCAACTGTTGGGTGTATTATCTACAGTTGTCATCATCATCATTAAAATCATTTCTCTATTTGGTACTTATGAAGCATGGAGCTGAGATGTGCTCTTTCAGCAATGGTTTCTGTAGCTATTTGTTTTACATGCTGAGGTCCCTAGCCCCATGCAGAGTCTCATGTTAGTCACCTCTTATGATATGCCTGAGGGATATCTACAGTTATAGACACAATAAATTTCCAAATTATAACCCATCCCATACATGCCAACTAGTACAGGTTACACATATTCTGTACAGGGTTTTTGCTTAATTATATATATATATATATATATATATATATATATATATATATATATATATATGTATATGTATATGTATATGTATATGTATATATATATATATATATATATATATATATATATATATATATATATATATATATATATATATATATATATATATATATATATATATATATATATATATATATGTATATGTATATATATATATATATATATACATATACATATACAGGGTGGCCCAAAAAAAGTGAGAACATCTCGTAGCAAAGGGTTATTTAATATAATTGAATTAATATAATGTTTTGTCATTTACAGTTGAATGCCAAGTAATTACGCTAATCAGAAAACATGTTCAATGTGTCCCCCCCTGCTTCTCAATGACTTTTTGTAAGCGTTGGCACCACTCGTTTATGCTTCTGTCAATAAAGCGCTGCCCTAGATTTCTCCATTCCTCGATTATTGCCAACTTGAGCTGCTCAACTGTGGTAAATTTTAGCCGACGGTAGTTCTTGCAATGCACCCCGTATGGCATAATCGACTGGGTTTAAATCAGGACTGTGCGGTGGCCACATGTTTGGCTCGATAAAGGTAACATTCTCCTGATGATGAAAGTTTATCGTATTTCTGGCTGTGTGTGATGGAGCTCCGTCCTGCTGTAACTATTTAAGCTATTATGGATACAGTTAAACAAATTTTGATGTAATTATATTACATTGTACGAGATGTTCTCACTTTTTTTGGGCCACCCTGTATATGATGTAGTGTTTGATGAGAGCGGCATCAGCAACTTCTATTTACTTCTTTCACCCTTCTGCTCCCAAAGAGCATAGACCTTCAACAAACCTATGCCAAGTCTTCCTGTCCCATGCCATCAACCCAAGGTCTTTCCATTACTCCTTCGCGCCCCCCCCCCCCCCCCATCATGTCTGTCTCCAGTTCTCTTTTCCAAGCGTTATTTGGTCTTCCTCTACCTCTCTTACCCTGGGGATTACAGAGTAGGGATCAACTGGAAATGCTGTCAACAGGTTTTCTCAATATGTGTCCTATCCATCTCCAGTGTCTTCTTCTCATCTTTTGTTCCACTGGCACTTGTCTGGTTCTTGTCATTAGTTCTACATTAGTGATCTTGTAATACCATTTCAATCCTTCTATTCTGTTCTAGCAAGTATCCATTTATGAAAGTCTATAGCTTTACTTCCATTTACTGGTTGTATGATTTTTTATTTATATTGGATGCATTTAAACTTAGTTCTTGCTTTCTTTGTCTTCTGTTTATGTTTATTCATCCCAGACAAACCCTTGTGGCGTTAACAAAGGCAATTTTTTCTCCTTTGACCAAGTTGGATGCATTACCTATTTTTTAAAACCCTGTCAATCTTCTCTTCGGTGTGTTTGCTTTTCTGATATTCTCCTTAATTTCCACTACAGTAACGCCTGTTGACACTGTGTGCTTCCAAATATGCCTGTTGATGGTGCTGGGAAAATAACATTTTACAAATTGGACTTAACTTTACAGACAAGAGGTGATTTGGCTTGTAGAAATTATGTAACATCGTATTCTGAACTATGTGCTTGTTTCTTACCAGGGTCATGGCAAGATTCATGTAATTCCATCAGCGGATCCAGGCTTAATTCCCTCACTTTATACTGGCCATCCATCGTATGCCTACCCACCCGACATTCCTTATGCTGAAATTCGGTCATATCCTGGAACAACTGGCTTCCCTACGAGAGTCAGTGCAACCACTGATTATCCAGGTGGAGCTCCACCTCTTGGCTACCATAGTGGAGCTCCAGCACCAACTGGATTTTATAATTTGGAAGAAGGCCGAATTGCATATTAGTGAACTGTATGAAACTTTTAAAAAAAATTGGAAACATAAATGTAAGGTTGTTTACTACATTAGAAAGGCAACCATTTTATTGAAACACAGTACTGGATGCCGGATGTTAATAAAAGCAAAGATGGCGGTATATTCAGGCCTAAAACCTTTTATCTGAACACTCAAAAACCAAAATATTATGAAAATCTAAAGTTTTTGGGGGCAACTTTTCTATCACAATTTGAATAACTTTTGACTATTTTGGGCTATTTTAGATCATAGTTTGGGCGACGGGCTATTATGGGCAAATTTGGGCTACTTTTGAATGCAATTTATGCAACATCTGAAAATCTAAAAATATGGTTTCCAAAACACAGCTGGATTTAAGATAAAATGTTAAAGAGCTGTACGTGTACTTATGGCATACTAATTTACCATTGTCAAAAACACTTCACAAAGTTTAACATGAGTTTATCATCATCATAACCCTTCAGTATAGTCCTTCAACAAACTCACACCAAGTCCTTCTCTCCTGTGCCATCTGCTGAAGGTCCAACCATGTCTTCTTTATCCCTTTTATTTGTGTCTCCAGTTATTTTCTCCATATTTTTAAAATCTTCCTCCTTATAGTGTTACATTTCTGCTACTACTTGTGCTATCTTTCCTTGTTCATTTTGCGTAGTTTCATTCCAGATGCAAAATCTGGAGATCTTCCGAGAAGAAATAAAACGAGAGTCTGCTGCCCAGATTTCTTTCAGCTTTCTCCGTGCTGCACCACAAATCTCCTTAATAGAGGACCTTCTGTCTTTGATGGCTGAGTGGTTAAACTATTTGTTGCTGCTGATATGTTAATACTTGTTGAAGTTTTGTAACATAAAGTTTCTAAGAACCGGGTAACCTGTACCATGTTCAACCCTCCTTAGTTGCCTTTTATGACATGGATGGTAGGTTAGTGTTGCCAGTTCTTTCCTCCCCTTTCAGGCCCCAGCAACACATGGGAGATCATCACTACATAACAACCACATAAATGGAACTCAAGAATAATTTATGTTGCCTTGTTATACTCTGAGATCTCATGGTAGAATATGTCAGCGTTCTTTCCTGTATAAATCTGTTTCAGAGCAGCTGCCATCTTTACGTCAAAGGTGAGCTGCAATTGGTATCCAGCACTTTATGTCTCTTGCCTTGATAATAAGCTCTTTTAGTTTCTTTATCCCATTTAACATTTTGACATTCCATATGCCTACTTTTAGATTACTCCTTCCAGTTTTATGTTGACGTTTTCAAAATGCTTTTTTTCAACAGACCTATGGAAGCTTTCTTTATAATGGACTGTCTTTCTCATTAGAGAAGTAACATTTTCCTTGTTCTTTTGTAAAGCTGATTCCCAGCTGTTTGTCTTTTATTAATTGATTTCTTCAAAATATATAGATGGTGAGCTCCCAATCTCTTCAATGGTAATCAGCTATTATCTTTTTTTATGTCACAATACACATCCAGGGTGCCACACACTTTGCTATATCACTTCATCAGCCACTGATCTTTTCAGATTCTTCCACCTCACTCACCATCTAAGGTATTAGGGGCTATCCATAAAAGATGTCCAGAGGAGAGGGGTATGTAAAAAGTGGACAACTGTGGACATGGGGGGGGGGGGGGGGGGGGGGGGGGGGGGGGGGTGGGGGGGGGGGGGGGGGGGGGGGGGGGGGGGGGGGGGGGGGGGGGGGAGAAAGGGATATTTAAGTATAAAGTGGACGTCAAATTCACAAACCACATGGCAACTCTCCTTCACATACAAATCTATCAAGAGTAACGAACTCACTTATCTTCAAAAGCTTCTTACTGTCCAGCTAAACCCAAATAAACGTTCTTCGGATTTTGTCCCTCTTGCCAGGCTTTCCAATCCTTCTAGACTCAAAATCTCTAATATGAAGAGGTTTTAACTTCTATGCTCCTGTTCTCTAGAACAAACAACCTTAGTATATTAACTCTCTTGGAACCGACATCACAATTATTGTGATTTCATAATTAGATTTTTAAGTTTTAAGTGTAAGAGGTCTGTGACTAAAAATGTAAGCTTATATGTTTAATTAAGACCAAATGGAGTGGATGTCCACAAGGGGGTCGGAAGGGGGTCGGAAGGGGGGGGAGGGGAAAGGGGGGGGGGTCAATCAAAACTGGACAGAGGTGGACATGGGGGAGGGGGGGGGGGGGGGAAAAAAATGACAGAATTTTGTGGATGTCTTTTATGGATGGCCCCTTATGCACTAGGGAGATGGGCACTCCCTCAAGTAGGATTCTCCCACTTCACTCATGTAGTTTAGCCTCTACATGAATATAAATTATTTGATTAAGAACAATGATAACAATTTACAAAAAACGTCAAACATATACAAAACACCAAAAAGACATCAAAACTTTAATTGGACATAATATAAAATTGGCACAAAACATCAAATACGTGTTACATGAAATACAGAAAAACATCAAGCACATACAGAAAAAATACATAGCAAATGAAACACACAAAATAGTAAAAACATATAAGGCATCAATAAATACATAAAATCACAAATGTCACATGGAAGATATTACATATAAATCGTTCAAGACACCAACAAGAACGTGTCAAGTATCTAGGGAACTAAAAATTCCTAGCAATAAGAAACTTCTTAGACATGTCTGCAAGACAATAATATAGAGCATTACTTACTAAAATGTAGGAAGTACGAACCAGAGAAAATCCCAATATTAGATTATTTATAGGCATGCCATTCATACATAACTGTGGAACAGGTGTTAAGAAAGGCATGCCTTGGGAACCCACACATGCCAGTTAGTACAGGTTACCCATTTTCTGTACAGGTTTTTTTTTTGTTTTCAGATTTGTACCGCTGTACATACTTTCTGGACGATGTTTTTTGCCTAATCATTAATATTATTGAATACCATAATTCCCGCCGTAAGTACTTCGGTCAGTCGGTCAGTCACATTTTGCACACCGTCATTTGCACACTTTTTCTATTTTCGAGAGAGTGCATTAACTTTCAACCACAGCTAAGGGGGTGCAACTGTGGTTGAAAGTTAGACAATAATTGTATTGTTTCCTCTTATATGTACTCTCCCGAAAATAGAAAAAGTTAATAAGTTTTAAGCCACAACAAGTATGAAGAATCTACCATTTTAGGACAAAGAAGGGAAAAAAGCGCACACCTAATCACACTCTGGAATGTTTCTTTACTCTGTTTACATTAATTGGACAAGAGGGATAATACCAAAAGTAATAATCTGCAGTTAAACATATTATCTGGAATGGTAGCCACTGTATATCATACAGTAATTTAAATTATAACCTATCTGAGGTTGAATGGGATATTTTCCTTCATAAATGTTTTCTTTTAGAAAAAATTTTTCACCACAGTATTCCTAAATATGGTATGATATTTCAATTGATAACATTACAGAATTATTGTTTTGTAAATTTTGGCTGAGCTTGTATTATTTCATATAACTTTGGTGCTTTTAAAAATTAATATTGAATACAGCCAAACACTTGGATATACATTTTATTTCGGAGATAAAAGAAAAAATGGCTTCATCTCCTTTTAAATTCGGCTTACGGTGTAGCATAAGGCTTCAACTATATTTAAGCCATTCTGGTTTTGTCCTCCCCCTGCTGTTCTTATTTCTGCCTCAAATTCTTTTTTTGGTTTGGTCTGGGATCTTTCCTCTGTTTCTTTTGTCTAAAACAAGGACTGACTCTAATCCTAAGTGATAGCTTCCACAGTGTATGGTCCATCCATCTCAGTTTTATCTTCACATCTTCTTCATCATCATCCCTATCACCTTTCAGCTCCCCAAGGAGCATAGGCTTTTAATACATTCATGCCAGTCCTCCTGTCCCATCCGTTTATGTTCTTTTCACAGCTTCTTTATCATTTTAATTTGCCTTCTTCTTCTTCTTCGTTCACCCTCACATGTCAACTTGAATAAGTTCAAAGAAAGCAGTGGTCAGCCTGAGGCTGTTGATATCTCCGTAGATTTTCTCCAGGAATGGTACTGGTGATGGCCATATGCGTTTTCTCTGTTCCTCATATGTTGGGCACCTTTGAAGCAGATGTTCGGCAGGTCATTTTATCGGTGCCACAGTCACACTCATCAGTAGTTCCTATCTTTAATTTGTTGAATAGAAGGTATCTCAATCTGTAATGACCTGTGCGAAGTCTGAAGATTACCACTTGTTCACTTCTGCTGAGCTGGTAATACAGATCATTTTTTGTGTGGCATCTCATTCTCTTCTCCGTGTGTTTTTTTGGTCTGCCTCAACCTCTCTTATCTTATCATCACCATCAGTACATTTCGGCTCCCCATCAAACACAGACCTTCAACAAACACATGCCAAAACCTCCTGTCCTATGCCATTTATTCAAGATCTTTCCATATCATCTTTATCCCTTGTCGTGTCTATCTCGTCATTGCATATAATGTTGCACTATTAATATTTTTTTTAGAAGTCTTCAGGCCATGTTATTAAAGAACTAGCCATAATGGAAATAAAGCTACTGTTTTATTTTATGCTTATATGAACATTTTCCATGTACATTGCTTCTTTTGTTTATAGTACTTGTATTTGTGTGAAAGGAGCATTTGTGTATGTTGATATTTTTGCATTTGTTTGATAAGGGAACAATATTTCTCAAGCAAATAACTTAACAGTGAAACTTCTCTGTTTCTTATGACAACTTCTAATTCACAGGAAGTGAAACACTTACTATTAAGAACACTTTCCCTCTTTCAAAATGACAATGTCATAGGACCATGTCATAAACATCAATACCTGTCAGCTCCCAATGGAACACAGGTCCTAAACAAACAAATTAAAAAAAAAAACACAAACTTTCCTGTCATGTGCCGTCTGTTCAAGGTCTTTTAGTGTCTTCTTTATTTCTTTTATGTTCTCTTCTCTCTCCACACCTAAGCCTACCTTGCCGTTGGTTGGAGAGCTTGAGTGCCCCAATGATCCCGGGAGCTATGCCGGCGGGAGTTTTACTCCTGGCAGGGGTCACCCAAGCTGGACAGGTCCTTGGTGAGGGGCCAGACAAAAGGGCTGTGGAGTTGGTGGAACCCTATAGGTGTAGATGCAGAACCCACCGGCGAGTGGTACATGCTCTGGTCTGCACCAATCCACCCCCACTTCATGGGTTAAATGCTTTCTTGCCTCATTCTTCACTGTTTGTCTCCTATCCAATAATCCCCATGGATGACGAAGAGATGCAGGCCAGCGGACATTGCACCTTTCACCCTCTGTGACAGCCTCCTAGGTGGCAGGAAATGCCAGATATACCATCACTGCAGAAGGGTTGGCAAAGCTGACTGAAGAATGATGAATTAGCTGACCCAGATGTATATGCTATCCTTCTGGCAGGACGTGACGATCCTGGGATACTGATACACTGGACTGCCTCCCTTCGGGGATACTGAAAAAATGCATCCATACCCCCCTGAAATCTTGAACATGCCTGATAAACTCTTTTTTAGGTCACCACGTTAATAAGGGCTTGATGAGATTAAGTGGTCAACTCAAACCCGGCATAGTGTTGGTCATATAGGTCACCTTAGTGACCTTGTCCTGGAACGTAATGAGGCCCCGACAAGAATGTATTGTTGACAATGAGTGTTAGTATGAGTGTCAACACGCGAATGCATAAATGGTTCTGTAGAGTTGACAAGTTGGTAATAATGCACTCATACCCTCACGGCTGGAAGTCAATGATAACTGGAACTACTGTAGACGTTTTAGACAGTTTAATGATACACACTCTGACAGCACGGTTGACAGTCATTGGAACAGGTTGACACAACAAATCATTGGATACTTGACAAATGGGTGGCAACAGCAATTTGGCAATCTCATAGCATGTAAATATAATCGGACGATAGGAGCAAATATATAGTTATGATAGTCTATCGTCTCATACCTCCACTGACTAGTCGCATCAGTTTGAGTTAACAATAATAATGGTCATCACAATGCTCCCTTACAGACCCTCTGCTGACTACGTCTTTCAGGCTAAGTCTTTTAGGCTTTAGCTTCAACAGGGTCTTTCTTTTAAGGTTGACAATCCCAAATAACAAAGGGTAGACTTCAATACAATGTAGGTCCTGGTATCGCCATCAGGTAATAAGATATCTCCGTTCTCCGACTGACAATTCAAACAGACCAACAGGGGAATTCAAAATGGCGCCAGTCCCAGTGAGCGGTGTTCATCCAAAAGATATCCTCACTACAAATGAAAGTTCCGTTCATTTGCTCATCTAATGTCTTTGGGTTTTCCATACCCATAAGGAATGTTACATATGTCCACTCATAGTGCTACTAGTACAGGAATCGTCTACATACGATCCATCAAATATATAGATAGATGATATAACATCTATGGCGTCGTTAGGCCTAGGTAAAGTTTTAGAAAATGTTTCTTCTTTACCTTAAGTTCAGGAAATACTAGTAACTAGCACACTAACATATATATTCTGGGAGAAGTATCGACCATCATAGTATACTGAGAGAAAACTCCTCTCTTCCCCAGAATCAATCACAATGACCAAAAACTTCGGACTCTCATATGTCCGACAGCCTTCAAGATCCGTCCGTCATCACGGAAGCCCCAACGACGACTCATCGTCTCATTGGGCATGCGCTAATGTTAACCTTTCAACTATATTCAAGTGGGGCAACTATATATTTTTTTTCACTCGAAGCAAAAAATGAGTATTCGTCCTTTGACTAGAGTTCTAATCTTAGACTCAAAATAATGATTCCCAGATATTTCCAAACATAACAAGTATACAAACAAATAAATATCTTCCTATATATATACATCTCTATCTTCATTGTCCCCAGTAATCTGTTGGTAACAGACTACCGCAACCCCCGGGAAAAAAAATGAATTTTTTTTTTTTCATCTGAGAGCAACATACAATAGGCTCACAACGCACGAATAATGTGCAGATAACTAATAAGAGTAATTTATAATGTCAAATTAAGGTAAAGTCATAGATCGACTCGTGAGAATATATCTCAACATCTCAGAGAAAGCATTTCTCTTAAGTATAAATATTTCCAGGGAGGTGCCACCAACGTATACCACAATGCTGGTAACACCACAATGCATATAACAATTTCATATTTCTAAAATCGGTGGTGTTGAAAACAAATTTTTAATCTTATCCAAAGAGGATTGGCATTCCTGTGACCAGTGGACCATATTAGGCGACCCTTTCTTTAGTAGTGTAGAAAGAGGTGCCATGATAGAGGATAGATTCGGAATAAATCTTCCATAAAATTGAATAAGACCTAAGAGACTTCGCACTTGCTTTTTAGTCTTAGGAATAGAGATGTTAAGTATCTTAGTTATATTATGGTCCTCTGTCTTTAGGAAACCATGACCGACTCGATGGCCTAGGAAAGAAATTTCGCTAAAACCAATGCAGGCTTTAGAAGGTTTCGCTGTCAGGTTATACTCGCGTAGAGTAGATAGTAATTCAACTAACCCTGAATAGTGATCTTCCCAAGTATCGCTGAAAAGACAGATGTCGTCTAGGTACGCAATGACATCTGACCGATAAGATAGGATTCGACGCATCATGCGTACGAATGTAGCTGGTGCGTTCATAAGGCCGAAAGGCATGAAATTCCATTGAAAAAGGCCTCTAGGTGTAAAAAAAGCAGTAAAAGTATTGGCGCGTTCAGATAAAGGAACTTGCCAATATCCTTTAGACAAGTCAAGTTTAGTGAAAAAATGAGATTTAGAAAGCCTAGTAAGTAGCTCTTCTAGTAAAGGCATAGGTTCAGCATCAAACTTTGTAACTTGATTCAATTTGCGATAGTCAACGCAAAGACGTATGTTATTGTCTTTTTTCCGAACAATAACCATCGGCGAAGAATATGCAGAAGTGGATGGTTCAATTATTTTTAAAACTATCATCTCATCCAACTCCTTCTCAACTTGTGATTGAAAATGTATAGGAATAGGATAAGGTCTGACTCTAATAGGATTATGGTCAGTTAGAATAATGTCATGTTCAATGACATGAGTTTGTCCAGGGATGTCAGTAAGGACATCCTGAAATGTTTGTAACATAACCGAAACTTGTCGCTGTTCTCCTAGAGATAAATCAGGAGAAACAGTAACATTTTTCCCATGATTCAATAGAATGAAGTGGAATCATCGGAAGCGGAAGATTAACATCCGAAAAACTTGTTTCCTCATCCTGTATTACGGACAGTGATGAGTAATGACCATGTTGGATTGGAGAATCGTCCGTTGCCTGGAAAATAGGCTGTAAATAATCTGGACGTTCATGGAATTCCGTAAGCATATTGATGTGGAAGGTTTTATGCTTTCCATCAATATCAACAATGTAGTCAACATCGGAAATTTTCGAGATCATATCGTACGGACCTTTCCAAGAAATAAGAAGTCTGTTTTCCCTACAAGGTAGTAAAACAAATGCTTTGTCACCAGGACAAAGTTGTCGTAAGGTTCTTTTCTTATTGGCAAATTGTCTTGCCTTCTGTTTAGCAAATTCAGAAGAAGAAGTTGCCAATTTGCATGCTTCGATAATCTTTTGTCTCAGCGCGATGACATATTCGTAAGAAGATTTTGTGTCATCGGTAATATTATCAGCGGTTATGAGATCATGAAGTAAAGACATAGGGCCGCGCGGTCGCGCGCCGAAGACAAGTTCAAAGGGAGAAAATCCTGTATGTTCATTGGGGACCTCTCTGTAAGCGAAGAGGGCCGCGGGTAAAACCCTGTCCCAATCTTGAGGATGATCCTCAGTTATCTTCCCTAGTAAGTTTTTGAGTGTTCTATTTAGCCGTTCGACCATCCCATTGGACATAGGATGATAGATACTACTCAAAGATCTATCTATCTGCAGAGTAGACATTACTTGAGACATGGTATCCGATATTAGTTGGGTGCCATGGTCTGATAATATCTCTCCGGGGAATCCCAGACGAGAAAATATAACCCAAAGAGCATCTGCAATGTCAGCAGTAGTAATGCTCTTCAGAGGAATAGCCTCTGGCCAACGTGTGCACATATCAACACGTCAAGATAAATTGATGTCCTCTAGCAGATTTGATCTTAAATGGACCAATGATGTCTATCGCCATTTTCTGAAATGGTCGAATAGGGATGTCTGCAGCCTGAATAGGTGCATCATGGCGTGGACCTTTGGATTTGACCTCTTGACATACTTTACAAGATCGACAATAAATCCGTATGTCTTTGTTCACAAAAGGCCAAAAAAAGCCGCAAGAACTCTTGACTTAGTACGGGAAAAACCCATATGTCCAGCACACTGAGAGTCGTGAGCGTGCTGCAAAATTTTAACTCTCAAATTCTTGGGAACAAGAATCTGAGAATGACTTGACTTAGTGGAGTCTTGCACCATACGTACAAGTACGCCATTCTTCATTGTAATCCAAGATTTACGTTTTGTATCTTTATTCGGATCACCTTTTGTTGCAAGAGTGAAGAATTTCTTTAGAGTCGGATCATCTTCTTGCTGTTTTATAAACGAGTCACGAGAAATTACCAAGGGATCATCTTGGTTATTGTTACGTACATTTATTACCTAAGGGGGTAGTCTTCGGTCCTGCCAAATGTACGCACCAGTTTTATGTAGTTATATTATTTGTGCGTTCGATTGATTCACGCACTGATGTGCACAAAGCAGTGAGTGTTGCTTTGGACGCACGTGTAACCTAGTTGAGGAGTTTGTGACGTCATGTTTTGAAGTGGAAACATGGAACTGGCTTGTGTCCATGATTGTAATTTTATATTGTGTATCCAATGGCATGTTGAAGGAAGCCATTTATTATTGTGATTTGTATTGGTCTTCAGGTCGAAGCCAATCGCAGTTATGTCACGTAAGTTATCGCCCACTTCTTATTTTAATGCTGCATAAAAAGGCCGCTCTACTACTAATCTAGCGGGAATTTTATCATTCCTAGAATGGATCTACAGAGTCGCTTGCCTTTTAGATTTGGATCGTAGACGGAGAATTCCTACGAGTAGAAGAAGTTATATTGATTACCTTATGCACATGTTTTAAATGCCGTACATGCTTCAATGCCAAAGTCGTGGCAGGGATGTAAAGAGAGGTTAGCCGATTCCGAACTCAATAGCTGAATAGATTGTTGTGGGTGTTGATAAGACTTAATCACTTGAGGAATAACTAAGAATGATCAGCAACTTCAAAGTATGACATTTTGTACCTATAACCTATAACTATGATCGTATCGTTTCTTCGTATGTGCCATGTCAATAAACTATATGTCCAGCAATCACTGACTTATGTACTGCCCAGTTTACCATCGAGTGATCAGTTCAAACACTACCTGTTGTAGTCCGTTTTACAGAACAGTTTGTTGACATTTTCGTTCAGTTTACCATTCGCGTTGTGAAGACCAACACCATTACCATAAACGGCTACAACAGTGATTGGTGCGCCAGCGTGGTTTGAAATTCAGTATTTCAACGGATCTTACTCAAGCAAATTAATCGTTTGAAAATAGAATGTGTACTTTCAAGGCGACATCATCGTCAAGTTGGAACTTGTTGTCAACATGAATCGTAATCAACTGACCGTTACAAGATTCTCAAGGTCATCTATCAACCTTCACTTCGGGTTGTACAGTGACTGACTGCCTTACTCATCTCTTCATCATTACTACGTGCGAGCTAGTTTGATATACGCAGAGCGAAGTATTGCATCCTCTAACGTACATACACGGGGACGAGGCACTTTGATTTTTACCTGCACGCGAGCTAAGTATAACTTGTATCCGTTATACACTTTATTACTATTAGCTGTGCCTTAATTGATTATGTCCACTTATATATTTTCCGTGTTATGTGTTATATGTTGTGTATTCTTCGCGGGAGGTTGGGAGGTAGATCTGACGAACGAGATCCATCTCGAAGTCAATTCGGGCTCTTCGTCAGACGTTCTGTAGGACATTATTTTGCAGACTTCCCACAGTGGAATGTTCCTACGCGTGAGCGTAGAAGGATTCTAGGTCCACTGTGTCTGGTGGTCTGTGACACCTGTCTGTTTTAGCTGTAGTGTCACGTTTACTTGTTGTTTTTGGTAGCTATTTTTACTTGTACCTTAGTTTCATAATGTATTTTGTATGTGATTATTGTCCATCTCACCTTTCCTGTCGTTTAGTTTTTTACAAAACCTATGTTTTTTACACTGTGTTGTCAATTGTCTTGTGCATTATTTAATCGCAGTTATCATCGTAATTCTTTACGACATTCCATTTTAGTTTCTCATTTTATTTTAATTGGATTTCTGCGAACGTCTTCGTTTGTTTTGAATATCTTGTCGTGTCATTATTGTGCTATTGTCTGTCACATTACTGCTTTCACACCATTACATGTTATAAATTACATTATTAATTATTAATATTATTGCCTATTATATAAATTGATTTTACCGTTCTAGAACAGGAACGAAGAACACTAGTTGTAGTAACACTTTTAAGTAGTATTATTACATAATAATATTGAAATGGCTACCTTAGACTATTTCATTAAGCAAGCAAAAGCTCTTCAGATGGCTCCTGATGAAGCAAAAACATTTGCACTTGCAGAATATAGGAAAGCTCAAGAAATAGAAGCCGAACAGAGAAAGTTAGAAACTTTAAGACTAGAAAAACTTCAATTTGAGGCAGATCAAAAACGGATTGAATCTGAGGAAAATGAGAAAAAAATGAGATTAACTGCTGAGGAGGATGAAAAGAAGAGGAAATTTATAGCTGAGGAAGAGGAGAAAAAAATGAGATTGGCCGCTGAATTAGAAGAGAAACGATTTCAGCGAGAAGCAGAACATAAGCAAAAGGAGTCTGAAGAAAGACTTAGAAAAGAAATGGAAGTTAAACACAAGGAAATGGAACAGAAACAAAAAGAAATAGAAGAAAGGAGATTAATAGCTGAACAAAACACAAAACGACTTCAGCTTGAGATGGAAGAGAATGAAAAAAAAAAACGACAGCATGAACTGAAATTAGCAGAGTCAGAATATGAGAGACTTAGGTTAACTCAGGAAGCTAATTCTCAGAGAACTTTTGAAAGCCACACTTCATCCAGACAGGATCATTTTAAGGAAATTCACCTTAAATTACCAAAATTTAATCCCCCGTCTGATGACGTAATATTCTTCCTAGATAGGTTTGAGGCCACTTGTGGGTCTTATAACGTGGATAAAGCTCTATACTGTACATATTTATCCAGATTACTTACAGGAGATGCATTAGCAGTTTATCATACCACCAGCATTGGTGAGAAAAATGACTACAATGCTCTTAGAGCAGCACTTCTGCAAAAATTTCAAATGACAGAAAACGAATATCGTTTGAGATTTCACACATTACTACCTCAATCTGCCAGAAATTTTAGTGATTTTCTGTCACAGATACGACTAACATTAGAAAGATGGATCGAATTATCCAAAATTGAAAAGTCGTATGAAGGTCTCTTTGATTTACTGATGCGCGATAAGGTACTTTCGTCGGTAAACCCTACATTTCTCGCATTTTTACACGAACGGAAACCTTTATCAATGAAAAACTTAGAAGAACATGCAAAAAACTTCTGCACTGCTCACCCAACCATGGATCTGAGTAATGCGCAGATTAAGAGTGAATTGCCTGTTGCTTTTGCAGCACAACAAAACAATTTTTCACGCAATCGTTCTTTTAGTGCTGATAGGTATGTCAATAAGGGAAATAATCATAATTTCAACAATGATAACTTTTACAAAGGGAAGCAATTTCAACAATCTGCTCCATTTAATGTTTCTTGGAACCAAACTCACAGATCGCGAGATTTTGGTAACAATTATTTTTAAAAATAATCAAGGACATTATAATAAACAAAACTGGAGATCAAGGTCTCAGGGTCCGCAAAACAGACAATTTTTTGGAAATAAACCATTTAACCAACATCATAACGATCATTCTACAAATTATCGGACTAATCCAAATTTTAACTCTAGCAGAAACGACAATTATGGCAATTTTAATGACAAAAATCACAATCGATCGCGCCGACGAGATAGATCGTCGAATAATACAGGTAGACATTCTAATGTTGCTTTTAATGATACACAGGCTAACATTGAACAGGGTAAAGTAGCTGAAACTCACAATGCTATGTCTTGTTCTCTAGATTGTTCCCAGGTGAAAGACTGTCCAGAATGCTCGACTCTTTTCCAGCCTAAGGCGATCACGACGCTGCGTTGCGGACATACCTTGCCTAGCCTGCCTGCAGTCTGTACAGCCACTGCTGCGTCAGTACACCAGGGACAGGGCTCTCTTAAGTTTCACAAGGGATTTGTCAATAATATTTCATGCTCTCTCCTATTTGACTCAGGTTGTACAACAATCGGTGTCCGGACTTCGCTGATCGACCCAAGTTGTGCCACGGGCCGGGTTGTCAAATGTGTAACATTTGGTGGCACAATTGAAACATTTCCCACTGCTATTATTGATCTTAACACTCCTTTCTTTACAGGAAAGATCCAAGCATGTCTTCTGCCTAACCCAATTTGTGATGTAATACTGGGTCGCATACATGGTATTAAAGAGTGTACACCTCAGCAAATAGCTGAATGGGAAGAGCGACATATTCAAACTGCAAATGCAGTAGTGACTAGAGCGCAAGCTACTAATATGTCGCATGATACACCTATTGAACCTACAGTTCATACCACTTGTGATGATGATGCTCCTATTTCACGGGAGTTGTTTGCAACATTGCAAAAGAATGATAATTCATTAAAAAAATTCTTTCAGTATGTTAACAAAAAGAATACAAGCAACAAACTTGCAAAATCTAGACATGACTTTATACTTAAAAATGGGATTTTGGTTAGAGTAATACGGGAAAAGGATTTATCCTTATGTTCTCAGATTCTTGTCCCATCCTGTATGAGATCTCGTATATTACGACATGCTCATGACTCGCAATGTGCGGGCCATATGGGTTTTTCGCGTACCAAATCCAGAGTGCTTTCGGCATTCTACTGGCCAGGCGTCCATAGAGATGTTACTCTATATTGTCGGTCCTGTTTGATATGTCAAGAAGTTAAGGTACGGGGTCCATTTCATGCGGCTCCTATTCAAGCTGCGGACATCCCGATTAGACCATTTGATAAAATGGCCATTGACATTATTGGTCCAATGCTTCCATCTGCTAGAGGGCATACGCATATTCTTACGTGCATTGATATGTGCACTCGTTGGCCTGAGGCCATCCCTCTCAAGAACACTTCATCTGCCAGTGTAGCAGAGGCATTGATGTTAATCTTCTCACGCATTGGTTTTCCACGGAAAATCTTGTCGGATCATGGGGTTCAGTTCATTTCTGAATCCATGTCTCAAGTTATGAAGACATTAGGTACAGACAGATCTCTTAGTTCTATTTATCATCCGATGTCAAATGGGTTAATTGAGCGTCTCAATAGGACACTCAAGCAGTTGTTGGGTAAGATGACTCAAGACCATCCCCAAGACTGGGATCGGGTCCTACCCGCTTGTCTCTTTGCGTATCGCGAGGTACAAAATCAAGCAACGGGGTTTTCTCCGTTCCAGCTTGTTTTTGGCATGCAACCACGCGGTCCGATGTCGTTAATCCACGACTTATTGGTGGATGAGAATATTGAAGAGGAAACTCAATCCTCTTATGAGTATGTGATCTCTCTTAGAAAGAAAATCATAGATGCTTGTAGACTAGCTACTGCATCATCCGAACATGCCAAAGAAAAAGCTCGTCTATCTGCAAACAAATATAGACGTCTTCGCCAGCTCATACCTGGTGATGAAGCTTTTGTATTACTCCCTGCGCATAACAATCGTCTTTTAATTACCTGGAGAGGTCCTTTCAGGATCATCTCAAGAATATCCGATGTCGACTACATCGTTGATGTTAATGGCAAACATAAAACCTTCCACATTAACATGTTGAAGGAATATTACTCACGTCCTGATTACTTACAGTCAGTGTTTCAGGCAACTGACGATCCTACACCACCTATTCAACACTATTCTAGTTTGTCAGTCATCCAAGAAGAGGAATCTTCTTTCGATGATGTACAACTACCAATACCAGTTGTACCACTCCATTCCACTGAGAAATGGAATGATGTTACTATCTCATCTACTCTTACTGATGATCAACGTCAGCAAGTCTCTAATATTCTACACACGTATGAGGATGTCCTCACTGACATCCCAGGTCATACGTCAGTCATCCAACATGACATTATTCTGACTGACGATACACCGATTCGAGTTCGCCCATATCCTATTCCTTTACACTTTCGTGATAAGGTTGATAAGGAATTGGATGATATGCTCCAATTAAATATAATTGAACCATCTTCATCACCATATTCTTCTTCTATGGTAATCATTAGGAAGAAAGACAACAATATACGTCTTTGCGTAGATTACAGGAAGTTAAACAAAGTTACAAAATTCGATGCGGAACCATTACCTCTTTTAGATGACTTATTGGAGAGATTATCTCATGCTACATTCTTTTTGAAATTTGACCTTTCAAAGGGTTATTGGCAAGTGCCATTAACCCCTAAAGCAAAGCCATTCACCGCTTTCTCGACACCACGGGGTCTTTTTCAATGGAATTTTATGCCTTTCGGGTTAATGAATGCGCCAGCTACCTTTGTACGCATGATGCGCCGCATATTGTCTCATCGTCCCGATGTCATTACTTATATAGATGACATCTGTCTTTTTAGTGACTCTTGGGATGAACATATTCAGGGTTTAAAATCTTTACTTTCTACCTTACAGGATTATAACTTAACAGCGAAACCTTCAAAGGCTTTTGTCGGTTTTCATGACATCTCATTTCTTGGTCACCGTATAGGTCGCGGTTTAATGTATACAGAAGACAGTAACGTCTCTAAAATTTTAAACATCTCAGCACCTAAGACAAAAAAAACAAGTGAGGTCACTCTTAGGACTAATACAGTTCTATTCTAAATTCATCCCTCATTTGTCTACTATAACTGCACCTCTTTCGTCTTTACTGAAGAAGGGCACACCTAATGTAATAAAGTGGTCGCAGGATCACCAAACGGCGTTAGACTATATAAAACAAATTTTTTCAAATAAGCCTTTTTTAAGGTTGCCTAACAAAGATCTCACCTTTGTTCTTCGCAGTGATGCTTCTTCCTACGCTATCGCGGCAGTTTTGATGCAGGAATACGGAGGCACCTTATTTCCCGTTATGTACGTATCCAGAAAGCTTACAACGAGCGAGATAAATTACTACTCCGTTCTAGACAAAGAGCTCCTTGCTCTTGTCTGGGCAATCACAAAACTGGATCGTTATCTCCTCGGATCACACTTTGTGGTGGAGTCTGACCAGAAAGCTCTTACCGCATTGAATACACGGAACGTTAAGTCATCAAAGTCAGCGCGTTACGCTATAGCTCTTCAACCGTTCCATTTTGAGATACGAGCTATTCCTGGAGTGCAGAATGTATTTGCAGACTGTCTTTCAAGATGCCCTAGTGAACTTGGTGAAACTAAACTACTTTTAGATGGAGAAACGTCCTCACCGAAACATGAATAACTTTGTACAGTGTCATTAATTGTACATCTGTGAAGACTATGTGTAGTTCTACAGTATTCGTATAAATATAACTTTCAGAATATAGTTACTCCTGGATTATAACATGACTTTTCTTGTGAAGTAACTTTTTGTTAGAACGGGAACAGTGATATTAAAGTAACATTTTTTTTTAGTATGGAAACATTGGAAAAAAGCAACAAATAGACATTCGTTAGTGTTATGGAACATATTACACTACATATCGTGTTCGTAAACTTATTTCGTGCATGGAACATTAGGAACATATTCTTGTTGACTCTAAATAGTTCTGAACGAATATTCACAATGACTGAAATTAGAATTACTTAGAATAAATTACTAGTTATTTATTTATGTGTAATTAAGTACTAGAATTAGATTAATTCAATTTAATCAATTTGATTGATTAGGAATCACACATCTACTAACTTTATTAGTGTCTCGCAATACGTGTATTCACGTATTCCACTACATGATATTTTACTTTTAGATAACTAGTCAAACTTACTAGTGCTAGATAACAGTAGGTGCGTTGCTTCTTAAAGTGTTTAATTTTGCATTGCTTCATTTTTGCACATTGTATTTCAAAATTTTCTGTTTCACTGATTCTTTTATCATTGATTATCATCAGTGTTGCTGTTCATTTTCATTTTTTGAAATCATATGTTTCGATTTTCTTTTGAAAAACTTAGTTGAATTTTATTATCATCTTTTTTGTTGATTCTTCATTTTCATTTTTTCAACTTCTTTTTACTTCGAATATTACCACATCGTTCCAAAGTAGGTCGATGGTGGATGTGTGCTTTAATGCATACTGTCATTTAGTTATATTAATTTCAAGTCAATTTTCTCTTCTTAATATGATAATTTTATGCATGTCATAAATCTTGTTGTAGTTTTGACTCACCTCTCTCGAGTAATTAGTTCGAAAAAAATTAATGGGATTAATTTTTTTAAGGGGAGGTAATAAGGGAGCTGTTACGTACATTTATTACCTAAGGGGGTAGTCTTCGGTCCTGCCAAATGTACGCACCAGTTTTATGTAGTTATATTATTTGTGCGTTCGATTGATTCACGCACTGACGTGCACAAAGCAGTGAGTGTTGCTTTGGACGCACGTGTAACCTAGTTGAGGAGTTTGTGACGTCATGTTTTGAAGTGGAAACATGGAACTGGCTTGTGTCCATGATTGTAATTTTATATTGTGTATCCAATGGCATGTTGAAGGAAGCCATTTATTATTGTGATTTGTATTGGTCTTCAGGTCGAAGCCAATCGCAGTTATGTCACGTAAGTTATCGCCCACTTCTTATTTTAATGCTGCATAAAAAGGCCGCTCTACTACTAATCTAGCGGGAATTTTATCATTCCTAGAATGGATCTACAGAGTCGCTTGCCTTTTAGATTTGGATCGTAGACGGAGAATTCCTACGAGTAGAAGAAGTTATATTGATTACCTTATGCACATGTTTTAAATGCCGTACATGCTTCAATGCCAAAGTCGTGGCAGGGATGTAAAGAGAGGTTAGCCGATTCCGAACTCAATAGCTGAATAGATTGTTGTGGGTGTTGATAAGACTTAATCACTTGAGGAATAACTAAGAATGATCAGCAACTTCAAAGTATGACATTTTGTACCTATAACCTATAACTATGATCGTATCGTTTCTTCGTATGTGCCATGTCAATAAACTATATGTCCAGCAATCACTGACTTATGTACTGCCCAGTTTACCATCGAGTGATCAGTTCAAACACTACCTGTTGTAGTCCGTTTTACAGAACAGTTTGTTGACATTTTCGTTCAGTTTACCATTCGCGTTGTGAAGACCAACACCATTACCATAAACGGCTACAACAGTGATGCACTTCATTATCTTCAGTAGATGAAGTTTGAGGCATATTAAGAGCTTGAGCTCTAGTGACTACAGCATTAGCAGTTTGCATATTTTGTTTTTCCCAAACGGAAATTTGTTGTGGAGTGCATTCTTTGACTCCGTGAATACGACCGATGATAAGATCAGCGATCGGATTCGGCAGAAGACATGCGTGTACATCTCCCGTAAAGAAAGGAGTAGCAATCTTAATGATAGCAGTAGAGTATTTCTCTAAGGTGCCGCCAAATGTTACACATTTGACTACTTTTCCGGTGGCACGAGAAGGATCTACAAGTGATTGCCTAACACCAATTGTGGTGCATCCAGAATAAAAAAGAACTGTGACTGGATTGTCATTTACTAAACCTTTATGTAAGACAAGAGAACCTCTTCCATCATGCGCGACTGACGCAGGAAGAGCGGGAAGAGGATGGCCACAACTTAAAGTGGACACCGTAGTTGGTTCAAATAATGTTTTGCATTGGGGGCACTGAGATGCTCTCCCAAAATCAAAAGTGGAACATGCCATATTATTAGCGTCATTATTATCTTTAGTCTGTTTATAGGCTTCATGTGACTCTTGCTGTGCAGAGTTTGCCTGATAATGTGATTTATGTTTTTTGTATTGTGATCTACCTCGATTATTATTGCCTCTGTAATCATTATTATTTCCTCTATTGTAACCCCTATTTGGGTTTGAGTCATAGTTCTCATGGTTACCATTATCATATTCGTTATAATGAGTATCTCTATAACTATGATCTTGTTGTCTCCATGATGGATGACTTGGATAGTTCCTATAATGACTTCCTCTGCGGAAATTCCTATAATTATGACCACCCCTGTATCGAGGGCTGTCGGCTCGTCTCCAGTTCTTCGCAGAAGAACCCTGAAATGATTGGTTACCTTGGTTTTGATAACTATTATGGTTACCCTTTTTATCAAACCTGTTTTGTGGTCCCTGAAATTTGTGTGAATAATTAGGGTTGTATGGTGTTGCTGAAGCAACTGGCATACTTTCCTTAACCTTAGCATTGCTAAAAGCTACGTCCGGATGTGCCGTGACGTATTGGGTACAATATTCTTCCATTTCTTTTAGTGTCTTGGGTTTACGCTCATGTAGGAATTCAAGGAATGGTTTATTTACACTTGACATAATCTTGTCTCTGAGCAACAAGTCCATACGTGCTTCATATGTCTTTTCTGTTTTGGACAGCTCAATCCAACGATTAAATGTAAGACGTGTCCTTGCAATGAATTCTGAGAATTCTACTCCTGATTCAGGTACCATTTTCTTAAACAAAAGACGGTAACCTTCCTCTGTTAATTGATATTTTTTCAATAAAGCTGCCCTAATAACATCATAATTATCCTTGTCAGTCTCTTCAACCAAACTTAAACTAGTCAGAGAATCACCTTTCAAATTTTCTGATAACTGGTTAGCATATTGTGATTTATCCACATTATGAGCTCGACAAGAGCGTTCAAATCTATCCAGCCAGAATGTTATGTCATCACTGGAAGGATTGAACGCTGGTACCTTGACCTTGTAAGTAAAAGGTTTACCACTATTACCATTTGACTGATTAGCAATACCCATATTTGTCAATTTTAATTTTTCTAACTCAAATGCTAACAGTTTTTCTTCATGTTCCCTTTTTGCTTTTCTCTCCTCGGCTTCAGCTTCTCTGTCTAATCTCTTTTGTTCAGCCTCAGCTTCTAATCTTTTATTTTCAGATTCTCTCTGTAATCTTTTTTCTTGAGCCTCAGCTTCTAATCTCTTTTGTTCAGCCTCTCTTTCTAATCTCTTTTGTTCAGCCTCTCTTTCTAATCTCTTTTGTTCAGCCTCAGCTTCTCTTTCTAATCTTTTTTGTTCAGCTTCTCTGTCTAATCTCTTTTGTTCAGCTTCTGCTTCTCTTTCTAATCTTTTTTGTTCAGCTGCTGCTTCTCTTTCTAATCTTTTTTCTTCCATCTGGAATCTTCTTTCCTCCACCTGCATCTGCAAGTTCTTTTGCTCAGTCTCAGCTTTCAGTTTATCAATTTCCAATTTTTGTGTTTTTTCATATTGACTGGTAGCGTACTCTTCCAACTTATCTCCAGTCTTGCCTAGGGATTTCCCTTGCTCAATAAAGTAATCTAAAGTCGACATAATGTATACTAATATGTGACTAGATACCTGAAATAGCAATAATGAAATCTATCTCCAAATAAATGGAATAATCAGCTCCCTTTATCCCAATCTCTGTGAGAAACAAGCCTTTAAATAAGGTCTTGTATAATCAACTGTGTACCTCTAATAACAGCAATTAATCATCAGTTGATTCTTTCTAATAAGTTCACTACACAGCTAGTAGTGTATGATCAAGTATATTTTATAGTATATGTCAACCAACAACATAAACAAAAGACAATCAAGAAAGACAATACGAAAACATTCGCAGAAATCAAATAAGTTAAATAGAGAAACAGAAGAAAATAATCACAGAGCCTGTGATGATATCTTCTTCTTCTTCTTTGATCCATAACCGTCAACCGTCAAAGCAGTCAGCGGCCATCACGCCTGGTGGCGTCTTGTAGGGCAGCAACAAATTGATTCCACTTTGCTCGGTCGGCGGCCATCCTTCGTACAGTGCCCCAACTGTGGTTCATTCTTTGCATCTCAGCTTCCACAGTTCTCCGCCAAGTTGTTTTTGGTCGGCCTCTCTTTCGCTTTCCCTCGGGGGTCCATAGCATAGCTGTTCTTGTGATGGTATCAGGGTCCCTTCTGAGGACATGGCCAACCCAACTCCAGCGTCTGCCAGCTATGATGGTGTGCATGTCCTCCTGGTTACTCCGAATAAGTAGTTCTTGATTGCTGATGGTGTTTGGCCAAAAGATTCGGAGAATTTTCCTTAGGCAGATTGTGTGGAAGGAGGACAGTTTCGACATTTCCTTCTCTGTTACTCTCCAACATTCCGCACCATAGAGAAGCACAGAAAGTACACAGCTCTCATACAGTCTTAATTTAGTGTTTGTGCTGTACTGGGAAGACTTCCAAATGTTGTTGAGAACAGCAAAGGCTGTTCTCGCTTTATTCATTCTGTTGTTAATGTCCTTGCTTGTTCCGCCGTCAGGTGTTACTATGCTTCCTAGGTAAGTAAATGTGTCTGTCTGTTCTAACTTCTGGTTCCTTACTGTTATTGGCTCAGGATTGCCCACATTTAGTGTCATGACCTCTGTCTTCTTCAAATTGATGTTCAGGCCAACCTGCTGGCCATACTTATTCAGTCTATCGGTTTTGTCTTGAATGTGTTGGTGTGAATGCACGAGTAGTGCAATGTCATCTGCATATTCCAAATCTTCCAGTGTAGAAAACGTTGTCCATCTAATTTCTCTTGGACTACCCTCTGTTGTCTGGCGCATCACCCAATCTATGACTGTCAAAAATAATGTTGTTGATAAGGGGCATCCCTGTCGTACTCCTGTTTTCACTTCAAAAGTTACATTACTCGATCCAACACTGCACGTAAAGTTAGAATAGAGGCTTTTTATAATGGAAACAATGCGGCTGGGAATTCCATAAGCCCTCAGAATTTTCCATAGGCTGTCCCTGTGTATGCTGTCGAAAGCCTTTTCAAAATCAACAAAGTTAATGTACAGCTGTCTCTGCCATTCTGATATGAGATTATCAAAAGCCAGGAAAGAACAGAGACCGATGATGTTGACCAGAGATTCAACACCATCTCAACAATATACAAAGAAAGCAGCAAGTCATGCTTGGGATTCCAGGAAAGAAAGAGCCAAGACTGGATAACACCAGAAACGCTTAACACCATAGCGAAGAGAAAGGAAATGAAAAGGAAGAAAACAGAAGCTAAGTCTCACAGGTTAAAGGCAATATATAGTGAACAGTACAGTCAGCTGGACAAGGAAGTAAAACGTCAAACCCGTGATGATATCTGCGCCGTAATAAACAAAACAAATAACGCCACAGTGTATAAATATAAAGTTGTATAGAACTGAATTATAGGAAAGATGAGACCTACAAATACAAACAAACCAAAACAAAACTAAAGAACAGAAAAAATATCACAAAAACAACGATAAGCACAGTCTTCACAGCTAACAAAAAATAGCAACAGATGTTGCATGCAAATTTTCAATTAAGAAAATTGCCCCCTACAGAACACTAATATAGGACCTATATGACTTGGTATACCCTATATTAGTCACCTCACCAACCGCCCACAGACATATACACAACACTATAACATGTAAACATTAAACATAAATACATATATGTCATATAAATGCAATGTAATGTGTTGCAGATAGAAGGCTCAGTTATAATAGTACCGTATTATGGGTCAGTTTCCAATCAAAATAAACTGCCACTTTAATAAATCATATTTCTGTCTTAAACTATTACAAAGTTCAACAATATGTAGCAGAACACAAGAAGATCCACCGTTGACGTGTAAGACCTCTCAGTTCCATAGCACTTCTTGCTAACACAGTTAATTCTTGTAAACAAACCTGCTGTGTAACGCTGTCTGTTCTATCAGAAATGTCAACAAACGCTGACCTAGATACCGTATACGCTGACAGGACAGGTGACGCTGACATCGACTGTAGAGTTGTACCGCTGGTGTTCATGTGTGTCGTAACAGGCCACAGGAAACGGTCTGGTCCCAGTAGCTGACTTCTCAAAATGTTCACTGTGCAGGTTGACCCAAAAAGCTGGCCTACCACGTTGATAATTGAAGATCTGTAACGTTTCCAGTTTAATAGGGGACACCTTGACAGCACGGTTGACAGTCATTGGAACAGGTTGACACAACAAATCATTGGATACTTGACAAATGGGTGGCAACAGCAATTTGGCAATCTCATAGCATGTAAATATAATCGGACGATAGGAGCAAATATATAGTTATGATAGTCTATCGTCTCATACCTCCACTGACTAGTCGCATCAGTTTGAGTTAACAATAATAATGGTCATCACAATGCTCCCTTACAGACCCTCTGCTGACTACGTCTTTCAGGCTAAGTCTTTTAGGCTTTAGCTTCAACAGGGTCTTTCTTTTAAGGTTGACAATCTCAAATAACAAAGGGTAGACTTCAATACAATGTAGGTCCTGGTATCGCCATCAGGTAATAAGATATCTCCGTTCTCCGATTGACAGTTCAAACAGACCAACAGTGGGATTCAAAATGGCGCCGGTCCCAGTGAGCGGTGTTCATCCAAAAGATATCCTCACTACAAATGAAAGTTCCGTTCATTTGCTCATCTAATGTCTTTGGGTTTTCCATACCCATAAGGAATGTTACATATGTCCACTCATAGTGCTGCTAGTACAGGAATCGTCTACATACGATCCATCAAATATATAGATAGATGATATAACATCTATGGCGTCGTTAGGCCTAGGTAAAGTTTTAGAAAATGTTTCTTCTTTACCTTAAGTTCAGGAAATACTAGTAACTAGCACACTAACATATATATTCTGGGAGAAGTATCGACCATCATAGTATACTGAGAGAAAACTCCTCTCTTCCCCAGAATCAATCACAATGACCAAAAACTTCGGACTCTCATATGTCCGACAGCCTTCAAGATCCGTCCGTCATCACCGAAGCCCCAACGACGACTCATCGTCTCATTGGGCATGCGCTAATGTTAACCTTTCAACTATATTCAAGTGGGGCGACTATATATTTACTTTCACTCGAAGCAAAAAATGAGTATTCGCCCTTTGACTAGAGTTCTAATCTTAGACTCAAAATAATGATTCCCAGATATTTCCAAACATAACAAGTATACAAACAAATAAATATCTTCCTATATATATATACATCTCTATCTTCATTGTCCCCAGTAATCTGTTGGTAACAATGCCTCAAAGACAACAGACTCTATACGAGCTCGGGTGTTGCCTCGGTTATCAAGGCCCGCGCTGCCCTTCGGTACCTGGGGAGGGCTGTGAAAAGTATACAACCAGTAATATATATATAACACAGACTCACTACGCATCCTCCAAACTCAACATATCAGGAATCCGAAACAAAAAACTAGAACTAACTAAGCTTCTACTGGACCTAGAAATCCATGTTGCAGTTATCCAAGAAGCAATGCTACCAAAAGACACCTCCTTCCATATCACAGGCTATACAGTGTACCAGTGCAAGTATATAAAATGTCAAGGATTAGTGACACTTATCCGGAATGATACACAGGCTGAGGTTTCCGCTCTTGAAACCAATGACGAAACAGATCTTCAGGAAGTGATTGTCTGGAGTGGTGGAAAGCCATTGAAAATCATTAACATTTACAACCCGCCAAAAACACACCTTGCTCTGAAGCCTTTCCAGATCACGGACTTGAGGAGAATGATCATTGATGGTGACATGAATGGTCATTCACCTCTGTGGGGCTACACAGACAGGAACCCAACAGGAATAGCTATAGAAGAACTCACTAACACAACCACACTCATCCTACTGCAGAATGCTCACAGCCCACCGACATTGCTCCACCGCGCCAGTGGAACAAAAAGCAGGCCAGATCATACCCTAGTAACAGCAGATATCCATCCACATTGCTCAGTTAGAGTGCTCGACGACATCGGAAGTGACCACAGACCCATCCTCCTTGAGATCACAAACACCAGGGAAATAAAAAGAAATTGCTTAACATCACCTCCATGGAACTACAAAAAGGCAGACTGGCATTTCTTCAGGAGACAAGTACGACAACGATTCGAGGCCATCGACATGACGCTGGACATAGACAAGGTATATAGCAAAATCACCACAGCACTACTGCAGTCTGCAAAAGAAGCCATTCCACGAGGATGTAGGAGAAAGTTTAAACCTTACTGGAGTACAGAACTGGAGGCCGCTGTAAACGAGAGGAAAAAAGCAAGACGGCAAGCTGAGAAACATCCAACCCCCGCCAACATGGCAAATTATAACCGTCTAACTGCAAAAGTTAAACGTCTGAGCAAACAAGCAAAAAGAGAAACATGGGCTAAGAAATGTGGAGAGTAAAACTTGCGGAAAGACAGAAAGAAAGCATGGTGCCTCATATCAAATCTCTCAGGAATTAAAAGAAAGAAAAACCCTGAACCCATCATTACAAGCACTGAACCGCTAACAAGGGATGCACAGAAAGCAGAAGCCTTCAATAAGTACTTTGCCAAAGTAAACAAAAAACAACCACGCAAGAGACTGTAATATAATACATTAATAATACGAACCACACATTGTAATATATGCGAATCTACACATGTACGATATTCTGTAATTAAACATGGCTACAAACTGAACATGCTTTTACTGAGTGCCTTCTGAAACATGTGTGTGCTTGTGTAGATGACGAGGTAATGCTTATATACATACATCATAACATTACATGGTGGCAGCGGTCGATACCGGACTGACGCAAAAAACAGCTACACGATAACACGTGAGTACAGTATTCGGCTAATTTTCGTCATCGAGGTCAGCCATGGCGGCGAAACAATATCGCAACGCACCGCAAATGAGATTCGCCGGTAAAGATGATAAGAGTGAAGCTTTCTTGTTATGGCGCCAACGCATAGGTCTATATTCCAAGACCACTGGTCTGGAAGGACAAACCCTAACTCCATATATCCTAGAAGCATTGGACGACGAAGGTTTGAAAATTTACAACAGTTTTGCTACCGCCATGCCTGTGGAGTCGGCGACAGACCCCGCAGCCATATTGGACGAATTTGAAAAAACGTCTGATAATAAAGCACACGAACTTTAGAGCGGCAAGATTAGAACTTCACCACCTGCGACAGAAACCTGGTGAAAGTCTAGATGATTTTTTCACTCGCATCAAAGAGAAAACAAGTGTATGCAAATTTAACAAAGAAGAAGAAAAAGAGCGAATTATCGAACAGATCCTTCTCAGCACACCAATGCCAGAGTTCCAGAAATGGATACTGAGCCAGAGTGATACACTAACTTTACAACAACTTCTGGATGAAGGCAGGAAACACGAGGCACAAGCACTAAACATTAAACAAATTCAGCAAGGTACAGTAACAGCCCAGGTGGATGCAGTAAAAAGCTATAAACCCAAACAAAATAAAGCAACCGGTTCGAAGCAACAAGAAAAACACAACACAAGCAGAGGTGCTATGTGTAAATGTTGTGGCTTAAACCACATACAAAACCACTGTCCAGCTAAAGACTCTACATGTCATTACTGCAGAAAGAGGGGCCACTGGATAAAATTATGTTTCAAGAGGAAACAAGACAGTGCTCAACACAACCTTCACAGCAGAGAGTCATCAAAACAAACACACTTTATGATGACTGAGGACCTTGACTCCAGTGAAGAAAGTGATCCTTCCACATTTGATACTGTGAAGATACTAACTTTCAGTAATGAACCAAAGAGAACGCAGGCTTTCTGCAAGGTACAATTCCGAATACCAGGAATTAAAAGGCACAAAGAAAGATATATTCGGTTCAAGATAGACACAGGTGCCCAAGGTAACACTCTACCCTTAAGAATATTCAGACAGATCATGCCTGACAAGGTGGATGAGCAAGGATTTCCCACAAGGGATGTAAAAAGTAGGAGTGGCAGGACAAAGCTAAGAGCTTACAATGGAACAAGTATAGACTGTTTCGGAGCAGTAACACTTGAATGTTTATACAGAGACTCTGAATGGACATCGTCAACGTTTTACTTGGTAGATGTTGAAGGACCTGCAATTTTGGGTTTACCAATGTGCGAAAAGCTGAGTGTGGTAACTATTAACAACATTAAAGCTGACAAAAAAGAACATCTTACTCTACACGTCACTGGAGTACATGACCTTAAACAGCGATTCCCAGAACGGTTCGACAGAATAGGCAAACTTCCAGGAAAGGCAAGATTCTTTTTAAAAGACAACGCTGAGCCAAAGATAGACCCACCTAGAAAGTATCCTATACATGTTAAACAGAAACTTGCCACAGAACTAGAAAAGATGGTGCAGAATGATGTTATTAGAAAGGTTGAAGAGCATTCTGATTGGTGTAGTAGTATCACAACCGTTCTGAAGCAGGATGGTTCTCTTCGGGTTTGCCTTGACCCAAAACACTTAAACAACAGTCTAAAGCGCTGTCCACACAAAATGCATACAGTGGAAGAGATAACTCACAGATTCCACAATGCCAAATATTTTTCTAAACTAGATGCTGTACACGGATACTGGAGTGTTGAGATAGCAGAGGAAAGTCAACTCCTTACAACTTTTCGAACACCATTCGGCAGATATTGTTTCAAGAGACTCCCATTTGGTTTGAATGTATCACAAGACATCTTTCAACAGAAGATTGACAACATTGTTGAGCAATGTTCTGGTACAGTGGCTATTGCGGATGACATTGTAGTCTGCGGCAGGTCAGAACAAGAACACGACCGTAACTTGATTAACTTGATGCATGTAGCACAGGCCAATGGGCTAACATTCAACAGCAAAAAGTGTACAATTAAGGCAACGGAGATACAATTTTTTGGATTGCTGTACACCCAGAATGGTGTAAAACCAGACCCTAAAAAGGTTGAAGATATTCATGACATGCCAACACCAGCTACAAAGAAGGAACTGCAACAATTCTTAGGTGCTGTCAATTTCCTAGCACAATTCATACCAAATTTGTCAGCTGCTGCAGAACCTTTGCGATCTCTACTACAGAATGAAACTCCGTATGAATGGTCAGAAGACTACCAACACATATTCAACCACTTGAAGACCCTCATATCATCTGATGCATGCTTGAAATACTATGACATGCAAGCACCAACTTTTCTCATGGTTGATTCCAGTCTGAAAGGCCTAGGAGCAGCACTTTTGCAACCAGACAAAAATCCTGAAGGACACTATGCCAAAGAACTTCGTCCTGTAGCTTACGCAAGCAAATCATTAAGTTCTGGCGAAAAGAAACTTGCAAACATTGAAAGAGAAATGCTAGCTGTACGTTTTGGAATCAAACGCTTCCACACATTTCTTTTCAACCGCCCATTTACAATTCTCTCAGATCACAAGCCACTTGAGATGATTCATAAAAAAACCAATAGCTTCAGCACCACCACGACTACAAGCTCTGTTATTGGAAACACAAGGTTATGATTTTAATATTCAGTATATCCCAGGAGAGGATATAGGTCTTGCAGATGCTCTCAGCAGACTACCAAACCCCAACAAGACAACAGATCTTACCCCAAACATCAAAGTTGATTTTGTCAAGTTTAGCGATAATCGGCTTGAACACATCAGAGAAGACACAATGAGAGATCCTATCCTTAACTCTCTCAAAGAACTGATATACCATGGATGGCCAAGCTCTATCAGGGAAGTTCCAACACACATCCGTCCATACTACTCGATGAGGGACGAGTTAAGCATCGAAGATGGTCTGATCCTTAAAGGAGATCGCATTGTTGTACCAGAAACACAACGCGATATCATCCTTAAACAGCTCCATAATAGTCACCTTGGTATTGTGAAGACACAACTGAGAGCAAAGAAAGATGTTTACTGGCCACAGATAAACAAGGACATAGAAACACTATGTAAAAACTGTTCAATTTGCCAAGAACATGCAAATAGGCAGTGCAGAGAACCTCTCATACCATCAGACATACCATTGAGCCCTTGGAGCATTATAGGAACTGATATTTTCTCAATCGACAATAATGACTATCTTATTATTGCTGATTACTACAGCAAATTTCCCATCATTGAGAAACTTCCACAACCCTCACCATCAGCTGTTATTGCAGACATTACAAAGAAGTATTGCAGCATGTTTGGCATCCCAGATGAAATTAGATCAGACAACGGTCCACATTTCTCAGGTCAAGCATACAGAAACTTCACTAAGGACTGGAAGATCAAACACACAACATCATCACCTAGATACCCTAAATCTAATGGTTTCATTGAGAGACAGATACAAACTATCAAGTCAATCATGAAGAAAACAAGAACAGAGGATGTACACCTAGCACTCTTGAGATCGAGAACAACACCGGTAGACAGTAAGATCGACAGTCCAGCAGAACTTATGTTTGATAGAAGAATTAAAGACCTCCTACCATCTAAGGTCCACTTCCGTCCACAACATAGAGACAGCACATATGATCAACTTCAGCATCGTCAGCAAGTTCAGAAATCCAACTATGACAAATGTGCTAAAGACTTACCACCATTATATCCTGGTCAGCATGTGACTACCTACAACCACAACAATGACACATGGTCAAAAGCAACAATCATTGCACACATTTTTTTTTTCAAAAAAGGGGGGATGTAATATAATACATTAATAATACGAACCACACATTGTAATATATGCGAATCTACACATGTACGATATTCTGTAAATAAACATGGCTACAAACTGAACATGCTTTTACTGAGTGCCTTCTGAAACATGTGTGTGCTTGTGTAGATGACGAGGTAATGCTTATATACATACATCATAACATTACAGAGACTTGACAGTGCTATCAGATCACTCACAAAAATGATGGAGAAACAACCAACAGCTAGCTGTGAGGTCTTTGAAAAGAACTTCACTCTTTCAGAACTCAAGATAGCCCTAAACAAATGCAAGAAAGGAAAAGCTGCTGGACCTGATCGGCTCCCTAACGAGATGATCTCAAATCTCTCAAATTATGAACTCTCCACCATCCATGACCTCATTAACAAGACCTGAGAGAAGGCAAGTTACCAACAGACTGGAGAAAAGCCAATATCGTCCCAGTCCTTAGGAAGGACAAACCATCCAATAAAGTAACAAGCTATCGACCGATCTCCTTGACATCAAACCTAGGCAAGATCACTGAAAGGATGATAAATGAAAAGCTATATTGGTGGCTAGAAAGCTATAAGATCTTAAATACCAATCAATCAGGTTTTAGAAGAAACAAACAGACAATGGATCAGTTGATACGATTCACCCAAGAGATAGGTGATGCCTTCCAAGACAAAAAAAAAATGTGCTAGCAACATTTATTGATCTTAGACAAGCCTATGATCGAGTCTGGAGGATAGGCCTCCTCTTCAAAATGCGAAGAATGGGAATATCAGGGCGAATGTACAACTGGCTAAAAGGTTTCTTCATCAACAGAACAATCCAAACAACATTCAGTGGAACAACATCAAAACAAAGGACCCTGGAGGAAGGACTGCCTCAGGGATCAGCACTAAGTTGTACACTGTTTCTTATATTTATAAATGACCTCCCAGATGTCATCACCTGCCAAAAAGCACTATTTGCTGATGACCTAGTCATCTGGACAAAAGGAAAATACCTCCAAACCATCACCAAAAATATGAACAATAACCTGACAACCATCTCTGCATACTGCCAGTTCTGGAAACTTGAAATCAATGTAGAGAAAACTGTGTATGGCCTGTTCAGTCTAAACAAAAGAGTTAATGAGAACAACATCGAGGTCTGGATGAATGCAGAGAAACTCGCATACGAAGAATGCCCGAGATATCTTGGAGTCGAGCTCGACCGTAGACTTACCATGAGACCCCACATAGACAAGCTGATCGAGAAAGCATCCACAAGACTCAGGCTCATCAAGCACCTTTCCTCCTGTGGGTGGGGAGCAGACCAGCACTCACTACGCCAACTCTATACTGGATATGAGCGCCCAGTAATTGACTACGCGCTCCCCCTCCAAACTATTGCAAGTAAAAGCCTCCTACAAAAGCTAGACAAAGTCCAAAATCACGCTCTACGGTTTATAAGTGGTGCCATGAAGACAACGCCGACAGATGCATGCGAAATCAACACCGATATTGAACCCTTAAACCTAAGAAGAGAACGTTCAGCTGTGGAAACATACGAAAGGTATCTGAGAATGGACACAAAGGAGGAGAATAGGAAAATGATAGAGCAGTGGCACCAAAAACACAGAATACAAAAGACATCTTTTCTTAAAAATGCAAAAGAAGCTAGCATCAAACACCACCTACCAGCAGTTAGAAAGCCGATGGTAACTGTCAATAATGAACCACCTTGTTGGCCGGTAACTACTCCCATAGTAAGAACTGAATTCTCTGACCCCTCAGCAGACAAGAACACTCTAGGACCACTACTGAATTCGCTGATCCTGATGCAAGCAGTCAAGCTATGGGTCGCTGACTGCATTCAATATTGCTGCATCTTGGGGTCCCATCCATGTCTACACAGATGGATCTGCATTTAAAGCTATCACCAATGCTGGATATGGCGCAGTGATAAAATACCCCAACCTGCACCCAGAAGACCACCCTCGCATCTTTGGCCCTTGCGGAGAAATTTGTTCCAGCTATGATGCAGAAATAACAGCACTAGAAAAAGCATTGTGCCGGATAATCTCAGACTTTGAAAGTGGCATCACTCCACCTGAGGATATTGTTATATTCTCAGACTCAAAATCAGCACTCCAAGCCCTAGAAAGCAAAATGTCTCCTAATATTAATAACATCTGTAGATTAATTGACCAACTGTTCACTTCCTATTGCGCCGAAGTTACACTCCAGTGGATCCCTGGGCATGTCGGAGTCCCAGGAAATGAAAAAGCCGATAAACTATCCAAAAGAGGAGCAGCACTGCCCCAGATTGAACACGCAGACGCCACTACAGCTCGTCCCCTTGCAAGAAACCTGCACCTGACTTCGACAAGAACAATGGCAGGAAAACAATAGCAGAAAAAATGTGAACTAAAGTGTGCTTAAAGTTATAAAACAAAAAAAAAAGACCTTTTGACAGTGGCATAACTACTGCCTGCATGGACCAGGCACGTCACAGTGGCCCCAGCACCGAGTGGATCCCAGAAAGTAGTGGTCAGAATTGACCCCAACAGATGTCGTCACAAATTATTCTTTTTCCTCTACACCTCACGGTAGAAGGGGAACAACTAAGTAAGTAAGTATGAAGTTGAGTTTAGTGGCTGGTTCTTGGTGATGTGACTTATCTGGAAACTGCCACGCTCATTTTTCCTGGACCATTTTTAAATAGTCCATTAATTAACTCATGGACACTCATTTCATTTGAATCCTGTCGCAGGGTATACATTTCTTTCCCGTTGGTAAGGTAAGGTAAAGGATCCCGTTACACGCCCACAGAGGCATATTGGGAGTATGGTGTTAGGCCCATATTTTCTTTACCATCGGCACATTAGGGGTGATGTGGTCAGCATCACGCCGGCCGCTTTAACCTTCCCAGAATTGCTCTAGCATAGGGTGGCCAGACGTCCGGATTTGCCCGGCTTTTAACGACAAATCTGAGCGTCCGGCCGGATTTTTTAAAAATGTTGAAATATCCGGCTTTTATGTGATTGGCTAATTTACTAACGCGAAAGACACCATTTTGAAAAATCTTTACTGGAATCCGATTTCTGAGTACAGAAATTCTGTCAGAATTAAGAATTTTTATCTCCGCAAAATCGACAGACCGCGCAAATTGCCAATAACACTACCGTACCGTAAGTTGTCATGTTGTTCAATAGTTTATAATAGATTACTATCATATTTTAACCCAGGTTAAACGCTGTTTAGGTTTATTGGCATTTGTTAAGGGAAATATAACAGACAAAACGGCATGAATAAGAACTTGGGGCTGGATTTAGTCAATTATAACTTCGTTGTCTATTGCAAATTACAAATAGTATTAACCTTAGTTCGTACTTCTTTTATATTTATTGGAATTTGTTTATTATGAAAAAAATACAGTAGTAGTTACTAGTATAGTAATGGATTTGTTAAAATTAAAACCTCGTCTGTTGCATTTAACAAATAATTTTAACTTTAATGTACCATTGATTAATGGAATAATATTATAATAATAATAGCCCCTTCAGTCATAACTGACTATGGGAATGCGCCCCTGAGGTGGCAGCCCTCAGCTGCTTATTTTCCTGGTGCTCCTTTCGACGTTTTCTCCCCTCCTCTGCTTGTTGTATGAGCCTCTCTTCGCCAAATCTGAGGTGGCGCCGTAAATAGCATCGCCACTTAGTGCGATCAGCAGCTTTATCCTCCCATGTTGCTGGATCCATGTCCAGTGCCCTCATATCTCTCTTGCACACATCTTTGAACCTCAGCTGTGGTCGCCCAACTGTTCTCTTGCCATCTGCTAATTGTCCGTAGAAGATATCTTTTGGGATGCGACCATCTTCCATGCGGCGAACATGGCCAAGCCAGCGAAGTCTGCGCTGTCTAAGCAGCGTATACATACTTTGAAGGCCAGCACGTGACAACACCTCGACATTTGTCACTTTATCTTTCCACGAGATGCCGAGGATGCGGCGTAGACACCGTAAATGGAAGGTATTGAGCCTTCTTTCTTGCTTAGCATAGGTCGTCCAGGTCTCGCTGCCATATAGGAGTGTGCTGGTGACGCAGGCATTATATACCGCAGCTTTGGTCTTCATTGTGAGTTTAGAGTTTCCCCAAACACGCGATGTGAGGCGGGCAAAGGTAGCTGCAGCTTTGCCAATGCGGCTGTCGATTTCTGTATCCAGTGAGAGTTTGTCATTGATGGTAGACCCTAGGTATGTGAAGTGGTGCACCACTGCCAATTCATAGTTATCGATAGTGATAACTGGTGCAGCACCCACATCCTGACTCAGCACATTCGTTTTCTTTAGACTTATTGTGAGGCCAAAGTCCTTGCATGCTTTAGTGAAGCGATTCATCAAGCTCTGAAGCTCCTGTTGGCTTTGAGTGACGACTGCAGCATCATCAGCGAACAACAAGTCTCTTATAGTGACCCTTCTGATTTTTGTTTTTGCCTTCAGCCTTGAAAGATTAAACAGACGGCCATCTGACCTAGTGTGAAGGCATATTCCTTCAGTTGCATCTCTGAATGCATGTTTCAAGAGTAAGGCAAAGAAGATTCCGAAGAGGGTCGGAGCCAGAACACAGCCTTGTTTAACGCCACTTCGTATATCAAAGGGCTGCGACGTGCTTCCAGCATATTGGACTGTTCCCTTCATGTCGTCATGGAATGACTTTATCATTTCCAGCATTTTTTCAGGAGGATTTTAAAGACTCCATCCCTACTAACCAGGTCAAATGCTTTTGTGAGGTCTATAAAGGCGATATATAATGGTCTTTTCTGCTATCTTGATTTTTCCTGAAGCTGGCGGAGAGAGAAGATCATGTCTGTTGTTGATCTGCCAGCTCGGAATCCACACTGTGCCTCTGGATATATGCGCTCAGCTAACTTGTGTAGTCGCATTAAGATGACTTTGGCAAAAACCTTACCAACAATACTAAGAAGAGAGATGCCTCTGTAGTTATTGCAATCACTTCTGTCTCCTTTATTTGTATACAGTGTTACAATCTTAGCATCTCGCATGTCTTGAGGAATAGTTGTCTCTTCCCAGCACTGGCACAGCATCCTATGCAGGGGATGTAATAGCGTGCTCTTACAGCATTTGATTAAATCAGGAGGAATCCCATCACTGCCTGGTGCTTTGCCAGAGGCCAAGCTATCAATGGCCTTGCTGAGTTCCTCTAATGTTGGTTCAGCATCCAGCTCTTCCATAGTTGGCAGACTATTGACAGCATTAAGGGCTGCAGGCGTAACGGTATTGTCTCTAGCGTAAAGCTCAGAGTAGTGCTCGACCCACCTCTCCACCTGCTTACCCTTATCGGTTAGCTTCTCTCCACTGATGGTTTTTAGCGGTGCCATCTTACTTTTATGGGGGCCAAGTGCTTTCTTTATACCGTCATACATTTGTCTAATGTTGCCTGTTTGCGCTGCGATCTGGATGCTCTCACTGAGCTGGAGCCAATAGTCATTTGCACAGCGTCGAGCAGTTTGTTGAACTTTGCTTCTCGTAGCCCTCAGGATCTGTAGGGTTCTGGCACTCGGTGAACGTTTGTATTCATTCATAGCACTGCGCTTAGCTTCAATGACAGGTGCCATCACATCTGATGAAGCATCAAACCAGTCATTTGACTTTGCTGTTTTCTTACCAAAGGTGGCAAGTGCAGTACTTTGAATGGTGTTCCGTAGATGCTCCCAGTTCTCTGTAATAGTATCACCATGCTGAGGGCTACTGAGCACTTTCTTGAAGGTCGCAGTGAATTGAGCGATCATGAAAGGATCTGACATCTTGCTGGTATCAATGCGTGGTTTCCCTTCATGTCTGACACGATAGAGTTTTCTTGGTTGTGCTCTGATTTTGCAGCAAACCAAGGAGTGATCTGTATCACAGTCTGCACTATGGTACGAGCGCGTGGAGAGCACAGACCTGAGGAGTGGCCTTCTGAAGAGAATCAGGTCAAGTTGGTGCCAGTGCTTGGATCGTGGGTGTCTCCATGACACCTTATGCTGGGGTTTTGTCTGAAAGTAGGTGTTGGTCACGCAGAGGTCATGGTGGACGCACAACTCTAAGAGCCGTTGTCCATTTTCATTCATCTTGTCAATACCAAACTTGCCCAGACATGAAGGCCATGAAACATTATCGGCACCCACTCTAGCATTAAAGTCACCAAGGAGAACAAGCTGTTCTTGCCTAGGTATGCTTTTGATAACTGCTGCTAGATTCTCGTAGAACTCATCTTTAGCTTCTGAGGCAGAGTACAGAGTAGGAGCATACACACTGACAAGGGTGATGGGACCTGTGCTAGTTTGCAGGCGGAGCGTTAACAGGCGTTCTGATCCATTCTCGCCTGGTTCAACCATTTTAGTTAGCGGGTTTTTGACCGCAAAACCTACTCCGTGTTCTCTAGCTTTATTAAGATCTTTCCCTTGCCAATAAAATGTGTAGTCCTTCTCGCTTACCGTTCCAGAGCCCGCCAGGCGCGTTTCCTGAAGTGCAGCTATATCCACCTGAAGTCGTTTAAGCTCATCATTAATTATGGCTGTCTTCCTTACATCGTTTACATCCTGTAGGTTTTCGGATAGTCCAGTCAACATAGTCCGGACGTTCCAGCATCCCAATCTGAGAGTTTGCTTATTTCTATTTTTTCGATAATTGCTTGGTGCAAAATTTTCTGTCCACAGTTCGGGTTTGACCCTAATCCCCATGCACCCAATGGGGAAAGCAGACAGTGGCGGGACAACACCTTATTGACTGGGGGCTGCCCAGCTTGAAGTGGGCGGTAGCTGTCCAGTGAGATCCTAGAACCTCTCCCACTGTCGGAAGTAGCCCCTGGCGCCATGCCCTACGCCAATTGGGCAAAATGCTTATAACCGGTAACTGCTACTTCCCGTGTTTTGCCGACACCTATAGGGTGAAGCTGGAGTGTCCTCTCCAGGGCGCGAGCTTGGGCACAGTTATATGGAGATCAAGCTGTTGCCCATGCAGCATGTTCCCCCTCTCCACACAGCCGGTAGATCCAAAGGAACGGCAGTAGCCGATACAGTTTGGTACCAGCCATGTCGCAGGAGTTGCCAGAATAATGTCGAATCGACATTAGACTGCCTTAGGGACTCCGACTCCGGATTTATCCTCAGGGTTTACTCCCGAAGCCAATTCCACAAATGGATATTCCGCAAGGCAGCGGTGGTTTGAATTCAGAGTTCCTTCTCTTAGATAAGCTACCAACCGAGGATCACGAGCCCTATCTGCCCAAAGCTGCTGGTTTTAAGGCGCCAGTCGCTCGCCTTTGCCACTTCTCCCGTCAGTGGAAACAGTTCCGCCGGGCTCAAATTGAGCCACACGTGAAGGCCGGGAGCTGGACTTGGTTGTCAGAGGCTGTTTGAGGCGCATGCCATAGAAGTATTTTATCTGCAGTGAGAGCTTATCCTCACTACAACTCCCGGCAATAACAACCTTTATAATATTATATTTATGTTACAGATACCCGCTAAAAATGCCAAAACGGAAGTGTGTGTTCACGGATGAATTGAAATAAAAAATTTCAGTGCGCTTTTCCAGTGGTCGACAAGAGGATGAAGCAGAATGTGTTGTAAGCAGAGGTGGCACATTTGTATCAGAAGCAAATAAAGGTGCAGCTGATTTAAAAAAAAACAAACATATAGAAACAGAAAAGCACAAGGAAGCTCTTGCGTCTGAATGTTTGAAATCAAAACTGACATTTTTTACTAAAGAAATTAGCAAGGAAAGGTTTGAAGTTGCCGCGGCCGAGTTTTGCTTTTTATACTGTAAAATATCATAACTCTTTCAGATCAATGGATTGTACTTCAGTGTTACTCAAGAATGATTTTCATGATTCAGAAATTTCCAGCTAATTCTCATGTGCCAAAACCAAATCAGCTGCTATTATCATTTCTGTGATTGCACAGCTTTCTACTGAAGCAGCTTTGTAAGCACTGAAGGAAAGATTCCACTCTACTTGTGCAGTATAATTTCAAGGAGCTTTCATGCTCTTATTTCTTTGCATATTTAAAACGTAGCCCAACTTTGTTGAAGAAGATTTTATCATTAGAAAAATATAAGTAGGCACAAAATCAATGTGATTTTATTAAGTTATTGTTTGAATGTTAAAAAAAAAACATGTTTCAGCGTCTTGTAGTTATTGAATAAAGGTGTCCTACTTTTCGTCCTACTTTTTACAAATATTGTCCTCCCTTGTCCTCCTTTTTATGACCAAAAAATGGCATTTGTCCTCCTTTTTGTGTTGAACAATATGGCCACCACCCTACTCTAGCACCCAATTCATGAGGCTAGGTCGACCCCGGAGCCGCTTGCGGTCTAAAATATGCCACCTCAACTGGGGATCGAACAATGGACCACCGAGTCAGGAAGCCAGTGCACTAACCACTGCGCTACCGCGGTTCCCGCTGGTAAAGAAATGTGAAAAATAATTACATTCTTCTACTAGCACGAGGTAGCCACCGTATCCATTACATCCCATTAATGACTGCGGGACACAGGAAACCTGTTCTAGGGAAACGATTTGCACAGGTGGGTGAAATTGATACTATCATCCAATTTTCGGGTGACAACAAACTCGAATGTGTGAGTGTAGGGAAGATTTAATGAACACACATTTATATGGTTCAAAGGTAGGTCTAATGAGAGAAGAGAGAACGAGAGAAAAAGTAGCTCTCGTGACAGAGGACAGCAAGTGGGTTTGATAATAAATAGGTAAAACACAAAAGATTATAAGAATAAATGCATGAAACTATAGCAAGATTGCACTCGAAGAAACACCCCTGGAAGATTTAGAATCAATCTAAGCAAAGCGGAGGAACTGACACTCATATTAAAATAAAAATACACAAGGGAAGAAGAGATTTCATGGCATTTGGGAAATATATTGTAATCAAAAGAAAAAGTCTAACGCAAAAATAACAATATTCCACTCAAATGTCAAATCAGTCCTATTGTAAGGCTGTGCAACATGGAGTACAATAAAACACAACACACAAGAAGTTACAGACTTTTATAAAATGGGTGCTTGCGTGAAATAGACGGATTGAAATGGTACAAGGTCACCAATGTGGAACTGATGACAAGAACCAGACAAGTGCCAGTGGAACAAGAGATGAGAAGAAGACGATGGCCATGGATAGGACACATATTGAGGAAACCTGTTGACAACATTATCATGCAGACTTTTTTCTGAAATCAACAGGGTAAAATAAGGAGAGGGAGTTATTTTTTTTTTCTCTTACCAGCGGCACTCGAGCTTTCCAGCTCTTTTGGCCCAATGACATGTCATTGCGAGGCTGGGGGGGGGGGGGGGGGGGGGGGGGGGGGGGGGGGGGGGCAGTGGACTTTCCTTCCAACCCGGTCAGGAGCTTCGCTCCTTCCCATCCACACGGGATTTATGTGCAGGAGCCGTTCAGGTTATTCAGTCAAATTTCCGATCGTAAACATTCCTTCAAACGCTGACGCCCCTGAAACAGATGGCACACAGCAGGAGAACGTCAGTTGGCACACAGCAGGAGAACGTAAGTTGGCACACAGCAGGAGAACGTAAGTTGGCACACAGCAGGAGAACGTAAGTTGGCACACAGCAGGAGAACGTAAGTTTGTTGAAGGCCTATACTCCTTGGGGAGTTTATGATTACGACTCATGTGTATTGGAGGAGAAATCCCGTGGCTGGAATTTAGCGGCAGCCTGCATCTGGTGTGAGACCAAGAACATTGCTGGTTATGATGATCCTAGACTCTCATGTCAGTCTCGAGCCCCGTACGCTGTTTGCTGTATTGACCCTTTCGGCTCTTAGTGACTTCCCCTCTTTGTCATCGTTAGTTTTTTTTTTTTTTTACTTTATAAATAAAATTAAAAAAAATTAATTTAAATGTTATTATTTATTTTTGTATGAATGTTTTGGTAAGCAAAACTGTATAAGACTATAACTGTAGACAAACTGTAAGCTGGCAGAACTAAATGAACAAAGAAAGTTCGCTAGCAAATTCACAAATACCACCTTTATTAAAGCAAATGATAATGATTTACAGTAAGTGCGTTTTACAATCAAGAACAGTTCTAAGGTATGACATTCAAACAACATAAGTCACGTGTGTGTAAATAAGGAAGAGAAGTGCTGTAAAACTGTTCTATTCATCACCAGTGTCTTCGTCTCAGCTATTGTTCCACTGGCACTTGTCTGGTTCTGATCATCGGTTCCACATTAGTGATTTTGTCATACCATTTCAATCCTTCTATTCTACGCAAGCATGCATTTATGAAAGTCACTATTTTAACAGCCATTTTCTAAAAGCCACGAACCTTCAGGAGCTCGTGTGGATCTACTGTGCTGGTCATGCAGGGGTAAGCGGCAATGAAAGAGCTGACAGACTAGCTTCAAGAGAATGTGTGGCCGGGCAGGGTAGTGGGGGTTGCGGTTTAACTCGAGAGTATTAGATTTTGATTACTAGCTAGCCTGCTAGAGGTGATGATTTCTCTCTACAGACTTACAGGAATTTACCAGGTTCGGGGACAATCCTCTATGATGTTTTATTTTTAGAGCATATGGTTATTATTTGTGTTGCACCTGCAACGATTAGCTTTGGCATGATCCTTTAATAATTTGTATGATGGCTAACTGCAAACATATGATTCGTCAACAGCATTTGTGTTCAATGAAACAAATGTTTATTCAATTTCCAACAAGAACTGGGTTAAGTCAAATGGTAACCACACCAAATTTGCATAATAGCATGTTGACATTTAATAAACAAGCATAAAAAGTCAATGCATTATTTTAATGATGCAATATTCCTTATTGCATCTCGTAATCTTTTCAAGTTGCTAAAACATGGCGTGGCTCCTCTATCCTTCTAGTGTTCCTTCGTTTATTTGTTAATGTGGTCTAGATTTCACGTTTTTCTTATCTCTTCATTTCAATGAAGAGTCAAACTTTCTCTTATTCATTAGTATTCCTTAGTTTGACTTTCTCTCAGCTTAAGGACCTTCATTCTTGGTAAAAGGTTCAGATATATGCCTGGGTTTACAATTCTTTACCCAGTTTTCGAGCGTAGCTCCGTTTCAGTTATGACTGTGGGCTCTAACAGTTATTGCATGCAATTCTTAGCACTACTTACGTTTCTCGTGAATTCACAAAATATAACATTCTACATTTCAAGTTACACAGTTGCTTTAATTGTGCGAAGTCAATCTCCTCTATAGAATATCACTGAGCAAAGAGAATTACGTCTTGTCTCGACCGCTCTAAATTCATTACTGACTAAAAAAATGGCTTCGTCTCTTGTTCATTCCGGGGAAAGAAAAAAAGGACTGAGCTTAACCATTGGTGGGAAATCACGTGACCAATGCTTGGCGTAAGCGAAGCTACCCTAATTAATGCTTGGCGTTTCGAAGCAAAGCTTGGCCTAAAATAATGCGTGGCGTTTCGAAGCTAACCTGGTTTAATTAAACATCTGCGTCAAGACTTTTTTAATCTTCTGTTTCTATAAAAATTTATTTTATATGTTAATATAGCCTGTATCTGAAAACTTACGGTATACGCGGTTACATACAGATCCCGGGGCCCTGCAAATGTATCCCGTAGGGAGACATTTGAGTACTATCAATAACAAAAATCCATCCCCAAAAATTTCTAAGTTCAAAAAAAATTTTCAGAAAAATTTAAAGTTCAAAAATTTTTCTAAGTCCAAAAATATTTCCAAAAAAATTTAATTTAATTCCTATACTGGGGTCCTATGTCTATATGAGGTCGTCTGCTATGTAAAAAAAACTAGTAGTGGACATCAACTTCAAAAAAGTGTAACTTATTCATCACATCATAATATTTTTCACCAAATTTACAAATTGGCAACACTGCCTAACAAAATCTGCAAAACACTCATAAGGTCATCACTAAAAAAATGTGACGAGTGGCAACACTGGGGAATGAACAATAAACTATCTTATTTGCAGAACTTGGCTGGATTATCATAATCTATTACATTTCATTCAAAAATATAGTTGATTACATTCTCTTGGATGTGGTGGGGGTGTTATCTCTTTTTTGTACTGTTATTTGCTCCATATTAAAAGCCTGCAAGTACTAAAAAAATCTTTTTTTTTTTTTTTTTTTTTTTTTTTTTTTTTTTTCTAGTGAATGAGCCACTTGCTCATTATTACATGTAGAAAACATCTCTAAACATAATATGCATATTTATCATACGATAATACAACCAGCATCATTTTTATAAGTAATCATTTTTCACAATAAAAGCATTAAAACCTCATGGCTTATCCTTATTTATTTATTTGTATGTTTCCTTGTTATAGACATTTTCCAAATGGTAAGTGTATAAACTCGTTTAAAGTCCGTCACTGTAGAAAATGTTCTATATTACATTTTTTTTCCTTCAAAATATGTGATGTTTGTCTCTAATATCCGTACGTCTGGTGGTGATCCTGTCCATTAGTCAGTTATTTCTAATCATTCCTTCTTTTCTGTCAATACAGTATTTTTTTTTTTTTTTTTTTTTTTTTTTGTGAACTCTTCCCTAGAAATATTATTTTATATATATATTTATTCTTCAACGATCTTCTTTGACTTACCATACATCAATTTTCAAACATCAAATTATTCAGCAACCAACAGACGAATGTGTTACTATCATATTATGAAATATAAGGGAAAAGAAAAATATAGTTTCCAAATCATCATGAATTTTCTACATTGGGTTCCGTATTACTTTATTTTCTCTTTTAAGACAACTGCTTATACTCTTGACAATATGTATCCATGTTGTCACTCTCGAGGCATCCTTGTATACAATTTATATTTGTCTCCTTTTTTTTTTTTTCATAACACCAATGTATCATTTATGGTGTTCCAATATCATTGTATCTATTCTAGTCCTCCTGTTATCTTGAGAATTCATCCTTAGTAACTCCCTATGTACCTTATCTAGCAATACATTTATGCAAAACACATCAAACAATTATTTATGGAAACATTTAACTGAGATGTAAGAACTTTTGACAATATGAGATGAAAAAAAAAATTTTGGGGTCATCACTCAAAAAATGTGACATAGAAAGGAAGAAAAAATATTCAATTGATCGTGAGGAATCTACAATATTCTTATAAGACAAAGTTCCTTGCACTCTGACTACTATTTAACCATATTATTTCTGGTTATCCTTGCATACAGTGTACCATTTCCATTTCCTTTATAAGTCCAATTCATCGCTCATGGTGCTCCAATATTTTAAAATGTGGATCCTTCCTATTCCTCTTATTCTGTACTGGAAATATATCCTTATTAATTGTCCATGTACTATATCTGTGACATGTCTGTCCTTGGGATAACGTTATTTTCTTATCCAATATCCTCGGGGTGAGCAAATCTCAGTATGTCCAATTTCATCAACCATTTATTTATTTTCTCTCCTGTAATTCTGGGTATGTTATGAGTATAGTACATTGTCAATTTATTCTAACTATCTTACAACATTCTGTAATTCGTGATAAGGAATAGTCATTTGTTATACAACAATGTTCATATTACAAAGGCAATGAGCAAAAATCAAAAAAAAAAAAGATATCTTCTCCAAAAATGCGGATGTATCTCTATTTCCTTTACCTCTGGGTGTAGCAATTATTCAGTCATTATTTTTTTTTCTCCATTATTTAATCTCCATTTTGTGTCCTTAGTACCTGTGGTTCCATGGGATTATCATAATTCATTTATGTCTCTTGTCTACTGATAATCCTTCAATAATGACTTCAAATATGGTCCTCATATGTGCAACAATCATCTGCTCTGATTTGTTCCATGGTATTCATCAAATATTCTATTATATCCTTGTCTTATCTCGTAACCACGAAAGACTAAGATTATTCCTCCTCCAATGTTAATGTGGGGGATGTTGTGCATCAACATTTCAACAAAATCTCAGCTGTGACAACATAAAGTTTCACCTTAATATAAAATGTCATCTTCATCATACATAACCTGTTGCTTCTTCATCTCATGTGTCATTAGTGGTTATCATGCGGTAATGGGGTATTTCATTTGCTAGGTCAGCATGTGCAAATGCTATTTCTTTAACATGGGCAAAGGCATCATCAACAAATAGGTGCAATTTGTTCAATCTGGGGTTAGCATATACTAATGCTCTCAAGGGATTCTTCATTTGCAGAAATTCAGCATGCGCAAATGTCATTGGGGTATTTGTGATAGGCAGTAAAATTTTTGACAGTACTAATATACATCTGGGTCTAAAATAATAATGTACATTTGAAATAATCCTGTGGAGAAAAATAGCATAACCTACAATACTAGTTTTGGGTATGAATTATGTGCTGTTGAGAGATGTCATAGTATGAACAGTATGATTGATCAAGGTGATAGATATAAAGGAGTTTAGCATAATATAGATCAAAGAAATATTAGTATGGGGTAAGAAAACAAAACTACTGGTGTACAGTGTCTGCATGAAAATACAGGACTCTGGATCTGCAAGGACAAGAAGTCTGGTGAATGAAACATGGAATATGATTCGTTTCAAAAGTAGAGATCAATGTTACAACAGAATAGTATGACACATGTGTTATAGGTAAAGTTGTGTAACATTCTGAATATCAAAAACTGTCTGACTAATAAGGGTGTCTGTAAACAAAGAACATTGTATCATCTGTGTCATCTTTATTTCAATAATCCAAATAAAATGTCTAACTAGAATCCTCCGTGGGCTGGTCTTGATTTCTTTCTGGGCATCATTATTCTAAGGCTGGAAAAAATAACTTTCTCAGTGAGGCTTTGACATCTTAGTCTGTAAGCAAGTCATTTGAACTGTCCAAGACTGAAAATAGAGTACATGGGGAGAGTTAGTACATTGTTAAAAATTAAGTGCACATTCGCGGTGACGGTACATGGGATGGCATGTACATTGAAGACTTGAGGGGCGTGTCTCAGCAAAGTTTTAGTAGTTCCTTCAGTTTCTCTGCCATCTCTAACCTTGCAATGTCCCGACTGCTTAGGCGAGCATCATACTGAGTGGCAGTGGTGACGGGTGTGATAGGCGACGACACTGCATTTGCTGATTGTTGGGACACTGAGGACATTGACGAATGCGGTGATGGCTTAACATCTTTTGATTGCGGTGATGGTTTCACTGTGGTAGGGGTTTGTATGGCTGGAACATCTGTTGGTTTTGAGGCAGGTATATGTTTCGCCTTGATTTTTCTTCTGACCTGGTTGTGCTGAACGTTAGCACCGGTTACAATGGGCACAGTAATTTGCACACTGTTGTTTTTGACTAGTTGAGATGAGGCTAACACTTCTCGGCTTGGTTTTGGAACATGATTGCGTTTCTTCAGAATCTTTCGTCTGATATAGTTGTGCTGTATACGCGGAATTTTGTTGCTAGGGATTGAGTCATCAGATTCTGTTTTATAGGCGCGTTTGACACTGGAGCTGACTGGTACAAATAATGTACTATCCGCATCACTGGTTTCAATGGAACTAGCTGTATCAATGTCTGTTTCTTGTTGGTATAATTCTACCATTTTTCTGTCATTATGTTCGTTGGGGTCTGACAAATCTATGCTGTCTTGTTCTGTTTCGTCTCCATAAAGATCGCTGGTATATGGTTCAACAATCTGCTTGGGTATAGTTTCTTCAGGATCTGATTGTTTTGAACGAGCAATCTTGTTCTTGTGGTATAGCAGTGTTTGGTTTTCACTAGTGTTAAAACTAGAACTGCCTGAACTGGGGGTGTGATAGGTATCAGCTGACGATTTATCACTGCGGGAGTAAGTTTGAGTGTGGATATAAGGTGCTTGGTTGTTGTCATTGTGTGACGTCTGAGGCATTATTTCTTCATTTCTAATGCGCAGGTCTCTGTCCTGGAGTCGATTACGCAATTCAAGTGGTGGGATATCTTCTTCGCTTTCGGACGAGTCTCGTTGTTGTCTTGCTCGATGTATTTCATCTGTGGGTGGTCTGGGTATGTGGTCGTCTTGGTAAAATTCAGAGTCTGTCGTCTCTGACTCTGATATGTCAGACGAATCTGTGCTGGATGGATTATAATTTAGGGTGGCTTTTCTGACTGGTCTTGTATTTGTCGTCAGAGGCGGAATGGGCCGGTGATTATCAATTTTTATTTGTTTTACGTGAGCTTTTGTTTGGTGTTGTTTCTCTTCATTCCAAATAATGAAGTTTACAGGCGTAGTTTGTTTCATGATTTTGTAGCCATCTAACCATCGGTCATCGAATTTTGAACTGCGTACATGTTTCTTGTAGTATACTCTGTCTCCTATTTTGTATGTTGGTAGCTTGGCTGATTTATCATGTTGTTTCTGTTTCTTGTGAAATGCCTTCTGCGTATTTCGTTGTGCAATCTGGTGAGCTTTATACTTTTCTTGAAGGATTATTTCGATGGGGTCTTCTCCCATGTATTTTCTTTGTGGGCGAAGTAGGTTGTCTAACGGAAAGTTTGGTTCTCTTCCGTATAGCATGAGAAAGGGTGACATTCCTGTGGTATCGTTCACGTTTACTCGGATGGCTTCAAGAGCTTGGTTAATGTATAGGTCCCAGTATTGGTGGTTCCCCTTGATATATTTGCTAATAATATCATGTAGAGTGGCGTGCATGCGTTCATTTCTGCCATTTGCATTTGGGCAATAATAAGTGGTTGTAGTATGCTCAATATTCAGCTGGTGTAAGGTGGCTTTAAATGGGTTACCTATAAACTGTTTACCGTTGTCTGAAATGATTCGTTTTGGACAGCCATGCCTGGGAATGAATTCTTGTAAAAAAATTTGCGTGATGGACTGCGATGTGGCATCACTGAGTGGGTAACTTTCTGGCCAAACAGAGTATTGGTCAACTATGTGCAGGAGGTATTTGTTGCCTGATTGGGTGAGTGGGTAAGGACCTGATAAGTCAATGCTCACTGTTTGCATGGGGTAATGGGAAGGTTGCATTTCTTGAAGGGGAATTAAATGTGGCTTCATGTTTCTCAATTTACATGTTCTACAGGTGGCTACATATTCTGTAATGTCCTTGTAGAAAGTTTGCCAATAATACCTTTTCTTTATGACATCAATTGTTTTGTCTCTTCCCATGTGCCCGTTGTTATCATGAAACTGTAGCAATACTTCTGGGACTAGATGTGCTGGAATGACTTTTCTTAGTGTCCCTTCTTGTTTCTGATCAATATAGTATAGAATTCCATCCGTTGGGTGTACTGTAAAATCTTTACTTTTTGTTGGGTTTTCTTTCACGTATGTGAGCAGCTTGACAATTTCTGCATCTTTCGCTTGTTCTACTCTCATGTCAAACATCTCTTGGCTTTCTTCTTCTACTTGAGTGGCGGAATCTGAGGTACTTCTTCGACTTGATGAAGTAATTTCATTAATTTCTTTAGCATTATCGTCAATCTCTGAGGATGTGCCATCATTTTTGACTATTTGTTTTCACTTCAGTTTCATCATCATATTTAATCCTGGATAAGAGGTCTGCACAGGTGTTCATTTCGCCTGGGATATGTTCGATAGTGGTGTCGTAGGACTGTAAATTCATTGCCCATGTCTGTAACTTCTTTGGCTGTTCTTGTGTTTTGGTGAGCCAGTTAACCAAAGGTTGATGATCAGTTCTTATAATGAGTTTAGTTCCTCTGACGTAAAAGTCAAACTTTTGTACTGCATAGTGAATAGCATATGCTTCTTTCTCAGTGGTGGTCCACCGTTTTTGTGACTTTGACAATGCGTGGGATAGGAATGCAATGGGTTTCTCATTTGGAATGTTTGGTAGGATGGGTGTTTCATCTTCTAGTACAGGTTGGACCAAACAAGCACCAATTGCGTTATCTGAGGCATCGGCGTATAGTATCATGGGCTGAGAAATATCTGGATGTCCAAGCAGTGGGATGGTGGTTAGGGCATTTTTTAGATACTCAAAGGATCTCTGGCAGTCTTCTGTCCATTTGAAGCGTGCATACTTGCGGGTAAGGGCTATCAAAGGCTCTGCTGCTCTGGAGAAATTGATGATGTGGCGTCTATAGTACCCTATTGTACCAATAAATGAGCGTGTTTGTCTCACCGTCTTGGGGCTAGGCATTTCTCTTATGGCTTTGACTTTATCTTCATCAGGTCTGACGCCATGTCTATTGATGACAAAGCCTAAATATTTTGTTTCTGTCTTTAGAAACTCACACTTCGACAGTTTTAACTTTATTTGGTGATGCCTGAGTCTATCAAACACTGTTTCAACCTTGCGGAGGTGGTCTTCCATCGTGCCTGCGGTATGTATCAGGATATCGTCTATGTATGCCAGGGCAAATGGATGTAGACCCTTTAACACTTCATCCATGAGTGACATATATGTTGCTGGAGATCCTTTTAGACCAAATGGCATAACATTCCAAAAAAAACTTCCCATATGTGAACAGAATGTGGATTTCTGTTTTGCCTCAGGTGTCATGGGGATGCACCAAAAGCCTGACCTTGCATCAAGTGTGGTAAAGTATGTAGACTTTCCTAACGTCGCAAGTAGATCGTCTATCCTGGGGAGGGGGGGGTAGGAAATGACTTTTGTGATTTTGTTAAGGGCACGGTAGTCGCAGCAGCAAAAGCGACTGGAGCCGTCTTTCTTTGTTACGATCACTATGGGTGAGGACCATTGGGAACGGGATCTTTCGATGATTCCTGCCTGTAGCATTTCATTTATAGACCTTTCCACGAGTTCTCTATTTTTCAAGGGCGTATGATAGGGTTTCATATGTATTGGCTCCTCTGTGGTTGTTTGAATGTCCATTGTGACAGTGTTAGTTCTGCCTAATTCCATGTCATTGAGTGCGAATACATCTTGGTGCTTTTCTACAAACGTTTTCAAACGTTGCTTATTATCTTCTGTGGCATTCAGGGTTGCAAGTAACTGAGCTATTCTCTCTCTGTATTTATGATCTGCTATGATATCTCTGGTCTGTCTTGATGCCTCCGTTTCATTCCCATAATTTTGGGACATTTTTCTTGCATCTTGTGAAAATCTCTGCTCCTGGTATGTGGCTTTCTTTTGCGTAGTTCTTTGCCGTTCATTGGGCTGTGCTTGGTACTGTCTCCTCTGCCATGTACTGTGTGCATTTCCATTTGTCACTGCATTTACTGTATATTCATTTCTTATTATATTTCTGGGGTAGTCGTTGTTGTGCCATTTTTTCTGATTATTTCTGTCGTAACTGCGCTTATCCGCGTACGTTACTGTATTTCTTCTGTTTGTGCTATAGGGCTGTCTTCTTTCCCTGGGCGAAAATTTTTCATTCTTTCTGTTTCCAACTTTGCTGCTATAGTATCCTCCTGTGGTATAGTCATATAAGAATTCTTCCTTTTCTTCGGAAATTTCAATTGGTTTTGGGACTTTATCATATCCACCTGTTTTTGAGTTATATTGATACTCCATGGGGCATGTATCACTGTCTTGTCGCTTTGGATATCCTCCTGGCAAGACAATTTCTGTTTCTCTGTTACTCTGTGATATACAGCACTTCATCTTTTCTCTTGGTGTGCTGGGGCGCAAGAATGAGTAATTATAGTCATTTTCATACTGTGGCCTTTCTCTTCTTATGTATGGACTGGTTCGTTTCTGCCATCTGGGTAGGGTATGCTGTGGTGTAACATGACTGTGACTGATGTTACTGCCTTTTTCTGCATAAGCCTTATAACTGTTTACTTTCCGTGTACTATGGTTATTTGTACTGCGATTTCGTGCATTATGTCCAGTGGGAGTGGTTGAGACAATTTGTGGATGGTCTCTATTGGTTTTGGTTTGTCTTATTGTTGACGTATCCACTTGCGCTACAACTGTGCCTCTTTTTATAGTGGTAGTTTTTCCTGACATATTCAATATCATGATGGGGAAATCTCTGGACTTCGAGACTTCAGCGATTCCCTCTGTAATTTGCAACAATGGGTCATCAATAATGCTTTCTTCTGCTAGGGGCTGTACTTGAATTGATTGCCCTGGTGTTATGTACTCAGAATTTTTTACTCTGCCTTTTGCTATGACCAGGGAGTTTGGAGCCACCGTTATGGGAGCTGTAATCCTTACTAAAGACGCTATGTGGATATCGTCCTGGAGATCTATGTACGTATTGTTGACTTTGATTTTGTGGAGGTCATAGTATATTCGAACTTTGTGTTTGTTAAAAAAATCTCTCCCTAGGATAAGATTTCTAGACATTCCTTTAGTAATGACAAATGGGTGTTCAAAATTTGTTTCGCCTAAGGAAAATTTTAGCCATGCTGTCCCAACTGAATTTAGTCTTTGTCCCGTGACTGAAGCTAGGTGTGTTTTGGACGGTTGAAATCGTACTAAGTGTTGGATCCTCTTGAACAGCTGGAACCTAATAAGGCTGATGGATGCTCCTGTATCTACCAGTGCCCTATATTGTTGGCCCTGTATAGACATGATGCAGGAACTGGGGTCCGGATGTATTTTAGTTCCATCATGCAACATTTCTTCATATTGTATTTTACTGGATGGGCCCACTTGACAATTTCTGTTCTGTGTTGTTTCTTTTGTTTTGGACCAGTTTCTGTGATTGTTGCCCTCACTAACGGTCCTGTTTAGTGAGTGGCGCGGCCGTTTCCCTGACGCATGAGGGGTTGAGGTGCGCCTCTGGTATACTGATTTCTGGTGTAATCACGTGGGGGTGGTGCGGGTTGTTGTGGTTGGTAACCTCCTCTTCTGGGTGGTGCATGATTGTAATTTGCTCTACAGGACTTGTAACCATGTCCGAGCCTACCGCATGTAAAGCATCCGTTTGTATTGACATTATTGACGTCGTTTTGCCTCTGTGTGGGGGGTCTATAATTGCGGGGTCTATCATCACGTATTCGTGGGCGAGTCCATTGCCTCCTGGTATGGTCAACTTCCATAGGCTCATGCTCATCATAGTCCCTATATTCTGGTCGGGGTTCCCTACCTGCTCTTTGTTGGAACCTTCGGTGAAGATTTTCCTCCTGTATTGCTGCTTGGATTGTTTCAGCAATAGTCTTGGTGTCTTTTCTAATAAGATGCCTTCTGATATTTTCCGCTCTAAGGCCATCGGCAAATATCCCCACTAACTGTATTTCTACATCAGGTGTGGTAGGGATTTCTCCGCAAAATGCCTCTTCTGCCATATTGAGGAATCGATCTCCAAAAAGTTGTACCGATTCATCTCTTTCCTGTTTCATGCTTCTAAGGACTGACCAAGCATGCATTTTGTCTATGATTTCCCCATATCTCTGGGTGAGCTCTTTTTTTAGGGACTCGTAGGTTTCTGTGGGGTACTGCTGGGACCTCCTTCTTAAAAAATCAGTCACGTACGAATCAGAACCTAACAGAGCGATTTTCTTTTTCTCTTCATCCGTTGTTGCCTCTGCTAGTGCCGCAAATTTTTCCATGTCGGACAACCATCTTCTGAAATTTTTTTTGTTTCCATCAAACGGCTGAACAATGGATCTAACCTGTGTGAATTTCGCGTAGTTGTCATTTTTCTGTAGGGTTTCAGTAATTTGCCGTAGCGCTATTATTGTTGGTCCTTCCATATTTTGTCTGTCCTGGGGCTGCAGTGGTTGTGCTTGAGCGAATCTGTTTTCCTGTTGCTGCTGCTGTTCTACCCCAAGTTGCTGGAAATTTTCCATTAATTGATCCATCTTCGCTTCTGCTCTTTTGTAGAGGACTGGTCACTAGGCAACAAGTTGAAATGTGTTTTCCTGCTCAATACCTTTTTTTTTTTTTAATGAGGACTGATCACGGGCACCAAGTTGCAATGTGTGGCCGGGCAGGGTAGTGGGGGTTGCTGTTTAACTCGAGAGTATTAGATTTTGATTACTAGCTAGCCTGCTAGAGGTGATGATTTCTCTCTACAGACTTACAGGAATTTACCAGGTTCGGGGACAATCCTCTATGATGTTTTATTTTTAGAGCATATGGTTATTATTTGTGTTGCACCTGCAACGATTAGCTTTGGCATGATCCTTTAATAATTTGTATGATGGCTAACTGCAAACATATTATTCGTCAACAGCATTTGTGTTCAATGAAACAAATGTTTATTCAATTTCCAACAAGAACTGGGTTAAGTCAAATGGTAACCACACCAAATTTGCATAATAGCATGTTGACATTTAACAAACAAGCATAAAAAGTCAATGCATTATTTTAATGATGCAATATTCCTTATTGCATCTCGTAATCTTTTCAAGTTGCTAAAACATGGCGTGGCTCCTCTATCCTTCTAGTGTTCCTTCGTTTATTTGTTAATGTGGTCTAGATTTCACGTTTTTCTTATCTCTTCATTTCAATGAAGAGTCAAACTTTCTCTTATTCATTAGTATTCCTTAGTTTGACTTTCTCTCAGCTTAAGGACCTTCATTCTTGGTAAAAGGTTCAGATATATGCCTGGGTTTACAATTCTTTACCCAGTTTTCGAGCGTAGCTCCGTTTCAGTTATGACTGTGGGCTCTAACAGTTATTGCATGCAATTCTTAGCACTACTTACGTTTCTCGTGAATTCACAAAATATAACATTCTACATTTCAAGTTACACAGTTGCTTTAATTGTGCGAAGTCAATCTCCTCTATAGAATATCACTGAGCAAAGAGAATTACGTCTTGTCTCGACCGCTCTAAATTCATTACTGACTAAAAAAATGGCTTCGTCTCTTGTTCATTCCGGGGAAAGAAAAAAAGGACTGAGCTTAACCATTGGTGGGAAATCACGTGACCAATGCTTGGCGTAAGCGAAGCTACCCTAATTAATGCTTGGCGTTTCGAAGCGAAGCTTGGCCTAAAATAATGCGTGGCGTTTCGAAGCTAACCTGGTTTAATTAAACATCTGCGTCAAGACTTTTTTAATCTTCTGTTTCTATAAAAATTTATTTTATATGTTAATATAGCCTGTATCTGAAAACTTACGGTATACGCGGTTACACATCCATGGAAGGTGCATTGGATATGGATAAGGGAGAGATACCGAGGGCAGTTAATGATCACCTATTAGAGAATGACATTGCAGTTAACGAATCATTAAGACTAAGATTGCTGGAATTTGAAATCAAACGTACGACCAGCAGAGATGGACGTATGAGAGGATGCATCCGGCGTGTATACAACCTGCGCGCAACAGGAACGATTAGCATTCACACTTTTCGACGTTTGCTAAGGAAGAATGAGCACCTATGGGTTTTCCCGAAGTACAGTGACGTCGATTCTGATCAAAAATAACAATAACATCTTCGAGAAAGAGACAGACGTTTTTGGCTAGTGAAACGAGATGTGCAATTAAAAAAGAAAAAAATTACAAAAACCTAACAAAATACTAAAACAAAAATTACTTGTTTCCCTTACATTCTTCAATTCATATCTTATCAATTATTAGGCCCCCGGCGCAGATCCTTAAGTTTTCAAACACAGAAAAATATTGTAAGTTTACAAAGTAGATTTGTTAACAGTACAGTGATGTCATAAGTGCCCCTGTCCTGTCTGTCACCCATGGCGGATCGCTCCTGCACCCCTTTTGTACGCCACTGCTTAATGTGAAGGAATAAATATCGTCTTTCAGGAACACAGAGCCATCTCTGAAGCCGATCCATTTGCCAGAAGTCTGCATCAAAAATGTCATGACCATTCAATGTGCTCGTTTTCACAGCAACTTGTTTGACATCATTAAGCTGATAGCCCCACGCACAGCGTTACTTGAACGACTTCTTATGACGTGCTTGAGTTTTTCTACTAAACCAATACTAAATAAATGTTCGAAATATTTATCAGAAATTACCATTAGTGTCGATCTTAGGCGTTTAGCTTACACGTTTACTTCATGTTACATTCTGTCTCCTGTTTGTTTATGTGAAGACAAAATAAACGAAAACCGGTTAAACTGAAACTGATATTCTGAGATTAAAAATCCCTCCACAAGGCGCAAATACCTGCAAAATACACATGCCAAGTCCTCCTGTCGCATGTCTTCAGCTGAATGTCTTCCTCATAATCTTTCATTTGTCTCCATATTTTCTTCTGTCTGCCCCTACTTCCCTTACCATGGGCTTTCAAGAACAAAGACTGCCTTGTAATGCTATCAACAGGTTTCCGCAACGTGTGTCATATCTTCAACAAACAACAAGAACACGCTGGAAAAATGCTAAGCGGAAAATGTGTACATCGAAACATTAACCCACAGTGAAAGATGCAGGGAGAATCAAAGCATGCAGTTAGAGTGTGATTGTGAGGTTGAGGTCTAAATAAAGATATAAGGTCAATAGGAAAATCTGGTTTAGAAAATGTGCGTACGGTAGTACACGGCTGTTTGCGAGCGATCTTTTAGTTATTTCCCCTTTTTCCCCGACCGCGCTATTTATAGCCCACTTGACAGAGGTCACGTGGTCAGCTTCCTAATGGGAAAAACATGTGGCGATGTTTACTTTTGATAGGGCTTAATTAATGCTATTAGGCTACTTTTTTATTATAAATACCGGCTTTAATTTTGCGTAAAGCTAGACTTGAAATGTTAGAGTAAATTTTAGAACAAGAACAAACATTTTATCACAATTAGAACAGAAGATATAATAGTCTGAAATAGTGTAAAATTTACGTTTTTTTTATATTTTGTTATGGTTTGTTTATAATGCAATTTTCCCTAAATCGGTCACAATCAACATGCATAACAAATTACAGAAATCAAAAGTAGAAAACCTGCAGAAAATGGATATCAAAGATTTGTTTTGGTTTCATGCGTCAAACATTAATTATTGAAAGTTTAAATTGCAAGTCCACATTTATTACCTTAAAATAACACACCCAATTGTCCCCAAAACATGTTTGAATTGCTTTTATGCTACTTTATTATTATAAATACCGGCTTTAATTTTGCGTAAAGCTAGACTAGAAATGTCAGAGTAAATTTTAGAACAAGAACAAACATTTTATCACAATTAGAACAGAAGATATAATAGTCTGAAATAGTGTAAAATTTACGTTTTTTTTTTACATTTTGTTATGGTTTATTTCTAATTCAATTTACACTAAAACGGTCACAATCAACATGCATAACAAATTACAGAAATCAAAAGTAGAAAACCTGCAGAAAATGGATATCAAAGTTTTGTTTTGGTTTCATGCGTCAAACATTAATTATTGAAAGTTTAAATTGCAAGTCCACATTTATTACCTTAAAATAACACACCCAATTGTCCCCAAAACATGTTTGAATTGCTTTTATGCTACTTTATTATTATAAATACCGGCTTTAATTTTGCGTAAAGCTAGACTAGAAATGTTAGAGTAAATTTTAGAACAAGAACAAACATTTTATCACAATTAGAACAGAAGATATAATAGTCTGAAATAGTGTAAAATTTACGGTTTTTTTTTACATTTTGTTATGGTTTGTTTCTAATTCAATTTACACTAAAACGGTCACAATCAACATGCATAACAAATTACAGAAATCAAAAGTAGAAAACCTGCAGAAAATGAATATCAAAGTTTTGTTTTGGTTCCATGCGTCAAACATTAATTATTGAAAGTTTAAATTGCATGTCCACATTTATAACCTTAAAATAACACACCCAATTGTCCCCAGAACATGAGAGCTAACAATTATCTCAATCATACATCATGAGTTCTGATCCAGTCTGCGCAATGTTTTTCTAATATGTGCTGTTTATTAATTGTCTTACTGGGGAATAGCTTTCTGAACAAAGACATATAAGTCTCTCGATGCTGTTATTGATTCTTTACTAATTGGTTTACTGTGTGATATTTTGTTGTGTACTTTCTCAAATGCTTCTTTCAGTGAGTTGAATTGTTCTTGGGCAATAAAAGCTATGTTAGTTATATCTTGTTTGTCTGTAATTTTCAGTGTTTGTGTAATGATTGCTCTTGTAAGATCTTTATAAACTTTTTGTGTGAGATATCTGTGGCAGTGATTCCCTATAAATGCTCTGCTATTACAAGCCTGTTGTATGATTTTGTGTTTGGCTAGTACCTTGTCCATGTGTGAGCAAACTGGACCAGACCTAGTACACAGATCTTGAAACTGAAGTTTGGCCAGCGCATCTTGTGCATTTTCAAGTCTAACTTTAAAATTATCTGTCTCCTCCTTATCCTCACAAAGTTCAATACCTACCTGAAAAATTCAATTTTAGCTCCTAATTCTTCTGCCTATTTCCAGTTCCTACTAAATCTCTTCAAGTTCTTAAAAGTACTAATGTTTGCATGTATCTCTTGCGAATTCTCAAATATCTTTGCGTCTATTGTATCAGCTACCTGTTCTAGAAGTCTGTGGTGTTTCAAAACAATGCCTAATAAAATATGAAGGTAAGGAGGAGCTACATTTTCAATTTCAATCTCTAACATTGGTTTGTGTAAACAATTATGATAATGTGCCACTTGCCTTTTATTCCCTTTCCCATATTTCATATATCTATTGTAATCTCTTATCAACATGGCCAAACTTCTTGGTTTGCAAGTTGTATGCTCTCTGGATGTCTTTGATGAAAATGTTTGGTTTGTCTGGAGCTCAAGGAATATACCCATGTCTGTGGTGTTTCCAGCAAAACAAGGAAATAATCCCCGAATAAGAAAACAACAACTTGTTTACCATCCCACTCTAAATATTTTAGTGACTCTATCTGAGCTTTCATGCCATTCATAAATATTTCTAAATTATCATATGTATCTCTGACTCTAGCCATTGATAAAAGGATGGTATTAGATTTAGAATTTGGTTTCTCTAAATTTACTACCTGCATTGTAACTTTGAATGAAAGAAGATATACAAACAGTTACTTAGAATTCGCTGGCAGCCGTCGTGTGCACAGGATTGTCTACCAAAGAACACCAATGGAACAGTCCTTATCTCACACACAATTAAAAAAAAATTCATATTATAAATAGAAGATTAACAAGACTTGAAAGATAGATCAAATTATGTGGAAGTAATCTATCTATAGCTTTACATGTTTTCTGACGCTTATATACGTAGCTAAATATCATTATAAATGAATGAAAATGCAAAAACAGATGGTGCTTTACAAAAAGTTATTTTTTTACTACCTTATTTAAGATTTGTGGGTATCAGGAATGCGTTTAAAGGGATTAAATGCTATAAAATCTGGTGACAATATGCTTGTTCTTGTAATGCCACACTCACAAAACTGACTACCACACATTCTCAAGATATGAAACCAAAAAAAAAAAGTATGTGGAAATAATCTTTAGCTTCCCTTCGAGAAGTCTTTATAATTATAAACTCAAACGAATGGGCCGATTTTTAGATATTAAATTAATAAAAAGATTACTTATTTTATGAATTTCCTTAAATGATGACGCTGTTTTCAAAAGTCTGTAACTCCGTCAAAACTAATTTCAAACAAATAAAAATGCAATCAAAAATAGAACACAGAACAAAGTTATAGTACACAAAAGAATTTTAGCGCTGTGTTTATCCAGAACGAGTGTGTAATGATTTATATTTTACTGATTTTACTCACACATCAGCTGATTTTCCCCGCCAAAAACTTAAATAGTCTTTTACGGTGCACACAAAATTTTATACCCGGTATCAGAATTCCGGTCACCGAAACTAAAAGAGCGCTCTGGTATAGGGCACAAACAGCCGTGAGTAACGCACTATTAGATTTTACTATGTGGGAGATAAGATTAAGTGGTTTTGATTTTAGGACTAAGGGGGGTAAATCTTTGGTGGCGCGCCTTAAGAAAAGGTTGTGAATATGGCTTGTAGATTGTCAAGATGTCAGTGGTTATGGTTTTACAAATTTGCATACGCTATTAAAAGTATTACGAATAGAGTGAGAGACAATGTTTTTGGCTTAGTTAGCAAAGAGAGATAAATTATTATGATTTCCCTTTGGAATTTTTGTGCGTTCGAAGAAGGGAACGAAACACGAGACTTTTGTTGTAGTGAGTAAACGAGAAGCTTCCAAGAACATTGTATTAGTAAATCGGTGAAAATAATATAGTCAGTCAGATTTTGAACGCGCTTAGTGTAGGTTTTGCAAGTATTAAAGTTGTGTAGTGGCGAGCGCTGTTTGATGGTTTATTCTGGCGAACAAGCCACTGAAGGTGGTTAGTTCTGTGGTCACAGTATCATACCAAACTGCTTGCCGAACCAGCAAGTCGCTCTTACGCCACCATTCTAGTGTTAGACACGTTTGTGTATACAAAGTCAAGAAATACAATGTTGCCAGGTCAAGATTTCGTTATCAAGTTTCAAGACTAGATGTCTAACAGGTATGCGAAGTAAACAGCCGTGTTACTTAGTATAGTCCGAAGTGCAGCTTATTGACAGTTACCAACGCGTCAAGTAGAGGACATAGGCGGAAATCTCCACCCATGGCGGTTTAGGCCAGTCTTTTCCAAGATACGCCATAATAGTACCAACTAACAAAGTGAGAACAAGACAAAGTAGGTACAGAAATGTCCACTATTGAATATAGCAAATATAGATAGGAAGAGTGGGCAAGGACAGATCAATGGTTATCGACAGCAATGGTTCTTCAGCTATGACCAACCTAGGCAAGTTAGAGACAACATAGATGCAGATAGACTGCGACTTAGACATAGAATGAAAGCAGGGAGATGAGTCGCAACCACACAGATGTTTGGAGCTGCAAATACATGTTTAAATTTTCCTTGTTGTTGCTGTCAGCGTGAAGTCATTCGCCGACTCGGGTCATCATCCATCAGTGTTTGTGAGCTGTTGTTTTGTTTTGTTGTGAGCTTAGATAGTCATACCTGCTCCATCAACATAACATGTTTGCTGGAGGGCAGTGATACGAATGTCCACTAATACGATCAAAAACTATCAGCACACACGGCCACAGGAGGGACATTATGGCAAAACTCAGGATGAAAGACAAACCCGCAGAGAGAGAGAGAGAGAGAGAGAGAGAGAGAGAGAGAGAGAGAGAGAGAGAGAGAGAGAGAGGGGGGGGGGGGGGGGGAGAGTCACAAAGAATGGAAACATGTTATCATTACCAACGCTCGTAGGTCAGCCAACGTCGAGACTAAATTAAAAGTTTCCAACCAGCATTTCTCAAGGGACCATGGGATATGTCGTAGAATTTCCATTTCGGCGATATAAATTATTACTGAAATTACCACTGCTGTTTCGCTCCATATAGAGCACGGGACCATCATTTCATCTAGTCCTTTTGTAGAAAGCCTGCATCAAGGCATTTATAGTGGTGGTTTATGTAGCAATGTGTTTCATATGATGGGATTGTTGTGCTTGAGGTAAACGAATATCTCCACATGTGTGTGTTTGATTGTTTTTCTAAAAGGATAGATTCTTTACACTTGAAATGATATATTCTTTATTCTATTGTTGTATATTTTTCATGGCCAAAAGGACGTGGGGAGGGAGTATATGAGTTTATAATTAATTTACCCAAGTAGAACAGTCCCAACTAAGATGGTTTTGCCATGTCTGCAGAATGGGAGAAGGTCGGCTACCACGACAAGCATGGGAAACTAAGAGCCAGGGATCCAGACCTCCAGGACGACCCAGAGTCCGCTGAAAGGACAACATTAGACAATCTTTGAAGGACCGAGGACTAAAATGGAACCAGGCCAAAAGGAAGACAACCGATAGGATATTATGGCGCTCTCTCTCTCTCTCTCTCTCTCTCTCTCTCTCTCTCTCTCTCTCTCTCTCTCTCTCTCTCTCTCTCTCTCTCTTCCAAATCTCTACACCTCACGGTAGAAGATGAATGACTAAGTAAGTAAGTGTTAATTTACTCTTACGTTGATATCAAATTTCAAGCTGGTAAATTTTAAACTCAGAAGGCGACAACATATGAAGAAATAAAAACAATGATTTTAAAAAAAATTGTTTTAAAGAAAAATGGCGTAGTGAACACCCAGACTCAGATACTACGGAAACACTTTATTCCTTACCAAGAAGAGATTAAGTGATTATTTTCCGATTGAGAACCAGACACTGTAGACTCAAATACCATCTCTTTAATAAACTAAGAACATGACAAACAGACATGCGTCAATGTAAGGCAAACAAGCAAACAGAAGAACATGTTCCTTACAAACAATTTCTGTAAGAAAATCAGACTGACAGCATGTTCTTCACCAACCTCCATGAGATAGAAACTCCCACTGTCTAAGAGAAGCATACTGGGTTATACGATACTTAACGTTGAAGAAGAAAGAATTTTTAGAAACCCGGGATTAAATTAACTAGCTTTACCCAAAGATTACAATTTGTTAAGACTGAAACACGTTTACAAGTGGTATTTTCCGATCCTATCGAAACAAATACCCACACCTTGTGTATGTGCGTGTGTTATTATTATTTAACTAATGCCGTTAACTAACTTAACAACGGGCTGATCACCCGTTTGCCAGTCACTTCGATTACGGAAACAACAGCAAATGGGTTGATTTGCCGTTGCCCTAAAGACGCCACTAGGCGTGATGGGAAACAATGGCAAAGAAAACCTATCTGCTGTTGCCCTAAGACGCCACTAGGCGTAATGGCCACTGACTGCTTTGACGGTCGGTGGCTAAGGACGGAAGAAGAAGTTAACTAACTTAGTTACATGGACCAATAACACGCGTCCATTCACCTTGCCTTCCTGACACCTTCCTCCATATTTTTGACTAGGTGCATTCCCATCTGTCAGTTCTGTCACTGTCGGAATGTGCGTGTGTAGCTTTTTTTTAAGCATTAAAATAGCATCCGGATTTTTTAAAATGAAAATGGGGGTGGGGGCGTCGAATTATGTTTATCTTCTTCTTCTTCTTTCCTTAACCACCGACCGTCAAAGCAGTCAGTGGCCATCACGCCTAGTGGCGTCTTTCTTCTTCGATAATTATGTTTATGTACGGCTCATATTAAGGTAAATGTTTTCAAGAAATTAATATTTCTGGGGTTTCTTTATTTCGCTGTTCATGATTACATCAACAATCTTAGCGCAGACTTGAAATTTCCATCTTGCAAGAATTTCAGTTACCAGTCCCGTGATTTCTGAGAAAGTTTATTTGCTGCGAGTTGAATGTACACTTTCTTTATTGCAGAAAAGGAAGCTCACAATTTGTATGTGGGGTACACAATAGTGATGGTTCAGCGCGTAGGACAGCACACTATTTTAACAATTATGCTTGTCATTATAACTATGTGTATGCACACTATATTTGTTCGCCGTCTACCCATGATGCCTAGGAAGTACTCTTTAAGATGAACCATTTCTGTGAATCTTACAATGCACGACAATGTTGTCCTAGATACGTCAAATGTTACCCAAGAATTTCATACTTTAAAATAATCTCCGTCAAAGACTTTTCGATGTCGGCAGTTTTTGAACATTGACTGCTGAACATCTGCTTCAAAGAGGCCCAACATATGAGGAACATAGAAAGCACATATGGCTGTCACCAGTACAATTTTCAGAAAAACTCTATGGGGATACAAATAGCATGAAGCAGACCACATCTTCCTTTGAACATAGTCAAGCAGACGTATGAGAGTGTGCGAAAAAGAACTGCAGAAGATTATCACTAGTAAAAGCTGAAAATTGTTACAAAGATGAATTTGCATGATCATGTAACCGTATTTCTTAATTCTGACTGGCGACCCATCTCCCGTTTGTTTGGTTGATGTTTTTTTTTTTAAGCCGCAGGGATAATTATATCTCCTCAGGCACAACATCGTTTTTTTGGTTTGTTAATTGTTGGGTTGTATTTTGCACTGTCCGTTGAGATGACTGCGGGTGTGAATTTTCTGTGAACGTTTGCGTTGGCTGGTTAGTTTGGTTCGGGCTTGGGGGTTCAGTATACAGTCGAATAGACGGTTGGGAAGATTGTTGGTTAAACGGCTCAGTTGGTTGTGGGATAAGTTGCCTTGTTGGCTGTTCCGTAAACTTTTGAGTTGCCTGGCGATGAAGTTGTTGGGTGGGCTGTTGAGTAAAATGTTTGGCTGTTTCGTTGTTAAATTCTCCGTTTGCGTGTGGCGTAGACTGTTGGGTTGACTGTGGTGTCAACTGAAGGTCCAGCTGCTGTGATGACTGTTGGGTTAAATGTTGAGGAAAGTGCGACACGTTGTCATTAAATTGCTGTGATGAGGGTTGGAATGGCTGTTGGGTAAATTGCTGGGTTGACTGATGCAAAGGTTGCAGGCTTACTTGCTGTAAATTTTGTTGAGTAGATTGGTATGAATGCTGAGTGGACAGTTGGGTAAATTGTTGAGTAGGCTGATCATTAGGCTGTTGGGGTGATTGCTGAGTTTGCTGTTGGGTAAAATGTTGAGTAGACTGATAATTAGACTGTTGGGGTGATTGTTGATTTGGCTGTTGGGTAAAATGTTGAGTAGACTGATCATTAGGCTGTTGTGGTGATTGCTGAGTTTGTTGTTCGGTAAAATGTTGAGCAGACTGATAATTAGACTGTTGAGTTGATTGTTGATTTGGCTGTTGGGTAAAATGTTGAGTAGACTGATAATTATACTGTTGGGGCGATTGTTGACTTGGCTGTTGGGTAAAATGTTGAGTAGACTGATCATTAGACTGTTGGGGTGATTGTTGACTTGGCTGTTGGGTAAAATGTTGAGTAGACTGATCATTAAGCTGTTGTGGTGATTGCTGAGTTGACTGTTGGGTAAAATATTGAGTAGACTGATAATTAGACTGTTGGGGTAATTGGTGAGTTGACTTTTGGGTGAAATATTGAGTTGATTGATCACTAGGCTGATGGATCAAATACTGAGTAGACTGTTGGGATGATTGCTGAGTTGCCTGTTGGGTAAAATGTTGAGTAGACTGATCATTAGACTGTTGGGGTGATTGTTGATTTGGCTGTTGGGTAAAATGTTGAGTAGACTGATCATTAGGCTGTTGTGGTGATTGCTGAGTTTGTTGTTCGGTAAAATGTTGAGTAGACTGATAATTAGACTGTTGAGTTGATTGTTGATTTGGCTGTTGGGTAAAATGTTGAGTAGACTGATAATTATAATGTTGGGGCGATTGTTGACTTAGCTGTTGGGTAAAATGTTGAGTAGACTGATCATTAGACTGTTGGGGTGATTGTTGACTTGGCTGTTGGGTAAAATGTTGAGTAGACTGATCATTAAGCTGTTGTGGTGATTGCTGAGTTGACTGTTGGGTAAAATGTTGAGTAGACTGATAATTAGACTGTTGGGGTAATTGGTGAGTTGACTTTTGGGTGAAATATTGAGTTGATTGATCACTAGGCTGATGGATCAAATGCTGAGTAGACTGTTGGGATGATTGCTGAGTTGCCTGTTGGGTAAAATGTTGAGTAGACTGATCATTAGACTGTTTGGGTAATTGTTGAGTTGTCTGTTGGATAAAATGTTGATTAGACTGATCATTAGACGGGTTGGTCAAATGTTGAGTAGACTTATCATTAGACTGTTGGAGTGATTGCTGAGTAGTCTGTTGGGTGAAATGAGTTGACAAATCAATAGACCTGCTGGGTGATTGCTGAGTTGACTGTTGGGTAAAATACTGGGGAGATTTGCCATTAAACTGTTGGGACATTTGTTGAGTTGACTGGCCGTTGGAATGCTGGAATGGTTGCTGAGTTAATTCCTGAGCAAAACGTTTAATAGACTGATTATTAGACGCATAGGGTGAATGTTGAGTTAATTGTTGGGTAAAATGTTGAGAATTATCATTAGACTGTTGAGATGATTGTTGATTTGACTGTTGCGTAAAATGATGAGTGGGCTGTTCATTCACCTGATAGGATGATCGCTGAGTAGGGACTTGGGTAAAGGAACCAGTTGGTTGTTGAGCCAGTGGATTAAACTGCCTGGTTTTCTCATGGTTTGACTCCTTAGCAACTTCATAAGTTGGTTCTCTAGTTGGTTGTTGAACAAATGGCTGTTCTGAATGTTGAGTTGATTGGAAATTCACCTGCTGGAATGTTTGTAGAGTTGGCTGTTGAGTAAAACGTTGTGTTGATTGGTCCTTGAACTGCTCAGACAATTGTTGTGCTGCTGGCTGGTTATAGATTTGGGTTGACTGTTGAATGAAAGGCTGAGATAATTCTTTATTTGTTTGTTGTACAAACCGCTGTGTTGTTTGAGGAGCTTGGCGATTTGGCTGCTGAGATGACTGCTGAATTGGCTGTTGAGTAAAATGTGTAGAGTGGTCGCTTAACTGCTGAGATAAGGATTTTTGAGGTTGTCGGTTATATTCTTGAGCTGACTGCAGAAGTGACGGTGGAGTGAAGCGTACAGATTGCTCTGTCATTGGTTGGTGTATGAACTGTTGTGTTGACTGGCTGTTAAACTGTTGCTGATGTGACTGGTTGGTTCCTTGCTGCGTAAATTGTTGAGATGGCTGTTCTTTAAATGTTCTAGCTGGTTGTTCAGACTGATCCTGGGTAAACTGGTGCATACTTGGTTGTGTAAATTGTTGAGTGGGCAGTTGTGTTGGCGATGTTGTAGTGAGAGATGTTGGATGATTATTAAGTTGGAATGATTGTTGTCTTGCGTGTTGGGTATACTCCTCTGTTGGCTGTTGGATAACCTGTGACGTAGGCTGGATGTTAATATGCTGAGATGGATGTCTTGGTGGATTTGACATAAAATACTGGGTTGGCAAACTCTTGGCTTGTTGAGTAAACTGTTGAGCAGGCTGAGTAAACTGTTGAGTTGATTGTATGTTTGCCTGATCAGAATTATGAGTGAACCATATCGGTTTTTGTGTTACAGTATTGTTCACAGACACAGTAGAAATCGGACCCCATTTGTTCGGGCGATCATTTATTTCTTGTTGAATTTGTGTGCTTCTGGCATTGTTAAAAGTTGAATAGGTGATGTGGTGTTCTGTTTCTTGCCATTGTGATGTAGTCTGCGGTTGCCGTGGGAGCACTGGCTGTTGGGTCCATGACGCTGGCTGCTGCGGCGGTATTTGCTGGGACTGTATGCGCTGTTGGGACATGTCTTGTTGTACTTGCTGTCTCAATGGTTGCGCTTGTTGTTGTTGCTGATTTTGTATTGGGCTATCCTGGTGTAAGTTCTGTTGGTTTCGTACTTGGCTTTCCTGTGGTAAGTACTGCTGATAATGTTGATTTTGTACTTGGCTGTCCCGTGGTAAGTACTGTTGGTTTCGTGCTTGGCTCTCCTGTTGTAAATACTGTTGACTATGTATTTGGCTACTGCGTTGTAAGTTAAATTGGTTGTGGGGATTTCGTATTTGGTTCTCCTGAGGTAAGCTCTGTTGGTCATGCTGATTTTGTATTTGGCTATTACGTGGCAAGTTTAATTGACTCTGTTGATTTTGTATTTGGCTCTCCTCTTGTAAGCTCTGTTGATTTTGTTGACCTCGAACTTGGCTTTCCTGTGGTACGTACTGTTGATTTCGTACTTGGCTCTCCTGTGGTACGTACTGTTGATTTCGTACTTGGCTCTCCTGTGGTACGTACTGTTGATTCTGTTGATTTCGTACTCGGTTCTCCTGTGGTACGTACTGTTGATCTGTCACTTGTTGTTTCTGTTCTTTTAGTTGTGTTTGATTATATTGCTGTTTTACATTTGATGGTACTGCTTCTTGTGACCTTTGTGGTAGTACAGGTTGTTCACTGGTAGCTTCCTGGGGTAGCCAGAACTGTGTATCTGACGTTATAATTTGTGCACTATTTGCTTGTGATGCTGAAAGTCCATTCAGTGCCTGAATTAATGCACTCTGTGTTAAAGGAATCAGTAAATACTTCCCTGGACCTTGTTGTACCTGAATATATCCAGTAGGGGCAATCGGACTGTTTGGAGGTGATTGCTGAACTTGTTCTTCGGCTACAGAGCCAGGGGCAGAGGCAGCACTTGGCAAAGGGGGTTCTTGCTTCTGTGGACTTTCAGGCTGGGTAGGTGATATAGGTGGCTGAGTATGACTTGTTAAAACTCCAAAGTTTGCGTTAGATAGCCTACCTTTCTGTCTCTCACCAGTTCTAGCTTGCATGCTGTTTTGGAATCTTTTATCAAAAACATTGTTTGCTGGTTGGTTGTGATGTATTGCGGCTGCGCGAGAAAACGGGGTCAGTGGTTGTTTACCGACATCTGCATTATTTTGGCTTGACGTGCCATCATAAATACGGGATGCACTTTGGTCTAATGCTGCAGCTGGGTCTGAAACTCTAGCTGGCTTATTTGAAGGATGGGATGCTGGAGCTTGACCATTCTTTGTTGTTTGAACTGTAGGTAATCCTGCTTGACTTGCATCAAAGGAACCTGCATTCTGTGCTTGAGCATTTTGTTTTGACCCTTTCAGCTCTGGGTTAACCTGAACGTTTGGCTGACCAGTCGGTGCTGAGAGATACTGGTCACGTGGCTTGTTTTCTTGGACGATTTTCTGAAGTTGCTGCAGACCTTGTTTAAGAAGAGAGGCCTTTTGTTGAAAAATTGATCCAACTTTGCTTTGGGAATTAACTGGCTGATCAGGGCGGTCTGTGGGATGAAACATTTGCATGTTTTGAATCACAGTTGCTTCTTTATTTGAGATGTCTTGCACATTCATTCCTTGCCGTTTCGGAGCATCACCTACAAATGAACTAATTAACTGTTGTGAAGAACTGAAAGACGTTGCAGACTGTGATCCATCTATAGATATCTGGCCATTAGGCATATTGCCAGTTAAGTGCTCAAGACCTGGGAAGGAAATCGCATCTTGGATGGAGTGATCTATCTGTGGAGGTGAAACTGGATTTATGCTGTGTAAAGGTTCTAAATGTCGTGGTGATTTTTGATCTGGCATGGATATGGCAGTGCCGGGATCGTGCTTGAGTGTTTGATCACCAGTACCAGCTGATGTCCCAGTTTTGGTAGCAGTGCTGTCTATAAATCCCATAAAGCCACCTAATGCACTGATATCTGTGGGTGTGTTTTGCTGTATTATTGTTCCTGGCTGCTTCTGCTGCGGTTGTGGTGTTTGGCTTGTTGGCGAAATGCTTGGCTGGGCTTGACTAGGAATTGATGGCTGATTTTGTGGTAGTTCATTCTGAGGTATGTCTGCTTGCTCAGTGGTTAGTAAGTTTCCTGACAATGCTGCTTCTGCCTTTTTGCCAAGAATTACATGACTTACTAATTGTCCTTCGTGGAGACTATGGATTACTTGGGGTTGATTAGGAGAACCATTTTGCTGTGTGGCTTGAACTGGAGGCAATCTATCAGCCTTTTGCAATGGTACAGTTGCTTGTGGACCATTCATTGGCAGGAATGGGTCATCGAAAGTGATGGTAGGGTCTATGCTTTTCTGGCTATTGAAATGCTGTTGTGCGTGTGTATCCTGATACAATGAAAAGTGTCCGTTTGGTGGTGGATGATCTTGCTGTTGGTACGGTGGTGGAGGAGGCTGATAATAGCTTTGATAACTTTGTAAATGCGGCAGGTAAGTTTGTAGTGGTCCGCGTACTTGCGCTGGTGCGTTAACTAACGTTCTGTGAAGCCGAGACAGACCTTCACTTATGTTGACGTTTTGTCTTGGCGGTAGCGAGTTGAAATTAGCTTGATTTGAATTTTGCATTGCTGGTGATCGCAGGTTAGGACCTTGACCAGAAGTAATCGTTGTTTGTTTTGCCTTAAGTCGTTGCTGTATTGATGCCTTTGCTTCCTGGACTTTGTCCTCAGAAACCTGGCACCGGCTCCTCAGTACCTGTTGACAAAACTAAATATTTTTAAAACTGTTCCCTTTATTATTATTTAAAAAAAACAAACACTGTAGTTTACATTTTGGTTGAAACGTAACAGTGATGCATATTCTTCTTCTTCTTCTTTGATCCTTAGCCGCCGACCGTCAAAGCAGTCAGTGGCCATTACGCCTGGTGGCGTCCTGTAGGGCAACAACAAATTGATTCCACTTTGCTCGGTCGGCGGCCATCCCTCGCACAGTGCCCCAACCCTGGTTCATTCTTTGCATCTCAGCCTCCACAGTCCCCCGCCAAGTTGTCCTTGGTCGGCCTCTCTTTCGTTTTCCTTCAGGGGTCCATAGCATAGCTGTTCTTGTGATGGCATCGGGGTCTCCTCTGAGGACATGGCCAACCCAGCCCCAGCGCCTGCCAGCCACGATGGTGCGCATGTCCTCCCGCCCGCTCCGAGCAAGCAGATCTTGGTTGGTGATGATATTCGGCCAAAAGATTCGGTGAATTTTTCCTAGGCATGTTGTGTGAAAAGAGGACAACCTCGACATCTCCCTCTCTGTAACTCTCCAGCTCTCCGCGCCATAGAGAAGCACAGAAAGCACACAGCTCTGATACAATCCTAATTCTGCGCCAGTGCTGTACCGAGAGGAGTGATGCATTTTAAGCAGTGGTAAATATACATTAAGTATATAACATTCATTGATAGAACAAAACACTTATTTATGAAGTACAAAACATGACGAATAACAATATAAATATGGTTAAATTTATACATTCATTCATTCCTTCAATCATTCATTCATTAATTCCTCTTCAGTTTTCCACGCAGTTTTCCACCTTTAACAAACTCATGCCAAGTCCTCCTGTCACGTGTCATCAGCTCAAGGTCATTCCATGTCTTCCCCTTCCTGTTAATGTCTATCTTCAGTTTTCTTCTCTGTGTGTTGCTCGACCCCCTCTACTTCTCTTACCCTCAGAATTCCAGAACAAGGAATGCCTTGTAATGTATGTTTATATCAAAAGGTTTCTTCATTGTGTGTCCTATCCATGATTAGCGTCTTCTTCTAATCTCTTGTTTCCCTAGGTCTTGCCGTCAGTTCCACACCGATGATCTAGTTGTAACGTTTCAATCCTTCTATTCAACGCAAGCATCCTTTTATGACAGCCTATAACTTCTTGGTTGTCTATTTTCTGTACCTCATATTCAAGAAAAACAGTGGAGAAATTTTGTCCCTGCTTTGGGGTCGTCCACATATTATGCCACGCAATTTTTGTCTTTTTTAATCTCCCTTCCCCCATCATCTCCCTTCGTCACAAAATTGTGACCCCCTTCCCCTTCTACTGCTTGACATCATATGTGAATGAACCCTCTAATCACACCAGAACTTGATGAAAATGATTCAACAAGAATTACTTAATAACTTACCTGCACCAAGGAGTCTACTGTAAGTGCATTAGGTGAGCCAACGATACGAACAGTTGACCTCTGTGCTCGCGTTCCCACATAGAGGACTGCAGAGTACTCGGTGAGTTCCAGCACATCACTGACCTTTAACCCAGTGGGGTCATGTAAGCTGCGCAAAATCCTCCCACCTTCATCGAATTCAACAGCAATCCCTCTCTTTGTGTACATCAGCTGCAGCTGTCCCATTGTTCGTCGCTGCCACAAACAGAGCAATTAAGGTATAAGTGCTGAACTGAGACTATATTTATCCATTCATTTCCCTTTCCTCTCCTTTATGGAGCACAGGACCCCCCCATTTCAACTTGCCCTCTTGGAAGAAGCCGGCCCCCAAATCATTTATGTGCTCTTGCAGTAAAAAAGGTAAAGGTAGTCCCATAGGGGAGTGAAGTGTTAGAGACTCCACTATATTAGATCCAGTATCGAGAGGTGGAGGTGACCAATTCCCTTCCTCGCCGCCTAACTCAAATGCAAAGTCAGGTACACATTTACAGCTGGGAAGACTGAAGCGTGTCTATACCGTGAATGGAATCCTAGTACTGCGAGAAAACGGCGCTCTAAACACTCATTCAATCGGCCGCTCGTTCTGGCAGTGGTGATTTCTAAAGCAATTTGTTCTATATGGTGATTTTACCGACCATATGCACAACATTATATTAGACGCCTCATATGATGTGCATGAGGAAACAATAGTTCTGTTCTTTCTTTGTCTCCCCCCGGGACTATACGACAGATAAATGAAACATAACATGCTGCACTCTGTTCACATACGGGTACTTAAAACATAAATGTAGACAGTTAAAACATAAATGTCGAATTCAGACCGCATACAGACATTTGAAAACTTACATTCTAAAACATACATATCAGACCACATACAAACATTTTAAAATATACATGTCAGACCACATACAGACATTTTAAAACATACATGTTAGACCACATGCAGACATTTTAAAACATACATGTCAAACCACATATTGACAGTTAAATAGGACATGTTAAACCACATACTGACCGTTAAATAACACGTCACAATCATTTTCCTTTTTGTTTCTTACGGAATATGGAGCCAAAATTGCAGCTGGTCCCTTTGCAGGAAGATTGCACCAAGCATTCGTATACTCTTGCAGCAGTGGTTTCCATGGCGATTTGTTTAACATGATGAGGTTGCCAACCACATATTAGTCGCCTTGTACGACATGTCAAAACGTGCAGTAAACATATTCTTCCTTTGTCTCTTCAGATACTCCAGAGAACAAGGGGCAACCAAATACGTAGGCAGCTAACTTATAAATGTTGAACTTATATCACATACTCATAGTTCAAACATACAGTTTCTTTCTCCATGTGTCGTTCGGTTCTCTCTCTCTCTCTCTATTGAAATTTAAAAAAAAAACATAAGGACATGCAAAAAGAGTAGGAGAATCATTGTTGGATATTCATCAGCCTTAGCTGCCATCCCCACATGGAAAGTCGGCTGCAATGGGTTTCCAAGGTCTGATGTCTCATATCTTCATGGGTCACGCTGATAGACTCTTTCTCGTACATCTCTTGACGTTCTCTTTCCACTTATATCGATGTCTTCATCTATTATGGGACATTACCAACACAAGCAAAATATATATATATATATATATATATATATATATATATATATATATATATATATATATATATATATATATATATATATATTATATATATATATATATATATATATATATATATATATATATATATATATATATATATTCAAATAAATAAATAAAACTTACAACAGCCAGAAAATTCCTAGAAGTAGGTTTGTTAGAATATTGATCCATAATAGAAACTTCTCCCTGGTATCTGGGATATGACAGCCCAACCCAGTAAGTTCCACGTCCCGACTTCCGGATGTGCTCTGGCATGCCAGGAAGATTCTCGCTAAAGTAGGATCTCTGGAAGAACTTGTCCTTGTTCAAATCAAGCCTATATTCATATGAAACGAAAGCAGAAAAAAAAAACTGGTCTAGTCACAGTTCTCCATGACAAATCATTTGTAAAATGAGCATTAAAATCATCATCAAATTCCTTTGCACTCCTTGGCAGCACGGAAGAACCTGTCCTTGTTCAGATCAATAATGTATTAATCAAATATAAAAGTTTTCAGTAAGGTACGAATACAGACAGTGAAAGCGTGGCTATGGATCATACTATGCCTCAGTGTGTGGTGTTCCTGGAAACGGAGCCTCCCAGATATGGGGCAGAGTTGCGTCTCGGCTGCGATGACGCTCACTGGAGCAGCCACCTCACTGCACTATTGGACTGACGTGAGGTAAAGCATAAATATATAGGCGTGAGATAGCAGGGAAGCAAACCCGTAAAAATTGCTTGCTGAAATCGGATGTGTCGGGCCGAAAGGCGCAGATATCGCAGCCTAGCTGTAAACTACGACACAACGTACTTACCGCTCAAAACTAACGGCCAGCATTGTAAGAGAGAGAGAGAGAGAGAGAGAGAGAGAGAGAGAGAGAGAGAGAGAGAGAGAGAGAGAGAGATATGGCTGAGAGCGAACACAAACAAACAACAAATATAAAAGTAGAAATAACTGGTGTCTTCACAGTTCTCAATTTTTAAATTGAGTTTTAAAATAGAAGGGAAAAAAGCAAAATCAGTGAATATCTGCTGCATAATTGAACGATGTTTGATTTACGTATGAATATGATGTCTTCTTCCTTCACCTTTTAACTCCCAAAGGAGTATAGGCATTAAACAAACCCATGCCAAGTCTTTCTGTCCTGTGCCATCAGCTCAAGATTTTTCCATATCTTCTTCACCCCCTTCATGTCTGTCTCAAGTTCTCTTTTCCATGTGTTCTTTGGTCTTTCTCTACCTCTCTTACCTCGGGTATTCCAGAATAGGGATTGTCTGACAGGTTTTCTCAATGTGTGTCCTATCCATCTCCAACGTCTTCTTCTCATTTCTTTTTCCACTAGCACTTGGCTAGTATTTGTCATTACTTCCACATTAGTGATCTTGCCATACCACCTCAATCCTTCTACGCTACTGTACGCATGCAATCCTTTATGAAAGTCTGTAGTTTATTTTGGTTGTTGCTTTTATTGTTGTCATGAATATGATGCTCCGCCAGTATAATAAGTGGATCGATAACGCTACCTTGGTTATTTCTTAACTTACAAATCCTATTGCCTGTACTGTTAATCGTTACGAGCCAGTGTTTTGAACAGACAGAACCTCACGCAACAGCAAGTAAAACATAAATAAATAAACAAACAACACACAAAGGTAGTTATCAGGCACTCAGTAAGAAATAAAGAAGTAGAAGGCCAGACAACAGAAAAACAACAGAAGTGATAGGCAGTAATGCGGAGCTGGCAGAGTGGATAAGTGGCGATTCGCTACCGTGGCTAGGCGATTGGGTGCCGTTCGGAAGGTCCTGGTTCGATCCCGGTAAGCCTATCACTTCTGTTGTTTTTCTGTTGTCTGGTCTTCTACTTCTTTATTTCTTACTGAGTGCCTGATAACTACCTTTGTGTGTTGTTTGTTTATTTATTTACTGTTTACAGGCCTCGGGTTTCCCCTCCTTATATGTTTATGTGTTCAAGTAAAACATACGACGTTTCGTGGTTTACTATTCGTCAGCCACAGTCATAAACAGGAGCAGAAGTAGCCCCCTTCAGTCATAACTGACTGTGGTAATGCGCCCCATAGGTGAGAGCCCTCATATGCTGTTTTCTTCTTGGTGTTTCTTTCTGCGTGCTCTTTTCTCTTCTGCCGGTTGTGAGAGCTTCTTTTCGCCCAATCTGAGGTGGCGCGTTAGGGAGAATCACCACCTGATGCAATCGGCAGCTTCACCCTCCCTGGCTGCAGGATTTATGTCAAGAGCCTTCATGTCTCTCTTGCACACATCTTTGAACCTCAGCTGCGGTCGCCCGACTGTTCTTTTGCCATCTGCCAGTTGTCCGTAGAAAGTATCTTTGGTAATTTGACCATCTTCCATGCGGCGGACATGGCCAAGACAGCGTAGTCTGCGCGGTCTAAGCAGTATTTGCTTGGTTTTTAAGGACTGTCTTCATTGCACACGGATAACTCCATCAGTGCTCCGATCTCTTCCCTTAGATCACACAAGGAGGATCTCAGTACAGTGCACGAACTCCGTAGCACCGACGAGAATCCCAATGTGTGTACATAAGAATTACACATTCTATAAATATATTTGGTAGGTAGGTTTCTAATTTTTTAATTTTGCCAGGGCAGCGCCCTTATGGCCTACTCTTTACGATTTCCAACTGCCGTGGGATTTTTAACGTGCGCGACTTGCACACGGGTCCTCCTATAAGCAGTGTATACATGCTTAAACAGGAAGCTAAGATACAAAATATAGATAGGTTAAGAGATAAAGACAAAGGGTACTGCAAAAACGTAGACGAATTGATAAAACATAATTACACAAACTTAACATGAGCAATACCGACAGATGAAAAGAGATAAACAAGGCAGGCAACAAGGGAGAAAAGATGGGGAAGAATAAATGAAAGAAAATTCTTAACTAAACAGGGAGTGGAAAACAGGCATTCAACATTTTTCATTTCCGCCTTTAATTACGAGAAAATTAAGATGATTTATATTATGTGTACAATATTATTTTTAAAGATCCGCAGATCATGGTTGTGGCTTGACACCACAGAGCGCTCCCATTAAAAATAATAATAGAGGAATAACTAGTCGGTTTAAGTCGGTAGTGACCCGACTGTACATGTTTAAAGGCCATGTTGAAAATGGGCCGGTTTTGATCGTGCTAGAAATGAAGCCTGAATAGAAGTTGTGTGCCTATATCCGATTTGTGCATCTATTCACTGACATGTATATTCATTGTATCGTTGTATTAAATGTGCAGAACCGTTGACCAGAGTTACAGACTGTTTCTTCGAGTTGGAGTGAGTGCACTGGTTACCTTGTGTTTCTAGCTCAGTTGTCGGTGTCTGATTAAGTGAGTGACATCAAAAGGTATAACCACCTATAAACCATAATCGCACTTGAGACATTTGCACTAATGAAAATATGAACTCGGGAAGAGCTAAATAGAACATCTGATGTCTAGACCATCTAGAGCCACATCGTGCATTAATCAAACAAACACACACACACGCAAAGTGCAGCCTTCAAGTAAAAAGCATTAGCTCTTAACATATATACGAGGAGTGTTCAAATGAAACCCGTCTTTATAACAAATATATGTAAGGTACATCAGCAGGTGTAGTAGAATTAAATACAGCAATTGTTATGAAGCAAGTACTCACTGGGGTTCTTTAGAAATAGTCACCATAGGCATTCAGACACGCATCCCACTGCTTGGGTAGACGGCGGATACCGTCCGAGAAAAATAACTTTGGTTGTTTATTGAACGTCTGCATCGGAGTCGAATCGTTGTTCCTTTAGAGATTTTTTTAAGGGTCCGAACAAATGAAAGTCACATGGTGACAGATCGAGGCTGTAGGCTGGGTGTGGCAGAACTTCCCACCTTTTCCTTGCTAACGCTTCCTGCACAATGTTCGCAACATGTGGACGAGCATTGTCGTGCAACAGAATCACACCACGCGAAAGCATGCCGGGTCGTTTATTCTTGATGGCTGTATGCAGGTTGTCTAGTGTGTCTTTGTAGCGGATGGCATTGATGTTCAAGCCAGGCTCTTTAAAGTCAACCAATAGAAGCCCTTCATGGTCAAAAAATGCGGTCAGCATAACCTTACCGGCGGAAATCTGTGACTTGAATTTTTTGGGTTTTGGTGATCCGGGATGTTTCCATTGCATGCTCGCTGTTTTGCTGCACGGCTCAAAGTGGTGGCACCACGACTCATCGCCTGCCACTATGCGCAACAGAAATGCACCACCCTCCTCTTCGTAACGCAGCAGGTGGTTCAAACTTCACACCATGCGTTCTACCTTCTGGCGATGGCTTCTTCTGTCGCAACAATATGCACCTGACCTGGCCGAGGAAGATCTTTCGTTAACTGACGTCCTTCTCGAAACATTCGTGCCGTCTTTCACTGTAGTCTTAGACACACTTGTGTCACCATACACTGCTTTAATTCGGCGATGAATGTCGGCTGGTCGACATCCTTCGGCTGTTAGGAACTGGATCACCGCTCGCTGATCGACCTTGGACGGATTCCGTATCACACCGGCCATTATTTTAACAGTCTGCAGCACAAACAATGAATACTAGGAGAATGAACACGTACACACTTGTACATTCGTATGTGCTTATTACGTCAGATGTGACGTCATCATGCTCCTCCTATAAATGTCCACTTGGCGCAGCACGGGCGGGTTTCATGTGAACACGCCTCGTATATATATATATATATATATATATATATATATATATATATATATATATATATATATATATATATATATATATATATATATATATATATATATATATATATATATATATATATATATATATATATATATATATATATATATATAAACAAGAGGAGCTTTCATTGCACTGGGAAATATATGGAGATCAAGAGAAATCGGATCCAACACGAAGATAAGAATCTTCAATTCAAATGTGAAGTCAGTCCTATTATATGACTCTGAGACATGGAGAACAACAAAGACAACAACAAAAAAGCTACAGACTTTCATAAATGGGTGCTTGCGTAGAATAGAGGGATTAAAATGGTATGACAAGGTTACCAACGTGGAACTGGGGACAAGAACTAGACAAGTGCCAGTGGAACAAGAGATGAGAAGAAGATGATGGCGATGGATAGGACAGACACTGAGGAAACATGTTTATAGCATTACAAGCCAGTAGCACATGGAAAAGAGAGTTGGAAACAGAGGTGAAAATGATGAGGAGAACGTGGAAAGAACTTGAGATGATGGCACGTGACAGGAGGACTTGGCATGTGTTTGTTGAAGGCCTATGCTCCTTTGGGAGTGGAGGGTTATGAATGAATATATATATATATATATATATATATATATATATATATATATATATATATATACATACATATATATATATATATCTATTTATATATATATATATATATATATATATATATATATATATATATATATATATATATATATATATATATATATATATATATATAATAATAATAATAATAATAATAATAATAATAATAATAGCCCCTTCAGTCATAACTGACTATGGGAATGCGCCCCTGAGGTGACAGCCCTCAGCTGCTTATTTTCCTGGTGCTCCTTTCGACGTTTTCTCCTCACCTCTGCTTCTTGTGTGAGCCTCTCTTCGCCCAATCTAAGGTGGCGCCGTAAATAGCATCGCCACTTAGTGCGATCGGCAGCTTCATCCTCCCATGTTGCTGGATCCATGTCCAGTACCCTCATATCTCTCTTGCACACATCTTTGAACCTCAGCTGTGGTCGCCCAACTGTTCTCTTGCCATCTGCTAATTGTCCGTAGAAGATATCTTTTGGGATGCGACCATCTTCCATGCGGCGAACATGGCCAAGCCAGCGAAGTCTGCGCTGTCTAAGAAGCGTATACATACTTTGAAGGCCAGCACGTGACAACACCTCAACATTTGTCACTTTATCTTTCCACGAGATGCCGAGGATGCGGCGTAGACACCGCAAATGGAAGGTATTGAGCCTTCTTTCTTGCTTAGCATAGGTCGTCCAGGTCTCGCTGCCATATAGGAGTGTGCTGGTGACGCAGGCATTATATACCGCAGCTTTGGTCTTCAATGTGAGTTTAGAGTTTCCCCAAACACGCGATGTGAGGCGGGCAAAGGTAGCTGCAGCTTTGCCAATGCGGCTGTCAATTTCTGTATCCAGTGAGAGTTTGTCATTGATGGTAGACCCTAGGTATGTGAAGTGGTGCACCACTGCCAATTCATAGTTATCGATAGTGATAACTGGTGCAGCACCCACATCCTGACTCAGCACATTCGTTTTCTTTAGACTTATTGTGAGGCCAAAGTCCTTGCATGCTTTAGTGAAGCGATTCATCAAGCTCTGAAGCTCCTGTTGGCTTTGAGTGACGACTGCAGCATCATCAGCGAACAACAAGTCTCTTATAGTGACCCTTCTGATTTTTGTTTTTGCCTTCAGCCTTGAAAGATTAAACAGACGGCCATCTGACCTAGTGTGAAGGCATATTCCTTCAGTTGCATCTCTGAATGCATGTTTCAAGAGTAAGGCAAAGAAGATTCCAAAGAGGGTCGGAGCCAGAACACAGCCTTGTTTAACGCCACTTCGTATATCAAAGGGCTGTGACGTGCTTCCAGCATATTGGACTGTTCCCTTCATGCCGTCATGGAATGACTTTATCATTTCCAGCATTTTAGAAGGGCAGCCTATTTTCAGGAGGATTTTAAAGAGTCCATCCCTACTAACCAGGTCGAATGCTTTTGTGAGGTCTATAAAGGCGATATATAATGGTCTTTTCTGCTCTCTTGATTTTTCCTGAAGCTGGCGGAGAGAGAAGATCATGTCTGTTGTTGATCTGCCAGCTCGGAATCACACTGTGCCTCTGGATATATGCGTTCAGCTAACTTGTGTAGTCGCATTAAGATGACTTTGGCAAAAACCTTACCAACAATACTAAGAAGAGAGATGCCTCTGTAGTTATTGCAATCACTTCTGTCTCCTTTATTTTTATACAGTGTTACAATCTTGGCATCTCGCATGTCTTGAGGAATAGTTGTCTCTTCCCAGCACTGGCACAGCACCCTATGCAGGGGATGTAATAGCGTGCTCTTACAGCATTTGATTAAATCAGGAGGAATCCCATCACTGCCTGGTGCTTTGCCAGAGGCCAAGCTATCAATGGCCTTGCTGAGTTCCTCTAATGTTGGTTCGGCATCCAGCTCTTCCATAGTTGGCAGACTGTTGACACCATCAAGGGCTGCAGGCGTAACGGTATTGTCTCTAGCGTAAAGCTCAGAGTAGTGCTCGACCCACCTCTCCATCTGCTTACCCTTATCGGTTAGCTTCTCTCCGCTGATGGTTTTTAGCGGTGCCGTCTTACTTTTATGGGGGCCAAGTGCTTTCTTTATACCGTCATACATTTGTCTAATGTTGCCTGTTTGCGCTGCGATCTGGATGCTCTCACTGAGCTGGAGCCAATAGTCATTTGCACAGCGTCAAGCAGTTTGTTGAACTTTGCTTCTCGTAGCCCTCAGGATCTGTAGGGTTCTGACACTCGGTGAACGTTTGTATTCATTCATAGCACTGCGCTTAGCTTCAATGACAGGTGCCATCACATCTGATGAAGCATCAAACCAGTCATTTGACTTTGCTGTTTTCTTACCAAAGGTGGCAAGTGCAGTACTTTGAATGGTGTTCCGTAGATGCTCCCAGTTCTCCGTAATAGTATCACCATGCTGAGGGCTACTGAGCACTTTCTCGAAGGTCGCAGTGAATTGAGCTATCATGAAAGGGTCTGACATCTTGCTGGTATCAATGCGTGGTTTCCCTTCATGTCTGACACGATAGAGTTTTCTTGGTTGTGCTCTGATTTTGCAGCAAACCAAGGAGTGATCTGTATCACAGTCTGCACTATGGTACGAGCGCGTGGAGAGCACAGACCTGAGGAGTGGCCTTCTGACGAGAATCAGGTCAAGTTGGTGCCAGTGCTTGGATCGTGGGTGTCTCCATGACACCTTATGCTGGGGTTTTGTCTGAAAGTAGGTGTTGGTCACGCAGAGGTCATGGTGGACGCACAACTCTAAGAGCCGTTGTCCATTTTCATTCATCTTGCCAATACCAAACCTGCCCAGACATGAAGGCCATGAAACATTATCGGCACCCACTCTAGCGTTAAAGTCACCAAGGAGAACAAGCTGTTCTTGCCTAGGTATGCTTTTGATAATTGCTGTTAGATTCTCGTAGAACTCATCTTTAGCTTCTGAGGCAGAGTACAGAGTAGGAGCATACACACTGACAAGGGTGATGGGACCTGTGCTAGTTTGCAGGCGGAGCGTTAACAGGCGTTCTGATCCATTCTCGCCTGGTTCAACCATTTTAGTTAGCGATTTTTTTACCGCAAAACCTACTCCGTGTTCTCTAGCTTTATTAAGATCTTTCCCTTGCCAATAAAATGTGTAGTCCTTCTCGCTCACCGTTCCAGAGCCCGCCAGGCGCGTTTCCTGAAGTGCAGCTATATCCACCTGAAGTCGTTTAAGCTCATCATTAATTATGGCTGTCTTTCTTACATCGTTTACATCCTGCAGGTTTTCGGATAGTCCAGTCAACATAGTCCGGACGTTCCAGCATCCCAATCTGAGAGTTTGCTTATTTCTATTTTTTCGATAATTGCTTGGTGCAAAATTTTCTGTCCACAGTTCGGGTTTGACCCTAATCCCCATGCACCCAATGGGGAAAGCAGACAGTGGCGGGACAACACCTTATTGACTGGGGGCTGCCCAGCGTGAAGCGGGCGGTAGCTGTCCAGTGAGATCCTAGAACCTCTCCCACTGTCGGAAGTAGCCCCTGGCGCCATGCCCTACGCCAATTGGGCAAAATGCTTATAACCGGTAACTGCTACTTCCCGTGTTTTGCCGACACCTATAGGGTGAAGCTGGAGTGTCCTCTCCAGGGCGCGAGCTTGGGCACAGTTATATGGAGATCAAGCTGTTGCCCATGCAGCATGTTCCCCCTCTCCACACAGCCGGTAGATCCAAAGGAACGGCAGTAGCCGATACAATTTGGTACCAGCCATGTCGCAGGAGTTGCCAGAATAATGTCGAATCGACATTAGACTGCCTTAGGGACTCCGACTCTGGATTTATCCTCAGGGTTTACTCCCGAAGCCAATTCCATAAATGGATATTCCCGCAAGGCAGCGGTGGTTTGAATTCAGAGTTCCTTCTCTTAGATAAGCTACCAACCAAGGATCACGAGCCCTATCTGCCCGAAGCTGCTGGTTTTAAGGCGCCAGTCGCTCGCCTTTGCCCCTTCTCCCGTCAGTGGAAACAGTTCCGCATGGCTCAAATTGAGCCACACGTGAAGGCCGGGAGCTGGACTTGGTTGTCAGAGGCTGTTTGAGGCGCGTGCCATAGAAGTATTTATCTGCAGTGAGAGCTTATCCTCACTACAACTCCCGGCAATAACAACCATTGGAACCATATATATATATATAAATATATATAAATATATATAAATATATATAAATATATATATATATATAATTATATATATATATATATATATATATATATATATATATATATATATATATATATATATATATATATATATATATATATATGACGTATAATGGAAAAAGAGCCTACAGTAATCTGACAGTCTTTGTAATCTCATAGCGTTCTGTGATTTGCTAGCAAAACCATGCATTTTTTGCCTGTGTTTACTTACACAAGCGTACTTTTTCGTCACGCCTCTTTTCTTTGAACATAAGCAAACGAAGTGTTTACAAACTTTCGTGATCTGCCCGTCATAACAGGTAGCGGAATCAGGTTTGTTTACCTCGTCTTCTCAGGCGAGCTTACCTGTCAATCCTACGATACCTGACAAACCGCACGTGAAAAACATAGAATCTTTTGAAGTTCGTACTCAGGGAAGTCAGAAACCCCTGGGCTCTTTGATCTTCAGAAGCGGGCATTCGTACAGAGAAAACCCGTTACACGTAATAAGTCTTATGATGCCGGTCGAAAGCGCTCGACGGAAGACCGGCCGTAAGCCTTTATCTTGTAACTCTGTTTCTGATTCCTCGTTACACATAGTAACGTGAAAAGTAACATCATCGATAGATCAGAGAAATATAATGATATATAAACTGTGTTTTCTTAAACCTGCTATCAGTTGTCACTCAGAATTTTTGTATAGTCTAAGCACGCAGTTCTAGAACCATTTTGCTAAATATGTTATTAGCAATTCGTGGGGATTTTTCATTCTGATTTCTGGTAATAGAAATTAGTGCTTACGTGTTTAAAAGTGTTAGCTTTCACCGATTAAAAGTGTTAGCTTTTACCATTATAATTCACTTAGATTTTCTAGCTGTTAGAACTAGTGAAATAAAATAACGCGTAGCTATTTCATACCAGAGGTTCAGTTATAATGTTAATTTTCACCACATGCTTTCTCACACAAGAAGAGACGGTTTTAGCTGACTGGTTTATATGCTAGGCATGACTGATAGTGACAGAAAAGAATTCACGTTTTATTTCATTGTGCGTATTTATTATAAGTGCCTATTATTTAATATCATACGACTAAATATCAGACGCTGACCAAATTAATAGCTACTTAACGACCGGCGATAGTTTGTGATAATTGACATTGTACGCTGATCGTTAACCGCGAGCGGGAAGGGGGGGAGGAGAGTCGCGTAACTCAATCTAACCTACACTCGCTAAGCGACGCGCGATAGGGTAGGCTAAAGACACCTGTGCCTTTTAAATTTAATCAGGACTGACGGAGTGGATAAGAGATCGTCTTGTCCTCGTCTGTGTGCATATATGTAGCTATATAGAATAGTAGTATTTTTCCATAAATGTTTTTCTTATATTCCTAGCAGACCTGATAAGAGCGTCCAGCGGTCTTTCTTTTTTTTTACTGATTGGTTAATGTTGTCTTTTTCTTGGCTGGTGCGTCACCAATTTCATTTGTGAGCTAGTATTTGCCAACGATACACGAGAAACATTTTAACTTATAAGTTTAACTGGACTTACCAAACCCAGATATTTTTTCCAATTTTTACCAGCCCACTGTGGTGTACAAAATAACATTAATGTTCCCGTCCTCTGACAGTCGTATTCAAGCGGATTTATCCAGATTTTACATTGTGCAAGAATCGGAGCTCTAACATAGAGTTGTCCGATAGGATTATCATCATCATCATTGGTAACATTTTTTTAGCAACCAGATGTTCAATACGGGAAGTATGTTCCTCTTTTAACTGTGAACCCCAAGAGCACGTTTTCTACATCAACTATTGGTGGTGACATTTCGTTCACCCAGGAAAAACCCACACCAGTTTAGGCGTTCTCCTCACTAGTCTTTGTTTGTTAGAGGATGAACTGGGACCAATTTGGGAAGTGAACCAGATAAAACATATATTCAGGGAAATTGTATTTCCAAGGGATATCACCAAGAGTAGGTAAGAGTGATTGAGTGGCCACTGTATGAAAGAGAGAGAGTGAATATTCTTTCTTTGTTACAGGGAATTTACCAACATTGGATTTGCTTAAACTTGTTTACTTTACTGGGTAGCATAGAGTAGGAACTTGCTTACTTTACTGTCTACTCTGTAACATTGTGCAAACCTTCGACCTTTGGGTTATTAACTTTTTGGGTTCTTTTCTCCGTAAGGGGAGGGCACATTTATTCTGCTATTTCATATGTATGTAAATCTGATTTTATTTGATCGTCCTTTAGATATTGGTGTTGTCAAGTTAAATGATAATAAACAACAAAGAAACTTACCTTTGTGTGTTGGTCAGACCCATATCCAAGTAACCGTAGTTTTTCACGTTTGTGTGTCTTGTTGTCACATAGCTGTGTGTGTGTGTGTGTGTGTGTGTGTGTGTGTAGTTAAACTTATATTTATATGCATGAGGAGGGCAAGGTTGTCTTGTACTAAATTATAGTCGTGTAGATAGGCTGGAATAAAGAAACTTAATCATTCTAGAGACATATCTTTTTTCCTTAAACTACCACCCGTGAAATCTATTTCTCACACCTTTCTCACGTACCTATCACCATCCACTCTAGTCAGACGGGCCAAAATAACTCACAACCTATCTGTACGACAATATATAATAAGCTATTTTGATATTAATAGACCTATAAAAATTGTTTAAAATGTTAATATTATGTTAATAGTTAACACATTTTAAATGTTAATATGTGCTAATTAGAAAAAAAGGTAGAAATAAATAGAGTGCTCCAGTCAGAGGCAAGGCATGGACAGACAAACACAAAACTGATAGACAGACAAATATTTGATAGACAGCCAGTCAGTTACCCGGATAGAAATAAAGACAGACAGACATACATTCACAGAAAGACAGATATAGACAGATATACAGTTATAGACGGGCATGCATGCTCTGAGATGTAAACAAACTGGCAAGCAGGTAGACACAGTCAGGAAGGCAGACACAGGTAGACAGGCAGAAATATATAGACTACAGACACATACAGGCAGCCAGACAGACACTTTAATAATGAAAGCCTGTTTGAATAAACAGAAAGGCGAGCAGTCAGTCAGATAACCATAATATTCTTGCCCTGCCTGCTTCAAAGACAAACACAGACAGACAGGAAGATCAACTTCCACAGATTAGTTGCTAAGGGGATCTAGAGATTCATCGTCCTGAGCAGAGGTTATTTTTTCCGTGGTCTCATCTCACGTCTAGAGGAGACACGGCCATGAAGTTGATAACGATCATCTAAGATACGATGATGTTATTCTTGAGCGCGATATGCCAAGAATCTTTTCTCGCCAATTAATAGCCAGAACCGGCTCGTTGAAGTATCTGGCCTCAGATACGTATTCTCCATTACCGTTACTGCAGAGCTTCAGCTTGACCAGTTATGTCGGCTGCTAGTGCGTTCTATCAACGCTAGGAGATATTCGGATCTTTATTATAAATATATGCTCAATGCTATAAACATGGTCACTTTGTAAACCCATGCATTATACCAACTCGTTGTCGTAGCGCGTCCGCTAATTTCAATACGACAGCGGTTAGTGCGGTCGGCCAACGTCCGTAGTGAATTTTTATCTACCATGTATATCCTGATGCTGGAGAGTTACAGAGAAGGAAATGTCGAAATTGTCCTCTTTTCACACAACATGCCTAAGAAAAATTCACCGAATCTTTTGGCCGAATACCATCACCAACCAAGATCTGCTTACTCGGAGCAAGCAAGAGGACATGCACACCATCATAGCTGGCAGACACTGGAGCTGGGTTGGTCATGTCCTCAGAAGAGACCCCGATGCTATCACAAGAACAGCTATGCTTTGGACCCCTGAAGGAAAACGAAAGAGAGGCCGACCAAAAACAACCTGGCGGAGGACTGTGGAGGCTGAGATGCAAAAAATTAACCAGAGTTGGGGCACTGTACGAAGGATGGCCACCGACCGAGCAAAGTGGAATCAATTTGTTGTTGCCCTACAAGACGCCACTAAGCGTGATGGCCACTGACTGCTTTGACGGTCGGCGGCTAAGGATCAAAGAAGAAGCAGATGTATATCCTGCTATAACCATGCTGATGAATTGTTCGTATCCATGATGTCAAAGTCTTACCGTAATAAAGATGTCTCGTCATTTATTTCTACAACGAGTCCAGTGTATTTTTGTTGACAGTTGGTCACACTGTTATGACCCAATCTTGACCGTTACCTCGTCTCACTACCATTAGTCGCACCATTGTATACGACAAAGCGACATCACACAGTAACATTCGCGTTATCAAATCACCATTTAGAAGTAAGTCGGCTACTCAAGTAGGCCCGACATGCCAACGTAGTCAGCACTAGTGAAGATACAAGAGACGTAGCAGTAACAGGCAGGCAGAGAGACAGAAAGGAAGACACAGGCAGGCAGGCAGGAAGTTAGACCCAGACAGATAGGAAGGTAGCTACATACAGGCAGGCACATAGACAGAAAGATAGCCACAGACAGGCAGATAAATAGGTAGCCAAAGACAGACAAGCAGATAGGCATGAACGTAGCTACAGACCGACAGGCAGGCAGATAGACAAGGAGGTAGCCAAGGACAAACAGAAAGGTAGGTGGACATGAATGTAGCCACAGACAGACAGGCAAGCAGATAGACAGGAAGGTAGTCACAGACAGAAAGGCAGGCAGATATACAGGAAGACAGACTCAGACAGACAGGAGGTTAGACCCAGACAGACAGGAAGGAAGCCACAGATAGATAATCAGACAGCCATGAAGGTAGACACACTCAAACAGGCAGGCAGACGCAGACAGACAGGCAGGAGGGCAGGCACAGGCATAGGGACAATGAAACAGAATAATGAATGAATGTCTACATAAACAGAATAATGAATGAATGTCTACATAAACAGAATAATGAATGAATGTCTACATAAACAGAAGGATGAGCTGTCAGTCAGATAACCTTAATATTCTTGCCCTGCCTGCTTCAGAGACCAACAAAGCCTTCCCGTCATCCGTGACCTCAAGTCCTGTAGGGTAAGCTATGCCAGCTAGGATCTCTTTTGACTGCCCGTTGGTTGGGTTGAAGCCAATTAGTCTGAACTCAAGAGATAGGGGGAATTATAAATATATTTCATTTATGACTTCTCTTCAACACTCACTCACTCCCCAGCATACTCAAACAACATCTTCACATTGCAGCTCTACACTGAGCGCATCATTATCATCATCAATTTCTTATGCGCTATTTGCAGAGCACGGAGCCATCACTGTAAATGGTCACTAGCAGGAGGTCTACATCAAGCATTCAGGTGCTTTGTTGTAACAGTGGTTTCTGAAGCTATTTGTTTTACGTGATGATGTTACCGACCCCACACACAGCCTCATATTTGTCGCCTTGTGCGGCATGTCTGAGGATGTAGTAGTCTCATTCTGTCTTTGTCTCATAAAAGACCCGCCGAGGAACTACAAGAGACCTAAGGAGCATAGGCCTTCGACAAATGTATGCTATGCCTTCCTATACTGTGACACATGTTTAGGTAGATCTACTGCCATCTCCCAGTCCTTTGCACAGTCAAGAATGGATGGTTGTTGTTTAACTAGGGCTGCCTAGCTTCTCGCTCTTTTACAGCCAATACCAAGTTGAAGACTCCTTGGTATTATCTACACTGTAGATCTAGGCGTTTCCTGTGGCTTTTCTGTCATTCCGAAATGTGCTGAGTTGATGTCATGAGCTCCAGTTTCTCCAGCTTGGCTTGCATTTAAAGGATCGTCACATCTGATTCCAAGCTAGGAGTAAGAAGCGCGTGGCATACTGTGCATTCCCCGCCATCCAAGGGGGTTCTATGCAGAGCTAAAATACTGTGCTCTGGTTCTGGGCTCTCCCAAGCAATTGTCACGTCCTGCACAGAGCCACTTCTCAGCTCCCCTCTGCCTATCACTGGGTCCATAGTGAGATCCTTCAGCATGCAGTCAACCAGGTCAAAGCCAAAAAATTATGTCTGGGGCTCAAGTGATTTCTCTAAGCTTAGTGTGCAATGCTGGGTTCTCAACAAGTTTCACCTCATGGAGAATCCCTGGAAGTGTGTGAATAATTTCAAGAGTCCATGAGGGTGTAATTAGCCTCACAGACAAAGGTTCACTTCCACATAAGTATATTGTAGCATTGCGCTTAGCTGGTGGTCATATAAGGATGACTCCAGATAAGCCTCCATGCGAAAGAAAGGATGGTAAACCGATATCGTGTTTGGGATGTGCTGACTTTCTTGCCCTCAGAAAGTATGTATTTGCTGTCTGATATGATAATGTTTGAATATTTAACTGTTGAGTGGCTTATTGCAACATGCACAACCAAATATAAGTCGCCTTGTACAACAGGCCTGAGGGTGCACTAGGCTTATTCTTCCCTTGTCACATCTGAGGTCCCCGGGAATTACACGGGGCATATCTTCATGATGTGGTAAAGTGGGATGTTATAAATATTTATAGGGGACTTAGTGTACTGACTGAGATCAGCTGTGAAGGTATCTGTATCTAATAAGGGTAGTGTATTACAGATGACCTTACTTGCTACCACATATTTATACCTCAGTCAGAATTATTCTGGAATATTGTGATGACTACGTTGAATGTCTAGGGTATGTATATGATGAAGTGTAAGTCACATCAACAACAGACAGATAAACAATTTAATTTATTCCACCACACTTGACAACACTGTGACACTCACATACATATAACACTCTATGAGACTATCTTAAATGAGTCACTGGTAAATTTTCAAATATATATGTATTAATTTCTTTCACTAATAGAGATCCTGATTCAAATACACAGTGAACCAGGAATCATAATAAAATGTAATCACATTTTATATGTACATAATTTATAAATATTAATCTTGTAGTGACATATTTTCTTAGTATTATCATATGTGTGTCAGTTGTGTAGTAGTAATGTGAGGTAATACTGGTTTTGTTTTTTTCAAGCTATGTTGTTATTTGTCATCATGACTTCAAGTGTTTGTTTATGTTGGAACTAGTATTGGAGATGTTCTCAGTTCCTTTCATTAAAACAATTAATTTCCCCTCTTATTTTTATACAATGTCAGTTTAAGATGGGGTTACATAATGTTGAGCTCCGCTGGCCACATAGGCTTATCTTTCGTGATGGCGGCAGGAAAAGACTCCTCTGCTCGATAGCCTCCCTGTGTTCTGGAGACACCTCACTGGTCACTATCTGGACCCAGGAGTATGCTGTCAGCCTCTAGGTTCAGCAAAGCTCCGACCAGGTGCTGCTCAATAACTTTTGGACCACGGTCCCTGAAACAAGAAGGTTGTACCTCCTACTTCATAACTAGTTTATAATCTATTTACAGACTGAACACATTACATAACAAACACTGAGTTCAGAGCGGTAGGCCAACTGTCAGCTTCATCTGAAATAATTTACACCAGTATATTCCTCCCTAATGATCACTACGCCTCTGCAATTCCAGCATTATTTCTTTCTAGTCAATAAGCTAGGTGTCAGTGTACTGTTTGGCAATTCCAGGCAGTTTTACTTTCCTCCGACACCTTCTGTTCAGGTTGGAGCACTATATAGGCTTTACCTCACGTTCGCTACTGAACTACACATATATATATACAGACATAAATTATCAATTTACATTCAATTTTCATTAAAAAGATGTCAAATATTTCAAGCTTACCCCAATTCATGGAAATAACACAGAATTACGTTGACTGGCAATGAATATAGCACAATTTCGATCTGCCGATGTCTGTCGCATAATGCGATTGGGATTCGATATCTAGGTAATCAAAACAAAGTAAAAGAGTAGACCCAGGTGTGGATATAGCCAGGAAGACAATGTCTTTTATAATTATGGGGATATGATCACCCAAGTGGGTCAAACAGTTCGGAAAATGATGAAAAGTGCGGTTTAAAAATTCATAGGAAAAGGAAGGACAGAAGGATCTCGGAAAGATTGATATGGAAGGAAAGCCACATGTTGTCCGATTAAAACGAGATATCTCAAGAGGCAATAGCTTTTGTAAGTAATGAGAACGACTGAAGTATCTGTTTAGAAACTAACACAGATCACCTACCCGAAGTGAAATACGAGAAATATTTTCGACTGAAGTTGCTTGAAGGAATAGCCAATCAGCGCAAAGTCACGGATTCACGCAAGATGGCCGACCAAGCGCATCTCCCAACAATTAAAATACCAGAGAGAGCTGAAACAGATAGAGAAAAAGCCAACATACTAGCTAAATACTTTTATCAGGTTAGTTCAATAGACAGTCTAGATAAGGCAGAAATAAATAGACGAAAAACACTGCTAGAAAAATTAAAAGAAGAAAATATGGAAACCACACAGGATGCTAAGTATTTAAATGCAGATATTACAGTAGATGAAATAGAAAGAGCTTTAGCAGAAAAAACCAATACTACCTCTGGGGAAGACATTCTGAGCTATGAAATCCTCAAAAAGGTACCAAATACAACTCTAAGAGTGATTGCATCCCTCTACAACAAAATCTGGCACACGGGAAAAATACCATGTTCATGGAAGACAGCAGTAGTCATCCCCATACTAAAGCCAGATAAGGAAGCACATGATGTCAGCTCATACAGGCCAATATCGTTAACATCACATCTAGGAAAAATTCTAGAAACAATAGTCAACAGCAGACTAAAATTTCATCTCGAAAAGCATAATTTGTACAGTCCAACCCAGGCAGGCTTTAGAAGCCAACATAGTACAATAGAGCAACTGCTGAGGCTGGAACATGATGTTAAAACAGGCTTCAAAAGGAATGAAAAGACAGTAGCTATATTCCTTGATGTAGCAAGAGCATATGATGAGTGTTGGAGGGAGGGTGCACTACATAAAATCAGGAAACTAGGTATAGTAGGCAGAACCTACAATTACCTAGAAAACTTCCTGCAGGATAGATACTTCATGGTACAAATAAACAATGATAGATCTGAGGTATATGAGCAACAGAATGGAATTCCCCAGGGATCAGTAATATCACCATCAATTTTTACGATTATGGTCAACGACCTAGGCGACGAGTTTAAGGACTTAAAAAACAACCTATCTCAGTTTGCAGATGATGCTGCGATATGGAGAACGGGAAGAAATCTCCCATTCCTCTATAAAACAGTACAAAAACAAATAGATAAAGTATCTGACTGGATGAACAAGTGGGGATTTAATCTAAACGTTAAAAAAACCATAGGAATGATTTTCAGTAGAGGGCGTGTAATTAAAAACAATATAATTGACATAAGCATTAATAAGCAAAAAGTATGCACAGCAAAATCAACTAGATTTCTTGGCATGGTACTAGACCAGCAACTAAACTGGAACAAACACATAGACCTTTTAGTGCAAAGCAGTAGAGGACTTATTAATATGCTAAGATATATGAAAGGAAGTGGTTGGGGCGCCTGCAATAAGACAATGTTAACATTCTATAAATCATTTATTAGAGGCAAACTTGACTATGCCAGTGTTGTCTATGCATCAGCCGCCCCAAGCAATAAGAAGAAACTAGACACAGTCCAAAACCAGGCACTGTCAATAATAGCAGGTGCCTCAAAGGGAACATCAGCAGAAGCACTAGAAGTAGCGCTAGGCATTATACCCCTGGAGCTAAGGAGAAAAGAACTGAGATTCAGCTACTGGGCAAGAGTGGCAAAAGATCCAACTCACCCGGCACATAAAACCTTTGATAGGGGTAACCAGTACATAGGCCACATTCCATTAAACCATAATAGATACCCGTCAGGGTGGAAAACAATGGATGAAGTGGATCAATACCCAGACCTGTTTAATGCGATAAACAGTAGTGCTCTGTATAAAGCAAAGATCCCACCATGGGAATTAAAAGTGCCAGAAACTGACTCCCACTTATCAAAGATCATAAATAAATCTAACGACATAATCTCAGCAAAAAGTAAAACACTAGAGCTTTAGAAATAGCTGCAGAAAATCCACCAAAAAAAGTAACCATTCTCACAGATTCCCTATCATCAGTACTAGCAATCAGAAACAGAACAGAAGGCAGCAGGCCAGACATTATAGAGGAAATACTACAGGTTAATACATATCTACAAAATATAGGATGCAGTGCAACACTAACATGGATACCATCACATGTGGGGATAGCAGGAAATGAGCTAGCAGACAAAGAAGCCAAAGGGGGGAGAACTAGCCATAACCAAATTGAAGTAGGCTTAGGGAAGTTTGAAATTAAGAGCTTAATTGCTCAAAAAATAACTAAAGAATGGATAACAGCATGGGACCTAAGTAAAAAAGCAAGACACTCATATAAAATCCTTAAAAAACCAAGCACAAAATGTCAAATAAAAGATGAACTAAAAATACCAATTAATAAAAAATTGCTGAGACTCAAGCTGGGAACTGGATATTTCATGATAGAGGAACCCACATGTGAAGAGTGTCAAGAACCAAACACAATTAGGCACTTTCTAGTGGACTGCAAAAAATATGACCAACAGAGGCAAAACATTAAGACATACTGTAGTAACCACAAGGTAGAAATGAGTGTAGAAAATCTCATAGGCACAAAGAGCCCTTCAGAAATGCAAAAGTTAATAAAACACTATTGTAACTGTCTTTTTTTCTTGTTGAGGTGATCACTGGCCCAAGACAGTATACATGTTGTTAGATGTGTAGTGCGAGCGTATGATGAATTGAGTGTGGGTGCGAATGAAGACGCGAATGTGTTTAGGCTCGTATAGATGTAGATCCTGCAACCCATACTCTCACATGCAGTAATCAAGGATGCTTTGACACTGCAGGCATGTTTCAAGACATTTATTGACGGGAACACACATAGTATCAACAGGAACAGTCAGTGTAACAAGGTCATGCTGACCTGACATCGATAGGTATACATTTGGCATTCAAAAAGGTAAACATCAGAATAGACGTGCATGGTCAATAGCAAAGTTCTTCAATAATGACAGTTCGTAGCGTCGCCCTTGGCGTCTCTGACTAAACGCGTCAGATGCCTTAGTTACCTTGACACACAGGTGCAACTTGGCACTCCCCGCCAATTGCACATATCAGGCTGTAGTATAATAGCCGGAAGCACAGGCCTCGTCCTGACGTCGGCCGTGTACTTCTGTTAAATAGGTTATCATCAACCCTGCAGTAATACTTATTGTAGATATGAAGTTCCGCCAATCTGCGGCTCCCACAATATATCTTCGTCACTGGATTTCTGGACAATATAAGACTAACAGTCTTGGATGGCTACCTCGAGCACAAATATATAAGTTCTGAAATGGCGGATCAGTGAGCTGCTGTTCACCCTAGGTAATCCTTTACATGTTCTGCCACCGAAAAGCGTAATAATGCATAAAGGTCGGTATTACCTGGTAAATGAATCCTCAGAACTACACAAGGAATTCTGTCGTCATCCCGACGCACAGAGATTCACTGGGGAAAACTGCCATAGCAGTTACTTCGAAGATTCTCCCCGAAAAACAATGGACTCTTGGTCCCTTCAGAAAAACAGGACCTCCCGGCTTCCCGGAAGTATATCTCACTCCCGCTTTAAAAACCTTCCCATAGGCCTACGCCGAACTGTCAACCTCTGACCCTAAAGGTCAAACACAATGAATGAATAAACAAGGGAAGACAACCCCTAATCAACCTGACATCGCAGGTAAAGACAAATTATACTTATGATACAAACATAAGCAAATAACTTGACAGATGACTCCGTCGAAAATGACAGCAACATTACTACCACCCCCCTGTAAAAAAAAAATGCAATTTTTTTTTTTTTTAATATGTTCATGAGCAAGATAGCACCAGTATCACTTCTGTGCTCATGCAAACAATGAACCTAATATCAGGTACAATAGAAGAGGGTACAAATCATCTCCCAACATAGGAGAAAATATTTCCTTTAAGCCAAACAAACTAAGGGATACCATTCAAGAAACCTAAGTTGCTGGCAATACCAATCATATATCAAACATTACTAAATAATATAATCATAGCAATATACAAATGTCAATGCTATTTTAGCAACATATCACTGATGGATGGACAAAATGAAATTTGTTAAATTATCTAAACATCATCCAAATACATTTGTATTACAACATATTATGATATTAAGGACAGACCTAAGTCTGAAAGTATATCAGGAAAAACTAGGACACAAGATTTAACTGGAATCATGTGGGCATCTAGACAATATGTCCGCCATCACATTATCCGAACCACGGATAGCTCGCACCGTGAAATGGAAAGGCTGAAGAGCAATAGCATAACGAGTAGATCTCGAGCTCTTCAAATCCTTACTTTGCATAGCCGTAAGAGCTTTTTGGTCGGTTTCCATAAAGAAATGCGCGCCCAGAAGGAACCTTTGTAGCTTAAGAATGGACCAAACCATAGCCAACAATTCACGGTCCAAAACCGAGTAATTCCTTTCTGCCGCATTCAGCTTCCTAGAAATATACATTACAGGATGCAGAGTTCCTGAATATTCCTGCATTAGTGCCGCTCCAATGCCAGTGGAAGAGGCATCACTACGAAGGACAAAAGTCTTATCAATCGTCGGTAGTCTTAAGATAGGATGAGATGAGAACAAATTCTTAACCTGATCCAATGAAGTTTGGCATTCTTGGGACCAACGCACCATATTAGGAGAACCTTTTTTCAATAACGTTGAAAGTGGTGCCATAATGGAGGACAGATTCTCAATGAATCTTCCATAGAATTGTATCAATCCCAAGAGACTACGCACTTGCTTTTTTGTCTTCGGAACCGAGATATTTAATATCTTTGAAATGTTTTGGTCCTCTGTCTTCAACAGACCATGACCAACTCGATGACCTAGGAAGGAAATTTCACTAAACCCAACAAAAGCTTTAGAGGGTTTAGCAGTCAAACTATGCTCACGTAGAGTAGATAGCAATTCCTTCAGACCCACATAGTGTTCTTCCCAAGTATCGCTGAAAAGACAGATGTCGTCTAAATATGCAATGACATCTGCACGATCTGATAGAATTCGTCGCATCATGCGTACGAAAGTCGCTGGGGCGTTCATAAGCCCGAAAGGCATAAAATTCCATTGAAACAGACCCCTAGGTGTCGAAAAAGCAGTGAGAGGTTTGGCGTGTTCCGTCAATGGGACTTGCCAATAACCTTTCGACAAGTCTAGTTTAGTAAAGAATTTAGCTTTAGAAAGTCTAATAAGTAGATCATCTAATAACGGCATAGGTTCAGCATCGAACTTCGTAACTTGATTTAATTTGCGATAATCAACGCAAAGACGTATGTTATTGTCTTTCTTTCGAACAATAACTATTGACGAAGAATAAGCTGAAGTGGATGGTTCAATTATTTGTAGTTGAATCATTTCATCCAATTCTTTCTCGACTTGTGCTTGAAAATGAATAGGTATTGGGTATGGTCTTACTCTGATCGGATTACGATCAGTAAGTATGATGTCATGTTCTATGACATCTGTGTGTCCAGGAATGTCGGTAAGGACATCCTGATATGATTGTAACGTAGAGGATACTTGACGTTGTTCCTCAAAAGACAAGTTGGAAGAGACTGTAACGTCTCTCCACGATTCCGTTGAAGTAAGTGGAATCGTAGGAAGAGGTAAGTTCACGTCAGAAAAAATAGTTTCCTCATCCTGTATAACAGACAGGGATGAGATGTGACCATGTTGAACTGGAGAGTCGTCCGTCGCCTGGAAAATAGGCTGTAAATAGTCTGGACGTTCAATAAACTCTGTTAGCATATTTATATGGAAGGTTTTATGCCTTCCATCCACATCGACAATATAGTCGACATCAGAAATTTTCGAGACTATAGTGTATGGACCCTTCCAAGAAATGAGAAGTCTATTCTCTCTTGAGGGCAGTAAGACATATGCTTTGTCTCCAGGACAAAGTTGACGTAGGCGTCTTTTCTTATTAGCAAATCGCCTAGCTTTTTCTTTCGCAAATTCGGAAGATGAAGTTGCTAACCTGCACGATTCGATAATCTTTTCTCTAAGAGCTATAACATATTCATATGACGATTGTGTATCATCGTCAATATTATCGGAAGTTATCAAATCGTGTAACAAGGACATTGGCCCGCGCGGTTGCGCGCCAAAGACAAGTTCGAAAGGAGAAAACCCTGTATGCTCGTTGGGAACCTCTCTATAGGCAAAGAGGACTGCAGGTAAAACCCTGTCCCAATCTTCAGGATGATCCTCCGTTATCTTGCCAAGTAAGTTCTTTAGTGTCCTGTTAAGACGTTCTACCAATCCATTGGACATTGGATGATAAATACTACTGAGAGACCTTTTAATGTCTAGCGTAGCCATTACCTGAGACATAACGTCCGAAATTAACTGAGTGCCGTGATCCGACAGTATTTCTCCGGGGAATCCCAGACGAGAAAATACGAGCCAAAGAGCATCAGCGATATCGACAGTTGATATGCTCTTCAGAGGAATAGCCTCTGGCCAACGCGTGCACATGTCCACGCAAGTGAGGATAAATTGGTGTCCTCTGGCTGACTTAATTTTGAACGGACCAATGATGTCTATAGCCATTTTCTGAAACGGCCGAATCGGAATATCTGCAGCCTGAATAGGAGCAGCATGTCTCGGACCTCTAGACTTGACCTCTTGACAAATTTTGCAAGATCGGCAATAAATTCGGATGTCTTTATTCACGAATGGCCAAAAGAATGACGCAAGGACTCTAGTTTTAGTTCTGGAAAAACCCATGTGTCCAGCACACTGAGAATCGTGTGCATGCCGAAGAATTAAGGCTCTCATACACTTAGGCACAAGAATTTGCGATGCATAGACTTGTCCGAGTGTTGTACCATTCGTACCAATATACCATTCTTCATAGTAATATACGATTTGTGATTCGTATTTTGATTGGGATCCCCTTTCTTTGCAAGAAGGAAGTATTTCTTCAAAGAAGGATCCTCTTCTTGACGTTTAACAAACGAGTCATGGGAAATCACCAAGTGCTCGTCTTGGCTATCAACTTCATTACTATTATCAGATGAAGTTGGGGGATTAAGAGCTTGAGCTCTTGTCACCACTGCATTGACCGTTTGAATGTTTCTTTCTTCCCAACTAGAAATTTGTTGCGGGGTGCATTCCTTAACCCCATGAATACGACCGATTATAAGATCCGCAATAGGATTAGGAAGAAGACATGCATGGACATCTCCTGTGAAGAAAGGAGTGTCAATCCTAATAATAGCAGTAGGATAGCTTTCCATAGTACCACCAAATGTAACACATTTGATTGTTTTTCCAGTGGCACAGCAAGGATCTATTAGAGACTCCTTAACCCCGACGGTAGTACATCCCGAATCGAAAAGTACTGAGACTAGCCTATCATTTATTAGACCTTTATGTAAGATGAGAGATCCTCTCCCATCATGCGCAACTGTAGCAGGTAGAGCAGGTAGAGGGTGACCACAACTTAGCGTAGATACAGTTGATGAGTCAAACAATGTTAAGCATTGGGGGCATTCAGTTGCTCTCCCAAAATCGAAAGCACAACCAGTGATAGCCCTAGAGTTACCACTATCATTTACTGTATTACAGGCTCCATCAAACTCTTGTTGCGCAGAGTTTGCCTGTTGGTAAGGTCTTTTTTTGTTAAACCTAGGTCTACCTCGATTTATCATTTCCCCTGTAATTATTTCGACTATCATTTCCCCTGTAATTGTTATCATATTGCCTATTGTAATCATCATTCCGGTTTGAATCCCGGTTTCTAAATTCACCATCGTCATAATCTTGACGTCGAGAATGATTACCTCGAAAATTTGAATAGTTATTATTTGGATAGCCTTTACGAAAGTGTCTCAAATTATTACCACTAAAATTACGAGAACTACCATCTTGTCTCCACTGCATAGACGAAGAACCATCATGTGTTGGATTACTCCGCTTCTGAGTGTAATTTTGATTACTTCCCCTATTCCAATTTTGTTGAGCACCCTGAAATTTTTTTCTGAAATTAGGGCCATATGGTGTTGCCGAAGCAGCTGGCAACCCTTCTTTCACTTTAGAATTGCTAACTGTAGCATGGGGATGTGCTGTGGCATACTGACAACAGTATTCCTCCATTTCTTTTAAGTTTTTAGGCTTACGCTCATGAAGGAATGCAAGAAAAGAATCATTAACAGATGACAAAACCTTATCTCGCAATAATAAGTCCATTAGACCTTCATATGTTTTCTCAATCTGAGACAACTCAACCCATCGTGTAAATGTACGACGTATCTTTGTAACAAAATCAGAGAAATCTACTCCATTTTCTGGCAACATTGTCCTAAAACGAAGACGATAGTCTTCTTGTTTTAATTGGTATTTTTTTAGCAATGCTGCCCTGACAACATCATAATTAGTCCTCTCATGTTCGTCTATTGTCATAAGAGTAGTCACTGTGTCACCTGTAAAAAATGGCATCAGTTGTTCAACATATTTTTCCTTTTTTATGTTATGCGTATCGCACAAAAATTGGAATCTATCTAGATAATCTGCTACGTCATCCTTTAAAGGATTGAAATGAGGCAATTTAATCCTACTAACAAACTCCTTTGTCGTACTCGAAGTTGTTTGCTGAGCACCCGTACTCGCCAATTTCAATTTCTCTAACTCCAAAATTGCGAGTTTTTCATCAAGTTCCATCTTCTGTTTTCTTTCCTCATGTTCCATTTTTCTAATTTCAGCCTCAGCAGCAGCTTGAAGTTTTTTTTCCTCTGCAGCAGCTTGAAGTTTTTTTTCCTCTGCAGCAGCAGCTTGAGCTTGAATTTTTTTGTCTTCCATTTCCATCTGGAATTTTCTTTCATCAGCTGCAGCTTGAGCTTTCCTCTCCTCAGCAGCAGCTTGAGCTTTTCTCTCCTCAGCCTCTCTTTGATACCTTCTTTCTTCAAGTTCTAATCTTCTATTCTCAGCTTCTAGCTTCTTTAGTTCAGCTTCTGCTTTCAATTTAATTTCCTCTTTTTGTTTCTTTTCTTCTGACTTTAATGCAATGGCGAATTGAGCAGATGAATATTCTTCCAATTCTTTACCAGACTTACCAAGGGTCAACCCTTGCTGGATGAAGAAATCCAATGTAGACATTCTGTCTAATGAGATCAGAAACCTGAAAAAAAATTAAATAAATTACCTTATCCCACTTCAATGGGAGACAAGTCTGAAATGATAGACTTGTATACTCACTTCACTTTATTTTACTGTCTTAGTCTTAGACAAAGACTTTGTATGTTCCTCTTGTTTACAATGTACCCAAAAAATCACTTGAGTACCTGTGGGAAAAAAAAAATTCCCTTATATCCCACTCACTATGGGCACAAGTCTTTTTTATAAAGAACTTGAATATGTATTTTACCTTGTCTCAATCTTTGTAGATAACAAGTCTTTTATCAAAGAACTTGTATAAATATCTTATATAATATTATTTAACAAACTCTATATGAAGAGTCTACCTTATCAATAATATCAAAACATGACCAAGTATGTGTATGTAGACTGTGCATGACAGTAATGTAGTACAACCAAAAAAAAAAATACAAAGACAAAAATACAAAACAATACAAATGGCAACACTGTTTTAACCAAAAATGTGTAGAGAAATACACAAGAAAGGAGAGACCTACAGAATACAAACAAAACAAATCGACAATCAAAACTGAAAAACAGACAAAATATTACAAAAACAACGTTAAGTACAATTACATCACAGCTAACATCAATAGCGACCAATTGTCACTAGCAAATTTCCAAATTAAGAAAATTTGCACCTACAGACCGCTTACAGTAAGCCTCGATCAAGTGGCACATTTACCGTAAGACCCACCAACCGAAAAAACCCGCAGAAAAATACACCAAAAACAGTAGAAGTGACATAAACATATAGCAATCAATTTCAATGTGTTGCAGAACAAGTTCAGTCACAGCTGAAACTAAAATAAATTTCTTGCTCCTTGCGAACACAGAAACGAAATGTCAAACGCGCACTGAACGTCAAATCCACTGTAACATAAAGTGGTATTCACGAACCAAAGTTACTATGACCTTCTCAAATTAGGGCTTGCACATTGAATGTTTACAATTTCACGTACTGTTTACAGACACTTGACCTCCAGCAATGTAGCTTGAATGCTCTGACCTAGAAAAGTCTGTTGTTGAATGAAACGTGTCACAACCCGCAGTACTGTTTACAATAGGAACCCGCCTTCTATGCAGTTATGGTCCACGTAGCAAATGCCTAGTAGTTCACTTCAGTACTTGTCTTGTTATGCTTTATGTAGCATTATAATATAAATGCTCGTACTGTTTATTTGGGTCAACCGTTGATGACCTATATCTGTCCTGTTGTAGCCAAAACTTGCAAGTGTAGAATTAGTGCTGTGTTACGGCTGTCCCGTGTGTAGCTTAGACCCACAGATCAGAAGTGTAATGTGTACTTGTCCTTCTTGTAACTTTCTCGACAAAACTGGAGACATCATACATGTAACAGCCAACCAGGAATGTAAATTTCTGGATCCATAAATGTCAACAGTAATGTCAAATGCTCGCTCTGTTCTTTTTAAACCCACAGATCTGGTCCATCAGAAATGTAAGTTTCTAGGCCACATTGGCGACAAGAAATGTATCATAAGAGCCCACGTAACTGGTCCACCAGAAATGTAACTGTCTTTTTTTTCTTGTTGAGGTGATCACTGGCCCAAGACAGTATACATGTTGTTAGATGTGTAGTGCGAGCGTATGATGAATTGAGTGTGGGTGCGAATGAAGACGCGAATGTGTTTAGGCTCGTATAGATGTAGATCCTGCAACCCATACTCTCACATGCAGTAATCAAGGATGCTTTGACACTGCAGGCATGTTTCAAGACATTTATTGACGGGAACACACATAGTATCAACAGGAACAGTCAGTGTAACAAGGTCATGCTGACCTGACATCGATAGGTATACATTTGGCATTCAAAAAGGTAAACATCAGAATAGACGTGCATGGTCAATAGCAAAGTTCTTCAATAATGACAGTTCGTAGCGTCGCCCTTGGCGTCTCTGACTAAACGCGTCAGATGCCTTAGTTACCTTGACACACAGGTGCAACTTGGCACTCCCGCCAATTGCACATATCAGGCTGTAGTATAATAGCCGGAAGCACAGGCCTCGTCCTGACGTCGGCCGTGTACTTCTGTTAAATAGGTTATCATCAACCCTGCAGTAATACTTATTGTAGATATGAAGTTCCGCCAATCTGCGGCTCCCACAATATATCTTCGTCACTGGATTTCTGGACAATATAAGACTAACAGTCTTGGATGGCTACCTCGAGCACAAATATATAAGTTCTGAAATGGCGGATCAGTGAGCTGCTGTTCACCCTAGGTAATCCTTTACATGTTCTGCCACCGAAAAGCGTAATAATGCATAAAGGTCGGTATTACCTGGTAAATGAATCCTCAGAACTACACAAGGAATTCTGTCGTCATCCCGACGCACAGAGATTCACTGGGGAAAACTGCCATAGCAGTTACTTCGAAGATTCTCCCCGAAAAACAATGGACTCTTGGTCCCTTCAGAAAAACAGGACCTCCCGGCTTCCCGGAAGTATATCTCACTCCCGCTTAAAAAACCTTCCCATAGGCCTACGCCGAACTGTCAACCTCTGACCCTAAAGGTCAAACACAATGAATGAATAAACAAGGGAAGACAACCCCTAATCAACCTGACATCGCAGGTAAAGACACAATTATACTTATGATACAAACATAAGCAAATAACTTGACAGATGACTCCGTCGAAAATGACAGCAACAACTATATTACAAAAACTAAAGCTAACATATAAAAATCAAATAAGGAATTGAACCAGTAGTCCAAACTGGTGAAAGACTCGCCCCAGAAACATACAGATTAACCAAATAAACCATCCAGTAAAAATCAAAAACATACTAACTTAGAAAATAGCATATATTGGAATTTTTTTAAAAACCATGTTGAACTATAACTACAAAAGGAAAAATACCGACTAGAGATAATATAATATAAAACAAATACAAACAAAAACATATTACAATAAAAGAAACACGTCCTGATATAACCAACAAATCCATGTACATGGTAGATGGTTGAAAGGGGCGTGCTACAAAATGAAGTAGCAAACACATTAATAAAAAAAAAAAAAAAAAAAGTGAAAAAAAACACACGAACTGAAAGAACGCAGAGGACAAAAGGAGAGAGCTAGGCACGTATTCCTTCACCACTGAGTATTTGTGCTGGCCTGCCTTTGCCAGAAGTAGTCCTGTTAGTATTTCTGAAAAAGACCAGAGGGTGAGTAGGGCTACTGTACCTATTTTGTTGATGCATAAATAATGTAAATATGTCACTTCATTGAACACTCATGCTGTGAAACGATCCTGAACTATCCTTGTCCTGTTTTAATAATGTGTTTATATGAATGTATCCTGCTCTATGATTATCCTATCAGGTTATATCATTGCTTATAACTTCAACATAGCACTATGTAACGATGGGCAACAGTTCAGTAGCCATTGTTATGAACGTAATAATCTGACTGACAGCCAATGGTTCTCAAGGTTGAGACCAGGAACACACTCATATAGAAGAAATGTTCAAGTAGCAACCATGTAAATAAGTGGTTCTTAAGCCCTGGCCGCAAGGACACCCCTACTGATTTATGGCAGCATGGGAGACTATATCCCAGTGGTTCTCAACCCATTGGTACCAATTACCCCCAAATTGATTTGACTGCTCTATGGGCACAAAGTAGGCCAGGGGTTCTCAAACTTTGATAACCATAAGCAATATATGTCAGAATAATTCTGCTTGGATGGAAAGATAGCAGATGGAAGAATGGACTATGTAACATAATGTGATGTAAAATGAAATGATGTAATATAATGTACTGTAATCATATCATTTGAATTTGTTGTTGGCAAGTAGACATCTGTACAACTAACAATATAACCAGAAACACATGTGCGCATTCATACACATGCATTACTGATGACACGGAACAACAATACATTAGGCGAGGGGAACTCTTGGAACGAGGCTAGCCACAGTCTTTGTGTTGTTTTCAGGTTTCGGTCGTACATATAAACATAAGCCAGAAGTGAGAACCCAAGTGTTATCCTGCATAGCGACACGGAGCACTACCGCTGGTCTACCTGGTTGTGCTGGTATCCCTACTACATGGGAAGATCAGCCGAGTCTATACAGTCGTGTGGAGCTCACCAACATTGTCAACCATCATTTAAGGAGCACTCAGTTAAGTGCAGAAACAGATGAACATTCGATCAATTTATATGTGAAGAGTCAAGTCATATGAAGAAAAAGACTGGTTAACGTTTTTTTGTCAGAAAAGCAGAGACACTGTAATTCAGTAAAGTAAAATAATATCACTGTGATTTCTCTGGATATTGTGTAAATATAAAATTCCTATTCATATAGCATTTCTATCTATTCCAAGAACAGAAGATAAGATAATCATTATAAATAAATTGATTTTAATTGTACTTGAATTTTGTTAATTTCATAAAGTTACTATTGAGTTCAATTTGAATTTCATTGTTATTTAAAGCATAAGATAGTTATTACGAGAAGACACTCTAGGCTCTTGATCTTCTTATTACCACCGGACCAGGGGTCTTTACTGTCTGACTATCCTTTGTGCTATCATACACCAGTGCTCATTTCTGAGACTGGGGTATATCGTGAAGTTCATTATTCTTTATTGAACTATCATCAACTGTCATCAAGACAACAACCACTATCATACCATCTCGTTACAATGTCCCAGGCTTTTATTTAGAAAAATATGCACTGGTGCTCAACGCACTGGTTCTGTAGTAAGTTTATTTGAACATGTGGTGGTGACCTGACGCCTCTGATTGACTATATTCGCGGGTCTAACCAATCGTGCCATGTTTACCCAATCGTTTGAAAAAAGTACTCATACTCCCGTTTCCCCTGACAACAAAAGATAGTATTTATAGCCCGACTAATCGTGTTTAGCCTTACATTTATTGCGCTCCAATCAAATCGGATTTAACATGGAGACCCATTTCCCGTACAATGGTGGGGTGAAAATCTGCCACTGAGCGATTCTGATTTGGGTGTTGTCTGACATCCCTCACTATTTCTTTTGGCTATAATTTGTTAATTCCTAGACTATTTGCGTAACGTTTAACATATTCTTTGTCAGCAAGTCCTAAGGAACCCAAATATATAAATTTAATGGGACTAAGGGGCTGCGTTCAAAATATGTATTTTCCAGGATAGTCGTGTAGTTTTTATTTTATTTTTTATGTTTAGAACCGCCACCTGTCCTGCTGTACTCTCAGACTAATGTCAGGATTTTTGACATAAAACAGTAGAATGTCATGTTTCCTAATAAGCGTTTTTCAGGATTTTAAAAACTAACTCTCGTGTCTGTAGTGTTTTTTATCACTGTCGATTTGAAAAAAAGCTAGTGCTTGTGGCCTTACACGCGTGATGGTAGTAATTGTGTATCGCGGGACTGTGGTAGTATTGCCTGCGTTCCGGCTTTCAGCCTCTCCCTTTCTTTCTATCCTTAGTCCATCTGTCTTTCGTTTTTGGTAACGTAGTGTATAAAATGACATGAATGGAATTTTAAATCTAGGTCATCTTGCGTATCTCAAGGTTTTTCTTAGAAATGGAGTACACATTTTATTGTGTTGGGGAAACGCGTGTATACTGCAGAAGGCTTTTACTATCAACGTGAAACGTTACAATTTGCAGACGAAGTAGAAAACAAGGGGGATTTCGAGTACAGTCAGTGTGACAGCACTGTTCTTTACCATTCTTCTTTCCTTTTATTGAAGTTATTTGTTAGGCTTTACATTTACGTTTGAATTAATATATGTGGATTAGAATATTTCACGACATCTCCCCTCTTAAAACAGACATCTTATGTCAGTCCTTTATTCTATATACACATAGATAAATGTAAGTCAACTTGACTTTACTCTGCTGTTGTGCTATCATGGTTTTATGTAGTTGGGTCCATTCAGAGTAGGCACTGCTCATGCAATCTGCCTCAGACCTCTACAACCAATAATATATTTCGGTTATGTTACGGAACAGCCGCAAGTGTGATTGCTTGTCTTAATGCTGCTTCACAACCCGTATTCACCATTTCTCTTCTCTGAGTCTGCGCAATGACATGTCCAGAGAACATTAGATTTTCCTCAAAATATACGTTATGAGGAGATAACATATACCTGGTGATAGCAGAGTTTTCATAGGGGATCCCATAATCTTCTTATTAGCCTTTATGAAACATTCGGAATATCCTCAATCAAAGAGGCAACTCAGGGATTCATTACGTTCCTCCGAAATGTTTACATCCAACAATTTTGTCTGATCTCAGGTTTTACTGGAATCTGATAGTATCCTTTACTCAGATCCACTTTTGAGAAATATTTAGCTTTATTTAGTCTGGCAAACAACTGATTTGTATCCGGCAATGGATCCACCTGTCCTTCTGTAATAGCATTCAGTCTCCTGTAATCTATACAGAGTCTATGTTCTCCAGAGGGTTTTCTTAAGAGTACAACACCGGAACTATACGAAGATTCACTGTGTGAAATAATTCCTTCCTTCAACAAATAGTCTATCTCTTCCTTCAAAGCTTTCTCCTTAGCAAAAGGAATCGAATATGGTTTCATACATACAGGTGTGAGGTCTATCAGCTTCATATCATATTCCAATAAGTTTGTATGTCCTGGTCGGTCTGTTAACACCTCTGTATGAGTATCTAGAACCTGTTGCACTCTCTCTTTCTGAGTTTTCGTTAAATGTGTACTGATTTTCACCTGTGCCGCTGTCTCACAGGGGTGTAATGGATATTCAAATGATGAAAGTGGTTCCTTTTTCATCTCCATGGCAATGGACAAGGTCAACAAGTGTGTCTCTTCCTGATGTTCTCTTTCCAAATATTTCTTCAGGAGATTCACATGATAGATTTTTTCTTTCCCCTTCTTATCTATCTTATAATTGGTTCTAGACACCTTCTCTAGAACTGTATATGGACCTTGCCATTCAATTTGTAACTTATTCTGGCTACCGGGTAGAAGAAGCAGTACCTTCTCTCCCACAGCCAAATCTCTGTCTTTAGCTTTTCTGTTATAATACGCAGCATGTTTCTTCCTGGCTTGTTTCAAATTTTCATTGGCAAGTTTCCAGCCAGTTTTTAAACGAGTGGTCAGCTCATTCACATATTGGTATGAGGATGTAATATTTTCCTCTGCTTTTTCATCAGTCCACGTTCTTAACAGCGCTTACATATGGACCTTTAATTTTGTGGACCTATTTGTCCATGGACCGATATGGTCTCTTCCACTGGAAGCGCTATAGTGATGATTTTTCTTCCCAGAATTATCATGCACAAAACGACCGCTACCAATTCTTTTCCTGGGGCTTTCTCCCCACTTAAAATTCTTGATGAGAGATTTCCTCTCTACATCTTCTTCCTCCAGTTTACATAAGTCCGATTGAGGGATTTTCGGCCTATCCTGGGGTAAGACATCTTTTTGCACTCTCCGCATAGTGGCCATTGTAAAACAGTTAAGTGAAGCTTGTCCGTGAAAAGGGGCTTCCCATTCCCTTTGGTCCACTTTATCAAATTTATACTTCTTTTTATTGTCAGGCCTAATTTTGCCCCTTGGCGTGTCCAGGTCCTGATCAATGTTCCCACTTGTGGGTGTTCCCTCATGTGCTATGCTACACCTTTCTACAAAATTCTCAATGTCCCATCTTGCCTTGGGCCAATAATAATTGTGAGCCACCTTTTGGATGATGGTACCTATTTTTTCATGGTCCCCATCTGGTTTCACATGTAGGCTCCTTATTAATTCTGCCCTATATCTTTTAGGAAGTACCAGCTGTCCCTGACCTTTGGATCTAGCTCCAGTCTTCCTATACATCAACTTGTTTTTCATGTAAAAAATCTCCCTTGCCTGGAGTTGTATGACAAGTTGACAATTTCCTGAAACAAGGCTTGAGGGTCTTATCCCCAGCCTGTGCCTTCCTCATCTCTTCTGGAGTGGTATCTAACAGAATATCCTCCTCCTTTCTTGAGGTCGACCTGACCTGAAGGGTGGCCATATACACAGGTTTCCTTCTGCAACGGTCAGTGTCATGATTGTCCATCTGACAATTTTTACACCACATTTTCCCTTGGTTGAAAGATTTTCTTTCATCATATTTCCTTTCATCGAATTGTGGGGTTTTATTTTTATTGTCATACCGTGGCCTATCAAATTGGTGCTTACCTTTGTTTTGATCTCTAGGATCAAATTTATTAAAGTTCTGTGGTGCCCTAAAATTTTCTATCTGTTTCTTTTTATTACCTGATACCTCTGCCTGAGCTGCTTGATACCTTTCTGCAACATTTAGCAACTCACCCAGCCTCTCTGCACCTTGTTCCATGAGAAACTTTCTCAGGTCTGGAGCCATGGACTCTCTTAATTGTTCTATAAGGATCATTTCCTTAAGATCTTGGGTTTTCCCCAGAGAAGTCCATTTCTCCAAGTATGTCTCTAACCGTGCAGAGAACTGGTGATAGGTTTCACCTGACAGTAGTTTAGCATTCCTAAATTTTTTCCTATAAAATTCTGCGTTCTTTTCATATCTTAACAAAAGTGCCTGCTTTAGCATGTCATAATTTTCCTGATCACCTCTGCTCATTTTGGCAAAAACTTCATAAGCTGCCCCACGAAGCCCTTGAGATAACTTTAAGCTCCACCTTTCTCTCTCTAACCCATATGTGGTAGCTAATAGTTCATATCTATTTAGATAGCTCTCAATATCATCGTCTTTCTCAACAAAATGATCTAAATGAAAGTTCATAGCTGAGGTTGAGGCTCCCTGACTAGCAGTGGCATCAGAGTTAAAGGGACTGGCACCATTTTCAGGAGCATGGCCTTGAAACTCAAACTCCCTTAGTCGTAACTCATGTTCCCTTTGTAATCTCTTCTCCTCCTTTTCTGCTTCCCTCTCTGCAGCTAATCGCTTGTCTTCCCTTTCTGCAGCCAATCTTTTGTCTTCTCTTTCTGCCTCCAATTTCTTAGCCTCAGCCTCAATCTGCAACCTCTTAATCTCTTTTTCAGCCTCTATTCTCTTATCTTCGGCCAATCTTTCAGATTCTAATTTTTTTTCGGCCTCTTTTTCTAATCTTCTTTCTTCCCGTTCAATATATTTGTCACATTCAGCAGTGACATAAGCAATCATAATTTGCCCGTCCATTCCTAACTCTTTCGCAGTCTGTACAGCAGCAGATCGAAATTTTGCCAAGTCGGCCATTGTCTAACATACAATTGTAAACAATTCAATCTTTCAATAATTATCTAAGGACATTACAGGCACTGAGAGCTCAACCTTATTTATTTCCACACAAGGATACCTTTTAATTCTTTATTATTCCCAATATATATAACAGGAGAAAGTTCAATATCCCTGGAGCGAGACCCCAATATATGTGGTAAAGTGGGATATTATAAATATTTATAGGGGACTTAGTGTACTGACTGAGATCAGCTGTGAAGGTATCTGTATCTAATAAGGGTAGTGTATTACAGATGACCTTACTTGCTACCACATATTTATACCTCAGTCAGAATTATTCTGGAATATTGTGATGACTACGTTGAATGTCTAGGGTATGTATATGATGAAGTGTAAGTCACAACAACAACAACAGACAAACAATTTAATTTATTCCACCACACTTGACAACACTGTGACACTCACATACATATAACACTCTATGAGACTATCTTAAATGAGTCACTGGTAAATTTTCAAATATATATGTATTAATTTCTTTCACTAATAGAGATCCTGATTCCAATACACAGTGAACCAGGAATCATAATAAAATGTAATCACAATTTATATGTACATAATTTATAAATATGAATCTTGTAGTGACATATTTTCTTAGTATTATCATATGTGTCAGTTGTGTAGTAGTAATGTGAGGTAATACTGGTTTTGTTTTTTTTAAGCTATGTTGTTATTTGTCATCATGACTTCAAGTGTTTGTTTATGTTGGAACTAGTATTGGAGATGTTCTCAGTTCCTTTCATTAAAACAATTAATTTCCCCTCTTATTTTTACACAATGTCAGTTTAAGATGGGGTTACATAATGTTGAGCTCCGCTGGCCACATAGGCTTATCTTTCGTGATGGCGGCAGGAAAAGACTCCTCTGCTCGATAGCCTCCCTGTGTTCTGGAGACACCTCACTGGTCACTATCTGGACCCAGGAGTATGCTGTCAGCCTCTAGGTTCAGCAAAGCTCCGACCAGGTGCTGCTCAATAACTTTTGGACCACGGTCCCTGAAACAAGAAGGTTGTACCTCCTACTTCATAACTATTTTATAATCTATTTACAGACTGAACACATTACATAACAAACACTGAGTTCAGAGCGGTAGGCCAACTGTCAGCTTCATCTGAAATAATTTACACCAGTATATTCCTCCCTAATGATCACTACGCCTCTGCAATTCCAGCATTATTTCTTTCTAGTCATTAATTTCAGTGTTTCTAGTTCATTTAGGCTATTGGGAATATGGTGTAGGCCCAGTGTACTAGGGGTGATGTTGCAGTGTAATTTCCATTCCAGGCAGTTTTACTTTCCTCCGACACCTTCTGTTCAGGTTGGAGCACTATATAGGCTTTACCTCACGTTCGCTACTGAACTACACATATATATACAGACATAAATTATCAATTTACATTCAATTTTCATTAAAAAGATGTCAAATATTTCAAGCTTACCACAATTCATGGAAATAACACAGAATTACGTTGACTGGCAATGAATATAGCACAATTTCGATCTGCCGATGTCCCAGGCTTTTATTTAGAAAAATATGCACTGGTGCTCAACGCACTGGTTCTGTAGTAAGTTTATTTGAACATGTGGTGGTGACCTGACGCCTCTGATTGACTATATTCGCGGGTCTAACCAATCGTGCCATGTTTACCCAATCGTTTGAAAAAAAGTACTCATACTCCCGTTTCCCCTGACAACAAAAGATAGTATTTATAGCCCGAATAATCGTGTTTAGCCTTACATTTATTGCGCTCCAATCAAATCGGATTTAACATGGAGACCCATTTCCCGTACAATGGTGGGGTGAAAATCTGCCACTGAGCGATTCTGATTTGGGTGTTGTCTGACATCCCTCACTATTTCTTTTGGCTATAATTTGTTAATTCCTAGACTATTTGCGTAACGTTTAACATATTCTTTGTCAGCAAGTCCTAAGGAACCCAAATATATAAATTTAATGGGGCTAAGGGGCTGCGTTCAAAATATGTATTTTCCAGGATAGTCGTGTAGTTTTTATTTTATTTTTTATGTTTAGAACCGCCACCTGTCCTGCTGTACTGTCAGACTAATGTCAGGATTTTTGACATAAAACAGTAGAATGTCATGTTTCCTAATAAGCGTTTTTCAGGATTTTAAAAACTAACTCTCGTGTGTGTAGTGTTTTTTATCACTGTCGATTTGAAAAAAAGCTAGTGCTTGTGGCCTTACACGCGTGATGGTAGTAATTGTGTATCGCGGGACTGTGGTAGTATTGCCTGCGTTCCGGCTTTCAGCCTCTCCCTTTCTTTCTATCTTTAGTCCATCTGTCTTTCGTTTTTGGTAACGTAGTGTATAAAATGACATGAATGGAATTTTAAATCTAGGTCTTCTTGCGTATCTCAAGGTTTTTCTTAGAAATGGAGTACACATTTTATTGTGTTGGGGAAACGCGTGTATGCTGCAGAAGGCTTTTACTATCAACGTGAAACGTTACAATTTGCAGACGAAGTAGAAAACAAGGGGGATTTCGAGTACAGTCAGTGTGACAGCACTGTTCTTTACCATTCTTCTTTCCTTTTATTGAAGTTATTTGTTAGGCTTTACATTTACGTTTGAATTAATATATGTGGATTAGAATATTTCACGACACATGAGAGGAGCCGCGGTAGCGCAGGGGTTAGGGCTCCGGCTTCCTCGCTCGGTGGTCCATGGTTCGATCCCCAGTTGAGGCGGGATTTTTTAGACCGCAAACGGCTCCGGGGTCGACCCAGCCTCATGAATTGGGTACCAGAACAACTCTGGGAAGGTTAAGGCGGCCGACGTGATGCTGACCACATCACCTCTAGTGTGCCGATGGTCAAGAAAATACGGGCCTAACTTCGTATTCTCAATATGCTTCAATAGGCGTGCAACGGGATCCTATACCTTTTACCTTTATCTTCATGTTAGTTAATTGTTTGTTTTTTTTAAATTGGTATGAAGGACGATCCTGCAAAATTATTGGAACTCTTGAAAGTGTTCCTGTCTTAATAGATTGAGGAGCGTTGTTTTACGATGCAGTATTACCTTCCATCTGGTCTTCCTTCAAACCGTATCCAGAATTCGTTGCTGTAGTCAAAGGATGGGCTGGCATCACTGAGGATGATTGTGCCGTCTTTCATAAAGACGAGGTCATTAAGATACACGCTGGGCCGTCCATTGACCAATGTGCTGGAGTTGTAGAGCTGTTTTATCGCGCCTGGATACATGATGATAAAATGGGATATGTGATACATGTTAGTATAAATTTGCAAACATGTTACAGTATACAGTATTTAGTTTCGTTACTGACGAATTTCTGTTAACTTTGAAACGTTATAAGTCGTCGTCGTCATCATCATCATCAGTAGCATCATCACCATCATCATCACCACCATCATCATCATAATGATCATTATAATCACCGTCATCATCATCCTCACCATCATCATCATCACAATCCTCATCATCATCATCATCATCACATTCATCACCATCTTCATCATAAAGATTTTCAAAATTACCATCATCATCATCACAATCATCGCCAACATCAACACCATCATCATCATCACCACCATCATAATCATCATCATCACCATCATCATCACCACCATCATCATCATCATCATCATCACCACCATCATCATAATCATCACAATCATCATCATCACCAGCATCATCATCATCATCATCATCATCATCATCATCATAACTATCATCATCGCAATCACCATCATCATCATCATTATCATCACCATCATCATCATAACTATCATCCTCGTAATCACCATCATCATCATCACCCCCATCATCATAATCATCACCATCATCATCATCACTAGCATCATCATCATCACCACCATCATCATCATAATGATCATCATAATCACTGTCATCATCATCCTCACCATCATCATCATCATCACATTCATCACCACCATCATCATCATTCCCATCATAATCATCATCATCACCATCATGATCATCATCAACACCATCATCATAATCATCACCATCATCATCACTATCATCATCGAATTGACCATCATCATCATCACCACCATCATCATTATCATCACCATAATTATCATCATCACAATCATCATCATCACCATCATCATCATAATCACAATCATCATCATAATGACATTCATCACAACCACCACCATCACAACCACCATCATCATCACCATCATCACAACCATCATCATCACCATTATCATTGCCATCATCACCACTATCATCAGCATCCTCGTCATCACCATCATTATTACCATCACCACAATCACATCATCATCATAATCATCACCATCATCATCATAATGACCATCATCAGCACCAAAACCATCAGCATCGTTTTTCTCATCATCATCCTTACCATCATCATCATCACCACCATCATCATCATCACTACCACCACCATGATCCCCACCACCATCACCATCATCCCCACCATCACCACCACCACCATCATCATCACCATCATTACCATCATCATCGAAATCATCATCATCACCACCATAACCATCACCATCATCATCACCACCACCATCTTCATCACCACCACCACCATCATCATCATCACCATCATCATCACCATTATAATCACCACCATGATCATCATTACCACCACCATCATCATCATCATCGTCACCACCACCACCATCATCATCATCGTCACCACCACCATCATCATCATCAACACCACCATAACCATCATCATCATCGTCAACATCAACATCATTACCACCACTGTCATCATCATCACCATCACCATCACAACCATCATCATGACCACCACCATCATCATCACCATCATCGCCACCACCATCATCATCATCACTACCATCATGATCACCACCACTATCATCATCACCATCTTCACCATCAACATCATCATCACCATCATCATCACCACCACCACCATCATCATCACTACCACAATGATCACCACCACCATCATCATCATCATTACCATCATCATCACCACCATCATCATCACCACCATCATCATCGTCACCACCACCACCATCATCACCGCCACCACCCCCACCATCATCATCTTCACCACAATCATCATTATCATCTTCATCATCACTAGCTCCATAATAATAATATTCATAATCATCATCATCATTTCCATTATTTTTGCTCCAAATAGACCTTGGAATTCCCACAGCAAGTGGCCTCTTTAAAGGAAGCTGGCATCAAAGCAGTCATGTGCTCTCAATCAAATAGTTTCTGTAGCAACTTATTTCACATGATGAGATTGCCAGCCCCATGCACAACCTCACATAATGTGGCCTCTTTTGACATGACTGGGACAACAGTAGTCTCATTCTTAACATGACTGGGACAACAGTAGTCTCATTCTTAACATGACTGGGACAACAGTAGTCTCATTCTTAACATGACTGGGACAACAGTAGTCTCATTCTTAACATGACTGGGACAACAGTAGTCTCATTCTTAACATGACTGGGACAACAGTAGTCTCATTCTTAACATGACTGGGACAACAGTAGTCTCATTCCTACTTTATGTCCCTCAGCGACATCACGGGAACAACACGGGTCCCATGCTACGTAAGTCAGCTAAAAAAAAATAAAAAAAATAAGTCATCATTTTTAAAATTGACAAAAGAATGCGTTCTCTTACCAGTCGATGGATGAACTTCAAAGACTCCTCTGTACGCATCTAAGACCATTAGAAGCTTATCTGAGCTGAGACGAATACTAATCAAGTGACCACATTCCTTTCGTGTGCCTAGGTAAATTAAAAAGAACCATGTAGAAAAATCTGGCTAATAAACCCTTTCATTCATCTTGCACTTTCCTTCAGCACCCTAAGGAGCATAGGCCGTCAACAAATTTGTGCCAGATTCTGTAGTTCCAAGCCATACTGTAGGTCTTTCCGTGTTTTCCTTATCCCTTGTTACGCCTGTATCTGGTTATCTTCTCCGCGTGTTTTTTAAAATGTTATTTATTTGTGTGATCCTCACTTACCATGGAGATTCCAGAACAAAAACTGCCTTGTAATGCTATCAACAGGTTTTCTGAATGTGTGCCTTTTCATCGCCAGCGCCTTCTCTCATAAATTATAATGATGCTTGGGGTTCAAAAATCAGCGACATATTAAAAAACAAAATCTCCTCAGTCGCCTGTGGCTACAAAACAATGTTCATTTTAAAAACAGTAAGAGCCAACAGACTTACAAAAAAAAAAAAAAAAATGTCCAAAAAAAATAAATAAACTAATCCTATTATTGCACACAGCCATTCCACCTTTCTTTCTCAACATTATTTCATCTTCCACCTCATCTTTCTTCCAGTCGTGAATCTAACAGATAAATAAGTGCGCCACTTGCAGTATATATGGAGTAAGATAGGCAAAGTTATCTTCAAGTCATTCCTAATAAGGTCCAAGTTAAGTCTCAAGTCCTTAACTGTAGTTTCAAGTCGAGTCCTAGATCGAGTCCCAAATGGACTTTCAAGTCCCTAACAGCGTCCCAAGTCGTCTCATTTTTGATCTAAACATGTTTATAACCACAATCGCTTTATTCCAACAATCATATAATCACTGTTTAAAAAATGAAAAGTAATAACCTCCATATTTAGTATTTTATTTACTGACTGCTTTATTAAATCTATTGAAACAAAAATGATTTTCGATTTCTCTGTAAAAGTGCGGTGGATGGCAAATGTGCATTAAAACGGGAAATCTAATGATCCAGCAATCCATGCAGAATTTAGAAAATTAATATATAAAAAAATAGAGTAAAATAGGTGTGGCTTAGGGTAAATAGCCTTGCTGGTCCCATCCTCATTGATCCTGCACGGAACTACTACTGAGACGTCCGTGTGTTCGTATTAGGGGCCCAAAAGGGGAGCAAAGAATAGCAAAACTGAAACCTGCCACGCATGTCGTCGCCGGCGAAAAAAGGAGCTTTTGGCTTGGGGCCGGCTACTCTATCGTGTAGAAACTGTTGGGGTTCTGAAGAGTAATGAAGAAGATGACAGCTATTATTGTTTCTGTTGTTCTGCTTAAAGCATTAGCTACTGTAAGCCGCTCTCGGCGGCTCAGAAGTTTGTCCACTGTGGCCATATGCCGCGCAGAGCTGCAGGCTTTGTGTAGTAATAATTCGACTTTAAAATACTACATCTACTTACGACATCCTCTTGTTCTTAGATTGGCTATAACAAGTGGTCTGCACGGAGCAACATTCAACACAAGACCTCCATCGGTGACTGCGTAGACGTTATCTGTTGACAGTAAAAGATACACGTAAGTCATTTTCACAGAGAGATTCATTCATTACTCCTGAGCTCCACAAAGAAGCATAGGCCTTCAAAAACGCATAACAGTCATCCTATCACATGCCTTAGGCAGCAACACTGTAACCTACCGTGCATATAGTGAAAAGCGACCAAGGAGGGCTGGGCATGGAACCGGCTACTACCTCCTGCAGAAACCCTAAACCATACAAACTTCAACAAACAATATAAACAAGTCAGTTTAAGAAATTCATTGCTTTGGAACGAATATTTTAAAAATTAATCAAAATCAAAGGGGAAAAGACAGCATTTATTTTGTCAGATCCTGTACAGAAGAGATAGCCACATTGACAATAATATTTGAACAGTCTAGAATGGAATTCACTCACCACTATATATTGAATTTTTTGGACTACGAAAAGGCATTTGACAGTGTAGATAGAAAATCATGTTGGAAATTGGTGAGGCATTATGGAATCTCCCATGAAGATCATTAACTTAATAAGGAAATCATATGACAACATGACATGCTGACTTCGTCAAGAAGCACAGCTTACAGAACCGTTTGGTATAAGAACTGAAGTGCATAGAATAGAATGATTGATGTGGTGTGACAAGGTCACCAATATGGAACTGATGACAAGAACAGGACAAGTGCCACTGAAACAAGAGATGAGAAGAAAACCTGCCGATGGATTGGACACACATTGAGGAAACCTGTTGGTAGCATCACAAGGCAATCCGTTTTCTGGAATTCCCAGGGAAAGAGAGGCAGAGGTAGCCAAAACACCACACAGAGTAGAGAATCGGAGATAGAAGTAAAAATTATGAGGAAGATGTGGAAAGAACTTGAGCTGATGGCACGTGACAGGAGGATTTGGCATGTGTTTGTTGAAAGCCTATGCTTCTCGGGGAGCTAAAAGGTATTGGCTGATTGGTTAGAAAGGGGAACAGAAGTTACTGGTTTTCATAAATAAGTGCTTACGTATAATTCATTCATGCTTCATCCTTCAGTTCCCCAAGGAGAACAAACCTTCACCAAAGTCCTTCTGTCATGTACCATCAATTGAAGGTCTTTCCATGTGTGACGAAAAAATGTCATATTCGTTCATCCAGTTTTTCTTACTACACTTCTCTCGGTCAGTATTCAGTCGATAAATCATTTCTTTCTCTTCATCCGGTCATTATCTTACTTTTACGCCTCCATCTACCGATATTATCTTATCCTCGGTAGGTCACACCTCGACACTCCCATTTATTTTAGGCTTGAACGCATATGACATGTTATCCTTTGATCACGGACAGACAACGACTAGCCTGATGGAACAACGGCCGTTTGACGCCAGCTGTTTTGTTTAGACAGCTGTTTTGTTTTTGCTTCATAGAAGCAAGTATGGCTTCCGCCAAGGCTGAGGTGTTCGTTAGATAGACTCAAGACGATAGTCTGGGAGCATATTTATCAGTAATGAGGTATTAGGACACCACATTTAGATTTCATAAGTATTTCCGGTGTGACGAAATGGACGACCTCTATCGATCTTTGGTTCTCTTCTGCAGTATCGGTACATTTGTGGTACTGATTTTTATTATGTGACGTCAATTATCGCACTTTTCTTTTTCTCTTTCTGTCTTTCCTCGTTATTCTCTGCTAAGTAGCAGATATTTGATTTTAATCAAATCACCCTGTAGGTGACAAATATCACTGACCTGTCAGTCATAACAGGAAATAAACCCGCTACGGTTATACTTCGTTCTACTCACGCGAGCTCATCTGTCAATCATATAATACTTGACAGCTAGACAGCAGTGAGAGTAACGGAACAGAACCTCTGAAGTTTACCCAGGGAAAGCTAGAAATCCCGAGTACACTTTGATCTTGAGCACGGGCATTCTAAGGGGAAGCCCGCTAGAAGAACAAAAAGACGTTTGATCTCGTTCAAAAGCTTCAAACGAAAACTATGGGAGACCGTGACGTAAAGCCTTTCATCTTGGGAAACCCTAGCTCCTGAATTTTGTCCCACACAGGAGTGCGAAATAACGCCATTAGAGATCAAGGGCTATATATATATATATATATATATATATATATATATATATATATATATATATATATATATATATATATATATATATATATATATATATATATATATATATATATATATATATATATACTGCTGTTTCTAAAACCCAGTCATCAGTCGTCAGTCAGAATTTGAAGAGTCTAGCGTGCAGTCCTGAAACCATTTTCTTCTTATGGAATACTGTGTATAAGTGATTCGTGGAGATTTCCTTCTGGATTCTGGTAAGAGGAAAATAATTCTAAGTATTATAAGTATTTCATGGTGATAGCCATTAAAGTTAAACCCTTATACTTCACTTAGATGTTTCTTGCTAGTAAGGCGCATTAAATTAAGTAACGCGTAGCGGTTTTTCATAAACAGATATCCAAGTAAAAATGTTAAAACCACGCCACTCGACCGCTTTATAACTGAGACCAGAGACCGTAGTTATGTTTACAGCGTAGACCGACTCAGTCCTAAACTCTCCAGGAGAGAGAGAAATAAAAGCGACTATTAACCAGACCGGACTTTAGAGGCATTATACGACAGACAGTGGGAGAAAAGACCAACGGGCTGATCACCCGTTTGCCAGTCACTTCGATTACGGAAACAACAGCAAATGGATTGATTTGCCGTTGCCCTAAAGACGCCAATAGGCGTGATGGGAAACAATGGCAAAGAAAACCTATCTGCTGTTGCCCTAAGACGCCACTAGGCGTAATGGCCACTGACTGCTTTGACGGTCGGTGGCTAAGGACAGAAGAAGAAGAAGAAGTGGGAGAAAAGAATACGTGTTCATATTTCATTATTGTTATTAAAGCGTCTTATATTTTTGTAAATGCCAATACGACAAAGTAACAGACACCAACGATTTAATAAGCTAACTATAATGATAGGTGTTTATGTGTGTTGCGTATTGAAAGAAAACAAAACACTGGGCGAAACTGTAAGGGCGAGTCATTATCGACTCGGTCCGAACCAAATCAGCGGCTAGCGAACGTCTGTGAGTGTGTGTAGGCCGCAAAGCAAACAACGCGTATCTTTTCATTTCGTCTATTCGTCAGGATTGACAGCGGATGAGAGATTGTCTTGTCCTCGTCCGTGTTATTTTTAAAATATAGAATGGTAGCATTTTCCCACAAATTTTTTCTTGTATTTTTTGCAGACATGATCCCCAAGTGGACGACCATCGGTCTTTTTCATTTATAATGTGTGTACTAGCCTGATGATATTTTTGTGACTGGAAATTATAACGACTGGACTTAAAAAATCCAGGATATTATTTTTAACAGCCCACAGAGGCGTATGTATACCTGATATCATCATTTTTCCCCGACAACTGACAGTTGTATTCAAGTGGAGTACCTAGTTTATACACTGTGCAGGACCGGCACTCTGGCAAAGAGTCGGCCGTTAAAAAAAAAATCAATCATCATCATCCTTAAGATTAGGAGCAACCATATTTTTTTCCGGATACTAGGAGTATCCCCTCTCTTTAAAGGGTCAAAACATCAAGGATTCTCACACTATTCACCTGTTTGTATTGAAACCAGTACCCAGATAGCATTCCAGACCGAGCGGGAAACAAGCCTGTTTTTCCCCGCCCGCCCATACACTGCAAGCGTTGTCGCAACGGATTTATCCAGTTGTAGTTCCTGTGTCTAGACTTATTCTCCCCTTGTGCACCCCCATCGGAGGAACAGTGGATAGTTTAGAACAGTGACGATAACCTTTAGGATTTATATCTCTACCAGGATTTATCGTGAATTATAGCAAATTCGGCGTTCACCTGATTAATATTTATTTTTGGGACGAACTGGGGCCAATTTGTAAACTCGACAGCTGGAGCTGGTACATTAATCACAGTGAAACAGGGATTTTCGAGGGATATTCTATAAACGAGGGATACCACAGACCCACGGGTGAAAGACAATAGGTAAGAGAGTGAGAGGTGGCCACTGAGTGAGAGAGTGTGTGATGATCTTTTGTTTTCTTTTGCTGGGAAAAGAATCTATTAAGTTGATTGTTTGATTTTTTTTCTACTTGGTCTTATATCGCACCAAGATTGTTTAGTTCTGTAACCAAGTGCTAACCTTCAACCTTTGGGTTAATATTTTTGGGTTTTCTCCATACGGTGAAGGCGCACCATTCTTCTTTTTTCCCTCTAATGTATGATTCTTGATATCTTTGGGTATTTAATGTTGTAATAAGTTTAGTGATAATAAACAACAAAAGAATTTAACTTTGTGTGTTGGTCAGACACATACCCATTTACCTTAGTTTTTCACGTGTATGTGTCTTGTTGTCAAATAGTGTTGTGTGTGTGTAGTAACTTGTCTTATTTTAGATAGGGAGGCAAAGACTATCTTGGAAACAAAGCACAGTCGTACGGATAGGATAAAGGAGAGAAACCTACTCACTCCAGAGACATATCTTTCCCTCAACCTACCACCAGTGAACCTAATTTCTATACATTCTCGTGTATCTGTCAACCGTCACTCTCTACTTAGACGGGCAAAATAAAGCAATTTACCTACTGTACGACAGGCAGGGAGGGAAAGATGAAAGAAATGATGTACATTCTAAGAATAAGACTTACATTTTCAAAGCAGTGTAAATGTCCCTATAAACATATTCACTTCAAAATTAATGTAACTTTTCAAGCTTTAAACCAGTGTAAATGTCTAAGTGAAAATATTCATTTTAAATTAATAGAATCCATAAGTGTAAATATACATTTTTTTCAGGCCCCCTTGTTGTGACTTCTCATCTAGAATTTTCATTTTCTCTTGCATCTGATTATGGTTATGGGACAGAAGAGCCATCTGCAAAATCGAGATCATCAAGCTGTTTAGTCAGGTTCCACTGGATTCCATTTCTGTTGTGTGATGTCGATGTTTTCATAACCCAATCTATTGCTAGTAAGAAAAGAAATGGAGACAAGAGGCATCCCTGTCTCACTCCTTTTCTAATCCTAAACGGTTCTGTAAGCTGTCCGTCATGAAGAACTCTGCATGTCATGTCTTCATAGGTCTTCTTTATTAAGTTAATGATCTTCATGGGAACTCCATAATGCCTCATCAATTTCCAAAGCGATTCTCTGTCTACACTGTCAATGCCTTTCCATAGTCCACGCCTTGAATTCAATCCAGTCTTCTTCTTCTTCCGTCCGCCAAACCGGCGATGTAGTGGCGTCTTATAGATTTTCTTTGCCGTTGTTCCCATCACGCCTAATGGCGTCTTTAGGGCAACGAAAAATCAATCCGTTCGTCGTTGTTTCCGTAATCAAAGTGACTGGCAAACGGGTGATCAGCCCGTAATCCAGACTTTGTTCAACTATTATTCTCAATGTGGCTATCTGGTCTGTACAGGATCTGTTTTGTCGAAAATGGCTATCTGGTCTGTACAGGATCTGTTTTGTCGAAAACCTACTTGTTCATCTCTCAGCTGCTTGTCTATGGACTCTTTTAATCTCTCAAGGATGATTCTGTTTAATAATTTTTCTGGCACTGATAGTAACATTATTCCTCTATAATTTGTGCACTCTTGTAAATTTCCCTTCTTAGGCAACTTGACCAGATAACCTTCCTTCCATTCTGCTGGTATTTCCTCTCTCTCCCAGACTTTGCCAAGTAGTTTGTATAATATCTCTGCATATGTATCAATATCTGTTTTGATGGCCTCTTCTGGAATGCAATCTGGACCAGCTGCTTTTCCATCTTTCAGAAGCTTTATGACTTTCTTTATTTCTTCTCTACTTTTGTCGTTCACAGCTGATTTGTAGCTCCTCTTCTGCTGGCTGGATGTCTGGGGGATTAGTTGGAGATGGTCTATTGAGAAGTTTCTCAAAATATTCTGTCTATCTCTTTATTTGTTCTTGTATATTACTAAGCAATTTTCCATTCTTATATTTTATGAGGCCATTTGCTTGCTTATATTTCCCTGTTAGCTGCTTTGTGTTGTTGTACAGGTCCCTCATATTTCCTTTGGCTGCAGCTTCCTCTGCATCCCTTGCCAAATCATCAATATATTTAATCTTGTCTCTTTTGATGTTTCTTCTTACTTCTTTGTTTGCTTCTATGTACACTTCATGAGTCTTGGCTTTGGAGCTTCTGGTTTTGCTTCTGTTTAAATCTGCTTTCTTGTTTTTACTGTTTTAAATACACAGGGAAAAGACAAAGATTATGAGAATAAATGCAAGAAATGATAACAAGGTTAAACTTGAAGAAACACCACTAAAAGATGTAGAATCGTACACATATCTTGGAAGTAATATAGACAAAGTTGGAGGGACAGACAGTGATATCAAAATAAAAATACAAAAAGCAAGAGGAGCTTTCATTGCATTGGGAAACATATGGAGAACAAGAGAAATCAAATCCAACACGAAAATAAGAATCTTCAACTCAAACGTGAAGTCAGACATACTGTATGGCTCTGAGACATGGAGAACAACAAAAACAACAACCAAAAAGCTACATACTTTTATAAACGGGTGCTTGCGTAGAATAGAAGGACTGAAATGGTATGACAAAGTCACAAATGTGGAACTGATTACGAGAACCAGACAAGCGCCAGTGGAACAAGAGTTGAGAAGAAGACGCTGGCAATGGATAGGACACACATTGAGGAAACCTGTTGATAGCATTACAAGGCAGTCCTTGTTCTGGAATCCACAGGGAAAGAGAGGCAGAGGTAGACTAAAAAACACATGGAGAAGAGAACTGGAAACAGAGGTGAAAATAATGAGGAAAACATGGAAAGAACTTGAGCGAATGGCACAGGACAGGAAGACTTGGCATGTGTTTGTTGAAGGCCTATGCTCCTTGGGGAGCTAGAGGGTATTGTAAATATAATTGAAACATAAATGAATTTATATTGTGAACACTTTTCAAACAGTGGAGATGTAAATGTAAAACATATTATATATGTACGTTTAACCTTTTCATGTAAATGTAATGTAAAGCTAAAGCTATTCAGTTTAAATATAAAGGAAGTTTTATCCCGAGGGATTAAATTTAATTCTCATCGAGGGTAAATTCTGACATGGGATGGTAGAATAGAAGAGGGGGGCACATAAATGTGTCGGAAAAAATGCCATACTCAGAAAAGCGTTTCGTTTCTATTTCTATTACCAGTTATTGGTGGTACCAGCAGAAAGTACTATCTCTGGAACCAAGTGAAGGTAGAAGTGGACTGACGTTGTGAGAGACGCAATCATAAGAGGGTCTTATAGACAGACGCAGAACCAACTTGACGTTTACTCCTTGACGTTTTTGGAATGTGCGGCGCCTGAACTTTGACCAGAGACGAGCGAGAGTAGAGTGAAAGGAACTGACCCAGCAGGAGAAGAAACTACCATTGGCAGCTAAGTGAAAATATCCGCTGCCAAAAGTGACCTCCTTTATTCAGTTAAATCCCATTCAAGTGATGAAATCCTTTTCATAACTATTCAAATTATTTTTTTTAAACTGTTAAACATAAAGTGATTATTAAATTTTGTTATTTGTAATGTTACAAATTTAACTTCTATTTAATCATTTTAAATGTACAACATGTTTGTCTCAGTCAAAGTTACTAAACACAGACTCTAAACAGAGCTATAAATATTATAATAATAAATTCCACTGATTAAATCAGCTGTGGGGGCTTAACGAGCTTGAATAAACCATTGCTTAAATTCTTCATAAAAGGCGTCGGCAGATTACAGAATTAACGTGCTCAGCGACAGCCAGCATTGTTTTCGCTTATCTGAATGTCTTATGAAGACTCCCTTGAGATAGAAGCTTTACTACTCTTCTATCGACATTTCTGCCAAGAGTATTCTTGTGTAAATATAGACTCCATTGAATAGATGCTCTTGAGTTTTGGCCACTGCAAAGCAGGGGAGGCAATACCGTCACATCAGGTCAGCCTTGTTGAAGACGGTGAATTAAAGATAACATGTGTGCAGAAAATGCAGCTTCTAAGGTTAGCTTGATTGTAATAGTCTGGACATCAAACATATCACGTAATGATTTCCGGTAGGTCTTTTAACAAGTTCGTGGAATTAGGACAAGGAAAAGGACGAAGTCTTGTTATCTATGTAAATAAAAATCCATAGTTGGAATCTATCAATGGATTGGGTGAATTGATTTCTGCACCCGTATGACTCATTTCTTAAAACACACACACACACACACACACACACACACACACACATATATATATATATATATATATATACACACATACATATATACATACATATATACATACATCCTTATATATATACACACACGGAGCTGTTAAATTAGTATTTTGCTGATTTACCTTCAGCTGGGAGCTCATAAACTACGAGTCAAAACATATATTTCTCTCAGAAGTGGGCGGATAATACAAAGTTTATAACTTAGATGACTGAGTTATTATACTTGCCATTCTAAAAATCCCTTTGAGACTCCTAAAAATCCCTTTGAGACTCCTTAAAATAGAAGCACCATCGTTCTAGTTAAATCTCTGCCATGAGTAATCTTGAGCGAAGGTAGCTACCTTTTAAAAAAACTCCTTTTACTCGAGTTTGGCTATTAGTGGACCATTACTGCAGAGCAGGGGAGACAACCCGCGACACCATGTCTTCTTAAGTCCTTTAATTTCTAGCCCAAGTTATCCTCCGTGTGGTTTTCGTCTACCTCTACCTGTCTTATCATGGGGATTCTAGAACATGGACTGCCTTGTAATGTTATAAATAGGTTTCCTCAAGGCGTGTCCTATTTATCGCCATGCGTCTTCTTCTCATCTCTTGTACCAGTGGTACTTGTCAGGTTTGTGCCCTCAGTTCTACATTGGTGATCTATTACCATCACGAACAAGGTTGCCACTCAAGTTCTAGAAATAAACCCAGATTTTCTTCTTTTAAAAAACCCCCAGAAATACCCAGAGTGTTTTATGCCTCAAATACACGGGATAGACGATGCTTACACAATCTTTTAGTGCAACTTTAGCACAAATATGCTGTGTGCTACCAATTTTTATTTATTTCTTCATTTTTATTTTATTTTTTATTACCGAAAATTCACAATTATATAAAAATGATTTTATTAACACCCCAATATATGAACTCTTGAAAATGAGATATTTTAATAGTAACATACTTACAGTAGTTACATTAACAAAATGTTCCTCAAATCAAATATAAAATGTTAGTTGTAACTTGTTACTGTTGACAACTGTCAAATTTCTTCTGGTTATTAGCATCTGTTACTTATTGCAGTCCCAGCCAGAATGCGGCCGGATCCTCATCCACCAGATGTCCAAGATCTTTTTGGTACGCTGCCAGTTCTCGCTTTTGATCAGACAGACGGTCAAGGCTCTCTTCTGAAACAACTGTTGGGAACTGCGCTGCTAATGGAATGACAGAAGGTTTGTTGATCTCGAGAGCTTGCTTTGGATCCAACAGCTGCATTTGCACCAGAACACTGTTTTGTCCAAGTGGGAACCTGATTAATGCAGATTTGGAAAACAAAACCCAGATACCCAGACGGATGCCAAAAACCCACATCTAGTAAAAAAATACCCAGCTGTGGCAACACTGATTACAAATATAATTATCAACATTAAAGTACCGAATGGTGAGCAATTTTCGGGGAGTTATTAAGGTAGCATGCTATAGTTTGGTTGCCTTTTGTGTTCACAAAAGATTGCATTGTTGTCGAGCTCTCTGGGCGCTCAAAATGCCATCATGATAGCAAATTGCCACTTGATGCAATTTAGAACAGTTTATGTATATTTTCAAGAAGTGTGCAAGATGTTTTTTCCAAGTTTCAAGACCAAGCAGGTATGCATAAACTGTAGTAGCTGATAGACATGTGAAGTACAGACATTTTGGTAGAAATAATCAACCCTGGCGGTGTAGGCCAGTCTTAGTGCAAGATACCCAAAGCGATCACACAGTCGTTATAGAAGATAGAACTTTGTCAGAAGAAAAACTAGTATTTAGAACTCAGAGTGAGAGAAGTTCAGCGACAGTCAAAATAAGAAGTTTACAACGGTTCTCAAGCCAGTTAGGCTAAGACAGCAGAGACAGATATATAGGGAGAAGAAACAGAGACTAAGAGGAAGGAATGAAAGAGGGAAGCAAGGACGTTATTGTGAAATCATTATGAAAATAAAGTGCTGTATAAAGGATGTATACTGCAGTGGAAGATTGGGTAAAATAATCCCCTTCCACATGATGTTCTGCAAGTTTTTAAGATGTAAATAAACCTTTCCAAGTTTTACCTGTTTCTCTGCTGTTAGAGTGAAATCTGTTCACCATGAGTTTATTATCATCCAGCATCTGTTCGTACAGCTGTTTGTTTTCGTAGATAGCATCACCATCATCATCAACCACCCACTGATAGGACAGTGATCGAACATCCACTATACGCTTACAACATCAACACGCACGGCCACATTATCATCACCAACATTGTGAATATGATGTTAACAAAATCTTTTTCTTGGCACAATGACATCACAGTGTCTACCCTTGCAACCACTACCGTAAGAACTAGTACATTTTCTTTCAAGTTAACAACTACAACCTCACTAATCATCAGTTAATTTCCATTTTAGCTCCCTATCGAGCATGGAGCTATTACTGTTGCGGATACTTTTACACGCATTTATGTGCGCTTGTAGCTGTGGTTTCGGTAGCAATTTGTTTGACATAATGAGGCTTTCAGCCTCAAGCGCAATCTCATATTAGTCGCTTCCTACGACATGCGTGAGGGACCAGTACTTCTATTATTTCTTCGTCTGATACTGGTAATAGCCATATGCGCTTTTTCTGCTCCTCATATGTTGGACACCTTTGAAGTAGATGCTCAGCAATCATTATATCGGCGACACAGTTACACTCATCAGTAGTTCATATCTTTAGCTTGTTGAACAGATGGTATCTCAATCTGATGTGGCCTTTGCGAAGTCTAAAGATTACGATTTATTCACTTCTGCTAAGCTGGTAATATGTATCACTTTTTTTGGTGGCACGGTCGCTATGTTTCCTACTTGCCACCGTATCTGCTCTTGATAAAACTCTTGGCCTCTTCATAAGTTATGCTTTTCACCTTCCTTTGCTAATCTGTCAGCCTCTTCATGTTGCAGTGAGTTGGGATCTACTGTATCACAACACTTTTGAACTGCTGACATAGTTTGTGGAGTGTTACTCTTAGGTCACCCAGGTCGGCATTATTCTGACTGTTCAGCGGTGCAACTACAGACTAAGCAACTGTGAATAGAGCGACAAGATCAATAATAAAATACCTCCAAGTGTGGCGTAGCTGTGAGGGATGCCAATTTTTCCAGTGTGGATTTGTTCGGCATCGAGCAGGATGTTGTTCGACGCTAGGACACCAGTCAAAACCGGGGGTGGCGAAAGTCTGAAATAAGAATAATCCCTCATATATAACACCTGAAAGCCATTTAATATAGTAAATACAGTGCGGCAGGGATGCTTCTTATCACAGTTTCACTTCTTCCTGGCTACTGAGTGGATTATGAAGAGAACATCATCAACCAAGTGGACTATCACAAAACTACTTAATGATTTTGATTTTGTCGCTGCTCTAGTTCTTCTGACCAGTAATCGTAACCAGATGCAAGACAAAATGAGAATACTCAAATTGAAGTCCAAGCTATTAGGTCTGAAAATACACAAGAAAAAAATACAAAGATTATGAGAATAAATGCAACAAAGGATAACCAGGTTGCACAGGAAATAGACCCATATAAGATGTGGAATAGTACATACATCTTGGCAGCCATGTAGACCACGCTAAAGAAAAAGATAATTGTACCAAAATAATAATACAAAAGGGAAGCGCAACTTTTATTGCATTAAAAAATGAATGGAAAACACAAGAGATAAATTCCATTGCAAAAATATAACATTTGAACCCAAATGTCAAGCCATCCCTTTTGTATGACCCCGAAGCACAGAAAAAACAAAACTGAATACTGAAAAGTTACCGAATTTCATAAATGAGAGCTTGCGCTGAATAGACATATTATAATGGTGACACGACCACCTGTGTGGAGCTGATAGAAACAACCAGACAAATACCACTGGAAAAAGATGTGATGAGATGGAACATACATGGAGAAAAACCAATTGACACCTTCCGACACTTCACGTGCGAACTGACAACTAATCTCTCAATACCGTCTGTCCATCCATATTGGAACCTGTCAACAACAAGGTTTGTGTATCTTCCCAGACAAAAGGTCTGGGTTAACAATAGGAATGTCGCTCAGTGTAGACTCTTACTCCGTCTGGAGCTGGCGATAAGCAAAAAGCCATTGTGGCAAGTTCTCTGTGTACAAATAGAAGCCATGTTCTGAAGACAAGGCAGTCTTTGTTCTGAAATCCCCATGGTAAGAGAAATACAGGGAGAATAAAAGGTACGGAGAAAGGTAGTAGACAAAACTATTATAGGGCAGAGAAGGCTTGGAAAGATCTTGACCGGATAGCACGGGGCAGAAGAGCTTGGTAAGTATTTGTGGAAGGCCTCTGCTCCAAATGTAGCTAAAAGGTGGAACTATTGATGAGTATAAACATTTATAACACATAAGGAAGGGAAAACCGAGGCCTGTAAACAGTAAATTAATATGAGACAAACATAAAGGTATGTTTTCAGGCACTCGTAAGAAATAAAGAAGTAGAACACTAGACAACAGAAAAACAACAGACATGAGTGGCTTACCCAGGATTCGAACCCTGGACCTTCCGTACGACAACCCCGCCTAGCTATGCAAGCGAATCACACTATCCTCCCTGCCATTTACGCATCACCAAACACCGATAAAAGGACTGCTGAACATTTGCTTCGAAGGTGCCTAAAATATGACGGACAGAGAAAGCGCATATGGCCATGACCTTTATCATTCATGGAATAACTCTACAGAGATATTAACAGCCTCAAGCTGGGCACTACTTTCTTTGAACGTATTCAAGTTGACGTCTGAAGTTGAACGAAGAAGAAGAGAAAGAAGAAGAGCTAAAGGTAATGAGTGAATGAATAACACGTGACACACCTGTCTGTGGGGAAGCTACAACTTTTTTAAACAAATAATATACCTACAAAAGTGACATCTGGAGAATGACATAACAAGACGTGACAGGGAATAATCCGCCACGAATGTGTGTAGAATGACGCGCCAGAAAAAAAAAAGTAGAGATGATGGAATTGAAATGGGCGGAGTGTGACAGACGAAGAATAGGCTTAGAGTGACGAGCATACAAAAATGTAACCAAAAGGCAGGCATGACATTTTACAAAAGTGGAAAAGACGGGCAAGAAAAATATGAGAAAATTACAGGATAGATGGATTATGAATGAGGACACGGAAGTGGGACAGAATTATAGCATAGGACGTGAACGGATATGCCGGCCACAAAGTCTGAAATTCATTTCTCGGCACGATTTAAGATATCCTGCACCAAAAAACAATACGGGACAAAATCGTTAGAAATAAGGCCCGAAGTTCATTCATTATCATTATGATTTCCGTTTTCTAACAGCACAGAGCAGATCTTCTTAACTTAAATTCCACGGACCCATGGATTCTAAGATGTCCGTGTATATAACCTAAACATTTGAATTTTATTTTCACCAAAATTTTTATTCGGGGAATTATCATAGATTTTTGCATTTATTGCATATATTCGTCTTACATACTGTTTCTTTTTAATAAAATGTATTATTTGTATGTACATTAAAAAAATAATTAAGCGTTAATATAATTCTTTTTCTTTAGAAGGGGTCCGTAGCCTTCACCGGACAATCAAGGAGGTCCATGGCAAAAACGGCTAATAATCCCTGTTAGACAGGATATAGCTTCCATCGCAGCTGTCCCCTTCCCCTTGCAGGAAGCCTGCACTAAAGCATTCATAATGCTCTTGCAAGTGGTGGTTTCTGTAGCAATGTGTTTTACTAGATGAGGTTGCCTGACCCACCGTGTAACATCGTAGTAGTCGCCTCTTACGAATGCCTGATGACGCGGTAGTTCTACTCCTTTTTGTTTTTCAGAATCCTCCAAGAACCAGCCGGGGACATAGGACATATTGGGGAAATGTTTGGAGCGAGAGATTGAAACATGACTGTTATGATTAAAATTCATAACATGTCTGTCGATATCAAAATGGTTCGCGAAATGATTCATGTTTGTTTATTATCGATAGTCCTTGGTAACAGGAAGTTACGTCACTACCTTGAGGTTCAGTTAGCAGAAGTTAAGGTCGGTATCTCCAAAAGTGTACGATCGTCTGCTAGGGTCTTCTGTGTGTTTCATTGTGGAAGGTGGACGTGTGTTTTTGAGCTCCTGAGAATTATAGTATTTCTTGACATATTGCTAAGTATTCCATCACTGGATCATCCATATACCTCCGTGAGATGATGCCAGTACATTAGTAAAAGGAATTATGATTTCTGTGAAGAACGTGAGTTGAACAATATTAAAATGTGTAAATCTGTCGAGAACAGTGTTCTAGCTACAGAAGGTACAGAGCTAGACTGAAGACGATATATGTAACGTCATAATATATATATATATATATATATATATATATATATATATATATATATATATATATATATATATATATATATATATATATATATATATATATATATATATATATATATATATATATATATATATATATATATATATATATATATATATATGAATTTCAAGATTATCGTTTGGAGCAACGTCCAGTACAATAAACTATGTTGTATATTGTCCACACTGCTTTTGTGGTGACATTTACGAGTTCGTGTTGCAGGGCTGTATGCGTGGTCTACTAATTCTACCCCTAGTTGAACATTGGCCAGAGTAGCAGAGTGTCTACTCCGAATACTCAAATAATCACAAAAAGACACGAAACAGACGAAACAAACCGGGGATCCTGAGTCTATGTTGAATGCCTGATGTAAGGAGACATTTTTCAAGTCGAAGGACTTCATTTTCGGAAAAAATCCGAAATTTTCAATATGGCGGTGTATGTCGTCTGCTGACCTGTGTGGGGATGCAAGAACAATAATTGCTATAATATTTTCAAGTATCAACTTCAAAACTGAAGTTATTAAAAGGAAAAGACTTTCCTTAGAGATTTACGATTGTCAACTTCAAGTTTTATGCCCGATGTTGGCCTACTGTTACCACATATGTTTTCTCATAGCTTCTCAGTAACACTTTTAGTAGGTATTAGATCCAACTTGACCTGAAACCACCACTGCTACAGAAAGATTATGTTATCGTTCACTCCAACCAACTGACACAGCTGTAGATGTTTTTGTGTGTAAATATCGTAAAGATGAGGGCGTGCGTTGTTTCTTGAGTGCACACGCCACAAAGGCTACCAAATAATACCGTATTGAATATCTCCGCTTCACGGACTAATATAGTTAGGTCGTGGTTCCGTAGTAAAGCCACCCTTGGCAAAGACAAGACGTTCTGTATACATATAGGCCACGCCCACACAGGGCTGTTTGTAAATATGAGTTATTACTGTCACGCCTGGAAGGTAGAGTGAGTGTGTGCTGGCAGAGTCGTTCACACCACAGGTACATACACAGGAGTCAATGGAGTGTTGAACGACTGATGACATTTAACAAGGGTTTATTAAGTCACAGCACATCATCACGTTGACATAGACGAATACAATTACATCGAATCATCACAGCTTCATAACCTCAGCGAAACAATAATAACAGTTAATGGATCCTTTCATCGAACGGTCGTAATCACCGTGTTAATACAATAAATATGGCCTCGTCAAAGATGCTCCTAACATCACCGTACTATAAATACTGCACACAGCAGATATATAAATCAAGGCCTAAAGTACTCACAAAATCCATCAGCAAACGGTCAGCATCACCGTGCTATAAATACTGCACACAGCAGATCCGTACTATAAATACTGCACACAGCAGATATATAAATCAAGGCCTAAAGTACTCACAAAATCCACCAGCAAACGGTCAGCATCACCGTGCTATAAATACTGCACACAGCAGATCCGTACTATAAATACTGCACACAGCAGATATATAAATCAAGGCCTAAAGTACTCACAAAATCCATCAGCAAACGGTCAGCATCACCGTGCTATAAATACTGCACACAGCAGATATATATCAAGTCCTAAAGTATACAGAACGTCTTGTCTTTGCCAAGGGTGGCTTTACTACGGAACCACGACCTAACTATATTAGTCCGTGAAGCGGAGATATTCAATACGGTATTATTTGGTAGCCTGTTTGGCGTGTGCACTCAAGAAACAACGTACGCCCTCATCTTTACGATATTTACACACAAAAACATCTACAGCTGTGTCAGTTGGTCGGAGTGAACGATAACATAATCTTTCTGTAGCAGTGGTGGTTTCAGGTCAAGTTGGATCTAATACCTACTAAAAGTGTTACTGAGAAGCTATGAGAAAACATATGTGGTAACATAGCTGGTGGCCAGTATGGGGATCGAACCTATGACATGCGCATGAATGGATGTGCAGCGAGGCAGTTCTACTTTTCCTGATTGAAATTGTCAGGTAGACCAGTATAAAAGTTCAAGTGACGGTATTTCCAGCCCTTCTACCTCCTTTCAACGAGATTGATAGACAGTGTACAAGCGCAAGTATACGTGCAGTGTTTCCAACCCTTTTGCACGTGTATTGTACCGCAAGTCAAGAGTTGCAGTATTGTTCCAGTTCTTATCATCCTGTGCTCCTGGGCAGTGTGCGAGCACATACCAGACGAGGTCAAGGACCTGTAGGGAAGATTGTCGAGTTCCAGTACCTTTCTGCAGTGGAGTATTTTTAGCAGCAGAACTTTGTGATATCCAGTGTCTTGGCGGAAAGGAACGGAATTACTTTCAGATAAGTGGTTTATGTTGTATAAATCGTGCCAATTTATCAATGTCAACGAGCCTTCCTTTTTGCTATGCATTACCTATTCTATTGATAACTGTTGTTTTTGTTGTCTATGGCTATAGTGACATATCATTGAGATATGGTGCATGAGTATTAATGGCTACATACATGATGTTGACTTCCCTGATAATGATATGACTTTGTTAGAATTCTATGCATAGGAACTTGGTATACAGTAATGAACTGAGATAATTTCGACTTCTTGTACAGATAGTTGGTTTTGTGAGCTGGAAAGGTAATTGTCCAACCTCTTGGGACAATAAATTATTAAAAGTATAGGTGTTTATTGGCTTTGTGAGTGTACCACTATGGATCCTGATATGGATTCCGATACAGATCCTGAGTATATGTGGTCTGATTTACAGTACTTATTTGAAGGGGGTGATAGTTTTGAGAATTTGCAGGGTCCAGTACTGGAAGAACACGTGATGGATAGATTTTTGATCCATGCGTCGACAGCACTAAAAGAAGTTACTGCCAAGATTACAGCTGTGCGGTAACACCTACTATCAAGTTTTATTCACCAAATATATCAAGAAGACGACGGACAAAATGGCAGTCCTGTTTGATTGCGCAGATGGTGAATCCTAAACATAACCTGGTCTACACGGAGTCTGTATCACTTTTGTTTGGGAAGGAGGCGTATACCAGGAGGATTTTTGTTACTGGCATTCAGATAAGTACATTTACAGTTACATACAGCGTGTGATGCTGAGAATCTTGTTTGCGAGAGTTCTTTTTCTGTGTTCTATGTATTTTCGTTTATATATGTTCTTGTGTTAAGTGGGTGGTTGGAAGGGACTCGTGAATTTTTTCAATATCTCATTTGTATGGTCGAGAAAATTTATGGGCGTTCTTTAGTTTTTTGTATCTGATTTCTTTAAATTAAGGGGCCGGCGAACATAGCTGAGTGTTACTGCCTTGATTGAATTAACCAGATCCATTATTTGTCTAGTTGTGAAGGTCCTGTTATTTGGCAAGTTTGTTATTGTTGTAAATTTAATTATAAATTTTTATTCAGTTTTTCTCCATTATTGTTTGTGATATTGTTGGTCTATTCTTGCTATCCCTCATTTATTAGATGTCATATATGTTGTGACATTGTGCTTGTCTTGTCATAAGTGTGATAGAGCTGAATTTTTTTCATTTGTTCTATTATTCATACATTTCTGCCTTGTTTCATCAGTAGTATTATCTTGATTTAGCTCTTGTCACTGTATTCTGTCCTCTTGTTCGTATCTATTTTTTTTGCTCATATTATTACATCTAATATTACATGCAGTTGGTTGATTTTGAGTGGTGAAATAAATGTTCCTAATATTGCTCACCTATCTGATATATAATATTTATTTGATTATTGGACCATTTAGAGTCATAATAATTGTGAATCATGGCTACCTTGGAGTATTTTATGAGGATTGGAAAAGAATTTGGTATGGAGGGTGAAGCTTTGAGAACCTATGCAGACAATGAACTCAGAAATCAAAGAAAATTAGATAGAGAGGAAAAAGCTGAAGAATTAGCTGAGAAAAGGAGAAATGAAGAATTGGCTGAAAAAAGTAGACAAGATGAAATGGCTCTTGAGGAGAAAAAAATTGGCACATGAACAAGCTCAGGCTGAATTAAAAGCACAACAAGCTCAGATTGAAATAAAAGCACAACAAGAGCTTGAGTAGAAGAAGTTAGCCTATGCTAAAAAATGGCGGAACTTGAGTTGGAAACGTTGAGACTTCAACTTCCACAGGCTAACCCAGTGAATGGTGAGGCTGGAAAAAAAGACCATGCTTCCACTTTTAAGCTCAATTTGCCAAAATTTAGCTAAAATATAGACGATATTTCATGCTTCTTAAATAGGTATGAAACATATTGCATGGAGTTTAAAATTGATAAAGCTACATGGCCTAGTAGGTTGATGACTTTATTGGTGGGTGAGGCTCTTACTGCAGTCTGCACAATGGATGATCAGACCAGAAATGATTATGAGGCTGTAGAAGCCTTGTTGCTAAAGAAGTATCAATTGGATGAAAATGGCTACAGGTTGAAGTTTAAATCATTATTGCCAGATTCAGCTAAAGATTTTACTGAATTTGTCTCATCTATTAAGATTTACTTTTCTAGATGGGTTGATTTGTCAAAAATTGAAAAAAACTTTTGAGGGGCTGGCTGATTTGATTCTAAGAGACAAGGTGTTGTTTTGCAGAGATCCAATAGTATGGATAGAAACTATCGAGTAAATCGAGATCATAACAATGGCAATAACAGATGGAGATATAATTTTAATAAAAAAATCATAACAGCCTCAAAGAAATTATAACTCTTATGATGATGGATATTTTCCTCCACAATCATCCTTCAGGCCTAATAAATATCAGAACAGAGGTGGATATAATTTCAGATCAGGCAGAGGACAAGGTTCATTTTACAGAAATAATAACAATTCATTTAATAACAGAGGTTATCAACAAAACAATAACTCTAGACAATCAGAGAACCCTGATAGTTCTAATGCTGTTGTGCATCTTAATGACAGTAATCCAGTTCAGGATAATAATGTCTCTCATGCTAATGCATGTCGTGTAGACTTATCTAACAGTACTAATTGTTCTGAATGTAACTCTTTATTTCAGCCAGAAGGAGTTCCTAGGCTTCGGTGTGGACACCCTTTGCCAGTGATGTCCTCTTATAATGGGACAGGATCAGGGGTATTTGATAAGGGTTTTGTGAATAACCAACTTGTTTCAGTACTCAGGGACACTGGATCAGCCCCTGTAGGGGTTCAAGGTTCGTTAGTGGACCCTGCTGATTATACAGGCGAAGAGGTTCAATGTATTACATTTGGTGGTACAGTGGAATATTATCCCACTGCAGAAGTATTTTTGGATACCCCGTATTTTACAGGCAGGACTATAGTATGTCTGTTGTAAAAACCAGTAGCTGGGATAATTTTAGGAAATATCCCTGGACTACGTGATTGTACTGATGATGATATTTTTAGGTGGGAGAAAAAACGACATGTATATACTGCCAGGGTTGATACTACCAGAGCACAAGCTCTTGGGCATGTACATGTTCGGTTACATGTTCGGACTCAGAGTGACACAGTTTTGAGTAATGGTGATGGAGATAATACAAATGTCTACCTCCCATCATTGAGGAGTCCCTTGATGATTTCCCAAGTGGTGAAGAATCATCGGGGGTCTATTTTTACTCCAGTGAATCACTGGTTGCTGATGATACAGGGACAACCACGTCCATTATGGATGATGTGATACCTGGCATTGTTGATGAAAGTGTTACTAATGTGAGACCATCCACATCTCTCATTGATGTTGTGGTACCAGACATTGTTAATGTCGAGGTTGGTCTGATGTCAAATATGGTTTGGTGGTATACTATTCAGTCAGAACTATATGTTTGGCTGTTTGTTTTCCTTTTTGCAATTGTCTTTTTAATGTATGATTTTTCCATTTCATATAGGAACATCATGGATATTAATATTACTTCAGTTTTTTTCTTTCAGATGCTGACATCCCATGATTTCATGTGGTATGTGCTGGTCGCTTCATTGGGTATTGTGGCGGTTTTAATAATGCTTTTTCTTTCTTTATGTGTTACAGGTCGTGTTACACCAGTTGCAGAACATAGTAACTTTATACTTGTTCCTTTGCAAGGACGTGAATGTTTTCTGTCCACTCATCATGTACAGGAGGTCTTGTTTTCCTGTGTTACTTATGACGAGGCTAATAATGTTGTTCATATCAGGGGTCATTCTTATGTAGAATGCACACATCTTGAGACTATTCTTTGACTATATAATATGCTCTTTGCTATGCTGAGCATCTGTGTTAAGTCCTTTTTCGCGTGGGAGTTAAGTGTGTGAGACTTTCACATGTCAGTCTAGTTTTGATAGACGCACATGTAAGAGCATCTGAAATAAATGTTTATTTTAAATATTTGTGCGTACTTTTCTGCATTTTTGATGAATGCAGATGACGCACTTTGTTGCGCTGATTTGTTGCTATACAAATCATGCCCTTGAGGCTTTATAATATAGTAATTGTCCATGACGGACGTATTTTTACGTTCTTCCTCCAAAATTGTAGAGAAGACACATGAATGTTAATATGCCGATATATTGAAAGGCGATGAAGCTAATTCCTGATGTACTTTTCCGGGAAGCTTTCAAGTTCTTATATTGTTGCAAGAATATGGCTGATTTTCTACGTCTCATGCCTCAGAGACATCTCGATGGCCCTGTGTGCTATGGTAGAGCTTCCATTGTACCAGTTATGATCAATGGCTATTGCATCCCTCTAGTACCAGGCGCGATGATGTTTCAAGATTGATTTATGTACATAAAGATGTTAAAGCATGGTCCCTTCGAAATGACCATGTATTTTGTCAAGCCGTTGACCTTCAGCTCACAAGAAACCGGGGAAGTCAATCAAACGGCTGTGTCTTTTTTTTTTTTTTTTAATTCCTCGCATGAGGTTGCATATTTTTTCCTCGCATGAGGTTGCATTTGCCCCACCCATACCCGGCCCTGGTCAAGACCACATGCCCCAACACAAGAAGATCCAATGACAACATGTGTCATTGTAGTGATCCTCTGTGTTCTCACACAAGGTACTTCATGACATGAAAGTCACTACTGTTTCCGTGTGTAGACACATGATCCCAGCCAAAAGCCGAATTCTGGGCATTGGGTTGTACAGCGTAAAATACGCTGCAGTTAAAGTCAGTCGAACAGTTATTTGGTGTTAACAAGATGAAAGAGTATATAAAAATGGGTTAGAAAATCAGAATAATTTAAGTGATAGGCTATTCGTTCTTAACATGGGAGATAAAAGAATGAAAATGTAGTGTTTTTTTGTAAGGGAGGGAACCTTTTTAGACCTTAAATTAATCTAAGTATACATCATTAGAGTTTACCAACTTTGCATATCAGATTAATTTTAGTAAAGATATAGAAGGATTAATGAAACTAAGGTAAAAAGTACTAAGGGGAATAACTATGAATATTAACGCCCTTTACAAGTTTAGTGAGTTAGGATAGGGAAACGCACGTGAAAAAGTGAGCGAAATATAAACAGTTATGTAGCACAGTTCACGGGGTTGACAGCATAGAATTAAGCGTGGCGATAGGTGAGTGAACTGAACAATGAACCAATCGTATTAACTAAAACAACTTTGGACCATCAGATAGGAAATTGAAGGACGAAAGGAAGTCAGTCCTACCAGAGAAGTTGACAGAGCAAGTCAAGTTTTGCTGGGCTCTCAAGAAATGTGAAACCTGCGGTTTGCAGAAGGTCTACAGAATTAGCTAGATATAGAAAGGTAGTAATAGGAAATTCTGGAGAACACTTAGAATTGATTGAAAATTTGTGCTGCTAAACCTAGGATTAGCTCATAGGGGTTTTAGTAAGACAGTGATAGGTAACGGACTTCTGTATATAACGGTAAGATGAGTTTCGAACTATTTTTTGACTTTCAGCAAATTTGTCACAGGCTAATGACGCTCATATTTAAGGGAGCGAGCTACAGAAGAGAATATTGAAGCAAAGGCATAATTAAAGCTTAAAAAGTGGATAACTTTTATTATCAGATAGCCAGGATGGGCTGTCATACAAAGAAGATGAGACATTGTTATTAAACAAGAAAATTGTACAGAGTTTTGCAACACTGTCGTATGGTTATGCGCTCTCTCGCCAACGTAAGTATCGAAGCCAGATACTACAACACTTGTCGACGTTGGATTTACAAAATAAGTTGTTTTATTTGAGATGCTTCTTAACAGGGTATAAGACTGATCATGTTGAAACAGATTAGAGGACAGAAGAGTAAATGGTGAATTAGATTACTGAGAAATAACTCATGCGCTCTCACTAAAGAGTAAGTATGAAGATGCCTCCACAGCTGCACCAGACATTATATAACTTTATATGTGATTTATGAATTGATATTGATGCATGCAATTGAGCCAGGCCTGACAAGTTATAGTACTTTAGTCAAGAGTCCACAGTAGGGAATATAATAATATACCTTTGGAAAAATACATTGAGCTTAAGTCTGGAAGACTTAATAAAAGGGAGATTGAAACATACCCTTATGAGATAAGAATTGTGGAACACATGTTATGTAAATAAAAGCCATTATGTTTGGAAATTCAACACTCAAGTTGGTTTAATCAATAAAAGGATGTGGAGGGGGTATGTGAGAAAGAGTTAAACCTATATAACAATTACATCCTTAAAACCACTAGTATGAGCAAGTCGCTGCTTACCACCAAGGAGGGAAGAACGTTCACTGGGAGTCGAAAAAAAAGGACGAACTAAATCTCATCCAAGAACTACCATCTCTGGCAGAACAAGGGGGCCAGTAAGAGAAATAGTCTCACTTGGAGGAAGGAGAAAAAGTGAATGATTGATAACTAGGCCTGCCTCAGTCACCTAGCTATCAACTAGTAGGGATCCCCACTGTCACAGCTGTCTTAATGCTTATTACACGATGTATGCTGTATATACCCATGATGTTGGACTTTGTTGTCATCAAATAAATGTCTCCGTCAAAGATGTACTTTAACTACGTGTCCAGCCTACTTCATTATGAATTGGTCAACTTCGTGACCCAGCTGTTGGTGTTCCATTAACATTGGCCTATCCTTTCGGCCCACTGTATTACCATTCGCGTTGTTGAATCTGTCGGCCACCTATAGTAAGCCCGACTTAGCTGACAACACCCTTGTCAGTCGTGACAGCTAACAGTGCCACTACAAACACACACCATTGCACTATCAAGACACACACCCGGTACAGTAACAATCTGTCTTTGTAGATTCTCTGCTTAATGGAATATCTACTGCTACCTTTGGTCGCATGATGCGCAAACTTTTCTCTGATCGGGATGACTTAAATTACGTATATTGATGATATTTGTCTTTTTCATCAATCTTGGGAAGAACATGTTCTTGGAATTCAGTCGTTGTTGAATACCTTGCGTCTTCATAATCTTACTGCTAGACCTTGCAAAACAAGAATAGGATTCACTAAAATTTATATTCTTGGTCATAAGGTAGGAAATGGTTTTCTTAAACCTGAAGATTCAACTATCCCTAAAATCTTGAATCTTGAAATTCCTAGAACTACGAAACAGGTTCGCAGTCTGTTAGGCTTAGTGAATTTCTACAGAAAATTCTTGCCTAATTTTTCGGATATTACGTCAGTTTTCTCTTCGTTGTTGAAAAAGAACTCGGGAAACAAAATTGTTTGGTCTCATGTGTGTAATGTTGCTTTAAATATACTAAAGTCAAATTTTTCAAAATCACCAATTTTGAGATTATCTGACGCTTGATTTCCTTTTACCCTCAGAGTTGACGCCTCTGGAACAGGAATCGGTGGGACGCTTATGCAGGAGTTTGAAAGTTATATGCATCCAATTCTATATGTCAGTAGGAAATTGACGCCTACTGAGCAGAAATATCCTATTGTTGAGACGAAACTCCTGGCGATTTTCTTTTGCTTCGCCAAACTTCAACGTTACCTGATGGGAGCGAGATTCACCTTGGAGACAGATCAAAAAGCGCTGTCCTATCTCAAGACAGCGAGATTCCGGAATGAGAGGGCCTCTAGGGTCTCCCTTGCACTTCAGCCCCATGACTATGATATTAGAGCTATCAAAGGAAGCCAGAATGTCATGGCTGATGTCCTGTCGCGCTGTATAAAAGACCCTATATCACCAATAAACGCTATGAATGCAGGTGACTTATAATGTCAAAACTAACCTATGAACTGACTTCATGATATGGTGATACGTGGACTATTACAGTTATAATGACGTGCTGGTTTGACACTACTACGTTTGCACAAAAAGTCCAAGGATGTAGGATACCATAACATACTATAAGCTACCAATGCTGAGGACTAGTTGACATGTTCGCATTTTACAGAAAAAATTCTGCAGTGACTTATGTGACTGTATTCAAACGATTAATCGGTTCACATATCACATGATGTTGATGAATGTTGAAATGCTCAAGATGATGTCATATCTCTTTCAACTCAGCGCATTACGTACATGTATTGTGCCTTAATGACAGTGCTCATATGCGATCTACCAGCTTACGCACGCAAATTATGTGGAATGTTGAAAATGCTGTGACTTTCGGATATTTCTTACGAACATGTATTGTCATTTTTAATTGGAAAACCGACGTCTACAGATTAAGGGACATAACTCTAGGATAATTCGCACAATCAAGGGAAGTAACAAAAACATTTCCTATCTGGTGGTTTTTCGATTTGCGATGTCTTTGAATATTAACATTTGCATTCATACAAACATACTATTGCACGGATGACAATCATGGATGGTGACATTAATTTATTTGGACATACTTCAAGAGACTTGGTGTAATATTTTATTAATGAATAGAATACCATTACACTACACATGTTAAGTACTGTGCTTAAAATTGAGTGGTATTTAGTGTTAATTCGCAAGACTTGGTTTGATCTTTGATACAAATCATTTTCACACTCACACTATATTTGACTCTATATATGGCTAATATGCCATACTATTTTCAATTCGTACAACACACATACATAGTATTAACTATTGCTCACACAAGTTTGTTAGATACAAGATTACATTTGTTCTCTTAACATCACTATGGTATGTTGATGACATGTACTTTACGGGTACACATACTTTTAATATTTTAACGGATGAGATTGCATTCATTCACTTTCTTAGTTGATTGTCTGCCTCATTTCATCTATTGTTTCTATTAGATATTTGTATTAATTTTAATGCTTTGCATTATGACTAGGGATTAATATGAGATTAATTGACTGCTGATACTTGACTTGACAGATAGGTGTTATTGGACGGTGTGAGGTATGAGATTGCATGGATTGCTACCATCATTTTTTAATATGTTGGGTGCTTTTGCTATGGTCACCTCACTTTGCTGTTAAAACTATTGATGTCCTTTGTAGTCAATGGATTTAGTGTTCTTTGCTAATGTCCACACATTGAGTGTTTAATTACTTACTTTGTGGCACAAACATGGGTGCTATGCTAGTTCATACTAACAGTGAAATTTGATGATACCATCTTTCACTCTGGTGATGTTATACTCACACCACGGAAATAATGAAAACTTCGTTTCTATTATTTTACGGGGGAGGGAGTAATGTTATGATTAAAATCCATAATATGTCTGTCGATATAAAAATGGTTCGACAAAAGATTTATGTTTGTTTATTATCGGTAGTCCTTGGTAACATGAAGTTACGTCACTACCTCGAGGTTCAGTTAGCAGAAGTTAAGGTCGGTATCTCCAAAAGTGTACAATCGTCTGCTATGGTCTTCTGTGTGTTTCATTGTGGAAGGTGGACGTGTGTTTCTGAGCTCCTGAGAATTATAGTATTTCTTGACATATTGCTAAGTATTCCATCACTGGATCATCCATATACTTCCGTGAGATGATGCCAGTACATTTGTAAAAGGAATTATGATTTCTGTGAAGAACGTGAGTTGAACAATATTAAAATGTGTAAACAAACCCAGGTAGGAAAGACTCGTTAGTCCAGAAAGATAGCTCTCATAGGAGAGACAACTCTGATGTAAAACAACTGCTGCCTTGTAGGAAGGTCACGGAAAACCGGAGGCTAGGGAAGCAGTCCCGAACAAATGCATGCTGAAGACGGATGCACTGGGCCGCAAGGCGCACAACATAGTGCAACGCAAACCGCCATGAGATGACAGACACAGATATGACTCAACGAGATAGTGCTCGACCCAAGGAGTCCCGCCAGGTGGGAAGAGTGCCGGACTCCCTGCCTCGAAGGGGTCCACCCAAGGCTACTGGTGGTCACTTATCTCTGCATCGTGCAGCCAGGGCGCAGAATATTAGAGAAAATGAGACTGGACAAAACACCCCGGAAAGAACACTAAATATACTCCAATGGAATGCAGAAGGTGTCCTAAGGAAGAAACTACCGCTCACAAAAAAACTACATGATGAGCAAATTGATATAGCCTGCATACAGGAAACACACCTAAATACAAACCACAGATTTTCTGTAAGAGGATATGAAACCCTCCGGCTTGATAGAGAGGGACACAAGGGAGGAGTACTCATGTTAATCAGAAATTCCTTGCCTAGCAGAGAACTTTCTGTTGCTACAAACGGTCAGGCGGAAATTATAGGAGCTGATATCACGATAGATGATCAGACCGTTAGAGTATACAACCTATATGCCCCCCCAGATAAAGATCTTTCATTAGCCACAATGGAGATTAGGCGCACCAACTGCCTAGTTGTTGGTGATTTCAACAGCCATTCAGAAAGGTGGGGTTACACAAAGGCTGATACCCGTGGCATTGAGGTAGAGGACTGGGAGATTGACTCAAATCTACAACTCATCAATAGAGCAGATGATACACCCAGCTTCTACTCAAGAAGATGGCAATCGACCTCGACACCCGACCTTGCCTTCTCAACAGGAGACATCAACCATAAGATCGAACGCTTTGTGCTCAACCAATTGGCGGGCAGTGACCACAAACCGATCAAATTAATGATCAATATGGAACATACACTCCACCTCCATAAACCATTACCCCGCTGGAACTACAAAAAGGCCAACTGGAACAAGTTCTCAGCACTGACTGATGAATACTGTGGTTCCATAAACACCCAAAACAAAAGAATTGGAGAAATAGTTGACGGATTTAACAAAGCAGTTCTGAAAGCTGCCCTGGAATCAATACCAAGAGGGGCGAGGAAAGATTATAAGCCGTACTGGACAGAAGAACTCAATGAACTGGAAGAACAGGTAACAGAGGCCAGAGATGTAGCAGAACAGGTCAAAACAGTTGAGGCAAACATCGCCTACAAAGCTATCTCTGCAAAATACAGGAAAATGTTAAACTGTTCAGCCAAAAATAGTTGGATCAAAACAACAGAAAGTCTTAACCTCGACAAAGATGGAAGAAAATTATGGAGGCTCGCCAAAGTCTTAAATAATGAGGAATGCAAAAATAAGGAAATAGCCCTACAACAAAATGAAAAAAATACTCACAAAGAAAGAGGCAGCTAATGTTTTTGCTCAAAAATTCTCACTTGAGAGCCAGATAAATATTCCACTGGACAGAAAACAGGAAATTTCCAAAGAGCAAGAAATTTACAAAAATATACCAACTGTTCCAGAAGAGCATATGACAACAAACCTCACCATGAGAGAGCTAGAGGCAGCCATCGTATCCCTTAAGCAAAGAAAGTCACCTGGAAAAGACAGGGTAACAAATGACATGCTTAAAGAGCTAGGGCCTAAGGCCAAGAAAGTACTCCTCAAGATTATGAACTATAGCTGGAAGCGTGGAATAGTACCACAAGCCTGGAAAGAAGCAATACTAGTTCCAATCCCCAAAAAGGACAAAGACCGAATGGACCCCAACAGCTACAGACCCATCAGCCTTCTAAGCTGCACGGGAAAGCTTATGGAGAGAATGATCAATACCAGATTAAGCTGGCACCTCGAAGAAAAACAAATTTTACTGCACCAACAGGCAGGCTTCAGGCAACATAGGTCTACAGAGGACCAAGTCACCTACATTGCACAGGAAATCGAAGATGCTTTCCAAGAAAGAAAGCACACTTTAGCAGTCTGGGTAGATATGGAGAAAGCATTTGATAAAGTTTGGAAAGATGGGCTAAGAGTTAAAATGCTTAAATATGGAGTCTGTGGAAGAATGTATAACTGGATCAGCAACTATCTAACAAACAGAACAGCTAGAGTGCAGGTGCACGGGCAGTTAAGCAAAAAGACTACAATGGAACATGGAGTTCCACAGGGTGGGGTCCTTTCCCCAACACTCTTCCTCATATATATAAATGATATAACAGAAAACATCCACAAGAATGTCCACAACTCCCTCTACGCTGATGACCTGGCCATGTGGACTTCAGAACAATACATCTCCACAGCAAGAGTGCGCATGCAGGATTCACTGCTAGCCCTTGAAAGTTGGTCCAAAAAGTGGTTGCTCAAAATAAATGAACAAAAAACTACACACACTATTTTTACCTTGTCAAATAAACCACAGCAAGCAAAGCTGCAATTAAATGGACAGGCAGTACGAGGAGATGAAACACCAACATACTTAGGAATCACACTAGACCGCCGAATGACATGGAAATCACAGATTAACAAAATACAGCTAAGGGCAAAACTTCGCATGGCCATCATGAAAAAGTTAGCAGGTACCACATGGGGTGCTGATGAGAATATCCTCAAAAAGCTGTACACAGGCAGAGTCAGACCTGCTATGGAATATGGCATCACAGCTTGGTCGACGGCAGCAAAGTCAAATTTTGACAGAGTAAACAGACTCCAAAACCAAGCAGCACGTATTATAACAGGGGCCCTAAAGTCTACACAAATCAACCATATGGAAAACATCACAGGGCTACAGTCAATGGAGGATAGACGTGACAGCAGAGTCTTAAAACAAGCTGAAAAATTTAAGAGGCTCGAAGGACACCCCATGTACCAAAGAATGAATAGGCTAGGAAGAGGCAGGCTCAAGCGAACTAACTTTGTCGCCCAAGCAAAAGAAAAAATTAACAATAATACCATACTAGCTAGCTCAGTTGCAAAGAAAATCCCAACAAGCTCAACTATCCCACTGTGGAAAATAAGATGCTTTCCTGAGTTAAAATCTGATATTCCAGGCATTGAAGGTAAGGGAACACAGACAGAAACACAAAGAAAGTGTATAGCAACCAAGTATATTGACCAAAGATTTCCAGCGAAGCTTTGGACACATGCATATACTGATGGTTCGGCAACAAATGCAGTTGAAAATGGGGGTGCCGGCATCCTCATAAAATTAAAGAATAGAATTCACTCTATGGCAATTGCCACTGGAAAATACTGCAACAACTTCTGTGCTGAAGCAGAAGCCCTGAAACAGGCAGCTGAAACTCTTATTGAATGCAAAGCACAGGCAGAAAAACAGATAGTAATCTTTTCAGATGCCCTCTCAATAATATCAGCGCTGAAGAGCCACCAAACTAAAGGATTGAAAGATCTGATAATCTCCCTTGAAAGACTGGCCGAATGCTTCAAGAAGTGCACTATCCAGTGGATACCAGCCCATTGCAACATACCAGGAAATGAAGAGGCAGATAGACTTGCTAAAGAAGGAGGTGCCTTACAGCAAAATGATATAGAGACAACTTACGCAACGGCAAAGACCACTATAAAGGCTACATTCAAGTCCAAATGGGAAAGAGAGCACCCGGGACATTTGAAAAATGACGCATATCATCAACTATCCAGAAAAGAACAGGTCATCATTTTTCGACTGCGCACTGGGCATAACAGATTGAGATACCATCTGTACCACAAATACAAAATTGGTGCAACAGATCTCTGCACCTGCGGTACCAGCCCAAAATTGCAGTGCCCAACCTACAGTAATGAACGGGTAGATCTCTGTCAACGAAAAAACTGTTTGGAGATGTCGGGGAACCTTGAGTTGACCACTGCCTTTACTAGAGTCAGTCTGAAGGCGAACGTAAATGACAGTGTTCTAGAACACAGAGCTGCTGACGATATAGTAACGTCATAATATATATATATGTGCCGTTTGGAGCAACGTCCAGTACAATAAACTATGTTGTATATTGTCCACACTGCTTTTGTGGTGACATTTACGAGTTCGTGTTGCAGGGCTGTGTGCGTGGTCTACTAATTTTACCCCTAGTTGAACGTTGGCCAGAGTAGCAGAGTGTCTACTCCGAATATTCAAATAATCATAAAAAGACACGCAACAATGACACATAGAGAAATAATCAGAATGACGTAAAAGATGTAACAGAGACGATAGAAGGAACGCGAGAGAAGGAATTTTAAATGGATTTGTCATCATTTGACCAACCTTAATACTTAGTGATTAGTTTTAACGTGCTTCAAGGAGGGATGTGTGGTGTTATTGTTTTGTGGTTGATTGTGGTAATTAGGGCACGAATTGTTTTGTGGTTGATTACGGTAATTAGGGCATGAAGTGTTTTGTGGTTGATTGTGGTAATTATTGCATGTAGTGTTTTGTAGTTGATTGTGGTAATTAGGGCACGAATTGTTTTGTGGTTGATTGTAGTATTTAGGGCACGAATTCGAATTGTTTTGTGGTTGATTGTGGTAATTAGGGCATGAATTGTTTTGTGGTTGATTGTGGTAATTAGGGCATGTAGTGTTTTGTAGTTGATTGTGGTAATTAGGACACGAATTGTTTTGTGGTTGATTGTAGTATTTGGGCACGAATTGTTTTGTGGTTGATTGTAGTATTTAGGGCACGAATTGTTTTGTGGTAATTAGGGCATGTAGTGTTTTGAGGTTGATTGTTGTAATTAGGGCATGGAGTGTTTTGTGGTTGATTGTGGTAATTAGGGCATGAAGTGTTTTGTAGTTGATTGTGGTAATTAGGGCAAGTAGTGTTTTGTGGTTGATTGTGGTAATTAGGGCATGAAGTGTTTTGTAGTTGATTGTGGTAATTAGGGCATGAAGTGTTGTGTGCTTGATTGTGGTAATTAGGGCAAGACGTGTTTTGTGCTTGATTGTGGTAGTTATGGCCAGAAGTGTTTTGTGGTGTTTGTGGTAATTATGGCTTGAAGCGTTTTGTTGTTGATTGTGGTAATTAGGCACATACCTAGTGTGACAGCGCCATCTTGAGGTCTGTCGTTCTAGGCGCTGGCCCCATCTGGGCAGTCATATTGTCTATGTGGTTTAGTGCCTTTTGATCACGTTATCTTCGAGCAGATTTATTACAAGGCCATAATATATGCCTACATATTAGTTGTGTTTTTGCTCTAGTTGTGTAAATCTGTGTTTTCATGCATTCTGGAGCAATAATCGCGTGTGTTATCTGTGTGGCGCAGATTAATCCACGTAGCGCGCAGTAAATTGAGTGGTTAGGCCAGGGCTTATAAAAAGGGGTAGCAAGCGGCGAAACCAGTCTATGTTTGAGAGAGCCGCCCAGTGAGAACAGACTAAGAAGACACACAAGAGCCAAGCTGTAAATGCCTTGAGCACGTGAGTTAATTTAAATTAGCATTAGTTTTCTAGGATTCTGAAATTATATCGATGTGGCTATTTTAATGTTTAATGGGATAGATAGATAGATAGATGTGAGAGTTTAAGAGCGATTATTTCATTCTTCAGAAAGGCTATTCCACTGGAAATTTAGATAAGATTAACGATCGCAAGATAGTAGCCTCGTGGTGATAAAAGGCGGCGATAGCGAGTCTGATTAAACATGCTCCGCGTGGTAAACCTATAATATGTTATGCCGAGCGACACGTTGTGTATTTAGTCCCAGTTTGGCTTAAGTCGAGAATAAATATATTGTATTCTTTATGTAAGAGTAATTTAGTGTATTTCACGTTTATTGATAATTCTACTGTATATTTAATGGGTTACTGTGAGGTGAGAATATGTATTTAGATTTCTGGAGAGCGCGAGGCCACCCCTTTGTTGAGACAGGTGTTTCTCTGTTTGCTCCTGGTGGAGCATGGAAACACCAATGCGGCTGGTGTCCACCACAAGCCCAACAGAAGCATTTTTATGCTATTACAGTGGTTGTTCTGTAATAATGTGTTTCATGCGATGAGATTCCCAGCCGCACGAGTCGGCACATACAATTTACATGCTTCAGTATTCAGTAACGAATATTGATATAGACCAGTTGTGAGGTGGTTGTTAATTCTCATTATTGAGATTATTTGTTGTACATGTATTGAAGAATATTATTTTATGTCCAGTTGATTATTATTGTTGTGTGAACAATGGTTTGTGAGAGCACGTGGGCGTACCAGATGTATATTTCTCTTCTAAGGATCGAAGAAGAAGAGAAGTGGTAATTAGGGCTTGAAGTCTTTTGTGGTTGGTTGTGGTATTTATGACATAAAGTAGAGAAAATTAACAGAGAATGTGGGCAGACACATTAAATAGAGAAAGTGGACAGAGAGAATAAATAGAGAATGTGGACAGAGAAAATAAACAGAGAATGTGGACAGAGAAGGCAAGTAGAAACATAGACAGAGAAAGTGAATAGAGAATGCGATTAGTGACAATAAATACGAGTAGAAAACGTGGATAGGAAAAGTTACTATACTGTTCAAAAAAAGAAACGCATAGCTATCCGAGGGCGCGTTTTTATGAGTTTGTAAGTAAAATTTGGTGCTAGGGTATTTAAAAACTAGCCTCAAATGTTCTTTACAGTGTCAAATGCACGTGTTGACCTGAATTGCGTTCGTTTTTGTAATCGTTACAAAGCAGTAGTCAATAGTGTTTATGACGCATTTTTTGATCACAGCTCATGTTACGCGCACGTGAAAGCAACAAAATTTCGGGTGAACACTATTCACTGACTACGCAACTGAAACCCTATTAAAAAAGGATAACGCTACACACAAAAAATTCAGTTCATTTTCATGCAGACATTTATGGCGTCTCTAACGATAAATTTAAGGAACATTGCTATTGGCCGACTGCATGCAGGCGAAAGTCAAAGTCAGGTTGCCAGGCATCTAAACGTGCATCAGAGTACCATCAGTCGACTTTGGCACCGGTTCCAAGCCACTGGCTCAGTTGAAGACCGGCATCGCAGTGGACGACCCAGAGTGACAACAGCAGCGGGGGATCGCTTTATTCGGCTTCGTCACCTCAGAGACAGGTTTACAACAGCTTCCTCACCTGCCCAGTCATTGCCTGCAGGACGTCATGTGTCTGATCAAACTGTCCGGAATAGACTGCATGACGCTGAACTTTGGGCACAACGACCTCACCGAGGACCTGTCCTTATGCGCCGCCATCGCCAAAATCGACTTCTTTGGGCCAACCAGCATCGTCCCTGGGCAGCTGACAATCAATGGAGACGTGTATGGTTTAGCGATGAATCTTTCTTTTTGTTGCAGCGTCATGATAGACGGCGTAGGGTCTACCGTAGGCGAAATGAATGTTTTGCCCAAAATTGCGTTGATGAAGCTCCACCGCACGGTGGTGGAGGTGCAATGGTGTGGGGAATGATTAGTTACAACGGAAGGAGTCAATTGGTGCACATTGAAGGAGGCTTGAATACGCAACGATAAGTCAATGAAATTCTTCGACCCCATGTCCTTCCACTTTTGGCTGCCCAAAGGTCTGTGTTTCAACAGGACAACGCCAGACCCCATTGTGCACGGTTGACCACGCAGTTCCTGACTGCCAACAACATTCTCACCCTTCCCTGGCCATCCCTGTCTCCAGACATGAGTCCGATTGAGCACCTGTGGGATGAGCTGCATAGACGTGTTTGTCGCCGAGACGTTGCTCCAGTCAATCGTCGAGATCTGTTCCAGGCACTCCAGGAAGAGTGGGCAGCCATCCCACAGGCCCACATCAGACGTCTGATCGCATCCATGCCCAGGAGATGCCAGTCGCTGATCGATGCAAGAGGAGGCCACACACCATACTAACGGGAAAGCCCGTACGCCAAAAAAACTCTCGTGACCCAGGTGCAAAACAATTGTCAATTGATTGGTTGAACCCTAAGGTATTCTTGTGTGCAATTTGAACAATTAACTCATTAAATTAAAAAAGTTATTGAATGTCAAAATTATGGCTATGTGTGTGCCTTCAGTAGCTATGCGTTTCTTTTTTTGAACAGTATAGAACATGTAGATAGTGACAGGAAATAGAGATTGTGGACAAGGAAAGTAAATAGAAAATGTGCCTACGAAAATAAAAAGAGACTTTGGATATGACAAATAAATAAATAACGTGGCTGATGAAAGTATGTAGAAAACGTGGAGTGGGAAAGTTAATAATAAAACATGGGTGATAACATTCACAGCAACACATCCAAGGAAAAAATCAGATAGACTGAACAAATATAGTCAGCAGGTGGGTCTGAACATTAATCTAAAGATTACAATAAGGGACCAGAAGCTGGAAAATTTGCATACCTAGGATGCATAGTAACACCAGACGGCGGAACTAGCTAATACATCAACAACAGAATGAATAAAGCGAGAACAGCATTTGCTAGTCTAAACAACATCTGTAAGTCCTCTCAGTAGGCACAAACACCAAATTAAGATTATATGAGAGCTGTGTACTTTCTGTGCTTCTTTATGGCGCGGAATGCATGAAAGTAACAGAGAAGGAAATGTCGAAATAGTCCTCTTTCCACACAATCTGATTAAGGAAAATTCTCCGAATCTTGTGGCCGCATACCATCACCAATCAAGAACTGCTTACTCGGAGCAACGAAGATGACATGACCACCATCATAGCTGGCAGACGCTGGAGTTGGGTTGGCCACATCCTCAGAAGAAACCCTGATGCCATCATTAGAACAGCTATGCTATGGACCCCTGAAGGAAAGCGAAAGAGAGGCCAACCAACAACAACTTGGCGGAATGTGGAAAGGAAAAGTAAATAGAGAATGTTGAAAGGGAAAATACGGAGAGAATGTGGAAAGGGAAATTACAGAAAGAATGTGGAAAGGGAAATTATAGAGAGAATGTGGAAAGGAAAGGTACAGAGAGAATGTAGAAAAGGAAATTACAGAGAGAAAGTGGAAAGGAAAACTCCAGAATGAATATGGAAAGGGAAAGTACGGAGATAATGTGGATTGCGAAAGCACAGATAGGATGTGGAAAGGTAAATTACAGGGAGAATGTGGAAAGGGAAAGTTAAGAGAACATTCTGAAAGGGAAAGTACAGAGAGAATGCTGAAAGGGAAAGTAAATAGAGAATGTGGAAAGGGAAATTACAGAGAGAGTGTGGAAAGGAAAGTGAATAGAGAATGTGTTTAGGGAAAGTAAATAGAGAATGGGGATAGGTAAAGTACAGAGAATATGTGGAAAAAGAAAGTAAATTGAGAATGTCGATAAGGAAAGTACAGAGAGAATGTGGAAAAAGAAAGTAAGTAGAGAATGTGGATAGGGAAAGTAAATGATGATCAAAGTAAACAGAGAACTAGGAAAAGAAAAGTATATGTTGATGATTAAAGTAAACAGAGAAAGTGGATAAGGAAAGTGAATAGAGAATATGAATGGTGAAATTAAGAAAAAAATGTGGATAGGGTAAAACAAGTTTTAAAAAAAGACGATGTAGATAATGAAGGTCCATAAAGAATATGGAGGATAAAAGCTAATAGGGAATTTTGTAAATGATGAAGGCAAAGCAAAACCTACTGAAAAGACACAGCATCAAGAGTTACTCCCTCTGTGAATGGTTGCCTGGATACCAAGATCAACAGCACTGACATCGCAACACTGCACGATAACCCACTATTTGTCCAAAGTGACGAAAAACAATGCACCGCCATTTCTGTGGAGTAGAAGAAATTATTACAATAACAGATGATAATGATAAAGCAAAGAAAAATGAATACAGTTTAAAAGTATCCCCCATACATTCTTTCCACGCGGAGCCCCGATTAACCCTGCTGTCACCCGAGGTCAGCGGAGACGTAGGAAAGGGATAGCTAAGATTCGTATAGTCACAGTCAGCTGGTTTGTTTGTTTTTTTTTTTTTTTTGCTTTCATTTGGTAGACCTTTTTTTTTTCTTTTGGTATACCGTATCTGTTTTTTTTTTACACAAAGATTTGGTATCCCTATTTCTTTTTAAACAATGTTTTGGTAGGCCTTTTTTAAACACTGTTTTGGTAGGTTGTTTTTTTTTTAAACAATGCTTTTGTGACGGTATTGCCTCCCCTGCTTTGCAGTAGTGGTCCAACAGTGGCCAAAAGAGTATCTAATATGGGCTTCAAAGGTGTCTACCTTCGCACACGATTACTCTTGGCAGATATGTAGATTAGGGTTCCCATAATGTTTTGTTTAAAAACCGGGACATTTCCAAATTTTTACCTAAAAAACCCGGGACATTTTGTAAAAAAACGGGACATGTTAAAAATTAAGGTAAAGCACAAATAAATCTATTATATATTATATGTGGCACTTAAAATAAGATACTGGTATAAAAATACACACATTAACTAACACAATTTCCACTATATCGTTGAAAAGTTTTTTCACGATGGCTATTGTGTTAAAGCTGTGGTTATGCACCGCCGTGTGATAAGCGAAGGTTGCTTCCTGTGCTGCCAATGATAACTGTTTTTCCATTTCCTTTTCACTCTGGGTTTTCGCATTTAAGAAATGACTTATACTGCTGTTGGAAGCCTTACTTTCAACAGCACCTTTATGTTTTTTCGTTTTCACGTGCTTGACTACGTCTGACCGACCACCATGTGAAATGCAAAATTTAGAGCTGCATAAAGTACATTCCACATTTTCATCTACACCTTTAATGAAGGGAAATTCTCTTGTAATGTTATCATTTATACTGCACTTACGTTTCGGCATTATGCGTGATGAAAAACGATAAAAATACTGTATAATAATGTTAATACGCATTAAATCATTTGGTAGATGCTCACTGAACACTGTTTTGGTCGACTTTCAAATTTTTGTTCGAGATTCAAACCGAGGGTCCACTGTAACCGTTAATTGATAAAGTAACACTACTAAAACACGGAATAAAATCCGTTACCCAAAGATTTTTTTTCCAGGAAGGACCCTTAAAAAGCGGGACATTTGGAATAAATTCGGGACACCGGGACATTTTATAAAAAAACGGGACTGTCCCGGGAAAAACGGGACGAATGGGAACCCTAATGTAGATAGAAGGTTAATGACGCTTCTACCGCAAAGTAGTGTTCACAAGATATTCAGTGCTCGTTTAAGCCCCCACCTCTGATTAACTCAGGGGAATTCTTATTATTCTGGTATAGCTCAGTTTAGAGTGTGTATAGTAAATTGACTGAGACAAACATGCAGTAACTTTAAAATGATTAAATCGAAGTTAAATTTGTAAAATTACAAATAACAAAATTTAATAATCACTTAAGCTTTAACAGTTTGAAAATAATTTAATAGTTATGGATCAAGATAAGTATATCATCGCGGTCGTGATAGGAGGTAACTGTTTTTACAAGAAGGTCAAGTGGCAGCATATATTGAACTTAGCTGCCAATGACGTTTCTACTCCTTCTGATGGGTTGGTTCTTTTACACTGCTCACACTCGTCGCTGGTCAAGGTTGTCGGGTGTAGCTCGTTTCCCAGAAATGTCATGGAGAGTCTACAAAGTTGGTCCTTCATCTTAAAGCTCAGGCCACTGTTCCCTTCTTGTTCCAGAGGTAGTACTTTCTGCTGGTGCCACAAATAAGCCAATCCTGGCTCACAGACGTTTTGCTCAGATGAATAAAAGAGACTTGAATCGGTCTCTTACACGTCGTTAATTTAATAAGTTCCCTCTCTGACTTTGTGTGTTTCCTTCAGTTTCCTCAGACAGCGGCTTTCCTTATTAAAATGATAGAGATTTCCTGGGCTGTTTTTGTAAGTCCTGATAAATACTCAAATAAAAGGTGTCCGGTCTGATAAAATGGAATTGGGAATTCTAGGCTTCACTCTGGCAAGGTCTGGTGTCTTGGCAAGCGATCTTCACAGTAGTTTTGACTGACTGAAGCGTCAGGTTATATTCACTGCCTTCCCACGCATTCGTTGTTATGAAGCTCAGATGATCAGCCAATCTGATTTGAATATTTTGCATGACTCATCTAGGGCAAAATTTCAAACATTACTTTTCTGAAAATGGGCTGTAAGCATCCGATTGCCCTGTGTATCGACCCACGAACACGTCGTTAACCTTATACGACAACGTGTGTCAGATGTAACAAATTATTACTTTCGCTAAAGTAATGTCTTATCTGTTGCTTGAGCACACACAAAATCCTTCTCCTTACAACCTTGGCGGAGACGCATCCGTGCATTATCAGTGATTAAACAGATTGCACCTGGCGATGTACGCGTTAATCTGTGTACTGATATGGGCCGCTCCTGCGATTAGCTAACTTGGTTGTCGATAATGTTCTCTCAGCCGCTCCTGCAAATGTTTAATATTATCATCCACCAGGAGTGTCAGATAAACAGACAAGACACAATATACTGAAAGTAGCGAAAGAATGTAGATACACAATATCTGCTGCAGTGGACAGAGAAAGAAAAGGTGCGATTCGGAATGGGCAATACAAGCAGATGGAAAAAGTAAACAGCAACAGTGATGAGAGAAAAAAAAGAACAATAATAATACAAGAAAATCGTAAAATCTAAAAGAAATACTGAAACAAGAAAGTAAATAATCAACGAAACGAAAAAAAGAGAATTAACAAAACTGTGGAACTAGTAAAAGTTAACTCAGCTCGATCCAAAGAATCTGTGAAAGAAAGCAGTAATATTCTGTCACAGAAATCGCAAGGAAGTGACGTACGATAGCGACAAAACAAAAGATATAAAAAGATACGAAACGAACCAAAACAAAAACATAAGAAGATAGATCTAAAAGACAACGAATAAAGAATGAATTGCCCAAGACAATTATGACATGATAAAGCAGGCTCTTTTACTAAGGTATGAAAAGAACGGTTTGAATATACATCATTTTGCATAAGTTCTTGTCATTACCGGCACATGAAAGGAGGGCAGTGACATGAATATCGGAATTACCTGAATGGTCAGGCCTATTGAAATGAAGGGCCACCGGTAAATGTTTGTTATGATAGATATCATTCAAGTGCTCATTGTACAGGTAAAAAAGGGATACTCACGTAAAATCAGTCTCAGATTAGACATATTAACCGGAGATTTCGCCTTGAGTAATAGCGGGCGTACGAAAAAAAAAAAAAAAAAAGAAAAAAAAAAAAAGAAAAAAAAACTCTAGATCTAAAGATCTATTAGAGTTCCGATCACATGATATCTGAAGGTCCCAGTTATATTATGAACTATCCGGCCGATTAAAACTACAGAAACACAAGGTGCTCTTCTGATTGTGGACAATAGGATGTTTACACCTAACATTATTTTCCCCCAAGTATTTGAATAAATGAAATTTCCGTTAAGTATTAGTGCTTTTGAATTTAATTCCCGTCTTATGACGGGCTTTTACTCTAGTGCTATTTTAATATATTAATTTCCCGTCTTAAAGATATATCATATAATATAATATTCAATATTTCAGATAATATATAATAATATACCAAAAGGGATCTACTATATACGGATAAAAGTATAGTACGAGGAATCATATATATTACAAACATATATCTATTATTTTATATATTTCATATTATATACTGTATTTGTGAAAGTAGTTATCACAATTATTCAATATTTCAGATAATACTAAAAGTCGACCAAAAGGGAGCTGTCTACTATTACGGATAAAAGTAGAGTACGAGGAATCAGGTTACAAAATCTATTTTTCTTCAGGCATCATTTGTGAAAGTAGTGGTCCTCACTCGTATTTTTTTGTGTGCCGCCATATTTCTTCCCCCCCCCCCCTTTTTTTTATATTTAAATCATCACTTCGTAACAACATTTTTGACCTCCCCTTCCCCCTCACTGCGTGACGTTGCAGCCTCTATGTAATTTTAATCCCAGGCCTGAAGATGTGCTTCCAACAATTTCATTGACAGAGTGATAACAAATTCAAACGTAATGGTATTTTACAGAATGTTCACTTCACTTCAAGAAAAGATCACTTTACTGTCTTATACAGTTTACGAATAAAGTGAAAGCTGGTGAGCTATCTTGTGGGTTTTCACTGACAACATCGAAAAGTACATTTAATCCTGGGGATACTGCGTATTTAAATGCCAGCAGGAGGGGGTGACCGAAATTCTTAAGCTTAATAATTATTTCTTCACTCTCATCATCCGTCACCTATAAATCTACCAAATCATAACCTGTGATCTATCGGTAGTCACGAGCGACCGGTTGCTGAACACCACCTCGTCGATCTACACTGACATCTCAGCATCTACACTGCAATCTCGTCATCTACACTGACATTTAACATATACACTGGCATCTTATCATCTACATTGACATCTCAACATCTACATTGACTTCCCAATATCTATACTGACATCTAAACATCTCCTCTGGCATCTCACCATCTACAATGAGATCTAGCCATCTACACGGACATCTCACTATCTACACTGACATCTCAATATCTACACTGATATCTCACTATCTACACTGACATCTCACCATCTATATCTCACTATCTACACTGGCACCTCACTATCTACACTGACATCTCACAAACTCTATTGAAATCTCATCTGCATTTATATCTCCTCTAAATGTGCACCTGATCATCTACACCGATGTAACCATATCTACAATGAAATCTCATCATCTACACTCACCATCTACACTTATACATTACCATCTGTATTTGCATCTTCTTTGTTTATACTCATGATTCTTTATTTTTACTTTTTCAGGCCAGAAATCGAGGATTCCTCAGCAAGAGAGAGGTTGATAAGAAAACGAAGATGGCTGTATACCGCACCGTCTATGTCCCAGTCTTGACGTATGGATGCGAGTCATGGGCAATGACTACAACCCACAAAAGCCAGATCCAAACCTCAGAAATGAGGTATCTGAGGAAGGTGGTTGAAGAAACAATAAGAGACATGGTCCGCAACCAAACGATACATCAAGACCTAAAATCCCACCCCCTGCAGACCAGTAGAACAGTCCCAACTAAGATGGTTTGGCCATGTCTGCAGAACGGGGGAAGATCGGCTACCACGACAAGCATGGGAAACTAAGAAACCAGGAATCCAGACCTCCAGGACGACCCAGAGTCCGCTGGGAGGACAACATTAGACAATCTTTGACGGACCGAGGACTAGAATGGAACCAGGCCAGGAGGAAGACAGCCGATAGGATAGTCTGGTGCTCTCTCTTCCAAACTTCTACACCTCACGGTAGAAGGGGAACGACTATGTAAGTAAGATTCTTTTTTTTTACAATTACGCATACAAGCATTTATAGGTATTTCCCATGTTTAGTCCATAATTTTTTTTCTATAACCACGAGTACATACCTCTGTAGATATTCCCATGTTCATTTTATTGTATAACCATGCGGACAACTTCTATATGTCACGGGTTGCCTCCCCTTAGCTCTGCAGTAGTGGTCCAACAGTGACCAAAAACTCAAGAGTAACTAATGTGGGTCTTCAAAGGTGTCTTCCTTCGCACAAGTTTACTCTTGGCAGAGTTGTAGATAGAAGGGTAATGATGCTTCTACCTCAAGGGAGTGTTCACAAGATATTCAGAAAGAGAGAACAATGCTGCATGAGGCTGAGCAAATGTTAACTCCTGCATCTGCAGTCAAATTTTGTGAAGGATAGGGTTTTCTTATAGTTCGTTAGCTCGCTAAAGCCCCCAGCTGAGGTAAGTCAGCGAAATTCCTCTTATTATTATTGTATAGCTCTGTTTAATTGTATTTAAGAAATTGTCTGAGACATACGGTTGTAGTACATTCAAACAGATTAAATCAACTTTAGATTTGTCTTTTACAAGTAACAAATTTAATAATCAATTATGTTTTAACAGTTATAAAAATGAATAATTCCTTATAGAAAAAGTTGTCATCACTGGGTGATGTTATGGCGTAAGAAAATTGGATAGTTCACTTATCAGCTTTTATGTTTCTACTTAGCTGCCACAGAGTTTCTGCTCCAGCTGATGTTTGGGTCTTCGTAGATGGATGACTGGATCACACTCGTCACTGGTCAAGTTTGAAAGTTGTAGCACGCTCAAAGAAGTATCATGGAGTAACTACCAAGCTGGTCCCGCGTCTCTAAGACCCGTATGATGATGGTGTCTAGCGTCGAATTAAGGCCACTTATACCCTCACTTGTTCCAGAGAAAGTACCCTCGACTGGTACCACCAACTAGTGTCTCAAAAGAAGAGAACGCATACCCTCTTGAGTATTGCGTATTCCGACACATACTTATGTGTCCCCCTCTTCCTATTCCACCGTCCCATCTATTTCAGAACTTTACCCTCGATGAGAATTAATATTAATCCCATTGAGTGGAACACTTTCTTTACATTTTAATTTAATAGATGTTCACTGAAGTTCTCACTTCTTTGGTCAAGATTACAGTTGCAGCACGTTTCAAGTACAATCAAGAAGTAACTGCCAAGATGGTCGCATTTCTACGTCAGTCCACTTATACCCTCACTTTGTTCCAGAGATTAGAACCCCCACTGGTACCACCGCCAACAACTATGGTAAAGGAATAGAAACGAAACACTCTCTTGAAAATTGCGTTTTCCCGACACATACTTATGTGTCCCCTTTCTTATTCCACCATCCCATTTAACTCAGAATTTACCTTCGATGAGAATTAAACTTAATCCCTCGAGAGAAACTTTCTTTACATTTAAATTCAATAGTTTTTATTGAGTTTACATTTAAATTAAAAGGTTAATAGTATAAGAAGAATATGTTTATATTTACATCTCCACTGTTTGAAAAGTGTTCACAATATAAATTTAATATGTTTTCACTTACATTTACAATGATTGAAAAGTTTGATACTTTCATAACTTTAAAGTGAATATGTTTACATAGACATTTACACTGGTTTAAAACTGTAAGTATTATAATTAGAATGTAGATCATTTCTTTCATCTTTCTCTTAGTGCTCCAAATGGAACTTGAGACTAATGCTTTTAGTTCTCTATAAGAAAATCATAAATGGGTGCTTGCGTAGAATAGAGGGATTAAAATGGTCAAGACCGTGCTCCACCTCCACGTGGTGGTCCTGGAAACAGTCTGCAGCAGTGCAGGCTGGCTGAGCGAGCATGGATCGAAATGGGAAGGCAAACCCGGTCCTTAAAAAATGCCGTGCAGAAGTCGGATGTGTCGACCGAAAGGTGCAGATATCACAGCTTAGGCGCAAACAGACACAACGCAACCACCGTCCTTTTCAGGACGAACGAAGAAGAAGAAGAAGAAGAAATGGTATGACAAGGTTACCAACGTGGAACTGATGACAAGAACTAGACAAGTGCCAGTGGAACAAGAGATGAGAAGAAGACGATGGCGATGGATAGGACACACACTGAGGAAACCTGTTGATAGCATTACAAGGCAGTCCTTGTTCTGGAACCCCCAGGGCAAGAGAAGCAGAGATAGACCAAGAAGCACATGGAGAAGAGAGCTGGAAACAGAGGTGAAAATGATAAGGAGAACATGGAAAGAACTTGAGATGATGGCACGTGACAGGAGGACTTGGCATGTGTTTGTTGAAGGCCTATGCTCCTTTGGGAGTGGAGGGTTATGAATGAAGGAACTAGCAATAAAGCAGTCACCAACCCTTGCAGTGGTGGTTCATGAAATCATCATTCTATACGCTGAGGTTGCCAGCCTCAAATGACTTGGACATCCATTAGCGATTTTCACATATTAATATTCACATGGCAATATATACATATTAGTTCACATGTTAGTAATGAAAAATATAGAATGTAAAATGACGACTTACGCCAATCCTGGCTCACAGACATTTTACTCAGACGAATGAAGTTAAGGCACTTGATTAGGCCTCTTACACGTGTACTGGGGTCGTTACGGGAATTATAAAATAATTCCCTCTATGACTCAGTGTGTTTCAGTTTCCTCAGCCTTCCTTATTAAAATGGGTTTCCTGGGCTATGTAAGACCTTCAAGATTGTTCCACAAAGTCCGACCTGATAAATGGAAATTCTGAATTCTAACTTCTGGCAAGTCTGGTTGTGTCTTGGCAAGGGTCAATGTTGCTGTGTTGATATATAGGTGGTGCAAGAGAGGATAATAAATGTTATTATATTTTCCGCTGATATAGGCGATCAGAATGTGTCGGGCTTACGGGCGGCCGACTGATGTGTGAGAGAGTGAGTGTCAACAAACGCGAATGTCATGTAGTACAGATAGAGTTAAATAGTAATCTCTCACACCATAGCACACCTAGGAGTAAAGAAACGTTGTAACTCCTAGTAATGTTCTACACTGTTTATTAACACCACAGCAAACGATGACATCATAAATAACACACTGTCACAGGTTACAAGTCACGGCAAATCATGGTACATCAAGAGAGCACTAATCCAAGGTAATTGAGCGTACAATCCAAAGGTATATAATCATCAATAATTGCTCATAACGGATGATCGATCATCAGTAAGTAAATCCTTAGAGATACAGTCACTGGTACAAAAATATCCATTCACAATGGCTGTAGAGCACAGCAGCTCATAATCATAAACGTCATGGCCAAAAATATCCATTCAAGAAAGGGGAACTGCCTATGTCGCAGTTTACAAAAATATGTGTGTCGCATAGAGATTTATGATCAATAAATTTTCTATATTCTTTTCTTTTCTACCCGTGTCCTCTACTTTATTATCGCTCTTTTATCCTTTTCCTGTTTTTCGCAATCGTTCGTTTGCGATTATATATATTTTCCCATTCTAACGTTTACCTGTTTCTTTTCTCTTACTGAGAACGCATTCTATTACGTCAGATCTCAGTCTCTGCATGTGAGCAAATAGTGTGAAATTCGTCTCGATAGACATGGGATGGCAGACATATCGTCTATCATTTCCATCTGACACGGCGTCCTTCGGCCAGTTTTCGGCCAGAGGTGGGGAAAGTGCCAGACATACATTGCCAAGAATAGCCGTATGTCGGAAAGGCGTTAAGACGCGTATTGACAGGTTATGGCAGGCTTCTGAGTTAATGTGAAGTGTTAGGAGAGGGGGAGATACCGGCGCTATTTCGGATTTGAAAATAACGTGGGATGCTTTGTCTGTTTCATATATCCTAGCAGGAGTTTAAACGTGACTTCATTCTGTTCTCCAAATTTGCAGTAGACAGGTTGTTTCGTGCTAAAGAGAATACGCTGTAATGCGAAGTCTGAGTTTGCTTCGGAAATTTTGCCGAGCTTCTAGACTACCAATAAATATAAGCGTATCATTCTAAGTTTGTGCGATCGCCTGTAGTTCTGTGTGGAGGTAATTATTATATATCTAATTGTGTTGAGTGATCTAATGATATATCGCTTATTTTCATTTTACTAGTTAGATTTCTGTGCAGAAGAAATTAATTTATAAGTCTGTTATTCTCAAGTTGACGTGTTTCAGTGGAAAGCAGAATAAATTATAATTTCTAGCTTAAACTCATGCAGCTGTAAATTAATTAAATTAAACTGCGAATAATCAGTCGAGAATATTTTAACTAACTTATAACTGCACTGATTCATCATTGAGTATTGACGAAATACGTATGTATTTCTAATTCATGATGACTGATTTTGTGAATATAACTTATTTCACGGGAGATTTAAATGATAAGACAAGCTCTACGCTTGCAGTTATAATGTAAGTTATAACCGAGGGAATAGTATGTATAAGTATTTTATATGTTGTTTTCTCTTTATTCAGTGAAACTGGGGTGACCCAACTTTGCCAGCGTTGAGTACTGAGTAGTATCTGTGAAGAACATAAACATTTTATTCTTAAAGACTCGGGCGTATAAAGTAAAACCTGTCCTGGCATTGCATTGGCATCCAGAACGACAGAGTACCCATTCCATAAACTTTAAGATTTGAATAAAGTAACGGGCCTTTCGCGCCAGATTTAATTTCTTCCTGAGAGAAACCTCAAGTACATTTCAGCCCTTGTGGCAAGTAAAATATTAATATCAGTAACATTCAGACGGAGTTGTGACTAGTAGGTGGTGTGACCAAATCAAGTCTTATACTGAGAGAAGGCACCGACCTGACATTCCTCATTACTAGAAACCTAAGCTATTGACACTGTGCGCGATGTTAACGTTCGTGCCTGGACAATTTTAATGTGACTTACACAGATATCCATAAATAAGAATAACCAAGAAAACGTTCCCTGAAGGAGTGAATTCAACCCGTCTTTTTGGAAATCCGTGACTCTTTGGGGCTATCACTTTTCTTCTAACAGGACTGTGGGCTATACATCGAGGGAAAAGATCATATCAGCGGGTCTATCATTCTTGTAGCAATTCATTGACTTTATGACTATTTGTATATGTTTGATGTAATTTTATATGTTGTGATGGAAGTTTGTTATAATAATTAAACTTCACATAAACTTATTCCAGTGTGGCGGTCAGTTCGTTCCCAAATATCTATATTTTCATTATCATTGTTTCACGTGTTTGTGCGTCTATTGTCGTCACTTATGTGTGTGGGTATGTTAGGACATATGTATTAATATATATTATATTAGATTTGTCTGACTAATCTAACTCTGTTGTAGATGATAGGCTGACTGAGAGAAGCTTCTCGAGTGTCAGAGACAGAATCTACTATATTTCCTCCACCTCACTCGTGAAATCTATTTTCTATTTTATCATCTCACTGAGCTATCGCTTATCTCTATGTCTATTCAGAAGGGACCAAACTAAGTCTTAACCACCTATCACAAATCTACGACAATGTGCATGGCCTGAATCAATCTACTCCAAGGCCCTCAATAACGTACATCCATGGCTTTAGGAAATACATTAGGAAGTATCAAACATTTCCTTTCACACACCAAATATATCTTATCCCGGGTGCATAGGAGCTGATGGGCAATATCAATCTACTCCAAGGCCTGAAATAATACATAATTCCATGGCCTGAAAATCTTCAATAACGTACATAAATAAGCCGCATATCCATGGCTTTAGGAAATACATTAGGAAGTATCAAACATTCCTTTCACACCAAATATCTTATCCCGGGACACACTGACGAAAATGGTCAATCATCCATCTTCGGAGCTCTGCCCGTATCGACTGTCACGAAAATTTTCCCCCTCAAAAACCGCCCAGTACAAATTCATCCCGGCGCGAATTCGCAGCACGAGATGTGAGTAGCGTTCATACCCCTTCTAACACTTTCTGTATCTCGAACATTCGAGCAGATTCCCTATAATATATTTTTTTTAACAAGCTAGTCAGCTTACAAGCGTGATAACCAAAAATCCGACCTGTACATACAAGTCTTTTACCGCTTAACTCCACTTGATTAAAATATGACTTAACAGTCTACACCGACCCCCGGGGAAAAAATGATTTGATCATTTTTTTTTAAATACATCAAATAAAAACAAATTTGAGGTCGATAACATACTAATATCTACACATAAGGATACACTATGTTAAGTCATATTAACAAAAATAAACAAAAAAGGGATAGGAGTAAGTGTAAAGTACAAAAGAAGTGAGGTATAGATAGATCATGAGATAAGCATACGAAGATCAACAAGTTCAAAGAAATATGAAATATATCAAATACAGACTAGCTATAACATCATCAATGAAAAGTGAAAAGACCAGATGAAATATAAGAAGAATGAGCAGTAAAGAAAGAAAGCAATGCAGTAAGAACAAAAAAAAAAATGATATATCATGGAAAACAATTAAATTAAACAACGCATATCTAAATCAGAGAACAAATAGCTAGCTATCATCTAAAAAAAAACATAATGCGCATGATAACCAAGTTAATAAGCTCATGGAGTACCAATGATGCACCCATATCAATATCAAAATAGACAATACCGTATACATAGCTATACCGGACGCACAATCAAGCGCCGGGTAAATAGAAAAATACATCACAACCTCAGAAAAAACATTTTCTCAATGTACTAATATCATTATACATAGTTACCCCTAGCGCACAACCAAGCGCTGGGCAAAGAAAAACATTACAATGAAAGAAAAAATATCTTTTCTCTTATCTTCAATTTTTTTTTTTTTAAACAAAATTGTACAATACCGAAATTGAAAAATCCTGTAAACTTGCGGAGGTAACATCGTACAATGAAGAGTGAACATGCTGACTGGTTCCACTGGAACAGCAAATCTTGCGAGAAATACCATCGGTAAATGGCTCAAACAAACAATATAGCAGCTCTGACTCTCATGGAAAAGCACTTGCTGTGAACAAACACAAATGAAAATCTATGTTTGTTAAAGGTAAGATTCTATGATATGCAACAATTAATTTTAATTTATCAAATGTGGCCGTGTAAACTTACGACCCCTGTATGGTGATAATCAAACCTTCCTCCGTTACATAAAAAAGGTAACAGAGAAAGTAGCACAGTCTAAATTGGAATCATTAATTGTATAGGGCGATATAAGTGTTCGAGAAAAATAGCAGTGTGCAAAGATGTATGGAAAAGTCATGAGTATACACATGATACCCACGTCAAAAGGCAAATCTAAAAGATGGTAATGATGACTAAGAGTGTCATGATGACCAAGGTTGTAATTATGGCTGACAATCTGAGATTTTGCGCAAGACAAAGGAAATGGAGTAGACAAATGCGTACATCTCGAAGGCTGAACTGAAGTCATAGCCTGTGTACTGGACAAAGAAAAAAGCAAGAAATATATAATAAAGATGTAAAAGCATACAGTAGTAAACTTGGACCAACGTCGAAGTTTAAAAGGAAAGCAGAAAGTACGACAAAAAGTCGTAAATGGCGAAGATACTGAGCTAACCGGTCCAGCAAGAAAGCTAAAGAAACTCATAAGGTACATATATGTACTAACAACTAAGCTCGTACATGTGGCAAAGAAAACGCTAGTCATTGCAGCAGAGAAGTTGCAATCAACGTGACTGGATATAGATTCAGTCGTAGCGATAGAGTTAGTGTGTGTATCAGACAAAACAGAAGGATCCTCTTCTATAATAGTAGTTAAAGAAGAATCAGAGTTAGAGCAGCGACGTACTGAAGTATGTCGAACTGGGCTAAAAGAAGCACCAAAATTAGCATGATGAACAATCGTATCATCAACACTGCAAGATTGCATTAAATTTGCAGAATGTACTGCATTAGCAGAATGTACTTGGTGATAAGATTTTGGCATAGTGGCGGCAGTAAGATTATGTTGCCGTTCCCAAGCAGCAATTTGTACCGGCGTACACACCTTTACACCATGTATCTGTCCGACAGTAAGGTCGGCGATATGCGCTCTGAGCAAACATGCGTGTATATGACCAGTGAAAAACGGTGTGGCAATGTGGACTATGGCAGTCGGAAAAGTCTCAACTGTCCCACCGAATGTCACACATTTCATCATTTTACCAGTTGCGCAAGATGGATGAGCTAGAGACTGTCTAATCCCAACAGTTGTGCATCCAGAATCAAAAAGAACTGAGACTGGATTATTATTCACCAATCCTTTATGTAGAGTAAAAGACCCTCTTCCGTCATGCGCAGCTAAATCAGGAAGAGCGGGTACAGGATGACCGCAACTTAAGGTAGTTATAGCTGTAGGTTGGAACAAAGTTGTGCACTCCGGGCACTGAGATGCTCTCTCAAAATCGAAAGCAGAGCAAGCAGTAGCATTAGAGACACTATTATTATTGTTACCTTGATCATTAATAACCTGGGGCTCTTGTTGAGCAGAGTTAGCATGGCGATACGATCTATCATTTGGAGATCTACCGTCATATCGCGATCTGTCGCGACTATTATCTCTATTGGGAGCATTGTTATTTGCTCTATTGAAACTATTGTTCTGATTTGAACCCCAGTTAGCATAGTTGCGATTGTCATTTCCCCTTTGATCAGAATATCTATTTGATGGGCTTTGCTGTCTCCGAGAAAAATTATTGTAGGGTTGATAGTTTCTATTGTAGTTACCCCTTCCAAAATTTCCATAATTGTTGGAACCAAAATGTTGAGGAGTGTTATATTGTCTCCAATTTCTTGAAGAAGGAGAATCACTACCCCCTTGGTATTGTCTAAAATCACGATTATCTCTCCTACCAAGATTGCGATCAGCACTTTGAGGTCTACGGCGCAAATTAGGACCATATGGTATTGCTGAAGCCACGGGTAAACCTTCTTTGACTTGAGAATTGCTAACAGTTACATTTGGATGAGCCGTGACATATTGGCGACAGTATTGTTCCATTCTTTCAAGTTTGTAGGCTTTCGCTCATGTAGAAAGGAAAGAAAAGGTTCACTAACTGACGACATGACTTTGTCACGAAGCAATAAGTCCATAAGGGCTTCATATGTGTGTTCAGTTTTAGAAAGTTCAATCTACCGTGAAAAGGTTAGACGTATACTTGCTATAAAGTCTGAAAAATCTTTCCCTGTCTCTGGCAATAGAGACTTAAAGCGTACGCGATAACCTTCTTCATCTAGTTGGTATTTTTTTAATAAGGCCGCTCTGACAACATCATAGTTATTCTTGTCAGGACCTTCCAACATACTCATAGTATTCAAAGCTTCGCCCTTAAGTATGTTCATAAGTTGTGCACAGTATTCTGACTTGTCTATCTTATGAGATTCGCATGAAAGTTCAAATCTATTTAGGTAGAATAAAATATCGTCGCAGGCAGAGTTGAAAAAAGGCAATTTAATATTATAAGATTTAGTATTTGCCTTATTAGAAGTTGCTTGATTGTTTGTCTCATTTTGTGTGTTACACTGCCTTTATTCTCTCCAGCTCTATAGACGACATCTTTTCCTCATGCAGTCTCATATTTTCTTCAGCCTGCATTTGCATCTGCAATTTTCTTTCTTCAGCCTCTCTTTGCTGTTGAATTTTTCTCTCTTCAGCTTCTAATTTCTGTTTTTTCAGCTTCCATTTGCATTTGCTGTTGATTTTTTCTCTCTTCAGCTTCTAATTTCTGTTTTTCAGCTTCCATTTGCATTTGCTGTTGATTTTTTTCTCTCTTCAGCTTCTAATTTCTGTTTTTCAGCTTCCATTTGCATTTGCTGTTCATTTTTTCTCTCTTCAGCTTCTAATTTCTGTTTTTCCATTTCCATTTTCTGTTTTTCAGCCTCCATTTGAATTTGAAATTTTCTCTCTTCTGCCTGCATCTGCAATCTCCTATCTTCAGCCTCCATTTTCTGTTTTTCAACCTCTAATTTCTGTCTCTTTTCTTCCGACTTTTGCGCCTTGGCATATTCGACAAGTGCGAATTCTTTTACTTCCTCAGTAGTCATACCAAGGGATCTCCCTTGCTCAATGAAGTAATCCGAGCTCGACATTATACCCAATTATATGAGACAGATAACTTATGTAAATATATTTCTGGAGAAACTCACTTTTAACCCAACTCAGTGGGTGACAAGTCCTTGCACAAGAACTTGTATAATTATCTTACCTATTAATAATATAATTAATCACCTATATATATATATGCATTATAATATTGACAGTGCATGACAAAATAGACAGTACAGACAAGAGTGACAAAGACAAGATATAAAGAACAAATGAACACGTTCGCAGAATCAACTAAAGTAAGAAAGCAGAAATAAGGCAAAAAATATTGCAAAGCTTGCAATGACAGCTGCGAATAGTATAACAATACAAGTGACAAAACAGTGTATAAACGAAAAATGTGTATAGAACTAAAAGATAGGAAGGAGAGAAGGACACTCACAAACAAATTAATTAATAAACTAAGGAACAGAGAAATATATAACAACAACAACACTGAGACGTTTCGTCACACCTAAACAATTATAATGATGATTTAATCCGGCGTAAACAGAGTATGCCCAGAATTATGTCAAGGGATCTTTTACGAAACGAACTTAGTCAAACAGTCCCTAAAGAACGCTTTCGTAGGCCCTCGGTGAAGTGGGATATATCCTAACGAAAGTCTCCACCCAACCAAACCCGCAGAAATATAAAACATGTAACATAGAATACGAGACAGAATAAATTGATTATGTTCTGAGGAAGGCTCAATGTTACACCGAACAGTGGTACAGTTTACACATACAAAACAGCCACTTATCTTTCAAAGGAAAAATCTCAGCTTCCACAACAGCAGCAATGATATACATAGATAACACAGTCTAAAGAAATCCAATGGTGATCAATACTGGAACTCCAAGGTAATAGCGGCTTCCAAGCGTAACTCCAAACATCGGGTGCAGACATCAGAAGTTGGCGCTCAAGAGGAAGGACTGGAACACTGCAACTCTTGACTTGAATAACTTGAATAGAAAACTCCTTTCCTAGATGAAACTTGCTCACCAAAAAATTTGAACTGGTTACACTGCAGAACAGCTCGTGCATTACTTCATAACAGCCCCATATCATTGGCCACCACTGTTGCTGTGTTGATATATAGATGGTGCAAGAGAGGATGATATAGGCGATCAGCATGTGTCGGGCTTACGGGCGGCCGACTGATGTGTGAGAGAATGAGTGTCAACAAACGCGAATGTCATGTAGTACAGATAGAGTTAAATAGTAATCTCTCACACCATAGCACACCTAGGAGTCAGGAAACGTTGTAACTCCTAGTAATGTTCTACACTGTTTATTAACACCACAGCAAACGATGACAACATAAATAACACACTGTCACAGGTTACAAGTCACGGCAAATCATGGTACATCAAGTGAGCACTAATCCAAGGTAATTGAGCGTACAATTCAAAGGTATATAATCATCAATAATTGCTCATAACGGATCATCGATCATCAGTAAGTAAATCCTTAGAGATACAGTCACTGGTACAAAAATATCCATTCACAAAGGCTGTAGAGCACAGCAGCTCATAATCATTAACGTCATGGCCAAAAATATCCATTCAAGAAAGGGGAACTGCCTATGTCGCAGTTTACAATAATATGTGTATGGCCTGAATCAATCTACTCCAAGGCCTGAAATAATACATAATTCCATGGTCTGAAAATCTTCAATAACGTACATAAATAAGCTGCATATACATGGCTTTAGGAAATACATTAGGAAGTATCAAACATTCCCTTCACACCAAATATCTTATCCCGGGACACACTGACGAAAATGTTCAATCATCCATCTTCGGAGCTCTGCCCGTATCGACTGTCACGAAAATTTTCCCCCTCAAAAACCGCCCAGTACAAATTCATCCCGGCGCGAATTCGCAGCACGAGATGTGAGTAGCGTTCATATCCCTTCTAACACTTTCTGTATCTCGAACATTCGAGCAGATTCCCTATCATATATATTTTTTAACAAGCTAGTCAGCTTACAAGCGTGATAACCAAAAATCCGACCTGTACATACAAGTCTTTTACCGCTTAACTCCCCTTAATTAAAATATGACTTAATAGTCAATCTCACAGTGTCTTAACACTGAAGCGTGTCAGGTTATTTTTACTGTCCTCCCCTGCATCTGTTTGCAATGAAGCTAAGAAAGCGCGAATCGTTTCAAACAAAATTGTTGGGTGCGGTAATTTCAAAATATTCCTGACATGGAAAAATTTTGAACGTAATTTAGAGGTCACCTGTACCGCATTTGGTATGAAAACATCCGATTGCCTTGCAGGCAAACTGACCAACACATCTGTAAACTTATTCGACACTGTGCTTCAGATGTAATAAATTATTACTATCTAATGTAATCTTGTCATAACAAGTCGGACAAAAACGATTAGGTCATCCATGTCTGTCTAAAACGTGTCACCCAGACAAGAAATCTTTTATCAGTCACGCACCCTGGCCTTTATCTGCGATTAGTAAATAGGTTTGCGATGTGTAGGGCTAATCTGTATTCTGATGTCGGTTGTACCTGCGAGTTAAATGGATAACAAACAGACATGCCGACTTATCCAAGAGAGGGGTGTAAGAAGGAAAATACCAAATATCTGCTACACATAGCATAGAAAGAAAGTGCGACTATTGAAAGCACGCAATAAAAATCAGTACAGATCAGTACAAAAATGTAACTGATACTGCCGTAGTGAAACAGAGATCGAGAAGGGTCACCCCATTATGTCACAGCCTGTAATATGTCCGCTGACGTGTGATTTATCTCCCCATCCTTGTGCAAACACCGACCCTCGTGTAACCATCTGGGCTGTGACTCTTCACGACAGTAATTAGGGAATCACAATCGCCATATCAGTACTAAATAAACGGGCTAGGCGTACGTCGTGCTAATCCGGCACGGCAAGGTTTGGTACACGAGAATTTTACCAACATGACTGTCGGTCAAAATTGCATCACCTGTCTACTATCTCAGCAGGGATGGTCAGGTAAACAGACACGACGACTTATTACTGAAAGGAGTGTAAGGTGATTAGAAAACAGCTAATATCAGCTTGATAGGAAGAAATGTACCGACCACGGAAATTGCACGTAATCAGTACTCACAACAAATGTAACTGACTATATCCGGAGAGGGAAGAGATCGACCCAAAAATGATGTGACACTACATATAGTTCCCATGTTTTGCTTCCTTTTCTACAATCACATATATGAGCCTGTATAGATATTTCCCACACTTAGCTTACTTTTTATATAATCAAGCATACAAGCCCATATAGCTATTCCCCATGTATAGTCTACTTTTTCTATAGTCACGCATACGAGCCTGTATAGATATTTCCCATGTTTAATTATTCTACAATCACGCATACGAGCCTGTATAGATATTTCCCATGATTAGTTTAGTTTTTCTACAATCACGCATGCGAGCCTGTATAGATATTTCCCATGTTTAATTATTCTACAATCACGCATACGAGCCTGTATAGATATTTCCCATGGATAGTTTAGTTTTTCTACAATCACGCATACGAGCCTGTATAGATATTTCCCATGGCTAGTTTAGTTTTTCTACAATCACGCATGCGAGCCTGTATAGATATTTCCCACGTTTAATTATTCTACAATCACGCATACGAGCCTGTATAGATATTTCCCATGTTTAGTTTACTTTTTCTCATGCACAATTTTCTTGAATAATCCCAAACAACTGGTTCATGGCTTCTAAATATAATTGACCTTCAACCTCGATAACTTCTAAATTGAGCATTAAGGAATTTCGTTCCAAAAAAAAAAAAAGAGTTAAAGTAAAGTTATCCCGTAACCATTCCCCATCCAACACCCACAAACACACACAAACACCCACAAACACACACAAACGCCCACGGGTCACTAAGGATTCATTAATGACATTAAAACACCAAAGTTTTAGTCATCCCCGCCCCAGTCCTCTCCATCACGCTTCCTGCCTCTCTCTCTCTCTCTCTCTCTCTCTCTCTCTCTCTCTCTCTCTCTCTTCCGCCCCCATGAATCGTGTCTCATTTTAGTCACGCGGATAAAGCAATGACAAAAGGACCAAGCACCCTGTCGCAAGAGGTTAATTAATCTCTCCAGCTATGCTACTTTTGGCAGTGTTATTTATATGTTCAAAAGCGAAATGGAAGGCATTGAATGGAAAATCTTACCGTCTGACAGACACGTATGCACACGCCCATGACACCAAACTTCCAGTTAACTTTTAGTTGGTTGTTTTTAAACTCAATCCTTATTGGGTTTTAACCCCCCGTCTTCTTCCCCCAGAGGATCCCCCGTATAAAAATATTCAAAGCGAGCAAGGTCATTTACCTTAAAAGACTTGACATAAGTTTGTTGAAGGCATATGCTCCTTTGGAAGTTGAAAGATGAAAGACAAAAACATTAAAAGCTATATTACATTATTTCTCTACAACATTATTTCATTTTCTTTCTTGGTGAAAGTTATGTCATGTAGATTTTGATTGCTTCTGATGGCGCACTCACGCTTGAATCACATAACAGTTTGGCACATACGGTCATGTTGCCAAGTGGCTATCGATAAGTTGCCTTGGAGTATTTAAAATTTCAACGATTGTTTCATTACGGATCACTAAGAATGTTCAGAGCAGAGTTTCTCAACAGGGGTTGCGCGGAACCCTTGTATAAAACTGTGCCTTAGGCTATATTTTTTATTAATATTGCTTGGGCCTACGGGTTTTAGCAGCTTTACTGTACAACAATCTTCATGTTGTAAATAACATTAATTAAAACTACCATGAGCTAAAGATATACTCATTTGTATGCAAATTATTTCAAGGGTTCCACCAGGGCAAAAAGGTTGAGAAAGGCAGAGACAGGTTGGTAAAATTCCCTTGTACCAATCTTGGCCGCTACGGATTAACACGTACATCGCCCAGCGCTATCTGCCTAATCACCGATGAGACGGGTGTGCGCATCACCAAAGCTTGGAATACGGGGAGATAACTTATGGACAGACACCGATAAGAGATTACTTTCTGATAAAATAATGAAATGTTACTTTTGACACACGTTGTCATATGAGGTTATCGACATGTTCGCGAGTCTGTACGCAAGGCATCACATGTCTTATTGCCATATATGGTATGCTTTACACATCCTATTTCACGTGGAATATTTTGAAAGTACCACACCCGAACCCGCCTGTTTGAAAATGATTGGAGCGTTTATTTAACTCCATTATAAACAGATGCGTGGGAAATCGGCAATAAAATCTGACACGTTTCAGTGTTATTCCACTGTAAAGATCGCTTGCCAAGATACCAGACCTTGCTAGAGTGAAGCCTAGAATTCAGAATTCCTTCTTAATGTGACGGTGCGAAGACGATGTGTGAAGAAGAATAAGAATTCGTGTGTAATGTTGTCGTAACTCTCTCTGGCCTACTTTCACACACGTTCCGCAGTCACAAAAAAACTCTCTTGATGACAGGGGTCTCACTTTTATTAATGAAACCCTATCAGGTAGCATTGGAATCATACAGAAAACAATGTTGTCCACAAGTTTACTTCGAAGACAATTCTTAAGTAACACCGTATAACCAAGCTATTTAGGTATTCACTATGTAACACCATATAACCCAGCACAGACTGCTGGACTCTCTGAAATAAAATGAAACAAAATAAACTAGCATCTTTCTAATGGATGTCGCGTGGTGAGAAAAAATACGCAAGACAAATTCTTGGTTCGTGATACGTTTAAACCGAGTGAGTGCCTCTCTATCATTTTCTAACGCTGTGTACGGGCTACATAAAACGAAGCTATATTTGTTTTTGATGGCTAACGAGAAAAATTCATATAAAAAGAAGGAATGATCAGAAAGAGTTGATAATAGTACCATTAGGAGCGGAGAAGTCCGCATTTATTTCCTTTCAAACAACTAATTCCACCGTTATTGCAAAAAAGAAGATAGAAGCTTGAGAACATACAACTTCATCATATTTTGTCAAGTTAAGCCACTTTGAAAAATTATATAAATTCTAAGACAAACCCAATAGAGGAAATTATTGGAGGGAAAGAAGCTGTTGATGGTACAATTAAAGTAAGATGTCAACACACGTGAGTCATACAAAAGATAAAAGGAACGGAAAGGAGGAAGAAATTAAGAAAACACAAAACCGCCGCGCAAGCCGTTTGGGACGAACATTTTAGCCGCAGACGTGAGATGCTTTCTCGCTCGCTCGCTGGCTGTGTATAAATAGAGAGGGATCGTGGCAGACAAGTTACAAGCTGTCAAAATTCGATCAACAAAAAAGGTCATTTTCCTAGCAGATTCATAACCGGTTTCAACCAGAGGCAAGACACCTACGTCCTTCTCAGGACGCCACTATTCGAGACAAGATCACATTTTCATCAAAATGACCCGAAATAAACATCATGCCAAAAGGAGGAAGGTCTACACCAGCCCGCCAGCGCTGAACAGCCATGTGAATAACCAAGCTTCAAACAGCAAAGACAGACAGCCAGAGAGCAAGACTGCCCCAAGTACTCGTGCTGAGACCGGTCCTCCTCCAACTCTAGACACGACGACGGAGTTAGCTGCGACGTGTGTCGACCCGACTGAGAGGCTGAGGGGCCCGACTCCTTGCGAGACAGAGGAGAGGGCAGATGCAGGCGTCCCTGGCTTAGATGATGTAGATCCAGAGGATGAGGAAACTATGAGATTGCTACACCAGCTGGAGAAGATGAGGGGATGGTTGGAAAGAAGAGAGAAAAGGACAGCTACAAACGTCCACGGCCTAGACCCTGAGCGTGAGAGGGTGAAGAGACTGATACAGGGGGTAGAACAGACGCTGGAAAGGAAAGATAAAAGAAAACAGGAGCCTAAAGCCGAGGGACAACCACCACACGAACAAAGATCGTCAGCAGAAACCCTGTCTACCACAGAGAAGCTACGACAAACACCGAAGACACCAACACACGATGCCGGCGACACAGATGCGATAGAGAGGTGCGTTAAGATCACGCAGATGTCGGGAGGTGAGGCTTCACTCAGGGCCCTACCAGATGACAAAGTTATATGCATCCTCGAGTCAATAACTGGCAGGAGAGGCATCTCTAAAGTACGGAGGCACGAAAAGGGAGTCGTGCTTTCGCTCAACAGCAATACAACAACCACTTCACTGATGACCGAACTGGAATCTAGCCCAAAAGAAGTCCAGTTGCCCCACCAAATAAAAGTGGTGGTGGAAATGTACAAAACAACAAAGAAGTTGGTCATCAGAGGGGTGGATACCAGATGTTCCGAAGCCGACATCCACAGACACCTTCAGGCTGAAAACGCAAATCTAAAAATCACACAGGTCGAAAGGCTAAAAACCTGGGCAAAGAAAGATACCAATCTGATGATAGTTACGGTAGAAGGATCAACAAGACCTGAGAGACTGACGCTCCAAGCAACAACAAAAAAGACAGAAGCCTATATCCCTCCGGTGATGCAGTGCTCTAACTGCCAGCAGTTTTCACACACCAAGAAAACATGCAGGAGGGACGCAGTCTGCCGATATTGTGCGGGTGGCCACCTATATCGCGACTGCCCAAAGGCGAAGGAGGACCCCAACTACAAAGCAATAAACTCAAACCGCACCTGTGCAAACTGCCTCGGAAACCACGGGGCAAGATTCCGAGGCTGCCCGATGTTCCAGGAAACAAAGAGCATTCTGAAGGAAGCGGTCTCCAAAAACATCCCCTTCAAGGAGGCAAAACACAGAGTGGCTGCGGATGTTGCAGAAAAACAACGCACGATTGACAGACGACAGGTACACCAGCTGACCGCTGAAGTCAAACAATTGAAAAATAAACTCCAGGTCGAAAACAGAAGCAAGCAGGCTCCCGAAGGCGAAAAGGACAGCAGTGAAGACGTAATAGAAATACAAAACATCAGAGAAATGATGAAAGACATGAAAAGCATTAAGCAGCAAATAGAAGCAGATGTAAAGAGGCTGACAGAACTGACGGAAGAAAACTCCAAAATCCTCAAGAGAATCGAAACAGAGCGAAGAGCCATTGAGGAAATGACTTCAAACACAAGAGCGACCAAAACAATCGAACAAACAGACGAAGAAGTCATCGAAGAAACACTTGAAAAACTTCTACCAGCAATAATAGAAAAAGCACTACTACAGATACAGGAAAGCAGGAAGACAAGAGAAACAGAAACTAGGAAAGCAAAAACTAACAAAACGACACAAGACAAATAGGAAGGCAGGAAATGAACACCATTAACACGTTACGACAGACAAGCAACGAAGAGATAACCAGACAGCCAGCTAGCGGTCCTTTTTAGGACCAGTCCTTTTCAGGACTAGGAAAGTGATACCAGCGAAGATACCAACACACTATATACCCCAATATAACCGTTTGTAACCCTTCAATGGGTTTTGGTTGAACAGGGTATTACAGCAAAATAACAGACGGAACTAACAACAACAGACAAGTTACACACGCAAAATTAAAACCTCGGAAGAGAGACGAATCTGAAGGCAGAGAGAGAGAGAAGGATCAACACCTGAGCAAGTTCATTCCTATTTGTTATGCAGGGCAGTTGAACTTTTGCCAAGCCTTCAGTCAGTTCTACTTCTGATTTATCCTAAAAAGGCGTATGTAATATTACGAATATATATGTATGTATGTATGCAAATGCTTCTTTTACGGGTTTGATAATTAAATTAAACTGCGAGACAACATTTGAATTCAAAATGGAGAATGAGGCAAGGACCAGGGTGCATAACAGAGATGCGCAGGAATGGAAAGGCAGAACTAAGGGAAGGCCTATGTTGTATAGCATTGTGTTATTGATGACTAAAATTCAAACTGACTGTAGAAGGAAAATGCAGCATCATGACTGTGTACAGAAATTGTATTATGTATTTTTGAGAATGTAATCACTTAGACTTGTCATTGCCTATACACTGCCATTGAACCAGAACTTATCATTGCCTATACACTGCCATTGAACCAGAACTTATGCCATACCTATATAAGCATACACTGAACACATCACCTCACAACGCGCAGACCCGTGAGAAATCACCACACGAGGACTAGCCACATGCTACATATTTTGCAGGTTTACTGGTCTAGTTTGGAACAGCCTGATCTGAAACTACCATCCACTCAACGTATACTGTGTGCGACGGAGTTCAAGTGTTTTGGCTCCATCATTCCTTGGCTAGCCAAATAAGATCCAAGAAGCTGTATTCCAACTACACTCGTGTGTTACCAGACATTGTCCAGGACTGTAAAGCTAAGTCCTAAGTGTTAATATTCCAAAAACTTCTGTGAGATCCCAAAAGAGACCGTGTAGTGATGAAAAGTGCAATCTGTGTTAACCCAGTGCAGGCAAAAGACATTAAGATTAACGTAGATTAATAAATAATTCAGTAAATTGTAATTTTATGACTTGTCAATTTCTTATTGTTGATAGTTATATTTTGCTGTATTATTGTTGTCACAGTATAGTTAGGTGAAGGTAGCACTCTAGAGCTCTTGATCTATACTAATTCCATCCAGACGTGTGCTCTTTACAGCTATAGCTATACCGGTGCCATCCTTACACCAGTGCTCTTCTCCGAGACTGGGATATACCTGTCTAGACTAAATTTACGTGTCTAGTCTTCTACACTATCAACATCTGCCACTCTTATTAACTCATTACGTCACAATGGACAAACATCATCTACGTAATAATACATACATATGTGTGAAAATTTGGAAGTATATGCGCTTATATGTCCATGTGTGTGGGTGTGTGTGTGTGTTGTGTGTGTTCATGCAGGTCTGTGTATATGTGTAGTCATACAATAAACATATTTAAGTCAACAATAATGCCTTCATACTCATACTAAATACTAACTACATCATCACGCGAGAGAAAACTTAAATGAAGCACTTCTGTCTTTGATGAAATATTATACACTACTCACTGGTCTAAATGACATCATTTTATCAGTATGTGAGAGGCCTAGCTGTTCTAAAGAACAAGCAGGTATATACTCTATTCTTACAGCTCTATACTAAATGTAATAGGCATAGGCTACTCACAGAGCTAGAGGGCACGCTAATCTTTCTCTCACAATAATCACTGATGTAAAGCTAACCACATTTACGGCTCACACGAATGCAATAAAACCATTACTTAACACTACACAAATCATAATAATAATGGTAATAAATACACACTTGTACACAGCGCAACGCGACACTAGAATTCTTCTTATAAATTCATTCAGTACTTTACACATTCAACACACAGTCTCACAGTTGAAAATAGCGATGAGATATACGTGAAATTACACTAGAAAACACATACGTCGCTGTTGCCGTCATTTTTGTCGGTCCCAGAAGATGTAAATCTATTTAATATTTTTGATGGTCAAAGGTACAGAACTGTATGTGAACTCCCTGACACAGGTTGATTAGGGGTTACCTTCCCTGTGTTTATTCTTTCTTAAGACGGGATAGTTAACTGTTCTCAAATCTGTTCTGTCTACGCATGCGCTAGCTTTTAACGCGAACCGAGCAGACTTCCGTCTGTGATGATGAGCTGGTTTCCTGCTGGACGAAGATGTCCGTTGTTTTCTTCTCTGCATTATCTGGAGGAAAGATAGTCTTGTGATCTTAGTGATTCTCCCCAGAGTTATTCTGTTCGTCTGGAATGACGACAGGTGTTATTTGTGTATTTCTCGGAATTCTGTCCAAGGTAAAATAACTTAATTATTATGCAAAGCTTGCAGAACATTGAGTATTGATGCGTGATGCCATATGATGATGGATGGCATCCGCATGTCTGGTTTTGTGTAGTGTGCAGATGTGTTCAGTCAAACAATGTTCATACAAAATAACAGGGCAATCCACATAGGACGTCAGTAAACTCACGACGTATAAAGTCAATGATGCTTGTAACAGCTAGACGTTTTTCTGTATCATTTATTGTGGACGCCACAGTGACAAAATGTATACGCGAATATGTAGGTACATCAGACAGTCATTATCACAGCAACAATGTCAGTATAGCAATGGACGGTAGACAGCATCATAACAAAGGTGATTCACAGACATGTCAATACATTATAAGGCTGTAATGTAGTCGGGAAAATTCTCCATCCCTTTCTATCTTAGCCAGAAGGTAACCAGATGTATGAGATCAGTTCACTCTCCTTAATCTGACTTCAGCAAGACAGACACGTCTGCCGAAGTATAAATAATGTCCTCAAAAATATCCTCTAGTTAACAAAGGTTTTCCAAGCCTAGTTCATTTAACAAAGTAGCAAGTAATGGTCCTTGGGACATGCATCAACCGATGCAGTACAATACAGCGACATGTGAGCTGGGAAAACATCTCGTGACGACGACTTTCGAAGACAGGCTATGAATCGAAATCGCTCACGACCAAAAATCGATAGAGTTAATGGAAAGTCAATTTACCTTGCCTTCAGGAAATACACAGAAATATTATGCCTCCCGGCATGTGCAAATACACTAGAGGTATTATCTCGAATAAACGAAATATCCATAAGAGGACTTTCACATTCCTGACAGAAGAAAAAATAGCGGAGATCCTCTTTCAGCGAGGCATCTTTCTCGCCATTCAAATCGCTCACTCCACTGGTGGGCGGAAATCGATCGACCAAGAAGCAAGATCAGTCATGCGCAGTCCAGCGCAAAATGACCACAGCTCAAAACTTAACTGCATTCAATACCAACGCGAGAAGACAAATGCTTACCGAGAAAAGTGACTATAAATTTCAAGCAGTTGTTGCCCTTGCGTTATAAAATAGATATTGTAATAAAACGATGTTGCGAGAATTTCTCACGCAACAAGTATGAACCTGTGAGTAGCGCTCACAGTTCTTGTGATCCAGAGTCCATTTTGTGTGCTTAACGTAGCCAATTAGGTCTATTCGTTGAAGTACTTGACAGAAGCACAATGAACATATATTGATATGAAACCCGCAGGATGGCGGTACGTTTCAGCGTGGAAGATAATACATGCCTATGGAAAAAAGCACAGTTGTTTATCAACCATTATAAGGCCCGTCATTACGGCCTATAACTTTGAGCAGCAGAAGAAGTGTCTGGCAGGTGAAGCCAGGTGAAGTCTTGACTTATTTACAAGTTCACAGACTTCTATATTAAGCAACTATATTTGTTAAGGACTACCTGACGCGTTCAGTCAGGGGCCCTGAGCTACAGTAGGAAAAGAATATGTTGTCAAGCCAGCGTTATTAACATCATACCTACGAGCTATAAAAAACTGATGATGTTCGATATTCCTATTCATTACCACATATGAACAGTTGTTAAAGGACAGACCATTGTCGATAACGTCCTTATAGATGAGTGGTTCAAGCTTTATATGCCAGATGTTTTGCCAGTCATTTCCAATATATATGATGTCCTTGATTCTCGTCCATTTGACTGTAACTGTTGATGTCACTGTGTCACGTAAATAAATGGTTGAAAGTTCCAGCAGTTTATACAATTACTGACTACTGCATGTGAGTGAGTGGGTGCCTTGTTTACCTATCAAAGATCCTAAACGCATTCGTGTCTCTACACACCCACATCACTTGTCAACCATACAAACTTCGAGTACCTCACATACAAGAAATGTCTGATGCTTGTATGTCAACATGACACCCGGTTAGCACCTCAACGCCTGGTGAGCTATTCATGCATAACAAAGCTGCTTGGCCCAGGTCGGACTGACTACAACAGTACACAGTAAAGGTATTACTACGTTCCTACATAACATAACGTAAATCCCACCTTCACATTTGTGGTGACCGTAAATTATACGGTAACAGTCGCAAATCAGCTTCTATCAAACTGTTATAGATAGACAAACTCTAAAAAGCAATAAATCCTAAACCTGAAACATCTAATATTGCTAAATCTAAAGTATTATACATGTAGTGGGTTTGATGGTATTGTATGATGGTGATATTACTAAATGTAATGTATGAGGCCAGCTGTGAAGGCTCCTGAGATAAAATGTAGTTGTGAATTGTCAGAAGGCCTTTCTTGCTACCACTACGACCTCACACTCAATTTTTTTTTTCTTAATGAATGTAGCTATGTAAAATGTCTAGGGTAATGATATGTAATGTGGTGTGATAGTTATGGATACACCCACAGATATTTAAGCAGACTAATAATATTTAACAAATATTATAATACACTGAACTAACTCAAGAGTGTAAAATTTTTGATAGAATTATATTACATTTATTTGTTCTGGATCAAGTTTTATGTTGAGCAGAACTTTTTTTTAAAAAAAGGATTTAAAATTTATGAAAGAAATGCATGGAATGTTACATAATAAATGCAAGAGTGTACATATATAAGTACTAGACTAGTTAGTTTTATTCAAATGTTCTAGTAGTCATCTACTTGGGAGGATAGTTAATGCTTGTGCTGTTGGGGTGGCCTCATCACACCTGTCTATATTGACTACACAGTGTCCAGTAAATTGCAGGAATTTTATGGGGTATTAGTAACTAAAAGGCGTTGGTGAACTTCCAGCAGACCAGAGGCTCACTCAACTTGCATATGTAGCTCTGGTGCTGAAATCTGGTGGTCCCACCTCTCCGTGCTGGCGGGCAATAATAGCGGTCTCTGTCACAACGTACTGCACAGATACACTCGAGTAAAATCACCAACTGAATGGACACCGCCTTGTTGACAACTGAAACTCACAGCTCTGCAATCAAAGTATTGGCTATGTGTCAAAATTCTATTCTCTACCCACGTCTGGACACAACACGGACACAACAACCACATCATACAGACAGGTCAGATCTCTCTGACCAAACAGCACATTTACCATGGTGGTTTTACATCAGATAGGTCCTCCCAGACTATAGATTCTGAAAAAATATTTATTAGTTTCCTTCCCTAAAAGTGGATAGGTAATATGTTTCATTATTCTCAACACTTGATCTGTCTTTCCTAACCCTTGCTGGAGTTTATGTATATTGTTGGTCCCTAGACCCTGACTTGGGCGGGGGGTCTAGAGCAAATCCCTACTTGTTTGTAAGGCTAGATTATGATATGGCAGTATCAAATCACTCGAACATTAAACAATATTCAAAAATATACAAAGAAATAATTTCAATCTTACCAGATTATGAATAAAGAACACAGAAATGCTAGCAAAACTCAGCTGAGCTGCTGGCTATAGTATGGCGTCCCTGAACTTATTTCACTTTCTTTCATTTGGAAATCACCACACTTTAAAATACTGTGTCTATCATCGAACAACTATTGAGGAATGGCCCCCCTTCTCGTCTGAGCGCCGATAAAATGATTGTTTGTGGCCAATCACTGCCTAGGTTTATTTCAAATTCAAATTTCCTACCCTAAAGTCATTTCAGTCATGCTTCAGTCAAGTATGGATGTTTATCTGTTAGTCTGTCCGTCTCTACTTGTTTTTTTCAAAAACGTACTTGATTTTTGAACCAACCTTTCTCTCCCCTCCAAAATTTTGTCGTTAAAAGTTATATTTAGACCCAGCTCCCACCAATGTCCCTTCGCTTCCCTACTAAGTAGATTTGAACACCTGCGTCTCAAGGTCGTGTTTTTTGTGCAAATAGCGACACTTTTTATTCAATACAGTCTGTCGCTGATGTGAACAACACTGTCTTTTGTCATTATCTTCAATATTATCTATCCGTCTGTAAAATTAAGAACATATTAGTTCACTGCTCAGAATGGGCCATCCGGCCAGCTAATTTTTTATATTCCTAACATTAATATTACGAAAAAGTTACTTTTTAATTTTTGTAATATTCCAAACATCTGCGTTCTGCCGCTGAATTCAAATCAAAGGCTTGGTATCGCAAAAGCGACCAATAAATGACTGTGGCGTAACATATCCAAGGTCCCTTCTGTCGAGTTCCTTACTTTATGTCAACTTGGGAAACGTGACTTTTCTCCGTTTCCCCCCCAATTGCGTCTCCTTAGCCTTTCTAGTCTCACGCAATCTTTCCAGTCATATTTTTTCCTTTTTATCCGCCGTTCCCCTCCTGTCTAGCAAGTCAATTTTTATGGAGGGTGATGACCCGCGGTCTGGGCGATCATGTACTATCAGCAGCCTACGCATTATGTTTGTATCCTTACATGTTATCTTTGGAGGTATTTTACCGTTGTATCTCTGTCAATTTCACTACACATCTCCCCACTTGAAACCATGCCTATGGCAAGTTCCAAAACCAGCGATACACATAGGTAAAATTACTCCTCACGTCTGCCACTACTCTAATTTTGATTACAGGGGTGCCGACTGAGGAAATCTGCACCGACATTCAATTTGCCTGGGATATATTGGATACTGAACTGATAAGGTTGAAGCAATAAAGACCACCTCAGCAATCTTGCGTTTTCATGCTTAGCCTGAGATAAGAATACGAGAGGCTGATGGTCCGTCTCCACCACAAAAGTCCTACCATACAGATAGATTTGAAACTTCTTTATTGCCCAGATTAACGCTAAACATTCTTTTTCGCTTGTGGAGTATCCTTGTTCCGCCTTATTCAATTTACGGCTTGCATAAGCGACTGGTTTCAGTTCCCCATCAGGTGAAGATGATCTTTGCAACAAAGCCCCTCCTAGTCCTACATTACTTGCATCGGTTCTTAAGACAAAGTCCTGTGTCAAATCAGGCAGTTTGAGAATAGGCTTGCTAGTGAGTTTTTCCTTTAACTCTTGGAACGCTAGTTCACATTGTGCAGTCCAAATAATTTTATCTGGAAGTCCCTTGCGAGTCAGATCAGTCAGGGGAGCACAAATAGCGTTAAAATTCTTGATGTATTTCTGATAAAATCCGCATAACGACACAAATGATCGCACGTCCTTTTTTGTTTGCGGCCTAGGTGCTCTCTGCAGTTTTTCCAAGTTCTTAGGATCAGGGGTCATATTACCCTGATATACAGTGTGTCCCAAGAATTCCAACTCTTTGCATCCAATACAACATTTTGTTGGCCTAGCAGTTAAGTTCGCCTCCCGAAGTCTATCAAACAACATCTCCAGAGCTTCAATGTGTTCTTCAAATGTCTCTGTGGCGACGAGAATATCATCCATGAAATTCGTGATACATGGGTTATTCAGGGGATCCAACTATTTGCGCATCATCCTTGAAAACACACTCGGAGCATTTTTCAGTCCGAATGGTAGCATATTGAATTCATAATGTCCATCCGAAGTGCTAAAAGCCAAATAAGGTCTCACTTCAGGCTTCACTGGGATCTGGTAATAGCCTTTACTAAGATCCACCTTTGAAAAGTATTTTGCCTTGTTCAGTCTGGCAAATAACTGTTTTGTGTCTGGTAATGGATCCACTTGTCCTTCTGTGACAGCATTCAGTTTCCTGTAATCTATGCACAGTCTGTGTTCCCCAGACGGTTTTCTCAACAAAACGACACTAGAACTAAAAGATGATTCACTGTGCGAAATAATCCCCTCCTTCAACAAATACTCTATTTCTTCCTTCAATGCCTTCTCCTTCGCGAACGGAATAGAATAGGCTCTCATACAGATTGGGTTTGAGTCTACCAGTTTCATGTCATACTGTAGCAAATTTGTATGGCCTGGTTTATCTGTTAATACATCTGTATGTTCCTCCAGAACCTGTTGAACTCTCTCCCTCTGGTTTTTAGTCAGGTGCTTACTGACTTTTACCTGTGCTGCGGTTTCACAAGGATGTAATGGGTATTCATGTGAGGTGAGTGGTTCTTTTTGCATCTGGGTTGCAATAGCCAAGGTCAATAAGGGGGTGCTTTCCTGGAGTGGTCTGTCCAGATACTTCTTTAACAGGTTTACATGATAAACTTTCTCCTTCCCCTTTTTGTCAATTTTATAGTTTGTTCTAGACACCTTCTCTAGAACCGTATATGGACCTTGCCAACCAATTTGTAATTTATTCTGGCTTCCGAGTAGTAGAAGCAGCACCTTCTCTCCGACTGCCAGTTCCCTGTCCTTTGCCTTCCTATTAAAATATGCTGCATGTTTCTTCCTGGCTTGCTTCAAATTATCATTTGCCAGTTTCCATCCAGCTTTCAAACGAGTGGTCAGTTCGTTCACGTATTGATACGATGAGGTAACAGTCTCTTCCGCCTTCTCATCTGTCCAGGTCCTTAATAGAGCTTCTAATGGACCTTTTATTGGCCTCCCAAATAGCAGAGTTGCGGGAGCCATCCCGGTTGAACTATGTGGTACCTCCCGGTACGCAAACAATGCGGCGGGCAGGAATTGATCCCACAGATCCGGTTTTTCGTGTGCCAGCTTTCTCAGGATAGAAATGAGAGTCCCGTTGAACCTCTCTACCTGGCCGTTCCCTTGTGGATGGTACGGACTACAATGAAAGTGTCTGGCTTGAAATAGCTTAAAAACTTCTTCCGTTAGTTTCCCCTTGAACTGAGAACCATTATCCGTCAAGATTTGATGCGGGAATCCTAATCGGGTAAATATTGTAAGTAGTGCCTCTGCTACATGTTTTGAATCAATTGATGGCAGGGCTACCGCCTCTCCCCACATAGAACAAGTGTCCACCAGAGTAAGGATGTAACTGTTCCTCCTCTTGGTCCGAGTGAGAGGTCCTACAATATCCACTGCAACCCTCTCAAAAGGTGTTCCCACTATGGGCATTTCCCCTAGAGTTGCAGGAGCAGTCCAGTGCTTTGGAGCTACCCTTTGACATTCTGGGCAGGATTTGACATATCTTTTTATATCCTCCGTTATCCCTGGCCAGAAGTAATGACAAGCTATACGCTGTCCTGTGGCGCTGATCCCCATGTGACCACTGAAGGGAATCGCATGCCCGAGTTCCATCACTTTATCTCTATATGAAGTGGGAAGAACCAGCTGGTTGTGACCATTTGTTCCAGTTCCGGCCTTCCTGTATAAGAGTTTGTTCTTCATGAAATATTCCCCCTTGCTCGGAGGTGTGTGGCATTTGGGCAGTTTTTTAAAACAGGGCTTGAGTGTCCTATCCTCAGCCTGCGCCTTCCTCATCTCCTCTGGATGAGCATTTATAGGTTCACCTTCTTCCTCCTTCTTCTGTGACCTGGTCTGCACTGTCGCCATGATCACAGGTTTCTCGGGATTCCCCAGGAAGACGTATCTACACCCCAATATCAGAGGGTAGATTGGTTCATCTATCACTGCTGCTCTGATTTCTCCTTCCACATAGCGAGTTTTCACCTTTATCCTTGCGATGGGAAGTGTCATGAGTGGTATGTCCTTAGTCGCCCCTTGTATTTCCACTGTTTCTGTGGTATACTGACTTGGGTCCACTAGGCTAGACTTCACAACTGAATCATAATCCAAACCTGTATCATAAAGGCACCTTATGGTGACCCCATTACAAATAACATCCTCACAAACTGGGGGGTGATAAGGTTCCTGTTGTCCATTAGGATTAACCTTTAATCTTCGCGTCCCCGACTTCATTGCAGCAATGTTTGAAGGTTTCCTTCTACAAAATTCGGTGTTATGGTTATCCTTCTTGCACCATTTACACCATCTTTTTCCTTGGTTCAACGGTTTTCTTTCATTGAACTTTTGGTCATTGAACTGTGAGTTTCTGTCGCGATAGTCATTTCTTGGCCGCTCAAAGTTTGTCCTACCTTTATTTCCCTGCTCTCTATTATCAAATTTATTAAATTGCTGTGGAGCTTTAAAATTGTCTATGTGCTTCTTTTTAGCACCACTTACCTCTGCCTGAGCTGCCTGATACCTCTCAGCAACATTTAAAATTTCCCCCAACTTCTCTGCACCTTGTTCCATGAGAAATTTTCTCATGTCTGGAGCCATGGACTCTCTCAATTGCTCAGTCATGATCATTTCTTTAAGATCTTGGGTCTTCCCCAGAGCCGTCCATTTCTCCAAATAGGTTTCTAGTCTAGCAGAGAATTGGTGGTATGTCTCCCCAGACAACAGTTTGGCATTTCTAAATTTCTTACGATAAAATTCACCATTCTTCTCGTACCTTAATAACAAAGCCTGCTTTAACATGTCATAATTGTCTTGGTCTTCCCTGTTCATTTTGGCAAATACTTCATAAGAAGTACCTCTCAATCCCTGTGATAGCTTTAAACTCCACCTCTCTCTCTCTAACCCATATGTAGTAGCTAATAACTCAAAACGTCCTAGGTACCCCTCTATGTCATCGTCTTTTTCAACAAAATGGTCTAAATGAAACCCCATAGCTGAGTTTGAGGCTCCCAGACTAGGCGTAGCATCTGAGGCAAAAGGGCTGGCACCATTTTCAGGAGCCGGGCCTTGTAATTCCAGCTCCCTTAGTCGTAATTCGTGCTTCCTTTGCAACCTTCTATCTTCTGCCTCCCTTTCGGCAGTCAACCTTTTTTCTTCTGCCTCCCTTTCGGCAGTCAACCTTTTTTCTTCTGCCTCCCTTTGCTGTCGTTTTTCTTCTGCCTCAATCTGCAGCCTCTTAATTTCTCTATCAGCCTCAATTTGTAACCTCTTCTCTTCAGCTACCTTTCTATCTTCCCTTTCAATATATTTATCACATTCAGCCGTTACATATTGAATTAAAATCTGACCATCCATTCCCATCTCCTTTGCGGTCAGCACAGCAGCTGATCGGAATTTTGCTAGCTCCGCCATACTTTTCAGAAAATATAATAATATACAAGCTAAATCTCTAACCAGTAAATACACTAAGTACTTCTTATGACTATAGTCTAACTAATTCTAACTAACCAGTTAACTAATTAATTATCACTGGCTGTGAAGATTCACCAACTTTTATCTGCAGGGACACTTTTAATTTTAAAGGGAATTTCACAATTTTTTTCCCCTAATTTTATTTCTCCAACCAGGAGATCCTAATATTACTGTTGGGCTAATTATCCCGGACGAGCTCCCAATGTATGTAGTGGGTTTGATGGTATTGTATGATGGTGATATTACTAAATGTAATGTATGAGGCCAGCTGTGAAGGCTCCTGAGATAAAATGTAGTTGTGAATTGTCAGAAGGCCTTTCTTGCTACCACTACGACCTCACACTCAATTTTTTTTTCTTAATGAATGTAGCTATGTAAAATGTCTAGGGTAATGATATGTAATGTGGTGTGATAGTTATGGATACACCCACAGATATTTAAGCAGACTAATAATATTTAACAAATATTATAATACACTGAACTAACTCAAGAGTGTAAAATTTTTGATAGAATTATATTACATTTATTTGTTCTGGATCAAGTTTTATGTTGACCAGAACTTTTTTTTTAAAAAAAGGATTTAAAATTTATGAAAGAAATGCATGGAATGTTACATAATAAATGCAAGAGTGTACATATATAAGTACTAGACTAGTTAGTTTTATTCAAATGTTCTAGTAGTCATCTACTTGGGAGGATAGTTAATGCTTGTGCTGTTGGGGTGGCCTCATCACACCTGTCTATATTGACTACACAGTGTCCAGTAAATTGCAGGAATTTTATGGGGTATTAGTAACTAAAAGGCGTTGGTGAACTTCCAGCAGACCAGAGGCTCACTCAACTTGCATATGTAGCTCTGGTGCTGAAATCTGGTGGTCCCACCTCTCCGTGCTGGCGGGCAATAATAGCGGTCTCTGTCACAACGTACTGCACAGATACACTCGAGTAAAATCACCAACTGAATGGACACCGCCTTGTTGACAACTGAAACTCCCAGCTCTGCAATCAAAGTATTGGCTATGTGTCAAAATTCTATTCTCTACCCACGTCTGGACACAACACGGACACAACAACCACATCATACAGACAGGTCAGATCTCTCTGACCAAACAGCACATTTACCATGGTGGTTTTACATCAGATAGGTCCTCCCAGACTATAGATTCTGAAAAATATTTATTAGTTTCCTTCCCTAAAAGTGGATAGGTAATATGTTTCATTATTCTCAACACTTGATCTGTCTTTCCTAACCCTTGCTGGAGTTTATGTATATTGTTGGTCCCTAGACCCTGACTTGGGCGGGGGGTCTAGAGCAAATCCCTACTTGTTTGTAAGGCTAGATTATGATATGGCAGTATCAAATCACTCGAACATTAAACAATATTCAAAATATACAAAGAAATAATTTCAATCTTACCAGATTATGAATAAAGAACACAGAAATGCTAGCAAAACTCAGCTGAGCTGCTGGCTATAGTATGGCGTCCCTGAACTTATTTCACTTTCTTTCATTTGGAAATCACCACACTTTAAAATACTGTGTCTATCATCGAACAACTATTGAGGAATGGCCCCCTTCTCGTCTGAGCGCCGATAAAATGATTGTTTGTGGCCAATCACTGCCTAGGTTTATTTCAAATTCAAATTTCCTACCCTAAAGTCATTTCAGTCATGCTTCAGTCAAGTATGGATGTTTATCTGTTAGTCTGTCCGTCTCTACTTGTTTTTTTCAAAAACGTACTTGATTTTTGAACCAACCTTTCTCTCCCCTCCAAAATTTTGTCGTTAAAAGTTATATTTAGACCCAGCTCCCACCAATGTCCCTTCGCTTCCCTACTAAGTAGATTTGAACACCTGCGTCTCAAGGTCGTGTTTTTGTGTGCAAATAGCGACACTTTTTATTCAATACAGTCTGTCGCTGATGTGAACAACACTGTCTTTTGTCATTATCTTCAATATTATCTATCCGTCTGTAAAATTAAGAACATATTAGTTCACTGCTCAGAATGGGCCATCCGGCCAGCTAATTTTTATATTCCTAACATTAATATTACGAAAAAGTTACTTTTTAATTTTTGTAATATTCCAAACATCTGCGTTCTGCCGCTGAATTCAAATCAAAGGCTTGGTATCGCAAAAGCGACCAATAAATGACTGTGGCGTAACATATCCAAGGTCCCTTCTGTCGAGTTCCTTACTTTATGTCAACTTGGGAAACGTGACTTTTCTCCGTTTCCCCCCCAATTGCGTCTCCTTAGCCTTTCTAGTCTCACGCAATCTTTCCAGTCATATTTTTTCCTTTTTATCCGCCGTTCCCCTCCTGTCTAGCAAGTCAATTTTTATGGAGGGTGATGACCCGCGGTCTGGGCGATCATGTACTATCAGCAGCCTACGCATTATGTTTTTATCCTTACATGTTATCTTTGGAGGTATTTTACCGTTGTATCTCTGTCAATTTCACTACAATACAAATGTACTCATATGCAAGCATACATCTATGTCGTTAGTTCTTTTAGCACAGACGCAACTATGCAAAAGCCCAATCCTCACTTGGTTATCGTACGAGGGCGCGTTTTGCACAAGAAGACAATCTGGCTACTTCTCAGCTCTGCTCCGACTCTCTCACTCTTTCAGTTTAAATCTACATCTTTACTCCTGTACCACATGATATCCACGTTAAAATGTCAGGCTAAGCTCCGCCCATCCCTCTAGGGAGCAGCTCAGGAGTCATATGCTCAGTTTGGATGACATGAGATCACATATTAGTAAAGATTATCTTCCTAATCGACACAACTCAAGGTCCGCCCACTAGTGGCAACACTCCCACGATATCTGTTGCCCGAGTCACACCTCTTACGGTTTAGTGCTCAACAAGATGTGTTATCAGACAGCGCCAGGATGTCTAACAACCGAGGGCTGCCTCCCATTACATATTATGCGTCTCACACGTTTGTCTTCTTCACGGATGGTAAAGGTGGGTTTCGTTTAAATTCAAATTACCGGGTGAGAATGCCAACTTGAGCACAAATATACACCGTAGACCAGATAGAAAATTAATTACGCAGTCAAAAATTACATCTTTCTGGCCACACGGTCACATTAACATACCGGATACCTTTTATTGGAGAATTTTGGACGGACTTTCATAGCTCAGGAAATCTCTTTCATATTAAATAAGGAAACCGGGACTGAGGAAATTGAAGGACCACACGCGAAGTCAGAGCGGGAACTTATTAAATTCACGACACCCCAGACGCGTGTAAGAGGCCGATTCAAGTCTCTTTTATTCATCTGAGTAAAAAGTATGTGAGTCAGGATGGGCGTAAGTTGTGATTTACATTTGAAATTTTATTACTAACGTGTGAACTAACATATACAGTATATGTATATTACCATGTGAATATTAATCTGTGAAAATCGCTAGTGGATGTCCAAGTCATTTGAGGCTGGCAACCTTAGCGTATAGAATGATGATTCATGAACCACCACTGCACGGGCTGGTGATTGATTTAGTGCTAGTTTATTAAAGAGAACTAAACGCAGAAAGTAATCCCAAGTTCCATACGGCGCAGGGAGGGACAGATGAAAGAAATGATGTACATTTTAAGTATAATACTTACATTTTCAAAGCAGTGTAAATGTCCATATAAACATATTCACTTTAAAATTAATGTAAGTTTTCAAGCTTTAAACAAGTGTAAATGTCTATGTGAAAATATTCATTTTAAAGTTAATGAAAGTTTCAAACTTTTCAAATCCGTGTAAACATAAATGAAAACATATTCAGTTTATATTGTGAACACTTTTCAATCAGTGAAGATGTAAATGTAAACCTCTATCTGTATTATTAACCTTTTCATTTAAATATAAGATAAAGCTAAAGCTATTCTATTTAAATGTAAAGAAAGTTTTATCCCGAGGGATTAAATTTAATTCTCATCGAGGGTAAATTCTAAGATAAATGGGATGGTAGAATAGAAGAGGGGGGCACATAAGTATGTGTCGGGAAACTCAATACTGAGGAGAGCATTTCGATTCTATTCTTTATCATAGTTATTGGTGGTACCAGCAGAAATTACTATCTTTGGAACCAAGTAAAGGTAGAAGTGGACTGACGTTGTGCGAGATGCCATCTTAGGAGGGTCTTATAGACAGACACAGGAACAGCTTGGCGGTCACTACTTGGCGTTCTGGGAACGTGCGGCGCTTTTAACCTTAACCAGCAACGACAGAGAGCGTTGTACACAGAACCCATCAGCGGGAGCAGAAACTACTATTGGCAGCTAAGTGAAAAATATACGCTGCCAAAGTGAATTTTTTCCCCATCATCTGTACTATAAATCAATGATGAAACATTTCTTCTAAACTATTCTATTAATTTTCAAACTGTTAAAACCTAAAGTGATTATTAATTTTTTTGTTGTTGTAATGTTACAAATTTAACTTCGATTTAATCATTTTAAAGTTACTGCATGTTTGTCTCAGGGAATTTACTACACACACTCTAAACAAAGCTTTACCAGAATAATAAGAATTCTCCTGAATAAATCAGGGGTGGGGGCTTGAACGAGCTGAAATTAATAAGTGCTTAATTCCTTCACAAAATGTGTCGGCAGATTCTAGAATTAACGTGCTCAGCCACAGCAGCATTGTTTTTGCTTATCTGAATATCTTGTGAAAACTACCTTTGTAATAGAAGTGTCATTACCCTTCTATCTACATCTCTGCGAAGAGTAATCTTGTGCGAAGGTAGATACATTTGAATCCCATATTAGATACTTTTGAGTTTGAGCCTCTGTTGGACCACTACTGCAAAGCAGGGGAGGAAATGCAGTCACAGCGCCATGTGCCTCCTTAACAGAGGACCCTCTTCTGTCTTGGACGGCTAAATTTATTTAATATCCTTAGTTGACGTGTCCTTGTTATTTGTTGAATATTATGGGGTTTAACATTTTTTTTTTCACAGGATGGGATAACAGGCCCCAATGCCCAACACTTCTTACTCGCATTTTATGACACGCACGATAATGTACAGTGTTACTATTCTTTACTCCCCTTTCGGACCCCCGGTAACACACTGTTATTCATAAATAGATGCCTTCACAGAATAGGACTGACATTATATGACAAGATCACTAATTAGAAACAGGATGTAGGGACTTGGCGCTGGCTTTGGGCAAGAAACTCCTAAAGAAAACCAGTTGATAGCACTACAAGGCAGGCTCAAGTGTAGGAGACAAAAAAATACAGAGAATTGAATTGAGACAGACATAAAAGGTATAAACAAATATAGAAAGATCTTGATCGGATGGCATATGACAGAAGCGTTTGACATGTTGTTGTTGATGACCAATGCTCCACCGGTAACTGAAAGATGATCATGGTGATGCCACTTACGACATAGCTTGGTGAGCAGTAGTTCCATTCTTTCTTTGTCTCATGAGAGATCTCCGGGAATTAACCGGAGCATCCGCCATTATACTTTCGAAATATATATATATATATATATATATATATATATATATATATATATATATATATATATATATATATATATATCATCATCATCTCATCCCGTAACCCGTCATGGGTCGTAGGGGTGCCATGGTGGAAGCATCAGCAGACAGGGTCCTCCACTGCAATGCGTACAAGTGTGGAAAAACCGTGTCCTGCCCATTCTTTGATGTTATCAGCCCAGGATTTTCTCTGCCTTCCTCTTCTCCGTTTACCTTCGACTGTTCCCTGAAGGATCGTTTTCGAAAGAGAGTCATGACGAGTTACATGCCCAAACCAGGCAAGCTTTCGACGTTTCACTATTGACAAAAGTGGTTCTTGGTGGCCTGCATAGGTGTTTATCTTCTCTCTAACATAGACATTTGTTTTGTGCTCTTTATAGCAAATGCGCAGAATTCTTCTATAACATTTATGCTCGAAAGCCTGAATCCTTCGCTCTGTATCTGCAGTGAGTGTCCAGCCCTCACACCCATACAAGAGAATAGATAATACAAGTGATTTGTATAATTTGATCTTCACAGGAAAACTGATGTTACTTTTCCAGATCATATTCAACCTTGTCATGGCAGCTGAGGCCATCTCAAGTCTTGTCTTGATTTCTTTACTTGATCTTCCATCACTACATATAGTGGACCCGAGATATTTAAAGGTGCTAACTTCTTCTAACGATTGCCAATTTAACGTAATGTTGGTCGGAACATGTTTCTTATGGCTATTCACCAATATCTTGCTTTTTTCTATATTAATTTCCATCCCATATGTTCTTGTTACTTTCTCCAGTCTAGAGGTAAGGTCTTGAAGTTCTGACTCTGATCCAGCTATCAGATCAATATCATCAGCAAAACGTAGGTTGCACAGAGGTCGGCCTCCAATCGATATGGTTGATTTATAATCGTAGAGAGCCACCTGCATAATATGTTCTAGATATATATTAAAGAGCACTGGTGACAGAATACATCCTTGGCGAACTCCTACAGTTGTTTTGAAAAATTCTCCAATGTCGTTGCTTGCAAAAACAGCACTGCTTGCGTCCTTGTATAGTGCTTCAATGATATCTATGATGTTAGTATCAAAATTGAATTTTCTCATTACTTGCCATAAGCCTTCATGCCAGACTCGATCGAAGGCTTTTGTGAAATCGATGAAGTTATGGTATAAATCGTGTTGATGTTGGAGATGTTTTTCGATAAGTAATCTAATATTGAAGATGTGTTCTGAGGTACTTCTTTTTGGTCTAAAACCAGCCTGTTCCTCTGACAAGATTTCTTCTGATTTCTGTTTTATTCTGTTCAAAAGTATCCTTAACATCACCTTACTTGGATGACTAATAAGGCTAATGGTTCTGTAGTTCTTGCACATTTTTAGATTTCCTTTCTTTGGAAGCGGTATTACTAATGACTGCGTCCATTCTTTTGGCCATTTTTTGGTACTCCATATCTTCTGGCAAATTGTTGTCATGATTTTTACTATATCTGGTCCTCCATATTTCAAGAGCTCTGCTGGGATATTATCCACACCAGGTGACTTCCCTCCTTTCATCGAACATATAGCCTCTTCCACTTCTTCCCGTAATATTGCTGCATTTCCGAGTTCCCTGTTTTCGCACTTAATGTTGTTTAATATGCCTAAGTCAGTGTCAAGTTTACAGTTATATAATTCTTTACAATATTCTGTCCACCTTCTCATTACAGCTGTTTTTTCATTGAGCAGAGCCCCATTGCTATCTTCTATGACAGTTACCCTGGGCTGTTGGGGTTTTGATAGTTTTCTTAATGTGTCAAAAGCTGCCTTGCTGTTACCTTTTATTAGCCCCGTATTAATGGACTCACATTGATCAGCTACCCATTTTTCTTTGGCCTGTTTCATTTTCTTCCTAATATTTTTATTCACCATACTGTATTGCCATGCTGCTTCAGGAACCTCTTTCTTAACCTTTTTCATTTCCCGCCGTGTATCACATAACTTCAGAATGTCATCTGTAACCCATGGTTTGTTTATTTTCTTTCTTTTACCAAGTATTTCTGTTGCTGATTCAATGAGCACGTCTTTCATGTTCTCTGTGATTGAGTTGATATCATCTTCCAAAAAGTTGAGAGCTGCGAATTTTCCTCCAACAGTTGCCTCAAAGATTCCCGCGATTTCTGGATCTTTCAGTTTGTCTAAATTGAATCTTAACTGAGAACATCTGTTTTGATTATAGTTCTTTTTTAAGTTTAAGCTTGAGCGTCATCAATACCATGTCGTGATCACTACCAATGTCGGCGCCAGGAAAAGTCCTAGTCTTGGCTTTATTAATACTGGACTTGAATCTTTTGGATACAAGAATAAAATCAATTTGGCCATGTATCTCAGTTTTTGGGGCATGCCACGTTGTTCTTCTTGATAACTTATGAGGAAATAGTGTATTTGCAATGGTTAGTTTATAGTTGCTGGCAAATTCTAGTAGCCTTAGTCCTCGATCGTTGGTTTCACCTGTCCCAAATCTCCCCACTGTACCAGCCCAGTGACCGTATGCATCTGGCCCTATTTTAGCATTCCAATCACCTAACACGATGAGAAGATCTTTCTTTGGAATTTTCTTAATTGCTTCATCCAGATTGTCATAAAATTTATCAATTGCCTCATCCTCATAGTCAGTAGTGGGGGCATATACCTGTATGATGGAGATGTTCTTTGGATGTGCTGCAATACGAATGGTGATAAGCCTGCTATTTATTGGGGTGCAGCTGATGACAGAGTTCAATCTATCTTTATGTACGATAAAACCTACTCCATGCTGATGTTTAAACTCATCTCCACTAAACCAAATTTTGTGACCATCATCCGTTATTGATTCACCTAATCCTGTCCATCTGACTTCTGCTAGGCCCAGGATGTCCCACGAGTATCTAACAAGTTCATGTGTTAGTTCTTTGACTTTTCCACACACGCATATAGCGTGCGTACATTCCAAGTTCCAACAACAAAACTTTCTCTTGGAAGTTTCAAAACTGGTGTTTGTACCCCATTCGCTGACTTATCACTCTCAAGGGGCAATGAGAGCGCGGTCGTTGTTAATCCGGGCATCGGCCGATCCGGCAAATTATTACTGAGTTGACTTTCCATCATAGCATTTCAGTGGGCAAGAGGTTTGCTTGGCGGTGCCCATCTCCTCTCCAAGTATCCTTGCAGGTACATACAAAAATGTACCTGGAGCAGTAACAATAGCCCTCAATAAATCTGTAATGTTTTGAAACACTGTCCGATCGACACATCATAAAACCGCCATCTTGGCTATTTGTATCAACACAAACAGCGAACTCACATGATAGGCAAACTTGATGTTTTCATCTTTACAATACTTAGCAACATAATCCAGAAAAAGCCAAACACACTACATACTCATACAGCCTTACTAAGGGCTGTTACCACAGATGCAGACTCCAAAACGACGACATGAAATGCACAACACAAAAGTGCGGCCTACCACGCCGCCATCTTGACCTACATATATATATATACCAGTGTAAAAGCCCGTCATAAGATGGGAATTAAATTCAAAAGCACCAATACCTAACTACAATTTTACTTATTCAAAAGTATTTTAAAAAACCAAAATATTTGTTTGACAACCTAAGTTAAAATGCTCTTAAAATATATAACAGCATTCTTCTTCTCGCAACACGCCAGAAGAAAGTGAATTGCTTCCTCCTGTTAGTAGTACTACGTAGCAGCAGCGAGGTCAACAATGTGTGTATACGGGATCACACATTCTATAACTATATTTTTGTGCACACCGTCATTTCAGCATTCTTCTTTGGTAAGTGTTACTATTTTCGGGAGAGTACATATAAGGGAAACAATACAATTAATGTCTAACTTTCAACCAAAGTTGCATCCCTTAGCGTTATGTACTGACAGAAAAAGCTGGGATTTTATATATAGGATATATATATATATATATATATATATATATATATATATATATATATATATATATATATATATATATATATATATATATATATATATATATATAAATATATATATATATATATATATATATATATATATATATATATATATATATATATATATATATATATATATATATATATATATATATAATATATATATATATATATATATATATATATATATATATATATATATATATATATATATATATATATATATATATATATATATATATATATATATATAATATATATTTAAGCACAGTGGTGTGTCAAGAGGAGTGCGAAACCCCTTGTGACAGTCAGGAAGGGGTGCTATCGGATACTATAAATTACAGCAGTACTGTACTTTTTTCTTGCAAGCATAATATATTTTTATGTGTGCTTATATATTTGGGGGAGGGAGTGGCAAAGAAAGGATCCGCCACTGGTGCCAAGTACTGTAATTACGGCACTGGTTACATGCTGGAGAAAATCTAATCATCATTATCAGGGGCCATCTCCACATCGAAGGTCGGCTGTATGGGATCTCCAACGTCTTCTGTCTCTTGTCTTGATGATACACTCTGATAGACTCTTTCCTGTCCATCTTTTGATGTTATCTTCCCACTTATAGCACTGTCTTCCTCTTGCACGTTTACCTTCAACTCTGCATTCTATTATGGTCTTCATTAAGGTGTTGTGTCTTTTTACATGACCAAATATTTTAGCTGTCTAATTTTGATCTCCTTCATTAATTCTCTTTTCATTCCTAGGTTTTCAAGAACCTCTTTATTTGTTTTCTTTTCTTCCAATGAGATCGTGTGCCATTCTTCTATATATCCACATCTCAAGGGCCTCAATTTTTTTCTTCCAGTTCCTTGTTCATTGTACATGTTTCTATAGCATATGATAATGAAGAACATATATAGCACTCGATGATTCCCAGTTTGAACTTTATGACTGTTTAGATGCCAGTATTTGTCTCATGTTAATTGAATGTAGTTTTGGCCATTCATTTTCTATTCTTGATTTCTGTTTCACATCTGCCATCTTCTGTTATTATACGACCACGATATGAGAAACTCTTGACTTGTTCCAGGATTTTCCCATTCGTTCCAATCTTTAACGTTGGCTTATCATCTGATATGCTAATTATCACAGTTTTCGTTTTCTTAATGCAAATCTACACAGGCATACTGATATATTGAGAAATATTGAGATCTATACATTACAAAAAAAAAAAAAAAACAACAACAAAAAAACTCACGGACGTTCAAGGCCATGTACATCAATCACGGCGTCATTATAAAAGTCAGCAATGATAGATTTGAGACAGCTGAGCACGAACACCAGTTCGTGACATGGGTGGGAGAAAGGTGATCTAACAAACCGCAGGGAGATCTAAATTCTTAGTGCCTAATAGTGTAGTTCCCGTGGGTCTCTGAAGAGACAAAAATAGAATAGGTCTTCTGCATCATATGGCACGTCGTACAAGGCAACTAATATGCCGTTTTGGGGAGCCGCGCTGGTGTAATGGTTACCACACTGCACTGGCGATCGGGTGGTCCAGGTTCAAGCCCTGGCAAGGACATTTGAAGTAGTGTCGTCGACCAGAGACTGGAATAACATGAACGGCTCCTGAGCCGACCCAGATCTAATGAGTACTCTCCGAAGAAGGCGAGTATCTGCCTGACTGACGAGAGAACACCTGTCAGCGTACAGGGAAAATAGGATACACGTAAAATCAATCTCAGGTTAGACATACTAACCTGAGATTTCACCTCGAGTAATAGCGGGCATACGTTAAAAAAAAAAAGACGTTTTGCATCGGGCTGGCAACCTTTCATGCAAAACACATTGTAACAGAAACCACTACTGCATAACAATTATTGGTGCAGGCTTCCTTAAAGGGATCAACTCCAGTGCTGGCTCCGCGCTCCATTAGGAGCGAAAAGGAAAAAAGAACGAGGGAATAGCATATAGTGCCCCGTATAGTTCCCGGGGGGGGGGTGGTTCTGAAGAGACTAAGAAAATAATAGGACTACTGCACCATTAGGCGTGTCGTACAAGGTGTCTAATATGAGGTTTGACATGGGGCTGGCAACCTCATGTTGTAAAACATATTACCACTGAAATCACCACTGCAGAAGCAGATAAATGCTTGGTACAGGCTTCCTGCACGGGGACCCTCTACAGTCGTAGCCCCATGCAGTGGCGTCACTAGGGTTGGTGTCACCCAGTGCGGTAACTCATGGTGTCACCCCCATGAACCTCCTCCCGTGCCAGACCATACAGAATCCTTAGTAATGTTTTTTTTGTACTAATGTTACTCGTAAATCGTAATTCCCGTATATCACTGAATGTAATGTCAACAGTAGTGGCATAAACAACTAGCAAAATTAAAATTACACCTTTAAATTACAATATCATACGTACAGCCTAAATGTATTTACATTTACATAGTTTCATGTGGGTTAAGTGAAGATTCTGTAAGAAAACAATAGAATTCGAAGTAAAAACGTAAGTATAGTGATACAGTACATGTAAGCTGGGCTTACGAAAAATGTTTTTGTGGTTATAAATAACTACAGGGATATTTTTATAAAAAATAATAAATTTCTGCTGAAACACTGCACACACATTTTATAGACAGTCATTTTGGTGTCACCTGATAAATGCTTATTTTCGTGATATTGCTTGATGGAATGAATGTTTGTATGTACTCGTCTGCCTGATGAGAGTACGTGGTCAACTCAAACCCGGCACAGTGTTGGTCATATAGGTCACCCTGTGCCGGAACGTAATGAGGCCCCAACAAGAATGTAGTGTTGACAATGAGTGTAAATATGAGTGTCAATATGCGAATGCATGAATGGTTCTGTAGAGTTGACAAATTGGTAGTAATGCACTCATACCCTCACGGTTGGAAGTCAATGATAACTGGAACTACTGTAGACGTTTCAGACAGTTTAATGATACACACTCTGACAGCACGGTTGACAGTCATTGGAACAGGTTGACACAATACATCATAGGATACTTGACAAATGGGTGGCAACAGCAATTTGGCAATCTCTTAGCATGTAAATATAATCGGACGATAGGAGCAAATATATAGTTATGATAGTCTATCGTCTCATACCTCCACTGACTAGTAGCATCAGTTTGAGTTAACAATAATAATGGTCATCACAATGCTCCCTTACAGACCCTCTGCTGACTGCGTCTTTCAGGCTAAGTCTTTTAGGCTTTAGCTTCAACAGGGTCTTTCTTTTAAGGTTGACAATCTCAAATAACAAGGAGTAGACTTCAATACATTGTAGGTCTTAATATCACCATCAGGTAATAAGATATCTCCGTTCTCTGACTGACAATTCAAATAGACCAACAGTGGGATTCAAAATGGCGCCGGTCCAAGTGAGCGACGTTCATCCAAAAGATATATTCCCTATAAATGAAAGTTCCGTTCATTTGCTCATCTAATGTCTTTGGGTTTTCCTTACCCATAAGGAATGTTACATATGTCCACTCACAGTGCTGCTAGTACAGGAATCGTCTACATACGATCCATCAAATATATATATATATATATATGATATGGCATCTATGGCGTCGTTAGGCCTAGGTAAAGTTTTAGAAAAATGTTCCTTCTTTACCTTAAGTTCATGAAATACTAGTAACTAGCACACTAACATATATATTCTGGGCGAAGTATCGACCATCATAGTATACTGAGAGAAAACTCCTCTCTTCCCCAGAATCAATCACAATATCGAAAAACTTCGGACTCTCATTAGTCCGACAGCCTTCAAGATCCGTCCATCATCACGGAAGCCCCAACGACGACTCATCGTCTCATTGGGCATGCACTAATGTTAACCTTTCAACTATATTCAAGTGGGGCGACTATATATTTACTTTCACTCGAAGCATAAAATGAGTATTCGCCCTTTGACTAGAGTTCTAATCTTAGACTCAAAATATTACCAAATATTTCCAAACATAACAAGTATACAAACTAATAAATATCTTCCTATATATATACATCTCTATCTTCATTGTCCCCAGTAATCTGTTGGTAACACACCCCCTCTGATGGTGTCACCTGGTGCGGTCCGCACCACCCTAGTGACGCCACTGGCCCCATGTTCCATAAGGAGCGTGAAGAAAAAGCAAGCTGATGATGAATAGCATATGATCATGTCGTAAGAGACGACTAAAGTGTTGTTGTGCAAACTCATAATGTAAAACACACTGCTACAGAAACTATAACTACAAAAAGCAAAAGAGTGCTTTAGTGCAGGCTTCCTGTAACGGGTCAGCTGGGCAATAGTGGTGCCATGTTCCATAGAAAACGTAGAGAGTACTGATGATAATGAATAAAACATGGTAGTCAACAAGAATGGCGGCTCGTCCGGTGAGCACACTAGTCATGACGGAGGACATTTGATGCTGTTGTCTCCTTGTTGACCTCTTGAGAGCCACTTAGAGCAGGAGTATACATATTTTCATTGTCGTGTTTCAACTTATTGGTAGGAGCAAGCACCACTTCTTCTTTTACTTTCTCCTGGTCGCTTCTAACGGAACATGAAGCCTGCATTGTAGTTGTTCTTAATGAGCCTGCACTGTAATTGTTCTTAGAGAGCCAGCACTGTAGTTGTTCTTAATGAGCCTGTACTGTAATTGTTCTTAGTGAGCCAGCACTGAAGTTGTTCTTAGAGAGCCAGCACTGTAGTAGTTCTTAGAGAGCCAGCACTGTAGTTGTTCTTAGTGAGCCAGCACTGTAGTTGTTCTTAGTGAGCCAGCACTGTAGTTGTTCTTAGAGAGCCAGCACTGTAGTTGCTCTTAGAGAGCCAGCACTGTAGTTGTTCTTAGTGAGCCAGCACTGTAGTTGTTCTTAGAGAGCCAGCACTGTAGTTGTTCTTAGTGAGCCAGCACTGTAGTTGTTCTTAGAGAGCCAGCACTGTAGTTGTCTTTAGTGAGCCAGCACTGTAGTTGTCCTTAGAGAGCCTGTACTGTAATTGTCCTTAGAGAGCAAGCATTGTAGTTGTCCTTAGAGAGCCAGCGTTGTAATTGTTATTAGTGAGCCAGCACTGTGATTGTTCTTAGTGAGCCTGCATTGTAATTGTTCTTAGAGAGCCAGCACTGTAGTTGTTCTTAGAGAGCCAGCACTGTAGTTGTTCTTAGAGAGCCAGCACTGTAGTTGTTCTTAGTGAGCCAGCACTGTAGTTGTTCTTAGAGAGCCAGCACTGTAGTTGTTCTTAGTGAGCCAGCACTGTAATTGTTCTTAGAGAGCCAGCACTGTAGTTGTTCTTAGTGAGCCAGCACTGTAGTTGTTCTTAGTGAGCCAGCACTGTAGTTGTTCTTAGAGAGCCAGCACTGTAGTTGTTCTTAGAGAGCCAGCACTGTAGTTGTTCTTAGTGAGCCAGCACTGTAGTTGTTGTTAGAGAGCCAGCACTGTAGTTGTTCTTAGAGAGCCAGCACTGTAGTTGTTCTTAGAGAGCCAGCACTGTAGTTGTTCTTAGTGAGCCAGCACTGTAATTGTTCTTAGAGAGCCAGCACTGTAATTGTTCTTAGAGAGCCAGCACTGTAGTTGTTCTTAGTGAGCCAGCACTGTAGTTGTTCTTAGTGAGCCAGCACTGTAGTTGTTCTTAGAGAGCCAGCACTGTAGTTGTTCTTAGAGAGCCAGCACTGTAGTTGTTCTTAGAGAGCCAGCACTGTAATTGTTCTTAGAGAGCCAGCACTGTAATTGTTCTTAGAGAGCCAGCACTGTAGTTGTTCTTAGTGAGCCAGCACTGTAGTTGTTCTTAGTGAGCCAGCACTGTAGTTGTTCTTAGAGAGCCAGCACTGTAGTTGTTCTTAGAGAGCCAGCACTGTAGTTGTTCTTAGTGAGCCAGCACTGTAGTTGTTGTTAGAGAGCCAGCACTGTAGTTGTTCTTAGTGAGCCAGCACTGTAGTTGTTCTTAGAGAGCCAGCGCTGTAGTTGTTCTTATAGAGCCTGAACTGACCCATGCGCTCCTGATGGAGCATGGAGTTATCAATGCAGCATTGTCTCTAGGAAGCCTTCAATGAGCATTATGCATGCTACTTACAGTGGATTATATGGCAATCGATTTTACATGATAGGGTTGCCAGCCCTGTCAAAAACCTCGTATTGAATAGAGCTAAATTGAATTAAATACAATAGGAAAAAAAATTAAATAGAGCAGTGACCGTAATCCCAAACCAACTAACATAATTACCGATGTATGTTACGTCGGTCGGTCTCACTCAAAATAGTAATTCGCGCCAGAAAAAAAAAGTGCGCAACGCACGGTGTGCAACTTGCGCGGCGTGGGTGTTATATAAAACAAATACTTTGGTTTTATTTTATTTTTAAATATTCTTTCACGAAATTAGTAGCACTCGACAAAGAAAAAGTGCGTAAAAATTGGTGTGCATGAGCCCTCACCCGATGTACAAATCATGAAAACTTGAAAGTTTTTTGTTAAAACCACTTATTATCAGAAAACACTCTTTGAAAGCAATCCACGCACTTTCACACGAAATGTTGTCATCAAAGAACTTTTAAATTGAATCCAAAATAACATAATTCTCGCCGTGTGTTGTTTCCATTATATATACTCTCCCGAAAATGGTTACAATCAACAAAGAAAAGCGTTCAAATGACGGTGTTCATGAACAGTTTGATTACACTGTATAATGGAAAGAAACCAAAAACACTCTAAGAATGTACTTCTATCTGCTCATCCGGGAACGGAAACAGCACACTATAATTAAAAACCCGTCAAGTTTGACGGGTTATTGCTTGTCCTTGTCGTAGATTTTTGATAGGGGAATTAAGACTTGGGTTGGTCCCTTCTGAATAGATTAGAATAAGTGATAGTCACAGTGAGAAGTAGTAATAGCAATAGATTTCCACGAATGAGATGGTAGAATGTGATTAAGAGGCTGTCTCTGAGATCGAGAAATCTTCTCTCTCTCACCTATCTTCTACGACAGCTTTCGAGGAGTCAGACAGTCTAAACACACACACACACACACACACATATATATATATATATATATATATATATATATATATATATATATATATATATATATATATATATATATAACCACTCACGTGCACGCACATATATGATGACAGTTGGACGTACAGACGTGGGAAAACTATAACAAATGATTATATAAATATTCTAGAACGAGGTGATCAACACGCTGCTTAATTTCAAGAGAAATTTTAATTATCATCTAAAACTTCTTCACAACACCTAGAAATTACATCAAAACATATACAAATAGTCATTAAAAAATCAAGGAATTGCTACTGGCATGATAGACCCACAGTTAGATCTTATCCCTCGAGGTATGCCCACAGTCCCGTTGGAAGAAAGTGATAGCCCCAAGGAGACAAGGATACATAGGATTAGGTCTAATATTTTCCCTTCTTAAGGTATGAACAGACTTGATATCTCTGCTCTATTTTAAGGGAAATATGATTTAGCAATACTTGCATACAGAAATTCAAGATAGCAAAATGGGTGCCCAATTACAACAATAAAAAACACTCCGTCCTCCATTCACTTTATTCCTTCAGCCGAGCACACGTGCACATGTTCATACTCACAGCTTAGATAGCCACTTCTGGTAATACAATTTTTAGGACATTCACCTACAGACTCGTCAAGAGCTGTCTTTGACCAAGAAATCCCCAGTTCCAAAAAGACAGGATGAATTCTCTGCTTCCGGGAACGACTCCTTGGGTGTTCTTATTTTTCGGATGTCTGTTTAGGTCACATTAAAATTGTCCAGGCACGAAACATTAACAACGAGCACAGTGTCAATAGCTTAGGTTTCTAGAATTGAGGAATGTCAGATCGGGGTCTACTTTCAGGAAAAGAAAATATTTGGTCACCACACCACTAGTCGAAACTCCGTCGCAATGTTACTGACGTTAATATGTTACTTGCCACAACGGCTAAATTTGTACATAGAGTTTGTGCAAAAAATCTGATCTGGCTCAAAGGCCCAGTATAAAACATTTAGTCTTTAATAAAACCCGTTAGTGAGAGTTGTACTCTGTCTATTAATGAAGACACACGCACTGTCAGACAGGTGTTAACTTGTAAACCCACGTGGTTAAAAGATAAAAATGATTATGTTTCTCACAGGTATGTTTCTGTACTAAACGCCGACAAAATTTGGGTTAACCCCAGTTTTCACTGCATAGGGAAGAAAAACCACAAATAAAATACTTATACATGCTACGTACTCGGATTATAACTTACATTTTTAAACTGCAAGCGTACCGCTTGACTTATCATTTAAACTTTCCTGTGAAATACGTTATATACATAAAATCAATCATCATGAATTAGGAATACCTACGTGTTCCGTCACCACTCATGAAGCATCTAGCATTAATAAAGTTAGTTTAGAAAGTTTATTCTCGTCTGATTATTTTAGCAGTAAAATTAAATTCCTTAATAGCCGACTGAGTTTAAGCTAGAAATATAATTTCTGTTTTCCAATGTAACTCGTCACTATAAAATAATACAGACTATATAAATTAAGCGCTCTGCACCAAATCTAACTAGTGAAATAAAATAAGCGATTTAACACTTTAAACACTTCACAAAATATTAGATATTAATATATATAATATTTACCTCAACACAGAACTACTAAGAACTTAAACCACTTCGACCAAACTAAATGCCATCTCTATTAACAGAGATTCTTAGGAATCGAACGAAGGCTTGTTCTAGTCTTGACTGCGAAGTTACTGAGTGAATTAATTCTCAAACTCTCGTTTAAGATATATGAAACACACACAAAGAATGTGCCCTATTTCCAAAACCACTCAATCTCTCGTCTTTCCTAACACTTACGTAACTTAGACTACCATGAACTGACACTCGTGCGTTTTCACACCTCGCGCGGACCAGGCCAACCGTGAGTGCCTTGTCAGCTGGGATTTCCAGACAAATATCTCAAACTGCGTCGAGGAGATGTCAGTTATCGCGCCTTTCTGAGCGTTCAGCCGACACCACTCGTTGTGGCAGGTGAAAATGCAGACAAATTTGTCGCCTATATGTCTGGCGAAAGCGAATATTCACGGTGTATTTCGTCAATCTGCAGCGATTGACCGAATGCCTTCTCACGCCAAATCGTCTGGTGCAAGGGAAGGCTGTAGACATATGTCTGCTCATATATCTGGCCAGACGAATATGTTCACAGTTTGGTCCACTGACACCTAATGCCATAGAATGCATTTAACGCTCTCCCGTCTAGTGTAGAGACTGATACGTTATGTCATAAATGCGTTTACAAGTATAAGAAAGAAAACGGAAAAATTGAGAATGGGAAAGAAAATATTTTTCGCAAACGAATGGATGCGAAAAATACAGGAAAAAGGTAAAGAGTGATAATAAAAATAGAGGATACGGGTGAAAGAAAAAGAAGAGGATATAGGCAATTTAATGATCATAAAACCTCTGTGACAGTCCTATATATATACAATTTTTCTGTCAGTGCTTAATGCTAAGGGATGCAACTTTGGTTGAAAGTTGGACATTAATTGTATTGTTTCCCTTATATGTACTCTCCGGAGAATAATAACACTTGACAAAGAAAAGTGCGCAAATGACGGTGTGCATGAACAGTTTGATTATACTGTATGGACAGAAGTCAACAACACAACTGATAGACAGTACATGAACTGGAGACAGGAAGATGCGGAGATCCATGATTTAAGTTGTACCAGATTAAAACAACAGAAAATCAAGATGCTCTTCTGTCATGTTCAGACTTTTAACATCAGATGTAAAACAAATATTTTGGTGTTTTAAATACTTTTGAATAAGTAAAATTGCCGTTAGGTATTGGTGCTTTTGAATTTAATTCTTGTCTTATGACGGGCTTTTACACTAGTTTAAAATTTTAAAATAAAAAAATAAATAAATAACAATTTAAATAGAGCAACTGATATTCCTGGCATGTCCTCTATCACAATCATCATCTTCATCCTCGTCAATTTCTTTTGCGTTCCCAAGGGAGCTTTGAGCCACCACTCCAACTTGTCCCCCCTTGCAAGAATCCTGTACCAATCAGTTACATCAGTGTTTCTCAACGGGGGCGGTACCGCCCCCTGGGGGCGTTATCAAGATGTCTGGGGGGCGTTCTGGTGGGTCGCAACGATTGGGGGTCGCTACTTCCAATCAGGGGGACGTTGTGTACATTTTTACATGAATCAATATGAAACAATTACAAAAGATATTCCCCTTCGCATAGCTTGTAACACGATAGTTTTTATTTGCCCTGCGTCCCATGTAGTGTTACAAGGATTCCGAAAGCAAAATGTTAGTACCTGGGATGTTACCATTGTCAGGAGACAGTAGGCGGAGATTTATGTCCCTTCAACACTCGAAACATTCGTTAGCCTCTCGACACACCCAATCGAACCTTCTCTCTCAACTTTCGACACATATTTTCTTCTGGAAACACATTCCCGTCAAACATTGATTAGCCCGTGAACACGTCACAGCCCCTTCCCTACTCTGTCCACTTCCACAGCGCGACTACCTCCCAAAACATTTAAAAAAAAAAAAAAGTTGCCTCGTTTTGGAGAGGCGCGTCCCGTTCAATGTAGCCGGTTATATTAGAGCGCATGTCCAAATGTACAAGATTTTTAGGTCTGGAGAATTGTTACACCCCAAAACATGTTGCTACTACAAAAGCAACGAAATCGACTGCAGATTTGTAACAGAGGAGATTTGAGACTTCTGTTAACAAACTTAGAACCAAGTATTACAAAACTGGCTGAGTGACACCAAGCGCAAGGATCTCATTTTTCCAGTTTTTTCATGTATAAAGTGGTTACATAAGGAGAGGCTTAAATATTCAGATTTGAAGATATATATGCAGTCATTTAGGCGCTATTAAAATGATATGATTATGATAGTTATAGAGTTGTAAGAACTAATTTTATATCATTTGCTCCGCCAATTTGTAATTCAAGGATAATGAACGTGTGGTGTATATAATTCCGTATTTAAACACAAATTTAATATAACTATGCTTTTATAAATGTGCTTTCTCTCTTTCTTTATATTATAAGAAAAGATAACTCATTAACTGCATTGCTTTTTTAAAAGTATGGTGGAATATATGTATATGTGTGTGTGTTTGTGTATATACGATAAAGAGCAAGGGGGTGTTAAAAGGGTGGGTGGGGGGGGGGGGCTTTTTAAAGTAATAGTTGTCAAAAGGGGGCGTTTCTACTATCAGGGTTGAGAAACACTGAGTTACATGCTCTTGTAGCAGCGTTTATTTAAATTGCAATTTGTGTTAGACGATGTGGTTGCCAGTCCCTTGTATAACCTCATATAGTGTGCAGTGATCATATTCTTTCTCTATATGTTCATGTCCTCTATGCATTTCATTATATTTTCACTGAATAGAGAGAACAGATCAGGTGTTATTACACTCCCCTGCCTAACACTCTGGTTTATTTGCTGACACATTCCTATCTGGTTGCTAGTTCATATTGTTGCTTTTTGCTGCCAATGCATGTTCTTTTGTTTTTGGTTCTCAAATCTGTGCTTTCGAACCTAAGACGCGTCAACAATGAGGAATGCAGTTAGCCACCCATTGCTAGACTACTTGCGTCAGGGTCAGCGAACCAGACCTGACCAAGACCATACTCCACCTCCAAGTGGTGGTCCCGGAAACAGGCTGCATCACTGCAGTCTGGCTGAGTGAGTAGGGATCGAAGAGGGAATACTAACCCGGTCCCAAAAATGCGGTGCTGAAGTCGGATGTGTCGGCCGAAAGGCGCAAATATCGCAGCTTCACTGTAAATGGACACAACGCAACCAACGTCCTTTTCAGGATGAACGAAGAAGAAGAAGAAGAAATCTGTGCTTTCGATATTTAAGCACATTACAACATTATGTCAGTGTCTCCATTTTTCATCTTGTCGAATGCCTTGGTGTTGTCAATAAAGCACAAGTAAAACAGGGGAAGGTAATCCCATAGCAGATACTGCCGTATGGGAGTTAAATGTTAGAGACTCATTACATTACATCCAGCTTCAGTGGATGGGGGTGATCAGTTCCCTTCCTCGCCGTCTTTCCTTTACCTGACTCAAGAGCAAAGTCAAGTACCCATTTAATGCTAGTTAGACTTGAGCGTGACACCACTGTGTTTCGAAGCGTTATTTGTCGGGAGAGGCCAGCGCTCTATCCACTCTGCCAATCGGACGCTAAAGCACAAGAATAGATCTGTTTTTACTCGTATAGCTCTTTCTACAATATTAATTTTTTTTATAATACATGTGGCAGAGGATATTATGAAAATAGATTTCATATATCTATATTTTCTTTCACCTGTCTTCACCGGCTTCCTTATGAGCCATGCACGGTTGGCAAAACGTAAAACCCTCCTACACTCAGATATCTGTCTCTTTCTTAATTCAGCACGCCTATTTTATTTTATTTTCTCTATTTCATTAGGAATGTTTACCAACAGACCTATTTAGCTAACGTTGAGCCGGTTACCTGTAATTATAAAGCAAGCGATTGGAAATCGTCGTAATAGGATCAGACAGGGAGAAACGGAACGCGTAGAAAGGGGCGACTATTTCAAAAGAGTCGTAATTTTGGCTCAGGGGAAGATAAGCTAATGTAGTTAAAACGTATTTTTTCGTTAGACAGTGATCAGGGGAAATAATTTGAGTAGAAGGAGTAGATAACTTGGAACCAAGGGCAGAAAATCACAGTTACTTCCCCCCTCCCCCATGAATCCGTTCGTTTGGAAGGTAATTAAACACGGTGAGAATCGCCAGATCAAAGGACGGGCTTAGCTCGATTGCCAGAGTCTGCAAGCGGTAAAAGCGTGAATTTTCCCTCTGATTCGCAGATCGACCGAGGAAAAGCCCGAAAGCTGAGATTACGCGTTAAAAGTAACAAGTCTGAGCGAAGTTCTGCAAATTTAATATATATATCTCTGCGTTTAAACTCAACTTATCCAGTACCGACAGAATTTCAGAGAACAACTAGCTTCGATTTTCTAGACCATTGTTATTGTGGATTTCTTAGTATTTTCGATTTGGAGTAGTTCTAATTCTGTGTTCGCGGTAATTATTTTATTCACTAAGGTTTTTCTGTGTAGAGTGATTTAATTTTTTAGTCCGTCGTTTTATTTTCACTAGGAGTTTTGTGCAAAGTGACTAGCGAATTAATATAATCTATAGCTAAATTGTTCCGGCTGTAGCATAAATCTAACTAATTGATATTAACCAGTAAGAGTTATTTTAATCGTCTAGTAAATGCACTATTCATTATGAGTACTGACGAAATATATATTTATTTCTAATTCATGATGATTAAAAATATAAATGACTAACGCTTATTTCACGGAGACTTTTATTAAACGATTCAATATGAGATACACGTGTAGTTCTATTCAAAGTTAAATAACTGAGTGTATGAATATATTATATTTTACGCGGGTTAATGATAGGATTGAGAATACTATATTATGGTTAAGTATTTGTATTTTTTCTCCTTTACACAGTATTGGGTCAACCCCAAAATCTACCAGCGGCTTCCATATAAATCTGAGAATAACCTTACAAAAGACCATTTTTACTTAGTATCTGGGTCTTCAAGGTAAACCTGTCTGGATTCGTGTTTACACCCAGAAAGAGACAGAGTACCAACCCAAAGAACATTAAGAAGAAATTTTGTAACTGGGCCTATAGATCGAGATTTCTTTTTCCCAGTTTTCATATACATTCAGCCCGTGGTGGCAACAAAATCAAACATTTGCCATAATCAAACGTGTGAAATTTTCCGACTATCGACCATTTGTGGTGTGACAATGCATTTTTTTACACTGAGAGAAGTTACCGACCTGACATTCCTATGTACTGGAAATCTCAAGCTATTGACACTGTGAGCACTGTTAAATTTCTTACCTGGTCTAATTAATGTGACATAAACAGAAGTCCTAAATAAAAGTAACAAAGTGAACGTTCCCCGGAGAAGTGGATTTAATCTGTCTTTGAGGAGCTGGGGTTCTCTTTACCAAAATAACACTGGATTTGCTGTGTGCGTGTGTCCTAAAGATTGTTCCAGAAGGTGCAAACCAAGTATTAGGTAAGAACGAATGCACGTGGCCACGGTTGTCTGAGAAGAGAGGAAGAATGAATGAATAATTCTCATATATATATATATATATATATATATATATATATATATATATATATATATATATATATATATATATATATATATATATATATATATATATATATATATATATATATCTTGTAGAATCCAGGTACGCACATTGTTATTTTTTAGTAAGTTTTGCTAATACTGTCCCGTTTTTTTTCTTCTTCTTCTTCTTTGATCCTTAGCCGCCGACCGTCAAAGCAGTCAGTGGCCATTACGCCTGGTGGCATCTTGTAGGGCAACAAAAAATTGATTCAACATTGCTCGGTCGGCGGCCATCCTTCGTACAGTGCCCCAACTCTGGTTCATTCTTTGCATCTCAGCCTCCACAGTCCTCCACCAAGTTGTTTTTGGTCGGCCTCTCTTTCGTTTTCCTTCAGGGGTCCATAGGATAGCTGTTCTTGTGATGACATCGGGGTCTCTTCTGAGGACATGGCCAACCCAGCTCCAGCGTCTGCCAGCTATGATGGTGTGCATGTCCTCTTGCTTGCTCCGAGTAAGCAGATCTTGGTTGGTGATGATATTCGGCCAAAAGATTCGGAGAATTTTTCTTAGGCATGTTGTGTGAAAAGAGGACAATTTCGACATTTCCTTCTCTGTAACTCTCCAGCTCTCCGTGCCATAGAGAAGCACAGAAAGCACACAGCTCTGATATAATCCTAATTTTGTGTTTGTGCTGTACTGAGAGGACTTCCAGGTGTTGTTTAGACTAAAAAAGGCTGTTCTTGCTTTGTTCATTCTGTTGTTGATGTCTTTGTTTTTTCTCAGAATAGATTAACGTATAAACTCTGTTCTTTACTGTAGAGGGAAATCCTAGACCATAGCGTATAAATCTTTGACTCTTTGGGGGCTAATAACTTGTCTCAACAGAGGGAGGGAGGATTACCTCTTGCAGGCCGGAATTTTTTCATCAGTTTTGCCAGAATTATTTTTGTACCTTAAAGCAGTACCTTTATAAATTCTAAAGTTTCTGAGTTATTACACAACAAAGACACACATATTATACATCACAGTAAAGATAAATGAATGTAGAATTAGAATATGAAGGATTTTTTAGTGATATTCTACATATAGTATTCAGTTATGAGTCATAATGAAAATACGGAACAAATTTCACAGAACACAAAAGTGACGTTCCCAACGTCGTTTCGGCTTCTAGGGGTTTTGTGGATGTACGCTACCAGCGTCGTTCCGGCCTTTAAGTCTATTTCTTTTATTAATTTCGGTAACCTGTGTTTATTTGTATGTGATTAATATTCATAATATTGCTGTTGAAGAGTTTCTTTATAGTAAATAAAATTTACATAAAAACTTTATTTACATGTGTTGGTCAGCTCGTCCCAAAATATCCCTATTCCATAAATATAATCTGTCACGTCTGTGCGTCTAACTGTCGTCACTTATGTGTGTGTGTGTATGTGAGTGGTTGATGTATATATACTCAAGACCAAAAGAAACGCACATATTAATTGTTCTGATTTTCAGACAAATAAAATAAAAAAATCAAGTTTAAATCGTCTTTAAACACAACTTTAGCAATGCAAGACTATACTGCACGTGGAAAATTTGTACTGCGGTGAGTTGTTTACGGTGTAGATGAGCAAACGCTCAGAATAAAAATTCATTACAGTTCGTGCATTTCATGATTTTTCATGCACGACTTTTCGTTGTCTGTTGTTCACCCAATTCTCTATAAAATGCGCGTAGAACCCATAAAAATTTCACACAGCAAAACGATCCCTAGACTGAATATTAATGAGCGTAATCAAGCAGTTGGAATGCTCAGAGGTGAAGCATCAGTTAGAGAGGTGTCCCAGACATTTCAAGTTCACCATACCTCGATTTATCGTCTATTGCATCGAAATCAAACAACAGGGACCATCGCCGACAGACCCCGGTCTGGCACTCCAAGCGTTACGACATACAGGCAAGACAGGGCCATTCGGCGCACTCATGATAGAGACCGCTTCATGCCCGCTGTAGCCACAGCCAGAATAACCATTGGAACTCGTGGCAACGCCATCAGTGGTCAAACCGTGCGCAGGAGGTTAAGGGAATCTCAGCTCATATGCCATAGACCCTACACCGGACAGATCCTCACAGCTCAACACCGGCAGACACGATTGGACTGGACTCTCAACCGTGGCTATCTAGGGCGTCAAAGTTGGCGAGACGTGGTCTTTTCAGACGAACGTCTGTTCTGCATCCACCACAACGACGGCCGAATTCGAATTTACAGACGACCAGGAGAACGATTCGAAGACAACTGTGTCATTGAACGAGATCGCTATGGTGGTCCATCTGTGATGGTATGGGCTGCCATCAATTACAGATTCAGGTCCAGACTCATCTTTATCGACGGCACCTTAACTGCCCAGCGGTATGTGGATGAAGTACTGAGACCCCACCTGCTTCCGCTGTTGGCAGCAAACGGAGGCGCCGCCAGAATGGTGTTTCAACAGGACAATGCAAGGCCACACTCCGCTCGTGTTACTCGGGGATTTTTAGCAGCAGAATGGAATTCGAGTTATGCAGTGGCCTGCCGTTTCACCTGACCTAAACTGTATCGAACATCTTTGGGACGTGTTGGGACGACATGTGCAACGACAGGCCCCTCACAATCAACGGCAGCTGAGAGACGCTCTACAGAGAACTTGGAATGCCATCCCGATGGAAACCATTCAACACTTGGTGAGGTCAATGCCTAATCGTCTTCAAGAATGTGCCAGAGCTATGGGGGGACACACCCGATATTAAGACATTCACGCTGTGGTTTGAACAAACTTTAGTGCAGTTGGATATTTTGTTGGTACTTCAGAATATGCAGAAGTGCGATCTCATGGGGGGCGATAATTGTGAGTATTGATTTGAAAACGTTAATAAACATTCAGACACTTCATGTGCGCAAATTTCATTATTTTAAGTTTGTTGCTTATATTTGAAAATAACATTTTATGCCATGTAGCGTTTCTTTTGGTCTTGAGTATATTAATATATATTTAGGTAGACTGTCTGACTAACAAAGTTCTGTTGTAGAGATAGGCTGAACGAGAGGATCTTCTCGAGTTCAGGGACAGACCCTACCTATTTTTCCACCATTTCACATCGTGAAAATCTATTTCTTATCTTATCTTTCACTGAGTCACCACCTGTTCTAGTTCTATTCAGAAGGGACCAACCTATGTCTTAATTCCTCTATCGAAAATCTACGACAATACATATGGCTCTTTCTGTGTTTAAGGAAAGGAAGGAAAGGATCCCATTACACGCCTATTGAGGCATATTGGGAATACGGTGTTAGGCCCGTATTTTTTTGACCATCGGCACCCTAGGGGTGATGTGGACAGCATCACGCCGGCCGCCTTAACCTTCCCAGAGCTGTTCTAGTACTCAATTCATGAGGCTGTGTCGACCCCGGAGCCGTTTGCGGTCTAATAAAATCCCACCTCAACTAGGGATCGTGTGACAAAACGTCTGAACATGCTCTTTTGTGTGATCTCTCACACCTTCAGCCCTCCGGCAGTATCCTTTCTTTTCTTCAATTTTCTCACTCATCGCTTTTATTTGGCATAAATCATGCCTTTTCATTCGTTATTTTCACTATTTTGCTCCATGCTGGACATAGCATGGTGAAGTCTCTAACACGCCACTCCCCTATGGCAGTATTTGCTACAGGAAACATGCGTATCTTATTGTTTACCTCTCATCAGACGTATTATCGTAACAATACCCAGTCGTCAGACCAGTCACCCGCTTATCTGTTTGAATCCGTCTGACCACCTGTGGAAACGTGTCCGTCAAACATTTGACCCCATTGGAAAGCTGTTGATCATGTTGACACAAGCTTGTATAGTGCGTACGATGAAAGAAGACAACACTGTCTGACCAGACATCTGTCTGGCGGAGGAATGCAAATTAAGGGGATAATTAGATAATCTGTCGGGATAGATATCTCGGCGGAAGTCATTACGCCAGAAAACACACGGTCACAATATTGTGATAGACAGAGGTGCGCCGGAAATCTTATGTAACGATTTGACATCACTGTTGTAAGATGCCACGCGTGTATATTAAATTTAATTTTTTTCAAATACGCGTGGGGTGAATAATGATAAACGTCCCCACCCAAACAGTGCTAGTTAGATTTGATTGGTTCGTCAGAATCTACAATGAATTGATTGGAACATTCGGCGAAAACACAGCTGGGATTTGAAACTAAGGATTGTGAGATATACTGTAGAAATCAGACACAGAACAATACAGACTGCATCGCAGCGACAACTAAACACCTCCTGCATGCCAGAGGAAAGAGGATATGACTTATCATTCCACAACTATAAGTACCAGATCGAGTATTGGGCAACTTTGGAATTTACAAGTAAACCCGCAATTTTAATAAAAGACTGGAAACTTGGGAATTTTATCACAAGGAGTCAGAGAGGAATTTTAACAAAAATTTTCTCAGGCATGATTCATAGAGCACCAGCCGTCAGAGGAATTAACTCATATTTCCCAGACCGAGTTATAAGAGGAATTATACCAACAGTTTTCCCAGGCAGGATTCATAGAACACCAGTCGTCAGAGGAATTAACTCATATTTCCCAGACCAAGTCATAAGAGGAATTATACAAACAGTTTTCCCAGGCCAGGAATTTGCAGAACACCAGCCGTCAGAGTAATTAACTTATATTTCCAGACCTATATGATTTGAAGCTTCTAATACAGATCTGTGTCAAGTCTAAATCTGTGCCAGGAGAAGTGTGTATTCCCAAAATTTTGAGGTAAGTGAAAACAAATTATTTACTAATGTAAATTTTACAGGTTTCTTGCTAAATGGTTATATGCGAGGCTGGCAACCTTAATATTTGAAAATAGTATATGCATGAACCACTACTGCAAGAGCTGGTGATTGGGTCTGACTAGTCGTGCGGAGAAACCCGACAGCAGAGATGACCCCAGAACTCAGACGGGTGTAAGGACGAGTAATGAGTGATGATTACATCACATGTGCCTAAAGTGTATAGAATCATGTTGTGAGATTTATATACCTTTTTTAATTGTAATTCAGGCAGATCATTATTCACGCACTCCAGGCGCAATTTCCTAGTTGACACCCAGAAGGATATTGGTGAATTTTCATCATATTCCCTGAGTTACATTGTGTGCTCGGGAATTTAATTCTTCTGAGAGGTTAACATTGGTGGGTGGAGCGCATGAAAATGGGCCTGTTAGTTTGCGGAGAACAAATGTACTCAGCAGAAGGCATTTGTTTCTTTCTATTTGTCACAGTTCGTGGTTCCAAGCCATCAGACTTAAGTACTGAAGTTCCTACACCACTAGTGTGAGAGAAGAGTATCAACGCAAACGGTCTACAGTGGGCGAGATATGTGGAGAAGTGTACTCATCACCAAAAAGAAGTGACGGAAACCACAGCTGCAGGACTCATCTGGAGCTAAGTTTTGTGTAACAGGCTACAGCAAAAGTCAAAAACATTCTAAAGCCCATTCTAAACCTCAGTGAGGAAACTTTAATTTCAATTGTCACCCAATTTTCCATATTTATTTTCCCATGTACCTCCGAAATCGGCGAGTATCTGCCTGAATGGCGAGGGACACCTGTCTCTGCACAAGAAAAGGGATACTCACGTAAAATCAATGTCAGGTTAGACATTAACAATAACCTGAGATTTCGCCTCGAGTATTAGCGGGCGTACGAAAAAAAAAATTTTTTCCCATGTTAAAGACTAATTGACTAGTAAATTTGTTGAATGTTATTTTAAACTAAAAAATAATAGTTGATTCAGTTTATATGTACGAAAGCAAACGTATGAGCCAGTATTTCTTGCAAGGGGAAGCAATTCCGTGACAGATCGAACCATGGACCAACGAGCTAAGAAGCCAGTGCACTGACCACTGCGCTACCTCGGCTTACGTCTGTGTTTAACTTCTACAAATTCACAGTTGTCATCACCATTTTCTGGCTTTATTCTTCTCAATGTATTTTTCTGAATCCCTCTTCCTCTTTTACCCTGGAAATTCCACAGCAAAGACTTCTTTGTAATGCTATCAACGTTTTCTCAATGTCTGTTTTATCCATTGCCAGAGTACTTCTTCCAATCCCATGTTCCACCGGCACCTGTCTCCATTTATAGTTTAATACAGGCTTGCATCTCATTTGTGTACTCCACATATAAATTAGCATACTCTCTAAATATAAACTAACATATAATTTACTTACAAAGCAGCTTCTATTCCAGTAACAAAGAAAACCTTCATGGTCTGCAAATGTCACGATGACGGATGTGGGAAGGCACATCTCACTACGACTTAATGTCCCTAATGTTGACTTCCTTTTCTTCCAAGCCATAATTTTAAAATTTCCGGTATCGTCTCTCTTTCTCGTCATGTGTACCCTTGTCAGTTAATGTTGCTCATTGTATTACACATTTCCTCTTCTCATAATATGCACAGATTGTTTTCTTAAGACCAGACCTAAAGGCCATTTATATTTGGACATGAGAATGATTTGATAAGTCGTTAGTGACGGAGGGGGAAACAATAGAGAATCTTTAAGCTAGGGACAGTTTCTGAGTAATCCTTTCCCGCCGTCATTACAAAAGTTATATCCCCTGGAATAAAGGTACTTTTCCACGATACCAGTGAAAACATATATATATATATATATATATATATATATATATATATATATATATATATATATATATATATATATATATATATATATATATATATATATATATATATATATATATATATATATATATATATATACTGAAGCACATTAAAAACGCACCACTATTATATATACTGATGCCGAGAAGCTGGAAAAAAAGAGTGTGGGAATGGATTTTTCCCGTGTTTGTCATGAGGTAGAGAGCGAATGGCTGCTGGAATGGAAAGTGCATGATTCAACCCACGGGTTTGTGTACAGACTACATGAAAACAATGAAAGTTATACGTGCAACACGATTCCCAACAGCTATGACCCTGAAAATGTGTACGCGTTGTGGCAGTATACTCGGTATAAAAAGGCCGTTGAGACAAAACATCCAGTACATGTGCTTGAAATGCCACGACTATCTGAAAACGACCGCCAACGAGCCATTGGATGTTGGGGACCGGAATGAGCTCGCGGGCCATTGCCAGAAAGATGAATTGCCACCACAGCACTATTGTACGTCTCAATGAACGTTACGGAACCACTGGCAGTGCCCGGGATAGACTTCGGAGTGGCCAACCACGAGTTACTACCCCTGCGCAAGATCGTCATATTGTGCTGAGTCACCTAAGGAATCGTTCTCTCCCGGCAAGTCAAAGAGCAATAGTGGGTAGACGTGGGCAAGTCTCTCGAATGACAGTCATACGACGACTCAGAGATACAGGCCTTACTGCAAGACGACCTTATGTTGAGCCAAACCTGACTCACAGACATAGTCAGCAGCGCCTGCAATGGGCAGAGCAACATGTCAGATGGACTAGACTGCAGTGGAATGCTGTCCTATTCACAGACGAGAGCAGATTCAACATATCCTTTGGTGATGGACGTATGCGGTTTTGGCGACGGTGTGGAGAGTGCTTTGCAGATTGCTGTGTTCGTCAGCACAACCGATTTGGAGGTGGCAGTATTCACATTTGGGGAGGATTCAGTTTTCACCATCGCTTGCCTCTTCATGTCTTCCGTGGAAATGTTAATGCTGTGACATATCGATATGAGGTTCTGGATGCATTGGTTGCTCCTGCGTTCACAAATTATCCAGACTTGCAGCTTCTCCAGCAGGATAACGCACGTGCGCACACCGCATGCATTATGCAGCAATATCTACAGCAGCAGAACATTGTGACGATTGATTGGCCTGCCCTATCACCAGACATGTCCCCTATAGAACTTCTGTGGGACGAGCTTGGACGCAGAGTCTACAGGCAAGGTTCTCCAGTTAATCTGCAACAGCTGGAAGCTGCTCTTACACGTGAATGGGACTTGATTCCCCGGAATTTCCTTCAGAGACTTGTGCGTTCCACGCGGAGCCGCTGCCAAGCTTGTTTGCAAGCACACGGTGGACATACCAGATACTGAGGACAGTGTGAATGAATTTTTTTATTGGTTGCATTTTTTGTTTTCTACCTTGCCTGCACAGAATGCAATGAATTTCATAACAATCAAATGTACAAATTAATGACCAGCATGGATTCATAGGAAAATGAATAAAGATTCCAAATATGTAAACTTGTAAACACTTATATTTACATTTCACACTCTGTTCCTGGATTATACAGGTGGTGGATATATACACACACACATATATATACACATGCACACACACACATACACACACACACATATATATATATATATATATATATATATATATATATATATATATATATATATATATATATATATATATATATATATATATATATATATATATATATACTAGCAATAACCCGTCAAACTTGACGGGTTTTTAATTATAGTGTGCTGTTTCCGTTCCCGGATGAGAAGATAGAAGTACATTCTTAGAGTGTTTTTGGTTTCTTCCCATTATACAGTGTAATCAAACTGTTCATGAACACCGTCGTTTGAACGCTTTTCTTTGTTGATTGTAACTATTTTCCAGAGAGTATATATAATGTTACGAGTGCCTGAAAACATACCTTTATGTTTGTCTAATATTTATTTACTGTTTACAGGCCTAGGGTTTCCCTACCTTATGTGTTATAAATGTTTATACAATACCAAAACCTACCCTCTGTCCTGTACTTACTGTTCTTAGTCGTCTATCATTTACTCGACACAGTATTAAGGTCTTTGTCTTGTGTGGTCTGACCTATACTGTATAATAGGGGAACAATAGAAATGAATGCGTCATTAATAGGCTGGACTGCCCATGGTAAATTTCCGGTGTTATTTGTTGCGGGTCGCACTAGTGACCAGTCATCGAAGCATCATTTATTGTTGATGCCTAGATGGCAGGGAGGATAGTGTGATTCGCTTGCATAGCTAGGCGGGGTTGTTGCATAGAAGGCCCTGGGTTCGAGTCCTGGGTAAGCCACTCACGTCTGTTGTTTTTCTGTTGTCTAGTTTTCTACTTCTTTATTTCTTACGATTGCCTTTATGTACCTTTATATTCGTCTAATATTTATATAATGGAAACAATACAATTTTTCAACACGGTTGCATTCCTCAGCTGTGACCAACGTACACACGGCGAGAAGCCAGTGATTCCGCCCTGGGAGAGCAAGAAACCAGACACGGACTATCACCTAGCAGAAATACTTAAGAAAACAAATAATATAGAAAATATTAAAAACACCGTCAATAAATATATACAACAAATATCAAAAGACAGCATTACTGTGTACGCAGATGAATCCAAGGGAGAGGATGGCAAATTGGGGATAGGAATATATATTCCAATACGCAAAATGGCAAAAGAATATAGCATCACGGAAAATACATCCATTTTCACTGCAGAGATGGTGGCAATACTAAAAGCACTAGAAATATTCTCTAATAACCCTCCCAAAAAAACTAACAGTTTTAACTGACTCTCTTTCAACAATTAAAGCACTTAGAAACTTACGAGAATGTAGTAGACCTGATATAGCAGAGGAGATATTTCTGGCTACTGCATACTTATATTCCAGTGGATGTTCATTCTTAATTGCTTGGATACCTTTACATGTTGGCATAGAAGGAAATGAAAAGGCAGATAAAGAAGCCAAGAAAGGTAGATCTGATAAAAATCTAATAAATGTATGGATAAGTAAATCAGAGATTAAGAGCTTAATTAAAGAATTAATAACAGATGAATGGAAAGCAGAGTGGGATAAAAATCTGAAAGGAAGACATGCATATAAGATGTTTAAGGCTCCAACAAGCAAATGTCAGATATCTAGGGAATTGAAAATTCCCAGTAATAAGAAACTTCTCAGACTACAGCTGGGAAAAGGCTATTTCAGAATAGAAGAACCTCACTGTGCAGGATGTCTTCAAGACAATAATATAGAACATTTCTTGTTAAAATGTAAGAGGTATGAACAAATGAGAATACCAATATTAGATTATTTGCAAGCATCCAACTTACCTATAAATATAGAAGAGGTGTTGAGAATAGACAGACCTAGGGAACTGCATAATACAAGTATAGTCAAACAATATTTAACACGAACAAACGTTATGTATAAATACTATTTATTTAAATTTATAAACTAAACATATTCAGAATCCTCATTCATTTTCCTTTTTAAATATATATATAACGTGACTATATTTGTTAAAAACTTTGAAATAACTGACACTTACTTGCGCAAAACATGGGAAAACCCCTACGTCCTGAGCCAGTTTAAAGTAAGCAAAGATAGGCATGCTGATGCCTGAGAGGAAGGCGGATAAATGTTAAAGGATCCCGTTACATGTCCATTGAGGCATATTGGGAATATGGTTGTTAAGACAGATTTTAATATTTTGTAGTCAAGGGGAGTTTACACGTTGTAATACTTATATGTACAGGCCAGACGTTGGTTATCTCCCTTGACTGGTTTAAAAATATTTGATCCAGAATTCTCTCGAACCTTCGAGATTGAGTTCAGTTCACGTTTTGCGGTTAGCCGCGCATGCGTGACTGTTTGAGCGGGACTGATATGCGGCATCCCGTGACAGTTCGCTCTGGGCGTTTGACCGGGCTGGTCAGCCATGTTTTCTAACTGTGTGTTTGGGGAAGATATTTGTGGTGAGATAGAAACGTTGGAGACTCCCCGAGATATTTCTAAAGCCTAGGATAGATGGCTAGTATTTATATTGTGCAATGTGTCTTAGATATTGTATTACCAGAGCAGAGGAGGTAAGAAGAATATTTACATTGATTAAAAGCCAGGAACGTATACGGCTTATATATTGTATCGCCAGAGAAGGTGAAAAGGATATTTACATTGCTTAGAGCCAGGAACTTATACGGCTTATATATTGTATCGCCAGAGACGGTGAAAAGGATATTTACATTGCTTAGAGCCAGGAACTTATACGGCTTATATATTGTATCGCCAGAGAAGGTGAAAAGGATATTTACATTGATTAAAAGCCAGGAACTTATACGGCTTATATATTGTATTGCCAGGGAAGGTGAAAAGAATATTTACACGATGTTTTTCCATGATGTGCTTTGAACTGTACTAGTAACATTGAATTGTTTACAATGTGCCTGTCGTGGAACGAGTTTTGTAAACACACTACTTTGTTAAATCCCTATGTCGAGAGCCCAGCCAATCAAAGCACTGTTGCTGAGCCGGAATAAAATTACAGGAAGTTACGCCAGAAAAAAACTTAAGCCCGCGGCCATGTTGTTCACGCAAGATGGCGGAAGAAAACTGAATAAAATTAGGCTGTACGAGCAAAAGACGAAACCGGAGGAAACCAATCAGCTTGCTCCGCCAGGAACCAACCAAAAGCTTTGCTTAAGCATTCACCTACCTATATAATCGGGCGAGATTTTATGCAAAGGCACGCAACCAGACACGACGCCAGAGATACCGACCGACTGAAGAGGAGAGAAGCTGTCACCCTTGATTTATTGCTTACTTGAGGGCATTGACCTGCAGCCTGCTTCGCTAGTCGAGTCAAAATCTGGCCTGTTTAAATCTTGGAGGGTTTTATTCGTGTCATAAAAACTGAGATCGTGGGTCGTCAATCCAGCTGCCTGGAACTCCGCAGGAGCATAGAGATTGCAAAGAATCTTCATCTTTAGTCCCCCTCAGTCTTGGGTGGGCTAAAGGAACGATCTTCAGCCGTTTTTGTGTCAACCAAACCAAGAACTTCTAAGAGATGAGTACACATTAGTACCATTTCTGTCAGCATTGTGAGCAAAAATTAGTGTCAGTGACGAGAAAGTGATTTAGCGTAGAAAGAGACAATAATAACAGCATAGCTGATAAATGTTATATACTTAATTAACAGCACAGCTGATACATTTACTATAAGTGATTAACAGCACAGCTGATATAAATTTGTTTCCTATAATTGGAAAACTTGTTTTATATATATATATATATATATATATATATATATATATATATATATATATATATATATATATATATATATATATATATATATATATATATATATATATATGTATATATGTATATATGTATATATGTGTATATGTGTATATGTGTATATATATATATATGAATCATTTGTAAACTTACAAATCCATTACATTCCATTTTTCAACATTCACCCTTCAGCACAAGAGTAGATAGTGTATATACTAAATAAATAATAAGGAAATTGTATTTGAACGACTTGTCAATTTTATCTTTGTTAAGTAAAATCTGTTTCCTTGTTTATTAATATCACAGTTAGTTACACAGCGGAGGTGGCACTTTATGTCGGTCTCCTCTCTACTATTGTTTCGAGATCAGAACATTCACAGCCGTAACTAATTTGTGATACCAGTAGTTCTCTCAGACACTGGGACTTCACCATTTTCTGCAGAAATTCTATTTTTGTAATTTTCAGTACTATACTGATCCTACAGCCAAATAAAACCTCTCGCCACAGTGCCTATGTACTGTATTACCAGGATGATTACGTTTGATGTGTCGCTTGTACCAGTATAATAAACAGTGTATAGAAGTTTCAGCCGTCTCTTCATTCTTCTGACTAGGAGGTTTACCAGAGTTCGCAGTGTTACCTGTTATGTGCATTATGGTGTGTGATTGTTCGTGTTTGTTCCAGAACCACATGCATTCGCGTCCTTTGATAGCTTCACACACACACACACACACCCAGTCGGCCACCTGTAAGCCCGACCTGCTGATCACCTATATTAGCGCAGCACATAATAATAATAATATTTTCATTCTTCTGGAAGTACCCGGCGTTGCCCGGAGGTCTGACACCCTTCAACACTATAACTTCAACAGTGATTCAAGAAATATAACCGCGTGCTCCCTTATCAGTGGCGTTATCAGTGGTCGCAAGTAATACGGGGCTATAAACTGTGAAGCTCAAGTTGTTCGACAGAAGATCTGCAGTGTTCTAGTAAACTACAAGTTATTCAAGGCAAGACTTGCGGTGTTTCCAGTTCGTGTTTCCTGTACTTTGGATTACTGATGTGCTTACTACAAGCAGTTACAGTGGCGGAGTTCCAGTATCAAGCACCATGGGATTTCTGTAGACCGTGTTAGCTGTATCCATCTTTGCTGTTGTTACGGAGGCCAGGATTTTTTCCTTCTAAAGATAAGTGGCTATGTGTTTTGTAAACTGTGCCTCTGTATGTTGTGATTAAGCCTTCATCTCAACTCACTCTATTTATATTCCTTGTTTTTATGTTATATGATTCTATGTTATATGTGTTCATATTTCAGCGGGCAGGTTGGGTGGAGACTTACGTAGGATATATCCCACTTCACCGAGGGCCTACGTAAGCGTTCTTTAGGGACACTATTGTGAATTTCCCACAGTGGAAATTTCCAGCGATTTTTTGTTGCTGACGTATTTTAGTCCACTGCGTTTGATCTTTCGTGATATTATTGTTTGGGAGTGACGAGATATCTTAGTGTTGTTTTCGTTATATTTTTCTCTGTTCTTTAGTTCTTGATTAATTTGTTTGTGAGTGTCTGCCTCCCCTTGCTATCTTTGAGTTATATTCGTTATACACTGTTTTGTCACTTGTATTGTTAAACTTTTCGCAGCTATCATTGCAAGTTTTGCAATATTCTTTGCTTTATTTTGCTTTATTGTTTAGTTGATTCCTGCGAACGTGGTCATTTGTGCTTATATCTTGTCTTTGTTATTCTTGTCTGTACTGTATATGTTGTTATACACTGTCAATATTGTTATGCACAATAAGTATATAGGTCATTAATTATATTATTGATAAGTAAAGTAATTATACAAGTTCTTGGGAAAAGACTTGTCACCCACTGAGTTGGGATAAAGTGAGTTTCTCAAATAATAATTATTACACAAGGTATTTATCTCATATAATCCAGCATAATGTCTACTTTGGATTATTTCATTGCACAAGGGAAATCTCTTGGCAAGACTGCGGAGAAATTAGAAGAATTTGCACTTGCTGGCGCAGAAAGCTGAAGAGAAGAAGCAGAAAATAGAAGCTGAAAATATGAGATTGCAGATGCAAGCAGATGAGAGAAAATTTCAAATGCAAATGGAAGAGAAGAAATTAGAAGCTGAAGAGAGAAAAATTCAACAGCAAAGAGAGGATGAAGAGAGAAAACAGAAGATAGAAGCTGAAAAACAGAAAATGAAATGGAGAAACAAAAATTAGAAGCTGAAGAGAAAAAAATCAACAGCAAATGCAAATGGAAATAGAAAAACAGAAACTTCAGATGCAAGCTGAGGAAAACCAAAGATTACACGAGCAAAAATTGGCAGCTATTGAGTTGGAGAAAATAAAGGTAGTGAATATGGGTAATGCACAAAATGAGACAAACAATCAAACAACTCCTAATAAGGCAAATACTAAACCTCATGATATTAAATTACCTGCTTTCAACCCTGCCAGCGACGATATCTCATTCTATCTAAATAGATTTGAACTTTCATGCGAATCTCATAAGATAGACAAGTCAGGATATTGTGAACAACTTATGAAGATACTTAAGGGTGAAGCTTTGAATACTATAAGTATGTTAGAAGGTCCTGACAAAAATAACTATGATGTTGCCAGAGTAGCCTTATTTAAAAAATACTAACTGGATGAAGAAGGTTATCGTCTGCGCTTTAAGACTCTATTGCCAGAGACGGGGAAAGATTTTTCAGACTTTATATCAAATATTCGCCTTACGTTTTCACGTTGGATTGAACTGTCAAAAACTGAACACACATATGAAGCTCTTACGGACTTATTGCTGCGCGACAAAGTCATGTCGTCAGTTAATAAATCTTTTCTTTCCTTTCTACATGAGCGAAAACCTCAAAATTTGAAAGATATTGAACAATACTGTCGCCAATATGTCACGGCACATCCAAATGTAACAGTAAGTAACTCTAAAATCGAAGAAGGTTTACCAGTGGCTTCAGCTATGCCATATGATCCTAATTGGCGACGTAGATCTCAAAGTGCTGATTGAAATTTTGGTGGTAGATATAATCGTAATTTTGGACAAAACCAAGGGGGTCCATCACGTTATGATTCTTCTTCAAGGAACTGGAGACAATTTAATGGTCCTCAACATTTTAGTTCCAACAATTTTGAAAATTTTTGAAGGGGTAACTACAATAGAGGTTATCAACCTGATAATAATTTTTCTCGGAGACAACAAAGCCCATCTAATAGGAATTTTGATCAAAGGGGAAATGACAATCGCAACGATGCTAACTGGGGTTCAAATCAGAACAATAATTTCAATAGAGCGAATAACAATGCTCTCAATAGAGATAATAGTCGTGATAGATCGCGATATGACGGTAGATCTCCAAATAATAATGGATCTTATCGCCATGCTAACTCTGCTCAACAAGAGCCCCAGGTTGTTAATTATCAAGGTAACAATAATAATAGTGTCTCTAATACTATTGGTTGCTTTGCTTTCGATTTCGAGAGAGCATCTCAGTGCCCGGAGTGCACAACTTTGTTTCAACCTACAGCTATAACTACCTTGAGTTGTGGTCATCCTGTACCCCCTCTTCCTGCCGCAGCTGCGCATGACGGAAGAGGGTCTCTTACTCTACATAAAGGGTTTGTGAATAATAATCCAGTCTCAGTTCTTTTTTATTCGGGATGCGCAACTGTTGGGATTAGACAGTCTCTAGTCCATCCATCTTGTGCAACTGGTAATATGGTGAAATGTGTGACATTCGGTGGGACAGTTGAGACTTTTCCGACTGGCATAGTCCACATTGCCACACCATTTTTCACTGGTTATATACACGCATGTTTGCTCAGAGCACCTATCGCCGACCTTACTGTCGGACAGATACATGGTGTAAAGGTGTGTACGCCGGTACAAATTGCTGCTTGGGAACGGCAACATCACCTTACTGCTTTTACCTTAGGGGCTATGCCAAAATCTTTTCACCAGGTACATTCTGCTAATTTTGTGCGATCGTGTAGTATTGATGATACGATTGTTCATCATACTAATTTGATTGCTTCTTTCAGCCCAGTTCGACATACCTCAGTACGTCGCAAATCTAACTTTGATTCTTCTTTAACTACTATTGTAGAAGAAGATCCTTCGATTTTGTCTGACACAGACACTAACTTTAGTGCTACGACTGAGTCTATATCCAGTCACGTTAATGGCAACTTCTTTACTGCAATAGCTAGTGTTTTCTTTGCTACATGTACGAACTTAATTGTTAGTACATATCTATACCTTATGAGTATCTTTACTTTTCTTGCTGGGCCGGTATCTTCGTCTTTTACGACTTTTTGTCGTACTAACTGCTTTTCTTTTAAACTTCGACTTAAGTCCAAGTTTACCAATGTCTGTTTTTGCATCTTTGTGGTATGCTTCTTGTGTCTCTCTTTGCCCAGTACACAGGCTATGACGTCAGTTCAGCCTTTAGGATGTACGCATTTATCAACTGCGTTTCCTTTGTCTTGCGCAAAATCTCGGATTGTCAGCCATCATGACGCTCTTAGTCGTCATTACCATCCTCTAGATTTGCCTTTTGACGTGGGTATCATGTGTATACTCACGACTTTTCTTTACATAAATTACATGCTGCTATTTTTCTCAGATACTTTTATGACCCTGGTTAATTCATGATTCTAAATTAGTTTGTACTACTTTCTCTGTTAACTTTTCTAGTGTAACGGAGGAAGGTTTGATTATCACCATACAGGGGTCGGAAGTTTATACGGCCACATTCGATAAATTAAAATTAATTGTTGTATGTCATAACATTTTTTCCTTTATCAAACAGAGATTTCATTTGTTTTTTTTTCTCAGTGTATTCTTTTCCATGAGAGTCAGTACGGCTATATTGTTGGTTTCAACCGTCTACTGATGATATTCCACAAGATTTGCTGGTCCAGTTTAACTTATCTGCAGTGTGACTCTACAATAGATTTTGGTGTCTTCTTACCATGGGACTACGGGACTCATCTTATATATGGAGCTTGTTTGATATGGCAGATTATGTTGAATATTGTATATTGTTATAACACAGTCTATTAGAGAGTATTGTATTAATATATGATGTTATTTTTTGTGATAGTATCTTCTTCTTCTTCTTCTGCGTTCGGTTTGTAGTCATGCTAAATCTGCAGGCCTGTCGCCAGGACGAAGTCCACAGTCTTTTCCAGGTCGGCGCGGCAGCCCCATAGCTTCTGCTGGAGCTCATCACCTTTTGGCCAGGTCGCACGTCGCAATTTATCATGGGTTGGACAGTTCTGGAGAATGTGTTCTGGAGTCTGGATATCAGTTCCACATGGGGATTCATTCGTGTGGGATATCTTGAGGCGATAGAGATGTCCAAGTAATCTGCAGTGACCAGTTCTCAGGCGGAAAATTGTCGTCTGTTGGTGTCTGTTTAGGTGGTGGATTGGGTCATCTCTGCTGTATATATCCCCTTCCTCCTTCCACTGATTTTTGTACTTGTTGTGGATGATGGTTTTTGCTTCCCGATAGGGCAATGGGTGGCTGTATTGTTCCATTTTACTGCCACTTCTTGATAGAGCATCTGCTTTCTCATTACCAGCGATTCCACAATGGGCAGGTAACCACTGAAGGGCAATGGTTGATGACCTTTGGATGATGTTAAGCTCAGATCTGATCTCATTCATCATGTTATCATTTCTGGTGTTTTGTATTTGTGATAGTATGTTGAATCGGCTGTTTCCACCATTGCACTATTTTTCTATTCGTGTGCTACTGTGTTTGGAAATGATGAACATATGATTATTGTAATAATGCCACTAATTTTTTATGTAACTCATCATTGCGATATATTTCAGTACTGTAGTTTTCAAGAATATGAAAACAGGCGAAAATGTAATTTTTTCTGTCATTGTAATGTTTTTCTGTGCCCAGCGCTTCATTGTGCGCTAGGGGTAACTAGGTAGCATGATATTGGTACTTTGGAAAATATTTTTTTTCCGAGGTTGTGAGGTATATTTTTTTCTTTTTCTTTTCCTCACCTGACGCTTGTTTGTGCGTCAGCAATAGCTATGCATAACAGTGATGTTTATTTTGATATCCAATTTGAGCTCATCATTTGTGCTCCACGGATTTATTAACTTGTTTATCATGCACACTATGTTTTTTTTTAGATGATAGCTACTTGTTTATCTTGAATTTGTGTATGCATTGTTTTTTGGATGTATACTTGTGTACTATAATGTAGTTCATTTTTGCAATACACTCTTTTATGTAATTGTTTACCGTGACATATTGCTTTTTTCTTTATTCTTATGGCATTACTTTCCTTCATTTCTGCTCTTTCCTCTCGTATGTCATATGGTCTTTGTTCACTTTTCTCTTTTCACTTATGGTGTCATGGCGAATTTATACTTTCATATACTTCATACTTCTTTGAGGTTTACGTTCTTCATATGGTTGTCCCATTATCTGTCTATACTTTACTTTGTTTGAAACTTATTATATTTGTATACTTGGCTGATTACTTTGTATGCTTCATTTTTTTTTACTTTACACTTACTGTTTATATTTTTTGTCGATGTATTCATAGAACTTTACATAGGTGAATTCTTGTATGCGGATAGTAGAACTATACCGACCTCTTGTTTTTTGTTGATGTAATTTTCCCCCCCAAAAAAATAATGTTATCATTTTTTTCCCGGGGGGTCGGTGTAGACTGTTAAGACAGATTTTAATATTTTGTAGTCAAGGGGAGTTTACACGTTGTAATACTTATATGTACAGGCCAGACGTTGGTTATCTCCCTTGACTGGTTTAAAAATATTTGATCCAGAATTCTCTCGAACCTTCGAGATTGAGTTCAGTTCACGTTTTGCGGTTAGCCGCGCATGCGTGACTGTTTGAGTGGGACTGATATGCGGTATCCCGTGACAGTTCGCTCTGGGCGTTTGACCGGGCTGGTCAGTCATGTTTTCTAACTGTGTGTTCGGGAAAGATATTTGTGGTGAGATAGAAACGTTGGAGACTCCACGAGATATTTCTAAAGCCTAGGATAGATGGCTAGTATTTATATTGTGCAATGTGTCTTAGATATTGTATTACCAGAGCAGAGGAGGTAAGAAGAATATTTACATTGATTAAAAGCCAGGAACTTATACGGCTTATATATTGTATCGCCAGAGAAGGTGAAAATGATATTTACATTGCTTAGAGCCAGGAACTTATACGGCTTATATATTGTATCGCCAGAGAAGGTGAAAAGGATATTTACATTGCTTAGAGCCAGGAACTTATACGGCTTATATATTGTATCGCCAGAGAAGGTGAAAAGGATATTTACATTGCTTAGAGCCAGGAACTTAAACGGCTTATATATTGTATCGCCAGAGAAGGTGAAAAGGATATTTACATTGCTTAGAGCCAGGAACTTAAACGGCTTATATATTGTATCGCCAGAGAAGGTTAAAAGGATATTTACATTGCTTAGAGCCAGGAACTTATACGGCTTATATATTGTATCGCCAGAGAAGGTGAAAAGGATATTTACATTGATTAAAAGTCAGGAACTTATACGGCTTATATATTGTATTGCCAGGGAAGGTGAAAAGAATATTTACACGATGTTTTTCCATGATGTGCTTTGAACTGTACCAGTGACAGTGAATTGTTTACAATGTGCCTATGTACTGTATTACCAGGATGTTTACGTTTGATGTGTCGTTTGTACCAGTATAATAAACAGTGTATAGACGTTTCAGCCGTCTCTTCATTCTTCTGACTATGAGGTTTACCAGAGTTTGCAGTGTTACCTGTTATGTGCATTATGGTGTGTGATTGTTCGTGTTTGTTCCAGAACCACATGCATTCGCGTCTTTTGATAGCTTCACACACACACCCAGTCTGCCACCAGTAAGCCCGACCTGCTGATCACCTATATTAGCGCAGCACATAATAATAATAATATTTTCATTCTTCTGGAAGTACTCGGCGTTGCCCGGAGGTCTGACCCCCTTCAACACTATAACTTCAACAGTGATTCAAGAAATATAACCGCGTGCTCCCTTATCAGTGGCGTTATCAATGGTGTTAAGCTAATATTTTCTTGATCGTACAGCACACTATCAGTGGCGTATTCTCCGTGTGTGCTGTGCGTGCTGCGCACACCTATGCCCGAAGGAAAATAACAATTTAATTTATTATTCTATAAAATATTTCTCTTCTAATGTTCTGCTTTCGGACCGCACGCATCAGGATAACGGATTTTCCCGCATAAAATCTACTAGTATATCTTGTTTCAGTTTCCCAGACGCGTTTTATAGTGCAGTTTTTATTGGTTGGTAGCAATCGCCCGAAGTTTCTAGGGTAATTCCGTCACAATGCGTGCTGTACGTTTCGGTATCACGTCTGAAGACTGGTTTGTGTAGATCGGGGTCATGGCCAGATACGTCAATACAACACGAACATGCGTGCGGTCGTCTTGCAGCTCTCGAGTTGTAAAAATCGGCTGTGTCCAAGTCCAGTGTATTTTGTGATTAATCTTTGTTAGTTGCCGGGAGTGCAGATTATTACAGTGACAATGAGTTTCAAGTTGTAAGTTAATTAGTATTTCGGAGATAATTGACATATACCCAAAATGCAATTGTTGGACGACATCGCTAAAAAGAAGTTTTGTTCACTAAGTTTTAGTGAAAAACTATCAATTGTGAGTAACGGTAAACCATGTCCTGAGTTACCACTCTTAAAAACAGTACATAAAACTAAGACAGAAGTATACACACGCCACTTTTCAACAGCTCATTACAAATCGGTGGATTGGTTAACTGGTTATGAAAAGAGGAATAAATTGTTCTGTTGGCCTTATTTTTATTTTCTTCAGAAGGCAACGTATGGAGTAGAAATGGTTTTGATGATCTTAACCACTTAAGTACAGCTGCACAGAGACACGAAAAAACTAAAAGCCATGTCCAATGTTTTTTTTAAGCTGAAAATATTTGGCCGACAAACAGTGGACGTCTTGCTTAATGATCAGCTCGATAAAAGTATCAGCCAACATAATGAACTTGTAAAAAAGAATCGAGATATCATGAAACATCTGATTGATGCGGTATGCTTCCTTGGTAAACAGGAGCTTCCTTTCCGAGGAAATGACGAATGTAATGACTCTTTCAACAGAGGCAACTATTTAGAGTTTCTGGATGCACTTCAGACACATGACCCTCTTTTGGAACATCACTTACAGTGCTCTACAGTGTTCCGCGGAACCTCTCCGGCTGTGCAAAATGATCTCATTCAGGCTATCTCTGAAGTCCTCATTGATGAAATAAAGAAGGAAGTCCACGTTTCAAACTTTGCTGCTATACTTCTGGATGAGAGTTGTGATATCACGTGCAAATCACAGCTGTCAACCGTCTTAAGATATGTATTAGATGGGGTTGTTTATGAAAGGTTTGTCGGGCTTACCGACGTTAGTCAGGATAGAACCTCAGAAGGTTTGTTTAAACATGTAGTTAGCACGGTACAAGAATACACACTTAAAGATAAGTTAGATGGGCAAACTTATGATGGAGCGTCTGTGATGGCAGGTCATTTGGATGGCTTACAATAAAAGGTTATTGATGTTTACCCAAAAGCACTCTTTACTCATTGCTGTGCCCATGCATTGAATCTCGTCTTGCAACAAAGTTTGATGAATATCAAAGACTGATATTTTTTTATAACTCTCAATGGTTTTTCTGCATTTTTCTCAAAATCGTCTAAGAGAACAATAGCTCTTCAAGAAATTCTTTCTAAGAAGTTGCCAACTGTAGCACCTACCAGATGGAAATTCACTTCCAGATTAGTACATACAGTGAACGATCATTGGTTAGAGATTATTGACTTTTTTAAAAATGTCATTGATTCTTCTTAAGAATGGGATGCTGACACAGTGGTTAAATCGCAAGGCATTTGTCTTTCTTGAGGAGCCTAAATACAATTTTCCTACTTCAAGTATTTTCAAGATTATTTGCATATACAGATGTTTTATACAATTTACTTCAAACAAGAAATTTCGATATTTTGTACTGCTGCAAGAAAATAGAAGAGATCAAAAATGAACTTCAACGAGCAAGGGATACTGCCTTTAATGAGATTTGGTATGCTGCATTGGGAAGGAGGGGAGAAGAATTTGAATCACCTACAAATAAACGACGCCGTGGTTGTATAGGAAAAGATGCATGTTGCCAACTGTATTTTGAAATCATTGATAACATTAGTGTTCACACAGAAACACGGTTTGAAGCTTTAAAGAAACTTGAGTATTTCCACCTTCTTTATGAGCAAAAGTATACCAGTTTCAAGAAAAATTTTCCAGGGGACCTCATCAAAAAATTAAAAGACGTTTATGGAGAAATGTTCGACTATGTAAGATTGAAGAATGAAAGTGTTGTACTTTATTGTTCGGATGAGTTCTGCAACAAGTCAGTTCATGAGTTACTGCAGTTCTTAGTTTAAACTAATCTCGGTTCAGGTTCTAAAGAAGTGTTCAAACTGGCAGAATTGATAATGACAATTCCAGCAACTACTGCTTCTGTAGAAAGATCGTTTTCAGCTTTAAAGCGAATCCACAGTTACCACAGATCTACACAAGGTCAAGATCGACTCTCCAGTCTCAGCCTATTGTCCATTGAAAAGGAACTTTTGAGCAAGGTTAGAATGAAGAATACATTTTACGATGCTGTAACAGAGAAATTTCTTCAAAAGGAAAGAAGAATAGATCTGATCTTCAAGTGAAACCTGTAAGTGAAAATATGTATTATTTAGTTAATGTTTTTCTTCCAGCCGAATAACTATCGTTGCGTAATTGAATATAGTTGATTTTTAAATTAAGAGGGGAAGGGATAGTAGGCGTACATATTCATTTTATGTAGCAGCACACCTAGCTCGCATTACCAGGATACGCCACTGCACACTATGTGTGTGAGGTCAGCATCACTCCGGCCGCCTTAACCTTCCTACAGTTGTTCTGGTACCCAACTCATGCGGCTGGGTCGACCCCGGAGGTCTAAAAAAATCCCACCTGGGGATCGAACCTTGGGCCACTGAGCTCGGAAGCCATTGCACTAACCACTATGCTCCCTCGGCTATTAAAGAATGTTAAATCATGACAAAATATGGTATGACGCTAACCAAAGCAACACACCTCGCAACAGAACAAAAATCAATTCACCCCACAAGGCTTGTAAAGAAAAAAGAGGAAAATGCAAATACTGGAAATAGTAAAGGCACGCTCTAGCAAAATACATTAAAATGTTGACAACATTACTGGCGTGTCCGACATAACAAGTAGCCTTCTGGGCACAAAACTTTCTCGTGCCTCATAAAGATACACGAATAACATAGGCTCCAAAATGTCACGATACATAAGCCGCTCACAGCATTAGGTGACAAGCAAAAAAAAAAAGCCGTTTCCCTACATCTCTCTTCAGTGTTTCTCAAACTTACAATAATTGCATGCCCCATATGATAATGTAGTCTTAAGTCGTGCCCCTGTAGGTAAAGGTAAAGGGTCCCGTTACACGCCCATTGAAGCATATTGGGATTATGGTGTTAGGCCCATATTTTCGTGATCATCGACACACTAGGGGTGATGTGGTCAGCATCACGCCGACCGCCTTAACCTTCCCAGAGCTGCTCTGGTACCCAATTTATGAGGCTGGGTCGATCCCGGAGCCGTTTACGGTCTTAAATATCTCACCTCAACTGGGGATTGAACCATGGACCACCGAACTAGGAAGCCAGTGCACTAACCACTGCGCTACCGAGGCTCCTGTGCCCCTGTATTAAATTTTAATGAATATTTTTCTGCAGTTATTTTTTGCTTTTCTACTTTACATTTACTCTTCCCTTTCACCATTTCCGTCATGCGCAGTGAGGAGCTGAAGTCTGCGTTCTTGAGCCATGTGTGTAGCCTTGGCTGTTCTGAGCCTGTGTTGTTGTAGGATGTTTGTGATGTTGTTGTAGGATGTTTGTGATGTTGTTGTAGGATGTTTGTGATGTTGTTGTAGGATGTTTGTGATGTTGTTGTAGGATGTTTGTGATGTTGTTGTAGGATGTTTGTGATGTTGTTGTATGATGTTTGTGATGTTGTTGTAGGATGTTTGTGATGTTGTTGTAGGATGTTTATGATGTTGTCTACCCATCTGCCTCTGGGTCTTCCCCGTGCTCTGAAACCGGATCAGCGGCTGTTGTAGGCGTGTAGTGGTAATTTATCTGGCTCTATTCTCATGAAATGGCCAAACCGCTTTATTTCCTGTCTCTCTATATACTTGATGTAGTTACTACAATTCTTCTGATGTCATAATTTCGCATTGTGTCTCTCCTGTTAAAATTATTGGCTTGTCTTAAACATCTCATCTCACATGATGTGATTTTCCTCTCCTGCGCTTGGGTCAGGGACCATGTTTGACACTGATAGCAAAGAGTTGGTAGGAATATACTATTTATCACTTGTCATTTAGTTTCTATACCGATATTCTAATGTTTGAGAAGTGGTGACAGTTGGTAAGTCACTGCACTGACTTTTTAACATCTTGTTTCAATCTTTGTTTTTCTACTTACTTACTTACTTAGTCGTTTCCCTTCTACCGTGAGGTGTAGAGGTTTGGAAGAGAGAGCGCCAGACTATTCTATCGGCTGTCTTCCTCCTGGCCTGGTTCCATTCTAGTCCTCGGTCCTTCAAAGATTGTCTAATGTTGTCCTCCCAGCGGACTCTGGGTCGTCCTCGGGGTCTGGATCCTTGGCTCTTTGTTTCCCATGCTTGTCGTGGTAGCCGATCTTCTCCCATTCTGCAGACATGGCCAAACCATCTTAGTTGGGACTGTTCTACTTGGGTCTGTAGGGGGTGGCATTTTAGGCCTTGACGTATCGTCTGGTTGCGTACCATGTCTCTTCTTGTTACTTCAACCACCTTCCTCAGATACCTCATTTCTGAGGTTTGGATCTGGCTTTTATGGGTTGTAGTCATTGCCCATGACTCGCATCCATATGTCAAGACTGGGACATAGGTGGAGCGGTATACAGCCATTTTCGTTTTCTTACCAACCTCTCTCTTGCTGAGGAATCTTCTATTTATGGCCTGAAAAAGTCTCCCAGCTGCTGCTTTTCGAGTGGCCAACTCTTCTTTGATGCCTCCCTTTCGGTCTATAATAGCTCCGAGGTATTTAAAGTGGTCGACCTGCTCCAGGACCTGTTCTCCCAGCTTAATCTGATGTCTTCTTTCTTCTCGTGATATCACCATGGATTTTGTTTTAGAGCTGCTTATGACCATCCCTCTCTTCTCCAGCTCTTCCTTCCAGACTTGCAGGTTGGATTGGAGATGTGCCTCTGATTTAGCAATCAGGGCAACATCATCAGCAAATGCCAGCTCTGAAATATAGACCTGTCTCATCTTCCAGTACCCCACTGAATACTTTCTTGTTCTCTCCTTACATGCCTTGATGACATCGTCCATAAGGAGTATGAAGAGGTATGGTGATAGGATATCACCTTGTCTTACACCAGTGGTGGTCCTGAACTCTTCTGACTTATGGTTTGCTGTCCTCACATAATTTCTGCAAGACTTGTAGAAGCTCTGTATAGCATGAATCAGAGGTGCTGGAATATTCTTCCTTGCCAAACAGTCCCAAAGTTTGCTCCAAGGGACCCTGTCAAACGCCTTTTTCAGATCTATGAAACAAAGATGGATCTCACTCTTATACTCAAGGGCCTTTTCACTCAGCTGTCTGAGTGTGAAGATTAGGTCTTGAGTACTTCGGTTTGCTCGGAATCCGCACTGGACCTCATCCAATTGTGGCTCAGCTAGGCGTCGGAGTCTCTGCTCTAGGATTCTAGAGTAGATTTTTCCAGGGACACTGAGAAGGGATATGCCTCTATGGTTTCCACACTGTCGATTGTCACCCTTTTTGAAAATTGGTGTTATGATGGCGATCTCCCAATCCTTTGGTATGGTCTTGTTGCACCATGCTGCCTGTAGGACTCTTAAGAGTAACAGGTCGCCTGCTGCTCCCATGTACTTAACCATTTCTGGTGTTATACCATCGTGCCCTGCTGCTTTGCCCATCTTGATTTTCTCCAGTGCTGCCTTCAGTTCTTCCATCTTTATGTCATCTTCATCACCATTGGTTTCCTCTTCTGTGCTAGTGGTTATCATTTCTGATGTTTGACCTTGCTCACCATCAAGGAGTTATGAGAAATATTCTTTCCATCTTTCCATTACTTCCTTTGGGGCAGTAAGCAATTTGCCTTGCTTGTCCTTTATAAATTTGAGAGGGCATTGTTTTTCCTTCCTCATGTTCTTTAAGGTCTTATAGAACAATTTCTGGTTTTCTTGTGCATCTTTTTCTAGCTTTTCTCCAAATTCTTCCCAGGACTTCTGTTTTGCTGCTAGCACTTTGTTCTTTACTTCTGTTCTGAGTGTCACATATTCTCTATATTTTTCCATTTGTCCTGTTGTGTTTTTAGCTCCTAAGTATTGTTTCCATGCCATTTTCTTTTCTCTTATTTTCTCTTTGACTTCCTCTGTCCACCAAGGTGTCCTCTTTCTCTGGTTCCCAAGTCGGACTTCACCACATGCTTCTGCAGCAGCTGTCTTTATGATATCCTTGAATTTAATCCAGAGGGTTTCCAAGTCATCAGGTTGTTCTTCTGTGTTGCTCACCGCTGCAGCAATAAGCTCCTGATATCTGGTCTTAATTTCTGGCTCTCTCAGCTTGTAGGTTCTAATGCTCATTTCTCCTGCTCGTTTACTTGGTTTCTTGCGTGATGTTGAGCAGTTCCTAGGCTGAGCAACTCTTTCAGTTGTTCGTTTGATTGTTAGCAGGTAGTGATCACTTCCAATCTCTGGCCCCCTCCAGACTCTAGCATCTCGGACATATTTGAATGAGCTTCTCCGAACAATGGCATAGTCGATCACTGACTTCTCATTCTTTGTTGGTTCACATCTAGTGTATGCATGTATGCGCTTATGGGGGAACTTTGTGTTTGTAATGATCAGATTCTGCTCACTGCAGAATCTAAGGAGTCGCTTTCCATTGTCATTGAGAGTATCTTCTCCATATCTTCCGATAACTCCACTCCATCTAGCATGGTCATTTCCAACTCTGGCATTAAAGTCTCCGAGCATGATAACTTCATCTAGGCAGTCATCCACTGTCCTTTGAAGCAGCTCGAAGAATTCCTCCTTGACCTCTGCTCTCTCATCCTCATTTGGCCCATACACTATGACCAGGTTGACTATGGTTTCTCCTTCTTTTAGTTTCACAACCATAATGCGCTCTGAGACAAAGTTCCACCCCTTGATACTATCTTTTTGATTTTGGGCCACAATGCAACCCACACCCCCTTTAGCTCTTTCGGATATGGGTACACCACTGTAGAGCAGCGTGTTGCCATTGAGATCCATGACTCCTTGTCCTTTTTTCTTTGTTTCCGTTATAGCCAGGATTTCTAGTTTTGCTTTCCTCATCTCTTCCACCAGCTCCTCTTCCTTCCCATTTATACTTCTTGTGTTCCATGTTCCATAAGTCGTAGTCCGTTCCAGTTCGTCGCCTTTAGAATCAGTCCGGTTTTCTCTCTTGTGTTACTCGTAATCGTGGTTTAAAGCAAACAGGTGATTGGCCTGTTGTGCCTTTGCATGGTGGAGGGGCTGCCTTCTTACGGCCTCCATGCAGGCCGCCCTCCTCCTTTTTCATCCGGGCTTGGGACCGGCATAGGCGGAGTTATCTTTGTTTTTCCTTGGGTTTAAATGTGAGTTTTACTTTCATAGTCCGTCGGCTATAGTATAGGTCCATGTCCAAGTATAAAAGAATTCTTGATCTAGTTGAGAATAATTTTCTGCATTTAAGAAAGCGTGATAAAGTAAAATTTAAAATTCTATCGCGTACCCTTTTGAATCCATTTTGCATTCACTAGGGAGTAAGGAGACCACACTTTAGGAAATAACGGTCTGCTTGATAAATTATTTGGCACAACGAAAGGCATTTACTCGTATATATGTATATACCACTCACACGTCTGCCTTACTAACTACCGCTACATAAATACTGTCAAAGGCAACTTGGAGGAACATTTCTATCTATCTATCTATCTATCTATCTATCTATCTATCTATCTATCTATCTATCTATCTATCTATCTATCTATCTATCTATCTATCTATCTATCTATCTATCTATCTATCTATCTATCTATCTATCTATCTATCTATCTATCTATCTATCTATCTATCTATCTATCTACCTACCTACCTACCTACCTACCTACCTACCTACCTACCTACCTACCTACCTACCTGTCTGTCTGTCTGTCTGTCTGTCTGTCTGTCTGTCTGTCTGTCTGTCTGTCTGTCTGTCTATTTATCAATCTATCTATATGTCTGTCTGTCCATCCACGCATCCATCTACCTACCTACCTAACTACCTACTTATCCATATACCTACCTACTTGCCCACCTACCTCCCTGCTTACCCACCTACATACCTGCCTACCTACCTACCTATCCATCTACTTAACTACCTATCTACTTACCCACCTACCTCCTTACATACCCACCTACATACGTACCTACTTTCTTACCCACCTACCTGCCTTCCCACCTACCTACCTAGTTACCCACCTACCTACCTACTTACCCAAGGACCTACTTACCTACGTAACTATCTACCTACCTACTTACTCATCAACCTACATACCCGCCTACCTACTTACCCACCTACCTTTCTACCTACTTAGCCACCTACCTACCTACTTACCCACCTACCTACATGCCTACCTACGTAACTACATGTTTGTCGGTCTCACGAACTACCACTACAAAAAAAAACGTCAAAGACTTGAAGGAGCATTTAGAAGAGCCATAGCCTTGACTTTTACGGAAAATGATGTCACGACATTTACACACACACAAAAAAAGGGGGGGGGGGAGGTCAGGTCAAGAAAGACTTACACTGCACATCTCCCTTCCACAGTTGTCTTCCCCAAAGTCATGGCAACACTTGGAAACTTGAGGAGAATAAATCAGTCGACAACAGACAGATGTGTCTAAGACAGGACAATCTGTCACGTGAAAAAACGCACCCAGGCACAAATGCGTCCGGTCACGCAAACGCTTATATCACACAGATATAGACTGACAGCTGTATTTAAGAGATCATCATCATTGAAGGTGATGGTCCCTTTCTTTTTGTTCCTGATGGAGCATAGAGCACCCGCTACAGCTAGTCCTCTTGCAGGTAGCCTGCAACAAGCCTTCACATGCTCCTACATTGGTTGTTTCTGTAACGATGTGTTTTCAATAATGAGGTTGCCAGCCTCAGGCACAGCTGTTCCCGGAACGGCGCCTCCCAGATCTGAGGCACTGTTACGTCACTAGTGCAGCCACTTCACTGAACTATTGTATGGACATGAAGTTAAGCATACATATAGGCGTGAGGTGGCAGGGAAGCAAACCCGTAAAAATTGCTAGCTGAAATCGGATGTGTCGGGCCGAAAGGCGCAGATATCGCTTCATAGCTGTAAACTACGACACAACGTAATTACTGCTCAAAATGGCCAGAGTTGCAAGAGAGATGGCTGAGCGAACGCAAACGCATACAACAACAACAAGTCACCTTTTATCGGGCAACAGTCTTGCTGAGCTAAACTACATGATGAGTAATCTTACTCAAGGGAATGTCCATCCCTAGTACACAAAGACTGAGACGGTGAGTGAGGCGGAGGAATCTAAGAAGATCAACGGCTCGCAAAGCGGAACAGCAAAGTGTGTGGTGCACTAGAGGCGTGTCGGACATAGAAAAAGACATCGGCTAGCCATCGTGGAAGAGATTGGGGCCTTACCACGTACATCCTACAGAATGTAATGAGATCACAACAAGATAAGAACCGATGTATAGAGAACTCTCTGTCCCCTGGGGAAGAATCTACTGTACAAATTAACAGGGAAGAGGCAACTCCTCTAATGAGTAAGGAAGTACATAATGACGAGTGTTCCTCAAATTTTATTGAAAGGGAGCATTCTGAGAAAGACCACCTAAAAGCTAGTATGAGGAGCCTAAAAATAGTAACATGGAATGTTAGAACTCTAAACGGAGAAGGAAAGCTTGACAATTTAATATTAGAGGCAACAGACATGAAACTCGATATACTGGGAGTTGCAGAGGCAAGACTAGTGAATACAGGCTACATGAAAAGAGACCAATACACGTTTATACACTCAGGAGGAGAAAAACATGAAAGGGGGGGTAGGAATGTTGATAAAGAAGGAGTTAGAAAAATACGTATGTGGATACTGGACACACAACGACAGAATGATGTTACTAAAGATGAGAGCAAAGCCATTCGACATATCCATCTTACAAACTTATGCACCAACTAAAGATCACAGCGAGGAAGAAATAGAAGAATACTATGAAGAGCTAAAACACACACTTAAACCAGTCAAATCTACAGATGTGTTGATGGTAATGGGTGATATGAATGCAAAAGTAGGAAAAGGAAAATACAAGAAAATAGCAGGACAGTATGGATTAGGGACAAGAAATGATAGAGGAGACAGACTTATCCAGTTCTGTGAAGAAAACCAGCTGGTCATATGTAACACCTTTTTTGAACACCACCCAAGGAAATTATACACATGGAAAAGCCCAAAAGATGTAACAAGAAATCAAATTGACTGTAGTGGATTTTGATGGTATTGTATGGTTGATGTTACCTAGTGTGATGTATGAGGTCAGCTGTGAAGGCTCCTGAGATAAATGTAGATGTGAATTACAGAAGGCCCTTCTTACTACCACTTACGACCTCACACATATCTTTTTTTTTTTACTAATGAATGTGGCTACGTTAAAAGTCTAGGGTACTGATATGTAATGTGTTGTGGTAGATTACACACACACACACACAGATATTTAATAAGTCTAATAATATTAATAAACTTTATAACACACTGAACTAACTCAGGCTGTTTTAGTTTTAAAATTTTAAATCTTTTGATAAATTTATTTGTTCTGAACCAAATGTTTGTTGGTCAGAACATATGAAATATTATGGAATTATAAATGGAATGCATGATCATATGATATAATAAAATGGAAAATGTGTACCTAATTATTTCAAAGGACAGGTTAATAATAATTATATTAAGATAGTCCCATGAGAACTTATTACTAGATATGCTGTTGGGGTGGTGTCATCACTCCCACTCTGTGACTACCAAAACATTGTCCATTTACTGATGGGAGGAATACAAGTTTTATTTCCCAAAATGGTATGTTCTAGTTGATGGTAATATAGTTGGTGAGTTAGTTAGTAAATTAGTTGGTGAATGTCCAGCAGGCCAGACGCTCACGTATCTTGACTGAGTAGTTCTGGTGCTGGAATCTGGTGGCCCACTCCTCTCCGAATCTGGAGTACAACGTTAGACTTCACTGACACCAATCTTAGTCTGCACAGGCACACTCTTGTGTAGTCTTATAACAGCATTTGACACCACTTCGGTGCCAAATAGAAACTCACAATTCAGAATTCAGAATTGAGAACACAGTTAAATTTGCTAGCAAAACTCAGCTGAGCTGCTGGCTGTATGATGGCGTCCCACTATATATTTGTATTCTTCTGGAATCAACACCACTATTTAATTTAAACTGCGTCTCTGAACAGACTTATGTCAAATGGCAAAATTTCACATCTCTATCCCGCTACTATAAAATGCGTTGACCAATCGCCGACTTCCCCCCTAACTTTCAATTCTACACCCAAAAGTCACTTCAGTTCCTTTTGGTGTCCTCCGTTCTCTCCCGTCTACAAAGGGTAAACGTTTCGTCTGCACGTCTAACTCGTTAGCTTTAAATGGCGGTGGGAAAGGCTGGCATGGGCGAGCATGTCTCCTAGTATCTTACGCATTATTTTTATCCCTACCTTTTATCGTTAAATTTGGAGATATTTTAACGTTGTATCATGGTAAATTCATCACACATCTCCCCACCTGAGAACATGCACTACGGCAAGTTCCAAAACCAGTGATACACATAGATAAAATTACTCCTCACGCCTGCCACTACTCTAATCTTGATCACAGGGGTGCCGACTGAGGAAATCTTCACCGACATTCAATGACCCTGGGATATATTCGATAATAAACTGATAAGGTTGTAGTAATAAAGACCACCGCAACAATCTTGCGTTTTCATGATTAGCCTGAGATAAGAATACCAGGGGCTGATGATCCGTCTGGACCACAAAAGTCCTACCATACAGATAGATTTGAAACTTTTTTATCGCCCAGATTAACGCTAAACATTCTTTTTCGTTTGTGGAATATCCTTGCTCCGCTTTATTCAATTTGCGGCTTGCATAAGCGACTGGGTTCAGTTCCCCTTCGGGTGAAGATGACCTCTGCAACAAGGCCGCCCCGAGGCCTACATTACTTGCATCTGTTCTCACCACAAAGTCCTGTGTCAGATCAGGCAATTTGAGAATAGGCTTGCTAGTGAGTTTTTCCTTTAATTCTTGGAAAGCTAATTCACATTGCGCAGTCCAAATAATTTTATCTGGATGTCCCTTGCGAGTCAGATCAGTCAGAGGAGCACAAATAGAGTTAAAATTTTTGATATATTTTTCATAAAATCCGCATAACGACACGAATGATCGCACGTCCTTTTTTGTTTGTGGTCTAGGTTCTCTCTGCAGTTTTTCCAAGTTCTTGGGATCAGGGGTCATGTTACCCTGATATACAGTGTGTCCCAAGAATTCCAACTCTTTGCATCCAATACAACATTTTGTTGGCCTAGCAGTTAAGTTCGCCTCCCTAAGCCTATCAAATAACATTTTTAGAGCGTCAATGTGTTCTTCAAATGTCTCTGTGGCGACGAGAATATCATCCATGAAATTCGTGATACATGGGTTATTCAGGGGATCCAACAATTTGCGCATCATCCTTGAAAATACACTCGGAGCATTTTTCAATCCGAATGGTAGCATGTTGAATCCAGAATGTCCTTCCGATGTGCTAAACGCTAAATAAGGTCGCACTTCAGGCTTCACTGGAATCTGGTAATAGCCTTTACTAAGATCCACCTTTGAAAAGTATTTTGCCTTGTTTAATCTGGCAAATAACTGTTTTGTGTCTGGTAATGGATCCACTTGTCCTTCTGTGACAGCATTCAGTTTCCTGTAATCTATGCACAGTCTGTGTTCCCCAGACGGTTTCCTCAACACAACTACACTGGAGCTAAAAGATGATTCACTGTGTGAAATAATCCCCTCTTTCAACAAATAATCTATTTCTTCCTTCAATGCCTTCTCCTTCGCGAACGGAATAGAATAGGCTCTCATACAGATTGGGTTTGAGTCTACCAGTTTCATGTCATACTGTAGCAAATTTGTATGTCCTGGTTGTTGCGTGATAAATTCTCGCAACATCATTTTATTACAATATCTATTTTATAACGCAAGGGCAACAACTGCTTGAAATTTATAGTTACTTTTCTCGGTAAGCATTTGTCTTCTCGCGTTGGTATGAATGCAGTTAAGTTTTTGCGCTGGACTGCGCATGACTTGTCTTGCTGCTTGGTCGATCGGTTTCCGCCCACCACTTGTGGAGTGAGCGATTTGGAATGGCGAAAGAGATGCCTCGTTGAAGAGGGGATCTCCGCTATTTTTTGTTCTGTCAGGGATGTGTAGTCCTCTTAATGGATATTTCGTTTATTCGAGATAATACCTCTAGTGTTTCCCACATGCCGGGAGGCGTGATATTTCTGTGTATTTCATGAAAGCAAGGTAAATTAACATTTTCATTAACTCTATCGATTTTTGGTCGTGAACGATTTCTGGCTCATAGCCTGTCTTCGAAAGTCGTCGTCACGAGATGTTTTCCTAGCTCACATGTCGCTGTATTGTGCTGCATCGGTTGATGCAGGTCCCAAGGACTATTACTTGCTACTTGGTTACCTGAACTAGGTTTGAAAAACCTTTATTATCTAGAGGATATTTTTGAGGACATTATTTATACTTCGGCAGACGTGTCTGTCTTGCTGAAGTCAGACTAAGGAGAGTGAACTGATCTCATACATCTGGTTATCTCCTGGCTGTTATAGAAAAGGATGGAGTTTTCCACCTGACTACATTTACAGCACTATGAAATATAACATGCATCTGACTCATCATTGTAATGCTGTCTACCGTCTATTGCTGTATTGAATGTTGCTGTGATAATGACTGTTTGATGTGTCTACATATTCGCGTAACCATTTTGTCACTGTGGCGTCCACAATAAATAATGAAGAAAAACGTCAACGGCTGTTTCAAGAATCATTGACTTTATACGTCGTGAGTTTACTGACGTCCTATGTGGATTGCCCTGTTATTTTTGTATGAACATTGTTTGACTGAACACATCTGCACACTACACAAAACCAGACATGCGGATACCATCCATCATCATATGGCATCACGCATCATTTGGTGGCCATAAGCTGGGTTGACCTGGTACCAGCAAACACGGGGTCCCTTACCCACTTCATTTTGAACAGGAATTCATCAACATCCTTCAAGAAATTAACATTCTTCAAGACAGCCAACATCTTCAAAATTTTCAAAGTACTCGGCGTTGCCCGGTAAAAGTCAAAATTTCAATTTTTTGACGGAAACAAGAATTTGACAGTACCCGGCGTTGTTACATGTTGCCGGATAACTCGGACTGCTGTTATCTTTTACGCAAGTCAAGCAAGTTGCTGCTGTCAAGGTTCCAGTGCTGTCGTTTTTGTGAAGGTCAAGTGCCGGTTGAAACGGGTTGTTTTCTGAAGAAGGCCAAGTACCGATTTCCATCAACTTACTTTTGGATTAGAAGGTCAAGTGCCGAAACAACTCAACATACAGTATTTCAGAAGCTCAAGTACCATCGTGTTAGCAGTGGAAGCAGTTCAGATGTACCATCATCGTTGGAGCTTCGCTCTTTAGGACGTTGATTGACATCCGTTTTTTCTGCTGTTCGACGATTGGAAGCCTATAAGTTAAGTGGCCTGTTTGTATGTAAACTGTGCCCTTATACTTCTGCTGAGTCTTCTGTGTATCATCTCATTCTATATGTTATATGTCTATATGTTATTTGTATATTTATATGTTTATATTTCAGCGGGTTCTCGGTTGGGTGGTGTCTCCGTTAGATTATGCCACGTCATAGAGGTCGTCTATTGTGAGCGTTTTCTGTAGGGTAAGCAAATTTCCGATACTGGAATTTGCTAAGCGACTTCTGTTGCTATTTATGTTAGCTGTGATGACATGTTTTAATATTGTTTTCGTTATTATTTCGCATTCTTTAGTTTTGTTTTGATTTGTTTGTATTTGTTAGCCTACTCTTGTCTATAATTTAGTTTCATACAACATTTTTGTTTATACACTGTGGTGTCATGTATTTTGTTTAATTCTATCGCAGATATCGTCACATTTTTTGTGATATTTCATTAATTTCTGCTTTATTTTTAGTTGATTTCTGCGAACGTTTTTGTATTGTTGCTGATCTTTGTTAATGTTTACATTGTTATTGTTTACATTGTTTGCATTGTTTACATTTTCAATGTTTACATTCTGCATGTGTTTACATAGTCATTGTTTACAGTTATAGTAATTAGTTAATGGGCTATGCTAATGCACTGTTACTACTACACTGATGATAAATGAATGATGAATAGTGTCGTGCACTATTGAATGAGAAGTGCACTTATAATCAAGAATTGATTGGTGATATTTCATATACAAGTTCTTTGATTGGAGACTTGTTTCCCACAGAGACTGGGATAATATAAGGTGATGTGAATATACAAGTGCTTAATTAAGACTTGTTACACTTAGGTTTGAAATAAATTAGTTAATTATTTCAGGTTTTGGACTTATATATTACTCATCATGTCTACATTTGAGCACTTTATTGAGCAGGGTAAATTGCTTGGGAAGACTGGTGATAAGTTAGAAGAATTTGCAACTGCTCGATATGATAAAGCAATGGAAGCTGAACAAAAGAAACTGCATATGGAAGCTGAACAAAAGAAACTGCAGATGCAGGTGGATGAAAAAAGATTCCAAATGGAAATGGAAAAACAAAAAAGGGAATCAGAAGCTGAGGAAAGAAAACTCCAGCTAGAGGCTGAAAATAAAAGACTTGAAAAAGAGGCTGAAAATAAAAGACTTGAAAAAGAGGCTGAAAATAAAAGACTTGAAAAAGAGGCTGAAAATAAAAGACTTGAAAAAGAAGCTGAAAGACTTCAAATAGAGGCTCAGGCTGAGGAGAGAAGATTACAGAGAGAATCTGATGAGAGGAAAGAGAAAGCAAAAATGGAACATGAAGAAAAGGTCTTAGCTTTAGAGTTGGAAAAATTGAAATTGATGAACATGAGTAATGGTAATGATTCAAACAAGGGTTCATCTTCTGGTAAGGCTAATAATGATACTTTTAAGATTAAGTTGCCAACTTTTAGTCCTTCCAGTGATGACATAATGTTCTATCTGGACAGATTTGAACAAGCATGTACAGCTCATAACATAGACAAAGCAAAATATGTTTATCAGTTATCAGGGATACTGACAGGTAAAGCTCTAAGTATATTAAATATGGTGGATGAACCTGACAAGAACAATTATGAGGTTGTCAGGGCCGCTCTGTTAAAGAAATATCAGCTTAACGAAGACGGCTATCGTCTACAATTTAAAAACATGTTACCTGAAAATGGAGTTGAATTCTCCGAGTTTATTGCAAGAATACGCATTACTTTCTCACGATGGGTTGAACTATCTAAGACGGAAAAAACTTATGAAGGACTTATGGACTTAATACTTAGAGACAAAGTCATGTCGTCTGTCAATGAGTCTTTCCTTGCTTTCCTTCATGAACGTAAACCTAAAACAATAAAAGAAATGGAAGATTTCTGTTGCCAATACGTAACTGCGCACCCACACATAACCATGGGTAACTCTAAGGTGAAAGAAGGTTTACCAGTTGCTTCGGCAGCTCCGTATGGTCAAAACTTTGCTCGTAGATTCCAACAAAATTTTGATAGAAAGAGCAGCGGTAATTTCTGTCAAAATCATGGAAACCAATTTCATGGTGATTCTTCTTCGAAGAATTGGAGACAACCTGATAGTGGTCGTTACTATCACCCTAATAATTATAGGCATTTCAAAAGAGGATATGGTAATAGAGGTTATTCCTGCCGAAGACCTCAGAACCAAACAAATAGATGTTCGCATCAATGTGAACATGATAGTAATCGTGGAAACTGGAATTCGAACCAGGATAACAATTACAATAGAGACAATAATAACTGCAGAGATAATAATAACTCTGATAACTTCAGAGGTAATAATAGTCGGGGTAGATCTCAACACAAAAAAAAGAGATATCAGCAGGCTAATGCTGTACAACAGGAAACTGAGGGAGCCTGTAATCATGTTGTTGATAGTAAAAACTTTGACGCTGTCACTGGTTCTGCTTTTGACTTTGAGAGAGCAAACAAATGCCCCCAATGCAGTACTTTATTCGAACCGGGTACCATAACTACTTTGAGTTGTGGTCACCCACTTCCCGCTCTTCCTGCTGCTGTTGCGCATGACGGGAGGGGTTCTTTAATTCTACATAAGGGTCTTGTTAATGATACTCCGGTCTCACTACTTTTCGATTCCGGATGCACCACTATTGGTGTTAGACAATCGCTTGTAGATCCATCTTGTGCTACAGGAAGGGTTATTAAATGTGTCACATTTGGCGGCACTCTAGAAAAATATCCTACTGCTGTAATTCGCATTGCCACTCCTTTCTTTACTGGAGATGTGCATGCTTGTCTCTTACCTAATCCTATTGCGGACCTTATTATTGGTCGTATTCACGGAGTTAGGGAGTGTACCCCACAGCAGATTGCTGCTTGGGAAGATAATAACATGCAAGCTACAAATGCAGTAGTTACAAGAGCACAAGCTCTACAAACACCCGAAACATCACTGAATAGTGATAATGAAGTTGATAGCCAAGATAGTCACTTAGTAATCACTCGTGACTCTTTCATAAAATTGCAAGAAGAAGATCCTTCTTTAAAAAAATTCTTCGTTCTTGCGAAGAAAGGTGATCCGAATCAGGATACAAATAGAAAATCTTGGATTGCAATGAGAAACGGCGTACTTGTACGTATGGTACAAGATTCGACTACGTCGGCACATTCGCAAATTCTTGTTCCCAAGAGCATGAGAGTGCAAATATTACAACATGCTCATGACTCGCAATGTGCTGGACATATGGGTTTTGCCCGTACGAAGTCGAGAGTCCTTGCGGCTTTCTTTTGGCCTTTTGTCAATAAGGACATTCGTATTTACTGCCGATCATGCAAGGTATGTCAGGAGGTCAAATCTAGAGGACCACGACATGCTGCGCCTATCCAGGCTGCTGACATTCCTATTCGGCCGTTTCAGAAAATGGCCATAGATATTATTGGCCCTTTTAAGGTCAAGTCGGCCAGAGGACATCAGTTTATCCTTACATGTGTCGATATGTGCACACGTTGGCCAGAGGCTATCCCTCTTAAGAGCATATCTACTACAGATATCGCAGATGCTCTTTGGTTGATATTTTCTCGCTTGGGGTTCCCCAGAGAAATATTGTCAGACCATGGCACTCAACTCATATCTGACACTATGTCACAGGTAATGTCTACCTTACATATTGAACGATCTCTCAGTAGTATCTACCATCCTATGTCTAATGGGTTAGTTGAGCGTCTGAATAGAACGCTCAAGACTTTGCTTGGTAAGATAACTGAAGATCATCCTCAAGATTGGGACAGGGTTTTACCCGCGGCTCTCTTTGCCTATAGAGAAGTCCCTAATGAACACACAGGATTTTCTCCCTTCGAACTTGTCTTTGGCGCGCGTCCACGCGGCCCTATGTCTTTATTACACGATCTCATCACTGCCGATGATATTAGCGATGAAACTCAATCCTCATATGAGTATGTCATTGCTCTTAGACAAAAGATCATTGAGGCATGTAAGCTAGCAACTGCTTCATCAGAAATTGCTAAAGAGAAGGCAAGACAGTTTGCTAACAAGAATAGATGTCTACGACAACTTTGTCCAGGTGACAAAGCATTCGTCCTACTCCCCAGTAGGGAAAATAGACTTCTTATTGCATGGAAAGGTCCGTATGCAACAGTCTCTCGGATTTCCGATGTTGACTATGTGGTAGATATTGATGGAAAGCATAAAACTTTCCACATAAACATGCTTTCGGAATTTCACGAACGTCCGGACTATTTGCTGCCTATTTTCCAGGCAACGGATGATGCTCCTGCACTTCACGGTCATTATTCATCCCTGTCTGTCATACAGGATGAGGAAGCTACCTTCTCTGATGTCAACCTTCCCCTTCCAGTGGTTCCATTACATTCTACGGAATCTTGGAAAAACGTTTCGGTTTCTCCTAATCTTTCTGGTGACGAACATCGACAAGTCTCGTCGATGTTACAAACATTTCAGGATGTTCTCACTGACATTCCTGGACACACAGATGTCATAGAACATGACATAATTCTTACCGACAATAATCCAATTAGGGTTAGGCCGTATCCTATTCCTATACACTTTCAGTCGCAAGTGGAAAAGGAATTGGATGAAATGATTCAATTAAATATAATTGAACCATCTACTTCACCATATTCTTCTTCCATGGTTATTGTCCGGAAGAAGGATAAGAACATACGAATTTGTGTTGATTATCGCAAATTGAATCAGGTCACAAAGTTCGATGCTGAACCGATGCCTTTGTTAGAAGATCTACTGATTAGACTTTCTAATTCTAGATTCTTCACTAAACTTGACTTGTCTAAAGGTTATTGGCAAGTGCCTTTAGCAGAGCATGCCAAACCTCTTACTGCTTTTTCTACACCTAGGGGTCTATTTCAATGGAATGTTATGCCTTTTGGTCTCATGAACGCCCCTGCCACTTTCGTTCGCATGATGCGTCGAATTCTGTCACATCGTTCGGATGTCATCGCATACTTAGATGACATCTGTCTCTTCAGTGATACCTGGGAAGATCACTATTTAGGGTTATATGACTTACTGTCCACTCTACGTGAGAATAATTTGACAGCGAAACCTTCTAAAGCTTTTGTTGGTTTTGGTGAAATCTCTTTCCTGGGTCATCGTGTTGGTCATGGTCTCTTGAAGACAGAAGACCACAATACTTCAAAAATACTGAACATCTCTGTTCCTAAAACGAAGAAACAAGTTAGGAGTCTCTTAGGTTTAATTCAATTTTATGGGAGATTTATTCCAAATTTATCTTCGATCATGGCACCTCTATCAACATTGTTGAAGAAAGGTTCGCCTAATCTGGTCCGTTGGTCTGAAGAATGCCAATCTTCACTAGACCAAATCAAGAATATATTTTCTTCTCCTCCCATCTTAAGATTACCTACTCTTGATAGGACTTTTGTTCTTCGGAGTGATGCTTCATCCACTGGGATTGGAGCAGCACTGATGCAAGAATATGCAAATACTCTGCATCCTGTTATGTACATTTCTAGAAAACTAAATGCGGCAGAGAGGAACTACTCGGTTTTAGACCGTGAGTTGTTAGCGATGGTTTGGTCAATTCTAAAGCTACAAAGATTCCTCCTGGGCGCACATTTCATTCTAGAGACTGATCAGAAAGCTCTTACAGCTATTCAGACTAAGAATTTGAAGAGTTCGAGATCCACTCGATATGCTATAGCTCTTCAACCTTTTCACTTCACGGTACGAGCTATCCGTGGTGTGGATAATGTGATGGCTGACATTTTGTCTAGATGCCCACATGACTCTAACTAATACTTCTGTCCTATATTCCTATATATTACAGAGTCATAACACACCTATATTACTACAATAGATTAGCACATCTGTACTCACTTTATATGTACACACTATCGTGCTTTGTTGTCATCTTCTTCTGTTCGTTTTTTAAGATGATAGAGGAGGACTGAGTAGTTAATATAAGGGCCGTTAGTTTACTAAACAGCCACAATTATTAATAATGTATTGTACCTTATGAAGCATATTAGTTATTAATTAGCATTATATTGCTTGTACTTTCTCAGAATGTCATTGTTGAGCTGAGGACTTACCTTACTAGTATCAAGCATGACGAGTTCTAGATTGTGTACTTACCCTCGGAATGCCAGAGCATATGTCCTGGATCGTCATGTAGTTTAACTTTACTATGTACTTATGTCATTACATGTCAAAGAATGTACTATTTAAATTTTCCTATCAGATTTGTACATCCATTTTTAAAGACAATATTAGAGTATGCTGTTTAATGATGATTATAGTAACTTGCAGGGACCTCAAGACGCAGCAATAGAGACCGCAGTCAGCGACTCATAGCTTGACTGCCTGCGTCAGGACCAGCGAACCAGAGCTGGTCAAGACCGCACTCCACCTCCACGTGGTGGTCCTGGAAACAGTCTGCAGCTGTGCAGGCTGGCTGAGCGAGTGTGGATCGAAATGGGAAGGCAAACCCGGTCCTAAAAAATGCCGTGCAGAAGTCGGATGTGTCGACCGAAAGGTGCAGATATCACAGCTACGTTGTAAACAGACACAACGCAACCACCGTCCTTTTCAGGGCGAACGAAGAAGAAGAAGAAGAAGTAACTTGCATACGTATATTGTGTTTACATGCTAACGTGATGTGTGTTGGTGACACCTCCCCGATGTGAATATTTTTGAGACATATTTATTTTTCTGTTGAGGTATATCCTCACCAGACACTCTATAATTAGCCTATTGTTTGGCACTTTAATTAATTATCAGCGCATAATTCGTGCGTTTTGAGCCGCTTATCGCATGCTCTTTGATATTTAAAAAAAAAAAATATGTTCCACATTTTTTTTTATCGGGAGGAGGTGGTGATATGTTGCGTGATAAATTCTCGCAACATCATTTTATTACAATATCTATTTTATAACGCAAGGGCAACAACTGCTTGAAATTTATAGTTACTTTTCTCGGTAAGCATTTGTCTTCTCGCGTTGGTATGAATGCAGTTAAGTTTTTGCGCTGGACTGCGCATGACTTGTCTTGCTGCTTGGTCGATCGGTTTCCGCCCACCACTAGTGGAGTGAGCGATTTGGAATGGCGAAAGAGATGCCTCGTTGAAGAGGGGATCTCCGCTATTTTTTGTTCTGTCAGGGATGTGTAGTCCTCTTAATGGATATTTCGTTTATTCGAGATAATACCCCTAGTGTTTCCCACATGCCGGGAGGCGTGATATTTCTGTGTATTTCATGAAAGCAAGGTAAATTAACATTTTCATTAACTCTATCGATTTTTGGTCGTGAACGATTTCTGGCTCATAGCCTGTCTTCGAAAGTCGTCGTCACGAGATGTTTTCCTAGCTCACATGTCGCTGTATTGTGCTGCATCGGTTGATGCAGGTCCCAAGGACTATTACTTGCTACTTGGTTACCTGAACTAGGTTTGAAAAACCTTTATTATCTAGAGGATATTTTTGAGGACATTATTTATACTTCGGCAGACGTGTCTGTCTTGCTGAAGTCAGACTAAGGAGAGTGAACTGATCTCATACATCTGGTTATCTCCTGGCTGTTATAGAAAAGGATGGAGTTTTCCACCTGACTACATTTACAGCACTATGAAATATAACATGCATCTGACTCATCATTGTAATGCTGTCTACCGTCTATTGCTGTATTGAATGTTGCTGTGATAATGACTGTTTGATGTGTCTACATATTCGCGTAACCATTTTGTCACTGTGGCGTCCACAATAAATAATGAAGAAAAACGTCAACGGCTGTTTCAAGAATCATTGACTTTATACGTCGTGAGTTTACTGACGTCCTATGTGGATTGCCCTGTTATTTTTGTATGAACATTGTTTGACTGAACACATCTGCACACTACACAAAACCAGACATGCGGATACCATCCATCATCATATGGCATCACGCATCACTGGTTTATCTGTTAATACATCTGTATGTTCCTCCAGAACCTGTTGAACTCTCTCCCTCTGATTTTTAGTCAGGTGCTTACTGACTTTTACCTGTGCGGCTGTTTCACAAGGATGTAATGGGTATTCATGCGAGGTGAGTGGTTCCTTTTGCATTTGAGTTGCGATAGCCAAGGTCAGTAAGGGGGTGCTTTCCTGGAGTGGTCTGTCCAGATACTTCTTTAACAGGTTTACATGATAAACTTTCTCCTTCCCCTTTTTTGTCAATTTTATAGTTTGTTCTAGACACCTTCTCTAGAACCGTATATGGACCTTGCCATCCAATTTGTAATTTATTCTGGCTGCCGGGTAGTAGAAGAAGCACCTTCTCTCCCACAGCTAGTTCTCTGTCCTTTGCCTTCCTATTAAAATACGCTGCATGTTTCTTCCTGGCTTGTCTCAAATTATCATTTGCCAGTTTCCATCCAGCTTTCAGACGAGTGGTCAGTTCGTTCACATATTGATAAGATGAGGTAACAGTCTCTTCTGCCTTCTCATCTGTCCAGGTCCTTAATAAAGCTACATCTGGACCTTTAAATTTTCATACTTATTTTTCATGGAACCCGTCCGGTCCCTTCCATTAGAAGCCTTATAATGAGGACTTTTCTTCCTAGAATCATCACTCACAAATCGACCACTACCAATTTTTTTCTGGGGTTTGTCTCCCCATTTTAGATTGCTTATGAGAGATCTTCGCTCTCTTTTAGTTTCATCCAGTTTATATAACTCTGACCGAGGGATTGTCAGTTTATTCTGGGGTAACTTTCTTCTTTGTACTCGTCGCATAGTGGCCATGTTAATCCATTCAAGTGAAGACTGGGTGTTAAAAGGGGGCTCCCATTGCACTTTGTCTACCTGAGTATAATTATTTTTCCTTCCAGGCCTAAGTTTGCCCCGTGGCGTTTCTAGGTCCTGCACATATTTTCCCTTTGTGAGTGTTCCCTCATGAAATACGCCACATGCTTCTACAAAGTTTTCAATATCGACATTTACGTCGGGCCAATAGTATTTTCGAGCAACTTTTTGGCAGATGGTACCGACTTTCTCATGGTCACCATCTTTTCCAACATGTAAGCTCCTTATTAAATTTGCCCTATATACCTTGGGAAGAACCAACTGTCCGTGACCAGTGGATCTAGTTCCTGTCTTCCTATATAGCAATCTGTCCTTCATAAAGTATTCCCCCTTGCTTGGAGGTGTGTGGCATTTGGGCAATTTTTTAAAACATGGCTTGAGTGTCCTATCCTCAGCCTGCGCCTTCCTCATCTCCTCTGGATGAGCATTTATAGGTTCACCTTCTTCCTCCTTTTTCTGTGACCTGGTCTGCACTGTCGCCATGATCACAGGTCTCTCGGGATTCCCCAAGAAGACATATCTACACCCCAATATCAGAGGGTAGATTGGTTCATCTATCACTGCTGCTCTGTTCTCTCCTTCCACATAGCGAGTTTTCACCGTTATCCTTGCGATGGGAAGTGTCATGAGTAGTATGTCCTTAGTCGCCCCTTGTATTTCCACTGTTTCTGTGGTATACTGACTTGGGTCCACTAGGCTAGACTTCACAACTGAATCATAATCCAAACCTGTATCATAAAGGCACCTTATGGTGACCCCATTACAAATAACATCCTCACAAACTGGGGGTGATAAGGTTCCTGCTGTCCATTAGGATTAACCTTTAATCTTTGAGTCCCCGACTTCATTGCAGCAATGTTTGAAGGTTTCCTTCTACAAAATTCGGTGTTATGGTTATCTTTCTTGCACCATTTGCACCATCTTTTTCCTTGGTTAAACGGTTTTCTTTCATTGTATTTTTGGTCATTGAACTGTGAGTTTCTGTCTCGATAGTCATTTCTTGGCCGTTCAAAGTTTGTTCTGCCTTTATTACCCTGTTCTCTATTTTCAAATTTATTAAATGGCTGTGGAGCTTTAAAAGTTTCTATGTGCTTCTTTTTAGTGCCACTTACCTCTGCCTGGGCTGCCTGATACCTCTCAGCGACATTTAAAACCTCCCCCAACCACACTGCACCTTGTTCCATGAGAAATTTTCTCAAGTCTGGAGCCATGGACTCTCTCAATTGCTCTATCATGATCATCTCTTTAAGATCTTGGGTCTTCCCCAGAGCAGTCCATTTCATTTCTCCAAATAGGTTTCCAGTCTGGCAGAGAATTGGTGGTATGTCTCCCCAGACAACAGTTTGGCATTTCTAAATTTCTTACGGTAAAATTCACCATTTTTTCGTATCTTAATAACAAAGCCTGCTTTAGCATGTCATAATTGTCTTGGTCTTCTCTGTTCATTTTTTGCGAAAACTTCATAAGAAGTACCTCTCAGTCCCTGTGATAACTTTAAACTCCACCTCTCTCTCTCTAACCCATATGTAGTAGCTAATAATTCAAAACGACTGAGGTACCCCTCGATGTCATCGTCTTTCTCAACAAAATGGTCTAAATGAAACCCCATAGCCGAGTTTGAGACTCCCTGACTAGCTGCAGCATCTGAGGCAAAAGGGCTGGCACCATTTTCAGGAGCATGGCCTTGTAATTCCAGCTCCCTTAGTCGTAATTCATGCTCCCTTTGCAACCTTCTATCTTCTGCCTCCCTTTCGGCAGTCAACCTTTTTTCTTCTGCTTCCCTTCTCTTATCTTCTGCCTCCCTTTGCTGTCGTTTTTCTTCTGCCTCAATCTGCAGCCTCTTAAGTTCTCTATCAGCCTCAATTTGTAACATCTTCTCTTCAGGTAACCTCCTATCTTCCCTTTCAATATACTTGTCACATTCAGCAGTTACATACTGAATTAAAACCTGACCATCCATTCCCATTTCCTTCGCCGTTAGCACAGCAGCTGATCTGAACTTTGCCAGCTCAGCCATCACACAAAATAACAATGATCAAGGTAAAAATCTAACTAATCAATAACTAAAGTAATTCTAATTAACTATTGACTAAGGTAATTCTAATTAACCAATTAATTAATTAATTACCACTGGCTGTGAAGATTCACCAACTTTTATTTTCACTTTCAATTTTAAGGGACACTTTTAATTTTTACAATTTGTCCCCCAGATTTACTTCTCCCACCAGGAGATCCTAATATTACTGATAAGCTAATTATCCCGGACGAGCCCCCAATATATGTAGTGGATTTTGATGGTATTGTATGGTTGATGTTAACTAGTGTGATGTATGAGGTCAGCTGTGAAGGCTCCTGAGATAAATGTAGATGTGAATTACAGAAGGCCCTTCTTACTACCACTTACGACCTCACACATATCTTTTTTTTTACTAATGAATGTGGCTACGTTAAAAGTCTAGGGTACTGATATGTAATGTGTTGTGGTAGATTACACACACACACACACACACAGAGATATTTAATAAGTCTAATAATATTAATAAACTTTATAACACACTGAACTAACTCAGGCTGTTTTAGTTTTAAAATTTTAAATCTTTTGATAAATTTATTTGTTCTGAACCAAATGTTTGTCGGTCAGAACATATGAAATATTATGGAATTATAAATAGAATGCATAATCATATGATATAATAAAATGGAAAATGTGTACCTAATTATTTCAAATGACTGGTTAATAATAATTATATTAAGATAGTCCCATGAGAACTTATTACTAGATATGCTGTTGGGGTGGTGTCATCACTCCCACTCTGTGACTACCAAAACATTGTCCATTTACTGATGGGAGGAATACAAGTTTTATTTCCCAAAATGGTATGTTCTAGTTGATGGTAATATAGTTGGTGAGTTAGTTAGTAAATTAGTTGGTGAATGTCCAGCAGGCCAGACGCTCACGTATCTTGACTGAGTAGTTCTGGTGCTGGAATCTGGTGGCCCACTCCTCTCCGAATCTGGAGTACAACGTTAGACTTCACTGACACCAATCTTAGTCTGCACAGGCACACTCTTGTGTAGTCTTATAACAGCATTTGACACCACTTCGGTGCCAAATAGAAACTCACAATTCAGAATTCAGAATTGAGAACACAGTTAAATTTGCTAGCAAAACTCAGCTGAGCTGCTGGCTGTATGATGGCGTCCCACTATATATTTGTATTCTTCTGGAATCAACACCACTATTTAATTTAAACTGCGTCTCTGAACAGACTTATGTCAAATGGCAAAATTTCACATCTCTATCCCGCTACTATAAAATGCGTTGACCAATCGCCGACTTCCCCCCTAACTTTCAAATCGACAACCAAAAGTCACTTCAGTCAGATCTCAGTCAAGTATGTATTACGGTCTGTTAGTCCGTCTGTCTCTACTTGATTTTTCATAAAAAAACACACTTGGTTCTACATGCATTTCCTACACGAATCTGCCTCCTAAGTTATTTTTAGCTACAATTTTCCACCATTTCCCCTCTCTTTAATTACAGCTCGATTTTAGCACTTGAGTCTCAAGGCCACAAATTTTGAAAATTTAGTGACATTTTTTAACAATGCAGTCGCTCGTCTGATATGCAAGAAATGACTGTCTCGAATAAGAGCTAAGGTCCTTTTCTTGTCCATTTCCTTACTTATGTCAACTAGTGACGTGAATTTTTTTTTCTTTCACCACCAATTGCGTCTTTTAGCCTTGCGATCTTCAAACATGTGTTCAGTCATATTTTTCCTTTTGGTGTCCTCCGTTCTCTCCCGTCTACAAAGGGTAAACGTTTCGTCTGCACGTCTAACTCGTTAGTTTTAAATGGCGGTGGGAAAGGCTGGCATGGGCGAGCATGTCTCCTAGTATCTTACGCATTATTTTTATCCCTACCTTTTATCGTTAAATTTGGAGATATTTTAACGTTGTATCATGGTAAATTCATCACATTGACTATATCATGATAAAACATAGATTTAAGAACAGTGTTCACAAGTGCAAAGACACATCCTGGCGCCGACATAAATTCAGATCACAATCCAGTCGTCATCAAAGTAAATATAAAGCTGAAAAGAACAGGAAACAGAAGACAGGAGGAACCTTAGATAGAAATATCAGCACTGAAACAACCAGATATAAAACAAAAATATCTAATTGACGTCAAAAATAAATATGAACAGTTACTGACAGAAAGCATGGAGCAGTATAGAAGAGAAAACCCAGAAGAAAAGGTAACCACAAAATGGGAATGCTTAAAAACAAGCATACAATCAGCAAATGCAAATTTACCTAAAAAGGAAAAAAACCTAATGCAACAGAATGTTCAGACTTCAGAACAATCAGCCTGATGAGTCATGCAATTAAGATACTGCTCAAAATCATACAGGAAAGAAGAAAAAGGAAGGTAGACAGCGAAATCCAAGAAGAATACTTTGGTTTTAGACGGAACAGTGGAACAAGAGAGGCAATATTTTGCCTAAGAAGACTAGCAGAAAAATATACAGAGGTCCAAAAAAGTATGTACATGTGCTTCATTGACTATAAGAAGGCTTTTGACAGAGTCCATCATGAGAAAATAATTGAATGCCTCGAAGACATAGGAAAAGATATAAGAATACTCAGTAACCTTTATTGGGAGCAAACTGCCACAGTAAGATCTGGAAGGAATTATTCACCATACATAGACATAGAAAGAGGTGTCAGACAAGGTTGTGTGCTGTCCCCCTGCCTATTTAATTTATACACCGAAAAAATTTTCAAACAGATACAGGAAATACCAGGACTAAACATTAGTGGAAGGTCAATAAACAACCTTAGATATGCAGATGATACCCTGTTGTTAGCTGAAAGCGAACAGGAGTTACAAGAACTAGTGAAGCAAGTGAACAGTATAAGTCATGAATATGGACTCGACATTAATATTGAGAAAACAAAAACTATGATAATTAGCAAAACAGACGATAAACCCACATTAAAGATAAGCGTAAATGGGAAAACCCTGGAACAAGTCAAGAGCTACGTATATCTTGGTCATATAATAACAGAAGATGGCAGATGTGAAACAGAAATCAAGAAGAGAATAGGGATGGCCAAGGCTACATTCAACAACATGAAACATATACTGACATCAAAACAGTTATCTCACAAATTAAAACTGAGAATCATAAAGTGTTATATATATTCTGCATTTCTGTATGGGGCAGAAACATACTGTTTTATTTCTGGCATGTTCTACCAAGTTGGACAGGTCTGCGCGGGTAGGGCTCAGACTAAAGCAGACACCCTGGTTGTCACAGAGCAGTTTAATGGGTGGATGATGGAGTGAGTGGAAGTAAGGGTCACTGAGGTTGTCAATATGTAAGTTTAACTCAAGGATTGAGTTTATGTCTGACTTCATGTCAGCATGTTGTGACTTGGGCGTGCGCATGGAGAAATGGAGAAAGCGTGTTTGGTGAACTAGTCTGGGTGGCTGAGATAGTACACTAAGGTGACTAGTGGGAGTCTGTGCTTAATAGCCGAGCTGTGTGCTTGAGGCTGTGATTTGTGATCGAGCTCGGTGCTCGTATTATGTGACAGTGGAGATAATGATATAGTGATTATGAATATAGTGATTATGTCTGACATACTGTTGTAGAGGCGATGTCTTCCCGCCTAGGATGGTCCTCCAGGATGGGGTTTTTGGCACAGGGATGACACCCTTGTATGTGTAAAGCAAAAAAAAAAAAAATCAAGTTTCGGAAACGGCAAGAAATGAACAAATTTTGCTGCTGGACGGACATCCGGGGTCTGAAGCTCGTAACCAGAGTTCGAGCACGGCACGAAGGATGGCCACCGACAGAGCAAAATGGGACAGTTTGTTGCTGCCCTAAAAGACGCCACTAGGCATGGTGGTCATTGACAGCTTTGTCAGTCAGGGGCTAAGGATACACGTATAAGAAGAACTCTTCAGAACCCCAAGGAGTTTAGGCCTTCATCAGAGGTTTGACATCTCCTCCTGTTAAATGCCATCAGCTCAAGGTTTTTTTTTTCTCATATCTCCTGTTCTCTTCTCCATGCGATTTTCGATCTACCTCTGCTACTCTTACCCTAGGTATTCCAGAACAAGGAAGCCTTTTAGTGCTATCAATAAGTTTCCACAATATGTGTCATATTTGTCTTCAGTGTCTTCTGCTCATGTCTTATTCCACTGACACTTGTCTGGTTCTTGTCATCTTTTCCACATTGGTGATCTGGTCATACCACTTTAATCCTTCTATTCTACGCATGCACCCATTTATGAAAGTATGTAAAGTCTGGGTCTCCATCATCATCATTACTATTTCAGTCTTCGCTCTTTATAGAGCACGGAACCACAACTGCATCTAGCCTCCTTGCAGAAAGGCTGTGTCAAAGCACATTGTACTGCTGCAGTTGTGTCTATCTGTAGCAATTTGTTTTACATGATGAGGTGGCCAGCTCCATGCCCAACCTTAGGTTAGTCTGCGGCTAACTTACTCCTTTTATTCTCTTTACATTATATCATTTCTTCTTCTTCTTTGATCCTTAGCCGCCGACCATCAAAGCAGTCAGTGGCCATCACGCCTAGTGGCGTCTTGTAGGGCAACAACAAATTTGTTCCACTTTGCTCGGTCGGCGGCCATCCTTCGTACAGTGCCCCAACTCTGGTTCATTCTATGCATCTCAGTCTCCACAGTCCTCCGCCAGGTTGTTTTTGGTCGACCTCTGTTTCGTTTTCTTTCAGGGGTCCAAAGCATAGCTGTTCTTGTGATGGCATCCGGGTCTCTTCTGAGGACTTGGCCAACCCAGCTCCAGCGTCTGCCAGCTATGATGGTGTGCATGTCCTCTTGCCTGCTCCGAGTAAGCAGATCTTGGTTGGTGATGGTATTCGGCCAAAAGATTCGGTGAATTTTTCTTAGGCATGTTGTGTGAAAAGAGGACAATTTCGACATTTCCTTCTCTGTAACTCTCCAGCATTCCGCACCATAGAGAAGCACAGAAAGCACACAGCTCTGATATAATCTTAATTTTGTGCTTGTGCTATATTGAGAGGACTTCCAGATGTTGTTTAGGCTAAAAAAGGCTGTTCTTGCCTTATTCATTCTGATGTTGATGTCTTTGCCTGTCCCGCCGTCTGGTGTTACTATGCATCCTAGGTATGTGAAGGTGTCTGTCTGTACCAGTTGCTGATTCCTTACTGATATGGGCTCAGGGTTGCTCACATTGAGCGTTATGACCTCTGACTTCTTTAAATTGATGTTCAAGCCTACCTGCTGATTATATCATTTGTCGTACATCAAATGTCAGATCTTTCTACTGATCTCTGCATCTGCGGCACCAGCCCAATGACAGCCAAACATCTGCTGCAGTCGCCCAACATACAAGAATGAACGGAGTAGCAAATGGCAACAACCTACTTCACCCCACGAAAAACTGTTTGGAGATGCCAAGAACCTTGAGCTGACTACTGCCTTTATTAGAATGGGAATGTCTGAAGGCGAACGATGAAGAAGAAGAAGACCTTTCTATTCTCGTCAACCTAAATATGGAAGAAGCTAAATATGGGGGGAGAAGGGTTAATACGGTGAACATTAAGAAATACATGGATGCGTCTGGGGCGAGGATGTTTCCAAATAAGAACCATGTTTTATGAAATTACCCCAAGTAACAAAGGAAAAACGGAGCATTGAGCCACCATTGTAGCTGATAACCTGACAGGAAGCGTGCAACTATCAGTCACATGATCATGTAGCGGTGGTTTATGTGGCACTTTCTTGTACATGAGAGTTTCAAGCCCCATGCACAACCTCACATTGGTCGCCTCGTATGATATTCTTGGGGGTGCAGTCGTCCTGTTCATCCTTTGTCTGTTCAAACACCACGGGAACTACGCGGGGCTTCGCTCTCATATCTTCTTCCTCGTTCGTCCTGAAAAGGACGTTGGTTGCGTTATGTCGCCGTTTACAGCGTTGCTGCGATATTTGCGCCTTTTGGCCCGGCACATCCCACTTCCGCACGGCATTTTTCTGGACCGGGTTTGCCTTCCCTCTTCAATCTCTACTCTCTCGGCCTGACTGCAGTGATGCAACCTGTTTCCAGGACCACCACTTGGGGGTGGAGTAGGGTCTTGGTCAGCTCTGGTTCGCTGACCCTGACGCAATCAGTCAAGCTATGAGTCGCTGACTGCATTCATCTCTTTTGCTGCGTCTTCGGTTCCAAATGGCTAAAACAACTATAAAAGCCATATTAAAGTCCAAATGGGACAGAGAGCACCCAGGTCACATAAAATATGATGCCTATCACCAGCTATCTAGGCGAGACCAGGTCATCATTTTCCGGCTACATACTGCTCACATTAGGTTGAGGTACCATCTATACCACAAGTACAGGATTGGTCCAACAGATCTCTGCTCCTGTGGCACCAGCCCCATGACAGCCGAACATCTGCACCAGTCCTGCCCCACTTACAGCAGTGAACGGAGTGGCATATGGCAACAACCCACTTCTCTCCACGAAAGACTGTTTGGAGATGTCAGGATACCCTGAGCTGACTACTACCATTATTAAAGTCATTAATGTAGAAGTCTGAGGGCGAACGAAGAAGAAGACAATAAGAAGGTGTAACAACATCTCTCTCATAAAATTGGCTGTCTGTCTCATGCTTCTTCGTTCGCTCTTATATTACCTCACCTAACTCTCTCACAAAGTTTGCAATCAGTCTCATAATTCTTCACTCGCTCTTATATTACCACATCTAACTCTCTCACAAAGTTTGCAATCAGTCTCATAATTCTTCACTCGCTCTTATATTACCACACCTAACTCTCTCACAAAGTTTGCAATCAGTCTCATAATTCTTCGCTCGCTCTTATATTACCACATCTAACTCTTTCATAAAGTTTGCAATCAGTCTCATAATTCTTCACTCGCTCTTATATTACCACATCTAACTCTTTCACAAAGTTTGCAGCCAGTCTCATAATTCTTCACTCGCTCTTATATTACCACATCTAACTCTCACACAAAGTTTGCAATAAGTCTCATAACTCTTCGCTCGCTCTTATATTACCACACCTAACTCTCTCACAAAGTTTGCAGTGAGTCTCATGATTCTTCTCTCGCTCTTATATTACCACACCTAGCTCTTTCACAAAGTTTGCAATCATTCTCATAATTCTTCACTCGCTCTTATATTACCACATCTAACTCTTTCACAAAGTTTGTAGTCAGTCTCATAATTCTTCACTCGCTCTTATATTACCACGCCTAACTCTCTCACAAAGTTTGCAATCAGTCTCAAAATTCGCTCGCTCTTATATTACCACATCTAACTCTTTTACAAAGTTTGCTATCAGTCTCACAATTCTTCACTCGCTCTTATATTACCACATCTAACTCTTTCACAAAGTTTGCAATCAGTCTCATAATTCTTCACTCGCTCTTATATTACCACACCTAACTCTCTCACAAAGTTTGCAATCAGTCTCATAATTCTTCGCTCGCTCTTATATTACCACATCTAACTCTTTCATAAAGTTTGCAATCAGTCTCATAATTCTTCACTCGCTCTTATATTACCACATCTAACTCTTTCACAAAGTTTGCAGCCAGTCTCATAATTCTTCACTCGCTCTTATATTACCACATCTAACTCTCACACAAAGTTTGCAATCAGTCTCATAACTCTTCGCTCGCTCTTATATTACCACACCTAACTCTCTCACAAAGTTTGCAGTGAGTCTCATGATTCTTCTCTCGCTCTTATATTACCACACCTAGCTCTTTCACAAAGTTTGCAATCATTCTCATAATTCTTCACTCGCTCTTATATTACCACATCTAACTCTTTCACAAAGTTTGTAGTCAGTCTCATAATTCTTCACTCGCTCTTATATTACCACGCCTAACTCTCTCACAAAGTTTGCAATCAGTCTCAAAATTCGCTCGCTCTTATATTACCACATCTAACTCTTTCACAAAGTTTGCTATCAGTCTCACAATTCTTCACTCGCTCTTATATTACCACATCTAACTCTTTCACAAAGTTTGCAATCAGTCTCATAATTCTTCACTCGCTTTCAATAGCAACATCTATTTCTGTCATAAAGTTGGCGGCCTGTCTCAGGCTTCTTTGTTTACTCTCATATAACCTCATCTATCTCTCTCATAAAGTTTGCAGTCTCATGATTCTTCACGTACTCTCATATCTTCCTAGTTTGCCTTCAGACTTCCACATTTATGACTCTAATAAAGGCAATAGTCAACTCAAGGTTCCCGACATCTCCAAACAGTTTTCCGTTGACAGAAGTGGGTTGTTGCCATATGCTACTCCGTTCATTACTGTAGGTTGGGCAGTACTGCAGCGGGTGTTCGACTGTCATCGGGCTGGTACCGCAGGTGCAGAGATCTGTTGCACCGTTTTTTTTTATTTGAGGTATAGATGGTATCTCAATCTGCTGTGTCCAGTCCGTAGCCGAAAAAATGATGACCTGTTCTTTCCTGGATAGTTGATGATATGCATCATTTTTCAAATGGCCCGGGCGATCTCTTTCCCATTTGGACGTGAATGTAGCCTTTATAGTAGTCTTTGCCATTGCGTAAGTTGTCTCTATATCATTTTGTTGTAAGGCACCTCCTTCCTTAGCAAGTTGGTCTGCCTCCCCATTTCCTGGTATGTTGCAATGGGCTGGTATCTACTGGATTGTGCACTTGTTGAAGCATTTGGCCAGTCTTTCAAGGGAGATTATCAGATCTTTTAATCCTTTAGCATGGTGGCTCTTCAGCGCTGTTATTACTGAGAGGGCATCTGTAAAGATTACTATCTGACTTACTCTCATATAACCACATCCATCTCTCTCATAAAGTTGGCAATCTGTCTCAGGCTTCCCTCGTCGTCATTCAGTTTTTTTTTCCGTTAATGACTCGACGTAAATCATTTATCAGTCTGCTCCTGTTCTTGTGGACATTACCTACAGTCTAGAGCACACATCTAATGTTTGCTTGTCTTTTCCACATGGACATTTGTCGGTCTGCCTGAATTTTGAATTGTTTGAGACGATGGTATTTCGGCAGTAGCCAGTTCTCGATCTGAGAATTTTCAGTTATTTTCTTGGCAAGGAATAGTATGCTTTTGTCTGTCTCTGCGTGTTCTCTGTGCCATTTTTCTTGGAAGCTATTTTTAATATTGCTTTTATTTTTTCCATATAATGTCTTGTCGTCAGTTTGAATTTTACTTCCTCTTTCTTTGGTAAATAGATCTGCCGTTTTATTTCTATATATCATACGATGGGCAGGACTTCACAGTACTTTCACTTTGGTGAATTTTTGGCTGTTTCCCATTACTGAGGTTATTCAAATCATTTTTAATGGTACCTTAGGCAGATATGACTGACAGGCAATCTACGAGGGACATTATCACGGCTTTAGCATTTTCTAAGATAGTTATTGCAACTGTTTTTGTGATTCTGCCTCAACTTTGAAGTTGTCTGAAAACGTCCCAGTGGTCACTGAGATATGGATTTCCAGTCTGTTCTTCAGTTTTCGGTATGCGCTTCCTTCTACCCGTGTGATACTGGGGCCTGAGGGGGGAGCAAAATCTACCATGCATGTCGTAAAAAAGTGACTAAGGAGGGTTGGGCATGGTGACGGCTATCTCCTCCTGCAGAAATTTAAGCCACAAAACTTCAGTAGGAAATATGGACACGTCAATTACAGAAAATAATTCAATTCAGTCATCCAAGACAGCAGAGGCTCCTCTGGTAAGGAGACTCATGACTCAACCAGAGGAAGCCTAAGCAGTCTGGGTTGCTGACTTGCCTATTTGTTTCTAGGAAAATCTCCAGATTAGGCACATGGAACGTTCGTACATTAAACGAACAAGGAAAAACTGCGCCGGTGGAGCAGAAATAGATAATACAAGATTGATATCCTCTGACTCTGCGAGACAATGTGGACACGCGTGGAGGGGGCAGTCATGTTCTGGAATTCCCAGTGTTAGATAGTGTGACGGTAGTCCTATTCATCCTATTCATGTTTCTGTCCATCCTATGCTGTATTTCTCTACCACAGTGTTTTGCCGAAAATTATTTCTTATTCTAGGTGTGCCCCTTTGAGACAACACACTTTTCAAGGCTAACGCCACTCATGGCATGTTTACCCTTTGATTTTAGACAGTCAACGCTTAGCAAAGGTCTGGGACAATAACGATTAAACCAACATTGACGGACTTTGGTTTCCCGGCCCCTGGTTTACACAAGAAGGGCGATTAACGTATTTTGATAGATAAGCGAGTTGGCTGCTTTCGTCGTCTGTTAGTGGACATACAAATGTGTCGGACTATAAATGAATGGCCGTTTTAAGACTACGTGTTATTTAACTTGATAGAATGACCCATGACTAGGGCATATCCCTATGCCTGAAGTCATTATTTCTGGCTAGTTCTCGTATCTTAATAAACAGAGACAGAAGAATTAGTTGTACTTACCATATATGGCGATTTTAATAATAATAATAAAGATGTGTAGGTGTTATTATACTAAAATAAGGCGCCCAAAACAGTGATTGGCTTTAAATTGAAAAAAAAATTAGCTGGAATTGTGGTTAGGTTTAACAAAAATAAACTAGCGAAATTAACTTCGTGTAGGCGAGTTTTTAACTATAAAACATGAGTTTTGAAGATCCCCTCATATTCCAATTCTCATCAGAGAAGAGCAGACATCAGAAGGCGACAGAAAGATTTTGCTAGGGAGGGATTTAAAAGTATTAAGTCACGCGACTAAACAAACAAACGCCGAAAATCTAATAGTTATTAATTACAGGCGATATTTGTTGAGTGTGCGTAGGGATAATTTAATCATAATTGACATTATGCGCTGATCGTTGGCCGGAGCAGGAGGGGGAAAAGGTTGCATGCCCCAAACAAAGTTGCAACCGCTAAGCGACGTGCGACAGGATAGGCTAGACATAACGTGCGCCTTTTAGCTTTAATCAGGACTGACGGAAAGGATGAGAGATCTCTCGTCCCCTTCCGTGTATATATATATATATATATATATATATATATATATATATATATATATATATATATATATATATATATATATATATATATATATCATTAGCAGTAATTTTTTCATAATGTTCCTATATCCTTTAGGCAACCTGATCAACGGCGACCAGCGGTTTTCTATGTGGCTATATCTTGGGCCTTGTCTCTATATTTACTGATTGGATTAAAGTTATCTTCTGTTGGCTGACGCGTCTCCAAGTTTCAGTTGTGAACAGGACGGGCCACGGAGACGAAAGAACATCGTAATACTAAATTTTAACTGGACTTACAAAATACCCAGATATATTTTCTTGCATTTTTATCAGTCCATTGTGTGCAAATAACAATATCTGTTCTCCCGACCTCTGATAGTCGTTTTCCAAGGGGATATTTATCCAGAAGAGTTACGCTATTTCAGAATCGGCACTCCCCAGAGCCAGCCGATAGGATTTACCAATCAATCACGTACCATGATCAGTAACAATTTTTAGCAACTAGCTGTGTCCAAGTACCAGAAGTATTTGTTTTTCCATTCTTTGCTGTGAACACTAGATCTCGATTTTTCTACCATTAACTATTCGAGGTGACACTATCGATCCAGGATTACCTCAACAAACTTGGCATCCACCTTATAAAGTTATTGTCAAGGCTGGACTGGGGCCAAATTTGGCACTGTACCCTGACACTATCAATATCGATAAATATATTCAGGATAACTGTACATTCCAGGAAATATCACCAAGATTAGGTAAGAAGAGAGAGAGCGTGGCCATGTATGACAGAGAGAGAGGCTGGATATTTCCTTGTTACGGTAACTTGTACCAAACTAGTCATTTTGCTTTAACAATTGTTTACTTTACGGAGTAGCACGTATTAGGAATTTTGTTCTCTTTACTGTCTATACTGTAACCGATTGCTAACCTTTTGACCTTTAAGATTATTAACTTGGTTGGGTTCTTATCTTCTCAACGAGGGGAGGGCATAGGTATTTTGTTATGTTTCTATGCGTGTAATTCTGATGTATCTGATCTTTCTCTTTTAGATATTCGATGTTATAAAATTTAATGATAATAAACAACAAAAGAACTAAACTTTGTGTGTTGGTCAGACCCATACCCAATTTAACCATAGTTTTTTCACGTTTGTGTGTCTTGTTGTCACATAGCTGTGTGTGTGTGCGTGTATAGTAAACTTATATGTCTCAATATAAGGGGGTGCAAGATTGTCTGATTCTAAATTATAGTCGTATAGATAGGCTGGACTAGAGAAACTATTCAGTCCAGAGACAGATCTTCTCCTTAACTATTCACTCGTGAAAATCTAGTTCTTACACATTATTACTCACGTAATATCACCACCTCCTATACTCAGGCGGGACCTTACATAACTTTAAAACCTATCTAACCACGACACTCTCCTAACATAATTTCATCTGCCTTGAGGGTCTGAGATTCTCATGAGCATCGGGAAAATTCAGAGGAAGATGAAATGGTGGAGGAAAGTGAATGACACGGATCAGACAGGTACTAGTAGAACAAGGTGTGAGAAGGAGACTACGGCGTTGGATATGACACACATTGAAAAAAAACACTACTGATAGCATTAAAATGCAGTCTTTGTTTTAGAGTCCCCATGGTAAGAGAATTAGAGGGAGATAGAAAAACACAAGAGGAAGGGAACCCGAGATAAACATGAGTTGGATAACGAAGACATGAACAGACCTTGAACGAGTGGCAGGGGCCAGGAAGTTTTGGCGGGAATCTTTTGAAGGCCTATATTCCTCGGGAACCTAACGGGCAACTATAATTATGACAGTCATATATAGTTCCCGGCATGTCTCTGAGAAGATAAGAAAGAACAGTACTGAACCCTGAGGAATGTCGTAATATGATTATGTGGGGGCCACCATTGTAGCTGATACTAAATTATAGTCGGCTTTCATGGGCTGTTATTACAACTTTGGTTTCTGTATCACTTTATTTTACACTAGTGTAAAAGCCCATCATAAGTCGGGAATTAAATTCAAAAGCACCAATACCTAACGGCAATTTTACTTATTCAAAAGTATTTTATTTTAAATCACTGTGCATCACCACATTACACAACTACGTAGCAGCAGAGAGGATCCCAATGTATGTATACGGGATCACACATTCTATAAATATTTTTGTGCACACCGTCATTTGCGTATTTTTCTTTGTTGAGTGTTACTATTTTCGGGATAGCACATATAAGGGAAACAATACAATTAATGTCTAACTTTCAACCAAAGTTGCATCCCTTAGCGTTAGTGACAGAAAGAGCTCATATATTGATGATGTCACCAGCCCCACTAGCAACCTCGTATTAGTCGTAGGATTCTTTCTTTGCCTCCGCAGAGACCTCCAAGAACTACGTGTGTATATCTTGACGTGCCTTTCTTTTTGTTTGCATTAAACGACGTGCCTGAAGATAGAGTAGTCTTATTCTGTCCTTGTGCCCGTGGAGACCCCCCCCCCCCCCCCCCCAACCGGGAACAACACAGGGGCTGTCAATCAATGCAAGGAACTAAATCACTTCTATTTTACTCACAGTGTAAAAAAAAATTGTTAATGAAAAATATTTTAAAAATACTAATCGGGATCAAGTTTACTTTATCCTTACTTCGCAGGGCCAAATAATGCAAACCAGACAAGAAGTCAGAAGAAAGAATTGAGGCCCTAAAACTTTTACAAACTTTTCAAAAGAGGTGTGTAACAAAATGCGCACGTCTTTGTAATTTAAAAAAAAAAAGCATATTGGGTATATGGTGTAAGGCCCACATTTTCTTGACCATCGGCACACTAGGGGAGATGTGGTCAGCATCTACACAAAATAAGGTAAAGATAGTCCCATATCACATAATGCTGTAGGGAGTGAAGCGTTCGAGACTTCACTATACTAAGTCGTGCATTTTTAAGAGACGGGTGATCAGATTTCCCTATCCCTCTGTCAATGCCTTCCCTAACTCATGGGCAAAGTCGGGTGCACATTTACTGCTGGATAGTCTGGAGCGTGACGCTACATGTTTTCGGTCTCGGAGCCTGGTAACTGTGTCGCGGTGGGAACGCACGCTAACCGCTTAGGCAATAGGACGCTACCATTTACATAGCTTCACTTTTCTCGTGTCTCGACCCTAGCAACTATGTCTTAATATATCTCGCGCAATGTAAATCCTATTAGTACGACATTCACCCATGCACTATAGAACATATAAAACAAAGAGAGAAGACAACTGGAGACAGGCATGAGAATGATACAGAAGACACAAGAAAACCTTCTAAGGATGGCACAAGACAAGAAGGTTTGACATGAATTTGTTGGTTAAAGGTCTATGATATTCGGTGAGCTTAAAGGTGATTTAGATGATGATGACGATGATGATAATAAATGATGATAATAAATGATGGTAGACCTTATCTATTGTATCTCAGAAGAAATCCAAGTCTTGCTTGTTTGCAGGAGCGCTTATAACGCTAGAATTTGCCTGAAAGGACGGTAGCGAATATGTTCATGTGCAGACGAGTGAAGAGCAAGCTTAACCTGTTCCATCTCCTTCTTCTTTCATCAATCAACTCCTCAAGCACCATAGGCCGCAATCAAACTTATTTTGGTCGCCATGCAGTGGATACCGTCTCATTGTGGAATGCCAGGAAACGAGAGAGCAGACGGACTGGCTAAAGAAGGTGCTGCAGACGAGCAACCGGATGTACCAGTTACGTACCATCAAAAGAAAAAGATGATCAAATCTATCAGAAAGCCACCAACACCAACACAGGATGACTACCAAGCTATGAACAGATCAGAACAAATTATCATTCTGCGCCTCAGAACAGGACACAACCGCCTCCGCAGCTATATGTATACAAAATTCAAGATTGGCAATTCAGCCATGTGTACATGTGGACAGGCACCCCAGACTGCGGAGCACGTACTTCAAGATTGCCCCGAATACGATATATTGAGGCAAACCCACTGGCCCAAATAAACAACACTGGAAGCAAAACTGTACGGACCTCTGTACGAACTGCAAAAGACAGTGAAGTTTATACAAGAAACAACATTGCAGATATATACAATATATTTCAAACGAACGAAAGAAGAAGAAGAAGAAACTTATTTCAAGCCCACGTCATAAGGTCAAGGTCTTTCCATGTCTTCGTAACCCCGTTTATGTCTGTTTCCATTTCTCTTTTCCATCACTTCACCATGACTGTTTCCTCTCCTGTCGTAAATTTAGATAGGTTTGAAGATATTTATGGTCCCGCCTGAGTAGAGTGGATGGTAATAGTACGTGAGAAATTAAGGTGTGAGAATAGATTTTACGAGTGAATAGTTTAAGGAGAAGATCTGTCTCTGGAATGAGTAGTTTCTCTCGTCCAGCCTATCTATACGACTATCTTTTAGTATAAGACAATCTTGCACCTCCCTATATCTAGAAATATAAGTTTAACTTTGCACACACACACACACACACAATTATGTGACAACACGACACACAAACGTGAAAAAACTATGGCAAATTGGGTATGGGTCTGACCAACACACAAAGTTAAGTTCTTTTGTTGTTTATTATCATTTAAACTTTACAACATCGAATATCTAAAGAAAGATCAAATAAAATCAGAATGTCATACATAGAAAAATAACAGAATACATGTGCCCTCCCCATTATCGAGAGAGAAAAAAGAACCTAACAAGTTAATAACCCCAAAGGTCAAAGGTTAGCACTATGTTACAGAATAGACAGTAAAGAAAAGAACAAAGTTCCTACTAAATGCTATCCAGTAAAGTAAACAATATTTAAACAGAAAACAGATGATACAATTTTCCTGTAACAAAGAAAATATCCTCTCTCTCTCTCTGACATACGTGGCCACTCACTCGCTTCTTACCTACTCTTGGTGAAACAAATCTCTTGGACATATAATGCCTGAACATGTATATAATTTCCAGTGTTTTTATCGTCCGAATTGGCCCCCCTCCACTAATAATTAAATTTTATAAGGGGTACGCCTAATTCGGTGGTGTATTCCTGGATATACAAATGTCACCTCGAATAGTTAATGTAGAAAACCCGAGATCTGGTGTTCACAGTAATAGGGAAACATCTGGTTGAAAAAAACTGTTAATTATTGTTACTTGATGATGATGGTAAATCCTATCGGCTGGCTCTGTAGTGAGTGCCGATTTTGAAACAGCGTAACTCTTCTGGATAAAATTCACTTGGATACAACTGTCAAAAGTCGGGAGAACTGTTATTGGTATTATGCCACAGTGGGCTGATAAAATTGAACAGATATCTTGGTATGTATAAGTCCTGTTAAATTTACTATTTAAAATGTTAATTTGTCTCTTAGGCCAGTCCTGTTCACAACTGAACTTGGGGACGCGTAAGCCAAGAAAAAGACACCATTAATTCAATCAGTAAATGAAGAAAAGGACCAAAATAGACCGTTGGTCGCCATTTGATCAGGTCTGCTTAAGAATAGAGAAACATTATGAAGAAAATGCTACTATTATATATATATATATATATATATATATATATATATATATATATATATATATATATATATATATATATATATATATATATATATATATATATACCGTCAGTCCTGATTAAAGTCAAAAGGCACACGGTGTCTCTAGCCTGTCCTATCGCGCGTCGCTTAGCGAGTGCAGGTTTGGTTGAGGCATGCAGCCTTTTCCCTCCTGCTCCGGTCAACGATCAGCGCACAATGTCAATTATTATTTAATTATCCCTACGCGCACTTAACAAATATCGCCTGTCATTAATAGCTATTAGATTGTCGGCGTCTGTTTGTTTAGTCGTATGATATTAAACACTAGTCACTTTTATAATTGCACAAAATGAAATATAACGTGAATTCTTTGGTCCATTATCAGTCACGCCTAGCATATTAATTCACTCAGCGAAACCGTATCTTCTTGTGTTAGGAAGCGGGTGATGGAAATACATTAAACTGAACAATTGGCAAGACATATCTACGTGTTATTTTATTTCACTAGCTTTAATGCTAGGAAATCACAGTGAATTATAATGGTAAAACTTAGCTCATTTTAACACTTAACCACAAATTTCTATTACTAGAAAATCCGAATGAAATCCCCACGAAGGCTATTAACACACCTTCCAAAAAATGGTTCTATTCTACTTATTTAGACTATCAGAAAAAATTCTGAGCGACAACTGATAACTGATTTGAGAAGGCACAGTTTATATACATTATTGTCTCTGATCTATTGATGACGTTACTTTTCACACCACCGTGCACAGTAGAGAAATCAGAAAACTACGTTCTCCAGATAATAGGTTTTACGGTCACTCTGTCGGCCGTTGCTAATCGACAACAGAGACTTATTCCGTGTAACGGGTTTCCTTCCGAGATTTTCCCCCGTTTCTGGATATTAAAGATTTGTCTCCCCCTGCATGTACGAACATCAAAGCGTCCCTCGGGAAAATATTTTGCCCGAGCGTCTCACTTCAAAGGTTCGGTGTATTCCACGTGCATCTGTCTGATATCGTGATGATTGTCAGATCAGCTCACGTGAGAAACTCAGGTAAACAAACCAGCTTCGCTCCCTGTTATGACTGGCAGGTCGCGGAAGTTGGTAAACAACTTAGTTTGTTTACGTCTCAGGGAAAAGAGGCGTGGATTCAAATGAGTAAACGCAGGTAGAAAAATGCTTGACTTTGCTAGCAAACCATAGAACGCCCCTAGGTCACGAAAGACTGTCAGATACTGTAGGCTATATTTCCATTGTACGTCACATCTCCCAAGGAAAATTTCGGCTAATGAAAGCGTAAAATGTTATGAAGTGGTCAGTACTGATGCTGTTTAATTCTTGGCAGAAGAATACAAGCCAAATAATTCATTTAAATATGGCATACTTTTTGTTAAAGATTGGGCAGGTCAATAAAAAAAAAAAAAAATTTTAAGACAGTCAGAAAGGAACAACAGATTTTCATAAATTAGTTTTTGCGCAGAATTTATTGAAATGGCATGACATGATGAATAATGTGGAACTGATGGAAAGGTCCTTACAAACACCAGTGGAACACCATGGAGGGAGAAGACGCTGGCGCTGGATAGAACACGTACTAAGACAACTAGTTGGTAGCATTCTAAGACAATCTCTATTCTGAAACTTCCGTGATAACAGAAACAGAGAAAGATCCCCCCCCCCCCTTTCCCCCCCCCCCTTTTTGGGGAACTGAAGGCTGACGATGATGATGATTCAAAAAAGAATCGGACTATTTATTAAAACCACACTTTTCATGCAACGATTTCAAGCTGAATAAGGAATTTAGTGTCAAAATAAAAAAGAAATATGCCAGGAATTATTAAAATTTCTATCCACCTCCCCAAACCCTTCCTTCTTCCTCCAACCTCACTTCAACTGCGACTTGTTGTAGTTCACAAACCCATCAACCGAAACCAGTAAAATGTTTTTCTTTTTTCCAAATTCGTAACTTTTCCTGTTTTGCATTTCAGGTATGCATGTTTCAGCAGACTAGCTAAGTTCATGTTTTAATTCTGCGCAAGAGTTTCTCACACTGTAGCAACGTTAAATTTTTCAGGTAAGCAGAGAGGTTAATAAACAGACAACATCATGTCTTCGTCGTAGCAAACTTTCACATGAATAAGTCAAGTCAGTTACCCATTTTGTTAGAAGTGCGTCCAGAATCACTTCTCTCAGTCGATCTCTGTCATTTATTTTTTTAGTCACTATTACCTGCTGCCACACTGTTCCAAGAACATTAAATTAATATGAGACAAACATAAAGGTATGTTATCAGGCACTCGTAGGAAATAAAGAAGTAGAACAACCAGACAAGAGAAAAACAACAGACATGAGTGGCTTACCCAGGATTTGAACCCTGGACCTTTCTTGCGACAACCCCACCTAGCTATGCAAGCGAATCACACTATCCTCCCTGCCATCTACGCATCACCAAAAAATGATGATTCGATGACAGGTCATTAGTGCGAACCGCAAGACATAACACCGGAAGTTTACCATGGGCAGTTCAGCCTATTAATGACGCAATCCCTTCTGTTGTTCCCCAAGAACATGCTTAGTGGAAGCAAGCTGTTTCTTACTAATGTGCTCTTCGAGGTTTTCCATGAACTTTCGTATCGTTTAGGGGTCGGAGTGGCTAAGAGTTATGGCTTCAGCCTCTAATTCTAACGGTACCGGGTTCGATTTCCCTGGTGATTACAGGGAATATAATTGATGGAAATTTTTTTTTGGTCCCAAATGATGTCACACTTCCCCCTGATTTCCAAACAAAAACCATGGTGATATCACTAGAGGGAAGAAGGGATCAGATTATGCTAGGAGAACAGGTCCTGGGGCAGGTCAACCAGGTCATTACTTTGGAGCTGTCACAGATTGTAAGGGAGGCATCAAAGAAGAGTTGGCTACCCGAAGAGCAGCAGCTAGGAGACCTTTCAGGCCATAAATAGAGGATTCCTCCGCAAAAGAGAAATTGGCATGAAGACGAAGATGACTGTAAACCGCTCCACTAACGCTCCAGTTTTGACTTATGGATGCAAGTAATGGGCAATGACTACAACCCATAAAAGCCAGCTCCAAACCTCGGAATAAGGTATTTGAGGAAGGTGGTTGAAGTAACAAAAAGTGACATGGTCCACAACTAAAAGATACGGCATCAAACCCCAGCCCAGCCTCCAGTGGAACAGTCCCGATTACGTTGGTTTGCCTGCAGAATTAGAAAAGATCGGCAACCACGATAAATATGGGAAACTAAGAGCCAGGGATCCAGACCTTCAGAACGACCCAGAGTTCGCTGAGAGGAAAACATTAGACAATCTCTAAAGGACCGAGGACTATATTGGAACCAGGCCAGATAGTATGGCGCGCTCTCTGGCATACCTCTACACTCCAAGGTAGAAGAGGAACGACTAAGTAAGTAAGTATGATACCCAGCTCAACCCCAATGGGTCATAATTTGAGTATATAATGCTCGTACTTGTTGCGATGATTGTTGCAACATTTTTCGACTATGTATTTATTTTCTAATGCATGGGAAATAACTCATGTATTGTAGTCACTTTTTTATTTCTACTAGTTGTCTAATCGTGTGACGATAGTTGCCGATAGTTTGTGCGAACGATTTTGAGTCATGTCCATATACGGAGCGCTCAGGTCGACAGTTCTTAGAAACAGTTGGCAATCGCAATGTTTCAAGATTCATTTCCTTATTAGGTTCGAATCTGTACGATTGTTCTCCAGAATATTCTTTGGTTCGTAAGTTGGCTGAACACCGTTCGAGTCGCGCTTGTCTGCGCATGTCTGGTCTTGATCGTTTTGCACGGGTTCCGCCCCGACATTGAGAGACTGGGCAGAATTGCTGGGAAGCGAGACGTAGCTTTGTGCTGGCGTCTTCGCTTATATTATTCAGGAAAGAGTCCTCATCATTGTTGTTCCTTTTTTGAGATGATATATCTCTATGCTATTCAAAGTGCCTGGAGGCCTATGTGATTTATGTGATTTAATTCCTGATGAACAGGTAATTGAATTTTTCTGAGTAACTTTATCGCCATCTTGTGATGTTGACATTTTTGCCTAGCCTGCCTTGTTGAAGAGTCTATGAGATGACAAGTTCGCTCAGCTCACGATCCACTTATATTGTCACGCATCGATTGATGCCTGTCCTAAGGACCCTTTGCTCCCTGAAGTTTATTGATGGATCTAGGTTTGATACCTTTGTTGTTTAAGGAACATAGAGGACGATAATATGACGCTCAGAAGACATGCCTGTCTTGTTGAGGTCGAATATAGGAGACTAGATTTAATCTCCCATTTGATATCCACTAGCTATGATGGAAAGGGAAAGCTTACCACCTGACTACATGCACAGCTGTTTATGATATCCTAAGAAGGCATATAATGTACCATTATTATTGATGCTGTCTGCTGTTCCTGCTGTATTGACTACGTCGATGATGTGATGACTATTGTTCTATACCAGTGATGTTACTGCATAATTATCTTCATGTATCTCGTCGTTGTGGCGAATATTATATGTTACCAACAACATCACTTGCTGTTCAACGATTTATTGACTTTATACGTTTATGAATTGATGTGACGTCCCTATCTGATACTTGACTTCATAAACACGTCACACATAAACCAGACCACGACACCATAGATCTTGCCTCATCATCCTTGGTGTCCGAGGGCGATAACCCTCCATGTTGAGTGGTGCTACTACCAAGACACATCAACACTTTATAGCTCCACATCAACATATCCAGTAGAGTACTGTTACCCACCTCTAAATAGACACTCTACATATATCTGGTGGATTCTAGCACTCTACAATACTCTATATAGCATATTATATCGGCTGTTTTTCTTGTGTTGGTACTTTCCGTCTGTACATAATCTACCGTTTGCTGTGACACTGCCTAATATTTGTAATGTTTATGGTGTCCCCTTCCGTGTTCCTAGATTTATCTCTCTTTACCCTGTCGCATTTTGGGGGGTTAGTGGGTTTAGCTTTAATGTGTCTTTTGACATAAAACTACTAGACGTTTGTTGATTGTTTTTTATGGGACTTTCCTCTCTCGTTTACCGAGCTAAAATTAGTCAAGACATCGAATGTCTTCCTTCTCTGTTTTTATATCCTCATTTTCTTTTCCCCCGGTTGTCACTACATTCTCCAATCCATCTTTTCTACGTACATGGAAACAAATATTGTCTGTCATAGTCTTCACTACTATTATAACCCAGAATCAGCGCCGTACTAAGAAGGGGCAGGGGGAGGGGGTGCGATCCGTCCTGGGTATCAGCCAGGCAAGGGGGTGGGGGTTATATCAAACACTATTGTGGAGTCGGCTACATATTATGTGAGGCAATTCTTACATTTTACATCCCTCCCCCTTTGTAACATTTCGTCACAAAAACTCAAACCCCCTCTTATGTGATGTTAAAAATCTCTTAACGAACTAGAAATTCACTTGCTTTCAGGTCAACGTCGTTTAAAAAAAAAAAAAATAATATAATTGAAAAAAGAATTTTTAAAAGTTAAAGGTTATTACAATTTTCCAATATTTCAGCTAAGATTATAATTTTAAGATAAGTCGTCAACGAGGAAGTTAACTATTACGGATACAAGTAGACTTTGAGGATGGAGGTTACAAAATCTATTTTGCTCGGACATCATTTATGAAAGAGGCGAGCCTCACTGCTATTTTCTGTGTGACGTCGAATTTTTTCAAACACCCCCCCCCCCCTCCTTTCCGCACTCCCCTGAATATGTGACGTCATTTGTGAATGTGACGTATAATGGAAATATAGCCTACAGTATCCGACAGCCTTTCGTGACCTCGTGAAGTTCTAGGATTCGTTAGCAAAGTCGAGCATTTGACAGCCTGCATTACTCACCTTTAATCCACGCCTCTTTTTCTTGAGACGTAAACAAACAGACAAATTACCAACTTCCGCGACTTGCCAGTCCTAACGGGGGGCTAATCTGGTTTGTTTACCTGAGTTTCTCACGCGAGCTGATCTGTCAATCATTAGACACCAGACAGATGCACGTGGAAACATCGGACCTCTTTTGTAGTAGCCGCACGGGCTAAAACAAATTCCCCGAGAATCCTTTGATGTTCGTACATACAGGGAAAGATAACTCTGTGATCTCGAGAAACGGGGAAAATCTCGGAAGGAAGCCCGTTACACGGTTAAAGCCTGTTTTTGGTTAGCAACGCCAAAAAGAGAGACCGTGGAAACCCTGTTATCGTAACGAGAGCCTTTTGATGTTGGTCAACCAGCGCTCGACGAGAGAAACGGTGGCCGGCTCAGAGGACCTTTCATCTGGGAAACGCAGTTTCCTGATTTTTCTGCTATGCACTAAGAGTGAAAATTAACGTCCTCTAGAGATCATAATAACTTGATGGTATATAAACTGCGTCTTTCCAAAATATGTTATCAGTGTCGCTCAGAATTTTTTGTAGAGTCTAAACACGGTATCTAGAACCATTGGGAATAGATGTGTTAATAGTTTCGTGGTGATTTCATTCTGGTTTTCTGGTAATATAAATTTTTGCTAAGCGTATTTAAGTGTTAAAGGTTTATCATGTTAAATTCACTGTGATTTTTTTAGGTGTTAGAATCAGTGGAAAATAACGCGTAGCTAGTTGTGTACCAGTTGTTCAGTAATGATAATTTTTCCACCCGCTATCACACAGAAAGATACGGTTTAGCTGACTGAATTAATACACTAGGCGCGACGGATAATTGACGGAATAGAACTCACGTTTATTTCATTTTGTGTAATTTAGTAAGTGACTGTTGTTTAAATATCATGCGACTTAACAAACAGACGCCGACCCTCTAATAGCTATTTAGCGACAGGCGATAATGGGTAAAGTGCGCGTATGGATAAATTAAATAATAACTGACATTGTACGCTGATTGTTAGCGCGCGCAGAAAGAGCGGGGAGGACACATACCTTCACCTGATCTAGAGACGCCGCGCTAGAAAAAACTGACCGGATAGGAATAGGCTAGATACACCGTGTGCTTATATGTAGATATATATTAGTAGCATTTTTTTCATAACGTTTCTCCATCCTTAGGCATGTCCTGATCAACGGCGACCAGCGGTTTTTTTATTTGGCTTTATTTTGGTCTATATTTTGGTCCATTGTGGTCTATGTTGGCTTTTTCTCCATGTACTGATTGGATTAAAGTGGTCTTCTTTTCGCGTCTCCAAGTTCAGTTGTAAACAGGACCGGCCACAGAGACTAACTGACATTTTAATAGTAAATTTAACTGGACAATAAACACCAGAAATTATTTATGCAATTTTATCAGCCCACTGGGAAGTGAAAGATATAACATTTCTCCCGACTTTTGACAGTCGTTTTCATCGGATTTATCCAGCAAGTTACGCTGTTTCAAAATAAGCACTCACTACAGTGACAGCCGATAGGATTTACCACCATCATCAATTAACAATAATTAACAGGTTTTTTTAGCAATCAGATATTTTCCTACTGTTTACTGAGAACACCAGATCTCAGAGAGTCTCGGCATTAACTATTCAAGGTGACATTGTTTATCCAGGAATCAACCACCAAATTAGACGTCCCCCTTATAAAATTTAATTATTACTGGAGGGACTGGGGCCCAATTCGGAAGATAAATACTCTGGACCTTATATACATATTCATGGATTTTACGTCCAACAGATTGTTTCACCAAGAATAGGGTAAGAAGCGAGATTTTGTGGCCACGTATGACAGAGAGAGAGTGAAATATTGTCTTTAGTACAGGAAACATTGTATCATCTGCACTCTGTTTGACTATTGTTTAATTTTATTGGATAACGCTTAGTGGGAACTGGGTTCTTTCTCTACTGTCTATACTGTAACCTAATGCTAAACTTTTAATCTTTGGGGTTATTAACTTGTTGGGTTCTTATCTTCTCAATGAGGGGAGGGCACAGGTATTCTGTTATTTTTCTATATAAATGTAATTCTGATGTATTTGATCTTTTCTCTTTTAGATATTCGATGTTGTAAAGTTTAATGATAATAAACAACAAAAGAACTAAACTTTGTGTGTTGGTCAGACCCATACCCAAATTAACCATAGTTTTTCACGTTTGTGTGACTGTCATGAAATATTCTAATCCACATATATAAATTATTAGGTAAATATGAAGCCTAACAAATAAAATTAATAAAGAGAAGAGCAATGGTAAAATGACATTGCTGTCACAAGGAATGTACTCGAAATCCCCCTTGTTTTCTGCTTCGTCTGCAAATTGTAACGCTTTCACGTTGATAGTAAAAGCTTACTGTATTATACCCGCTTTCTTCAATGAAACGTGTGCTGTATTTCTTGGAAAAAACATTGAGAGACTGCGTAATGACCTAAATTAATCCTAACATTAATTATATTACGTTACCAAAACGAACGAACAGATGGACAAAAGGATAGCGAGAGGGGAGGGCTGAAAATCAGGAACGCATGCAACACGCGACGCGCGATATACAAATGCTGGCATCACGCGTGTAAGTCTACAAGCACTAACTTTTTCAGACGGACAGTGATAAAATACACTACCCTTTCCCAGAGTTAGGTTTATAAATCATAACAGACTCTTATTAGAAAAGATAACATTAGATGGGTTTACGGTTGAAAACATAACAGTACCCAGACAGCACATCTTCCAAACAGGAGGTAGTAGAAAATACATATTTTGAACGCAGCCACGTAGCTCTTTTAAAGTGGGAAAATTGGGTTCCTTAGGGCTTGCTGACAAATAATATGTAAAACGTTACGCCAATAGTCCAGGAATTAATAAATTATACCCAAAATAAAATATTGGGGGTGCCTGACAGCATAAAATCATTTCTGCTCATAAGATTTTTTTTTAACGTGTTTGAAAAAAATTTACGTTACAGAAATAGCCTACCATGTAAACTCCAAATTGATTGGAGCGCAACAAATGAAAGCCTAACCACGATTGGTCGGGCTATAAATACTATCTTGGTTGTTGGGGGAGACGGGAAAAGATAACATTTTTTCAAACACTTGTCGAAACGTGGCTCATTGGCCAGTCTCGCTGATATACACACTTGGGAGCGTTAGTTCGAGACCACTTGTTTAAAATAGCTTGATAAAGCATCAGTGCGTTGAAGCCAGCATATATTTGGCTCAATAAAAGCCTGGAACATAGGCAGATGGAAGTTTGTGCCAGTTTGTGCCAGAATTCATTGCTAATCAACGTATCTGTGTTATTCGTATGAATTGTGGTAAGCTTGAACCATTTAATATCTTTTAATGAAAATTGAATGTGAATTGTTGATTTATGCCTGTATATATATGTGTAGTTCAGTGGCAAACGTGAGGTAAAGCCTAAAATGCTCCAGCCTGAACAGAGGGTGTCGGAGAGAAGTAAAACGGCATGGAATGGCCAAACAGTACACTGACACCTGGATGATTGACTAGAAAGAAATAATGCTGGAAGTGCAGAGGCGTAGTGACCATTAAGGATGGTAATGCTGGTATAAAGTATTTCAGATGAAGCTGACTGTTGGCCTAACGCTCTGAACGCAATGTTTGTGCTGTATTGTGATCAGTGTAAAAGAGAATATAAATTAGTTATGAAGTAGAAGGTACATCCTTCTTGATTTCAGGGACAGTGGTCTTGATGGTACTGAGCAGCATCTGGTCAGAGATTTGCTGAATCCAGTGTCGGACAGCATACTCCTTGGTCCTTTTAGCTATCAGTGAGGTGTCTCCAGAGCCCAGAAGAGAATTCGAGCAGAGGAGTCCTCTCCTGCCGCCATCACTCAAGATAAGCAGAGTTGGCCAGCTGAGCTCAACATTATGCCCCCTCATCTTGAAATAACTTTATAAAAATACTATTCAGAGGGGAATTTACTTGTCTTAAAATCAGGAACTGTGAACATCTCCAATACTGGTCCCTAAAGACAAACTATTGAAGTCATGATGACAAATACCAACAGAGCTTGAACAAAACAAAACCAGTATTACCTCATTTTACTACTACACAACTGACACACATAGAACATTTGTAATAATATATGTCACTACAATATTCATATTAAATACATTCTGTACATAACTTGTAATTTAAATTGATTGTGATTCCTGGTTCCCTTGTAGTTGAATCAGGACACATATTCATTCATGCTAGTAATGAATACATATTGTTATTTGAACCGTTACGAGTGACTTCTTTAAGCTATTCTCATAGAGTGTTATATGTATGTGAGTGTCACAGTGTTGTTAAGAGTAGTGGATTAAATTAAATTGTTTATCTGTCTGTTGTTGTGACTTACACTTCACCATACTCATACCCTAGACACATAACGTAGCATCACACTATTCCAGAATAATTCTGACTGAGATATATAGATATGTGGTAGCAAGTAAGGTTATCTATAATACACTACTCTTAATAGATATAGATACCTTCACAGCTGATCTCAGTCAGTACACTAAGTCCCCTATAAATATTTATAACATCCCACTTCACCACATATATTGGGGTCTCGCTCTTGGGATTTTGAATCTTTCCCTATTAAAAAATATTGGGGGTAATTCACTTCAGGGAATATAAGAATTAAAAGGTATCCTTGGGTGGAATTAAATAAGGTTGAGCTCACGGTGCCTGTGTTGTCCATTAGAGATTGAATTGTTGGTTAGACATTGTATAAATTTACATAATAGACAATGGCGGACCTGGCCAAATTTCGATCTGCTGCGGTTCAGACTGCCAAAGAGTTAGGATTAGATGGGCAAGTTATGGTTGCCTATGTCACAACGGAATGTGACAAATTTATTGAACGCGAAGAAAGAAGATTAGAAAAAGAGGCCGAAAGAAAGTTGGAGGCTGAGACTAAGAGGTTGCAAGCTGAGGCTGAGACTAAGAGGTTGCAGATTGAGGCTGACAAAGAGGCTAAAGCATTGGAAGCCGAGGAAAGAAGACAAGCTGCAGAAAGAGAAGAGAAGAAATTAGCTGCAGAAAGAGAAGAGAAGAGATTAGCTGCAGAGAGGGAAGCAGAAAAGGGGGAGAAGAGATTACAAAGGGAACATGAGTTACGACTAAGGGAGTTTGAGTTTCAAGGCCATGCTCCTGAAAATGGTGCCAGTCCCTTTGCCTCTGATGCTACGGTTACTCAGGGAGCCTCAACCTCAGCTATGAATTTTCATTTAGATCATTTTGTTGAGAAAGACGATGATATTGAGAGCTATATAAATAGGTATGAACTATTAGCCACCACGTATGGGTTAGAGAGAGAAAGGTGGAGCTTAAAGTTATCTCAGGGACTTCGTGGGGCAGCTTATGAAGTTTTTGCAAAAATGAGCAGAGGTGATCAGGAAAATTATGACATGCTAAAGCAGGCTCTTTTGTTAAGGTATGAAAAGAATGCAGAGTTTTACAGGAAAAAAATTTAGGAATGCTAAACTACTGTCAGGTGAAACCTATCACCAGTTCTCTGCACGCATAGAGACATACTTGGAGAAATGGACTTCTCTGGGGAAAACCCAAGATCTTAAGGAAATGGTCCTTATAGAGCAACTAAGAGAGTCCATGGCTCCAGACCTGAGAAAGTTTCTCATGGAACAAGGTGCAGAGAGGCTGGATGAGTTGCTAAATGTTGCTGAAAGGTATCAAGCAGCTCAAGCAGAGGTAACAGGTAATAAAAAGAAACAGGTGGACAACTTTAGGGCACCACAGAACTTTAATAAATTTGATCCTAAGGATCAAAATAAAGGTAAGCACCAATTTGATAGACCACGGTATGACAATAAAAATAAATTCCCACAATTCGATGAAAGGAAATATGATGAAAGAAAATCTTTCAACCAAGGAAAAAGGTGGTGTAAAAATTGTCAGATGGACAATCATGACACTGACCGTTGCAGAAGGAAACCTGTGTATATGGCAACCCTTCAGGTCAGGTCGACCTCAAGACAGGAGGAGGATATTATGTTAGATACCACTCCAGAAGAGATGAGGAAGGCACAGGCTGGGGATAAAACACTCAAGCCTTGTTTCAGAAAATTGTCAACTTGTCATACAACTCCAGGCAAGGGAGATTTTTACATGAAAAACAAGTTGATGTATAGGAAGGCCGGAACTAGATCCCATGGTCACGGACAGCTGGTTCTTCCAAAAAGATACAGGACAGAATTAATAAGGAGCCTACATGTGAAACCAGATGGGGACCATGAGAAAATAGGTACCCTCATTCAAAAGGTGGCTCACAATTATTATTGGCCCAAAGCAAGATGGGACATTGAGAATTTTGTAGAAAGGTGTAGTATAGCACATGAGGGAACACCCACAAGTGGGAACATGGATCAGGACCTGGACACGCCATGGGGCAAAATCAGGCCTGACAATAAAAGGAAAAATAAATTTGATAAGGTGGACCAAATGGAATGGGAAGCCCCTTTTCACGGACAAGCTTCACTTAACTGTTTTACAATGGCCACTATGCGGAGAGTGCAAAAGGATGTCTTACCCCAGGATAAGCCGACAATCCCTCAATCGGACTTAAACAAACTGGAGGAAGAGGATGTAGGGAGGAAATCTCTCATCAAGAATTTTAAGAGGGGAGAAAGCCCCAAAAGAAAAATTGGTAGCGGTCGTTTTGTGCATGAAAATTCTGGGAGGAAAAATCATCACTATAAAGCTTCGAGTGGAAGAGACCATACCGGTGCATGGACAAATAGGTCCACACAATTAAAGGTCCATATGTAGCTTTGTTAAGAACGTGGACTGATGAAAAGGCAGAGGAAAACATTACATCTTCATACCAATATGTGAATAAGCTGACCACTCGGTTAAAAACTGGCTGGAAACTTGCCAATGAAAATTTGAAACAAGCCAGGAAGAAACATGCTGCCTATTATAACAGGAAGGCGAAAGACAGAAATTTGGCTGTGGGAGAGAAAGTACTGCTTCTTTTGCCTGGGAGTCAGAATAAGTTACAAATTGGATGGCAGGGTCCATATACAGTTCTAGAGAAGGTGTCTAGAACAAATTATAAGATAGATAAGAAGGGGAAAGAAAAAAATCTATCATGTGAATCTCCTGAAGAAATATTTGGAAAGAGAACATCAGGAAGAGACACACTTGTTGACCTTGTCCATCGCCATGGAAATGAAAAAGGAACCACTTTCATCATTTGAATATCCATTACACCCCTGTGAGACAGCAGCACAGGTGAAAATCAGTACACATTTAACGAAAACTCAGAAAGAGAGAGTGCAACAGGTTCTAAATAATCATGCAGAGGTGTTAACAGACCGACCAGGGCATACAAACCTATTGGAATATGATATGAAACTCATAGACTCCACACCTGTCTGTATGAAACCATATTCGATTCCGTTTGCTAAGGAAAAAGCTTTGAAGGAAGAGATAGACTATCTATTGAAGGAAGGAATTATTTCGCACAGTGAGTCTTCGTATAGTTTCCGGTGTTGTACTCTTAAGGAAGCCCTCTGGAGAACATAGACTCTGTATAGATTACAGGAGACTGAATGCTATTACAGAAGGACAGGTGGATCCATTGCCGGATACAAATCAGCTGTTTGCCAGGTTAAATAAAGCTAAATATTTCTCAAAAGTGGATCTGAGTAAAGGATACTATCAGATTCCAGTAAAGCCTGAGGTTAGACCATACCTAGCTTTTAGTACCTCAGAAGGACACTATGAGTTTAATAGATTGCCATTTGATTGAAGAATGCGCCTAGTGTCTTCTCTAGAATGATGAGAAAATTATTGGATCCTCTGAATAATCCCTGTATAACAAATTTTATGGATGATATCCTTATAGCAACAGAAACATTTGAGGAACACATTGACTCTCTGAACATGCTGTTTGATCGACTTAGGGAGGCAAATTTAACAGCCCGACCAACCAAATGTTGCGTTGGATGTAAAGAATTGGAATTTTTGGGACACACAGTTTATCAGGGAAACATGACCCCTGACCCAAAGAATTTAGAGAAACTACAGAAAGCCCCGAGACCACAAACCAAGAAGGACGTGAGATCCTTTGTCTCATTATGTGGTTTCTACCAGAAGTATATCAAGAACTTTAATTCCATATGTGCACCTTTAACGGAATTGACACGTAAAGGACTTCCAGATCGCATTACATGGACACCACAATGTGAAATGACTTACCAAGAATTGAAGGAAAAGCTCACAAGTAAACCCATTTTGAAATTACCTGACTTAAGTCAAGAATTCATAGTAAGGACGGATGCAAGTAATATTGGGTTAGGTGCAACTCTACTACAGAAATCAGATGCATTGGATGGGGAATTAAGCCCAGTGGCATATGCTAGCAGAAAGTTGAATAAAGCTGAAATCAACTACTCAACTAGCGAAAAAGAATGTCTTGCAGTAATATGGGCAATAAAGAAATTCAATATTTATCTATATGGGAAGGCATTTAAGTTGCAAACTGACCACAAACCTTTATCGTTTTTAGCACAGGCTAAGCATGAGAACTCTAGGTTACTCCGATGGTCTTTGCTTCTGGCTCCATATAATTTTAGCATTGAATATATATCTGGAAAAACCAATCTGGGAGCGGATTTTTTAAGCCGCCATCCGTGTGATGAGAATCACCGTAAACATCAGAAATAATAATAAATTTCTCTATGTGTATATAGAATAAAGGACTGACATATAATGTCTGTTTTAAGAGGGGAGGTGTCATGAAATATTCTAATCCACATATATAAATTATTAGGTAAATATGAAGCCTAACAAATAAAATTAATAAAGAGAAGAGCAATGGTAAAATGACATTGCTGTCACAAGGAATGTACTCGAAATCCCCCCTTGTTTTCTGCTTCGTCTGCAAATTGTAACGCTTTCACGTTGATAGTAAAAGCTTACTGTATTATACCCGCTTTCTTCAATGAAACGTGTGCTGTATTTCTTGGAAAAAACATTGAGAGACTGCGTAATGACCTAAATTAATCCTAACATTAATTATATTACGTTACCAAAACGAACGAACAGATGGACAAAAGGATAGCGAGAGGGGAGGGCTGAAAATCAGGAACGCATGCAACACGCGACGCGCGATATACAAATGCTGGCATCACGCGTGTAAGTCTACAAGCACTAACTTTTTCAGACGGACAGTGATAAAATACACTACCCTTTCCCAGAGTTAGGTTTATAAATCATAACAGACTCTTATTAGAAAAGATAACATTAGATGGGTTTACGGTTGAAAACATAACAGTACCCAGACAGCACATCTTCCAAACAGGAGGTAGTAGAAAATACATATTTTGAACGCAGCCACGTAGCTCTTTTAAAGTGGGAAAATTGGGTTCCTTAGGGCTTGCTGACAAATAATATGTAAAACGTTACGCAATAGTCCAGGAATTAATAAATTATACCCAAAATAAAATATTGGGGGTGCCTGACAGCATAAAATCATTTCTGCTCATAAGATTTTTTTTAACGTGTTTGAAAAAAATTTACGTTACAGAAATAGCCTACCATGTAAACTCCAAATTGATTGGAGCGCAACAAATGAAAGCCTAACCACGATTGGTCGGGCTATAAATACTATCTTGGTTGTTGGGGGAGACGGGAAAAGATAACATTTTTTCAAACACTTGTCGAAACGTGGCTCATTGGCCAGTCTCGCTGATATACACACTTGGGAGCGTTAGTTCGAGACCACTTGTTTAAAATAGCTTGATAAAGCATCAGTGCGTTGAAGCCAGCATATATTTGGCTCAATAAAAGCCTGGAACATAGGCAGATGGAAGTTTGTGCCAGTTTGTGCCAGAATTCATTGCTAATCAACGTATCTGTGTTATTCGTATGAATTGTGGTAAGCTTGAACCATTTAATATCTTTTAATGAAAATTGAATGTGAATTGTTGATTTATGCCTGTATATATATGTGTAGTTCAGTGGCAAACGTGAGGTAAAGCCTAAAATGCTCCAGCCTGAACAGAGGGTGTCGGAGAGAAGTAAAACGGCATGGAATGGCCAAACAGTACACTGACACCTGGATGATTGACTAGAAAGAAATAATGCTGGAAGTGCAGAGGCGTAGTGACCATTAAGGATGGTAATGCTGGTATAAAGTATTTCAGATGAAGCTGACTGTTGGCCTAACGCTCTGAACGCAATGTTTGTGCTGTATTGTGATCAGTGTAAAAGAGAATATAAATTAGTTATGAAGTAGAAGGTACATCCTTCTTGATTTCAGGGACAGTGGTCTTGATGGTACTGAGCAGCATCTGGTCAGAGATTTGCTGAATCCAGTGTCGGACAGCATACTCCTTGGTCCTTTTAGCTATCAGTGAGGTGTCTCCAGAGCCCAGAAGAGAATTCGAGCAGAGGAGTCCTCTCCTGCCGCCATCACTCAAGATAAGCAGAGTTGGCCAGCTGAGCTCAACATTATGCCCCCTCATCTTGAAATAACTTTATAAAAATACTATTCAGAGGGGAATTTACTTGTCTTAAAATCAGGAACTGTGAACATCTCCAATACTGGTCCCTAAAGACAAACTATTGAAGTCATGATGACAAATACCAACAGAGCTTGAACAAAACAAAACCAGTATTACCTCATTTTACTACTACACAACTGACACACATAGAACATTTGTAATAATATATGTCACTACAATATTCATATTAAATACATTCTGTACATAACTTGTAATTTAAATTGATTGTGATTCCTGGTTCCCTTGTAGTTGAATCAGGACACATATTCATTCATGCTAGTAATGAATACATATTGTTATTTGAACCGTTACGAGTGACTTCTTTAAGCTATTCTCATAGAGTGTTATATGTATGTGAGTGTCACAGTGTTGTTAAGAGTAGTGGATTAAATTAAATTGTTTATCTGTCTGTTGTTGTGACTTACACTTCACCATACTCATACCCTAGACACATAACGTAGCATCACACTATTCCAGAATAATTCTGACTGAGATATATAGATATGTGGTAGCAAGTAAGGTTATCTATAATACACTACTCTTAATAGATATAGATACCTTCACAGCTGATCTCAGTCAGTACACTAAGTTCCCTATAAGTATTTATAACATCCCACTTCACCACAGTGACTTGTTGTCACATAGCTGTGTGTGAGTGTTTAGTGTAACTTATATTTCCGGATATAGGGAGGTGCAAGATTGTCATACTAAATTATAGTCGTATAGATAGGCTGGACTAGAGAAACTACTCAGTCCAGAGACAGATCTTCTCCTTAAACTATCCACTCGTGAAAATCTATTTTCTTACACCTTTACTTCTCACGTATTATCACCTTCCCCTATACTCAGGCGGGACCTTAAATAACTGTAAAACCTATCTAAGCACGATAGTGAACGACCCCTATGACAGGACTGTACTGTTTGAAAATCAATTCGCAAGCATAATATATTTTTATGTGTGTTTAATGCTGGGAGAGGGGGGTGTCAAATGAAGCATCCGCCCCAGTACCAAATATTTTAAGTACGCCCCAGACCTATTTTAAACAATTTAATCCCCCCCCCCTTGTTTCAAACGCATAAACTTTACATGTCTTTGCTGTCCATGGAATGCGCAAAATTACCTTAAAAAACTGTATAGATTAAGCTGCAAATAATTTAAACATTGTTTTTAAAAACTTGTTTACTGTCTTTCAGTAATATTGGGACATTGTATCATGATTATAGCAATTTATTACACAATACAGTTTTTAAGTCACTATTATCAGGAACAGATTTACTGTTTTATTGTTGTAGTTGTTTGGTTTGTTTTTTTTGCATTTACCGATATGATTGTCCGATTAGTAGATTGGATAGAGTGCTTACCCACGCGGCAAATTTAAGGGTTCCTGATTCAAAACCTGGTAGATTCACGCCCAGCTTTAAGCAGATACCTGGTTCTGCTCTTGAGTTGGGGGAGGCAAAGGCAACCAAACTGTCTTAAAGTATATATTCAGTATACAAGATACGAAGACAACATTTTAAAGACAGTCGCACATTGAAGAAAAAAAACAACAGAAAAGAAAAGAAAGTTGCGATTAAAAAGCTGTTAAGTAATGAATTTGTCACGTTACACTCTATTTAGATATTCCCACTACTCAGGCTTTGGGAGCCGCAGTAGCATAATGGTTAGTACACTGGCTTCCTAGCTCAGTGGTCTATGGTTCGATCCCCATATGAGGTGGGATTTTTTTAGGCCGCAAACGGGTCCTGGGTCGACCCAGGCCCAACTGGGTACCAGAGCAACTTCTGGGAAGGTTAAGGCGGCCGGCGTGATGCTGACCACATCACCCCTAGTGTGCCGATGGTCAAGAAAATATGGGCCTAACACCATACTCCCAAAATGCCTCAATGGGCGTGTAACGGGATCCTTTACCTTTACCTTTTACTATTCAGTCTTCAAAACGTGCTGTAGATGCTGAAAGTTTAAGATGCTCGCGTTAATTCTTCTCTTGCTATTGTGTTGACAGGTCTACTTGTTCGGTTTTTTTTTTTTTATTTTTTTTATTTATGTGTATATACTTAACTACCACTAAATCTACATTGTACAGAAATTGTCATTCCGCCCATTACTCACCACTATATTCGCAGATTACACATAAACAAAATTATTTGGTCATTTTATATATTTAAAAAAATATATTTCTGGTAATAGTTCTTACCACTTAATCCATATATAATACAAATTGTCTTTATGCTAAATCAGACCTAAAGATGTGCCCTATAATAGGAAACTCTTTACAGAGCGATACAACAGGAGGCAATCTGATCATCAGAAGCAGTCCCCCCATCTGACAAGTGTTTCGGCCCAGTATACTCCTTTACACTCTAAGGGGGCGGGCCCACTTGGGTCATGACTCCCAAGCGTCTCAGCCTCCTGTTGTCTTGTATCGAAAATGAACCCATTTCCCTTATGGTGAAATAATACCGACTAGGTAGAACGGGATGCGCCTTGCCAAAACGAGGCAAAATTTTATTTGAAAGAAAAGAAATTACATCCCTTACGTATAGTATTTAAGTGAATAGTTACTCACTATTATATTCGCATATTAACACATAAATAAAATGGTTCAGCCCATTTTGCATATTGTTTATATTTATGTGAATAGTTACTTACCACTAAATCCATATATTACACATAAATTAAATTGTCAACCCGTTTCTTACGTATATTTTTTATATTTTTAAGAATAATGACTTACCACTATATTCGCATATTACACATAAATAAAATCATTCAGCCCTCCTTGCATATTTTTTTGTTCATTTATGGGAATTGTTACTTAGCACTTAATCCATATATTGCACACATTGTGATTCCGCCCCTTATTTATATTTAAAAGAATAGTTACTTACCCTTATATTGGTATATTACGCAAAAATTAAGCAATTTAGCCCCTTTTTAATATTGTTTATATTTATATGAATACAGCAATCCTCCGCTTAGCGATGTTAACTCGTTCCTAAAATATAGAGCGCTAACTGAAAACAGCGTTAACCGAAAATTGAATTAGCTTAAGGCTTAATTGAAAATAAGTTAATTCGTCCCCAAGGTCCAGAAAACGGTATACAAATAAAGTAAAAGTGAGACCAAATAAAAACTAAATAGTTAACAATATTTTTAACTTCCTATAATTATCAAACGTATTAAACACAAACAAAATATTATGTGTTTACTGTAGTTACAAAAAATATTTTAAAAATATTATAGGACTGATAAGGTTGATAAGGTTGGATTTTTTTCCCGTTAATGATATCCACCAAAAGATAGATATAAGTGGATGGAAGCAGACATCATCATCATCATCAGTTGATAAGATCTCTATGGTGTTGTTTGCTCCACTGTAGTGTATGGAATGTCAACTTGACCTACGCAGTGGCGTGTAGACATGGATTGAGTGTATAATGTGCGAATGATAATAAGGGTTCGTGTTGTTGACAAATGTTCTTTTCTCACACTCATGTATGACTGGAAGTCATCGACACCAACGACTGTGTACCTTTTCTAAAGTTTAATTGGACGTACACACTCGACAGCACAGATAGTGACAAATCACAGGTTGGCATAATACATCATGGTACAGTGGATAACTGGTCTTGCAATGTTATGTTACATGGGCACTCATGTAGAATAATATTATAATGGACTGTCAGTAGCCCAGCACTCAGTATTGCCCATACATATATATCATCTGACTTCACTGACTGAGCACGTCAGCTTATAAACAATATTTCAGATGGCTTCTAAACCTAATCTCGTTTAGCGACGATTCTCCAACATAATGTTCAGCACATATTTTTCCATATAATAATATTGAACCGCTAGCAATGGGTTCTCATGTGTAGCAGTGATCTCTGGACTAATCAAGCGATAATACGGGCATCCCTTTTCTCTTCTTGAAAGTCACTACATGTTTTGGTTCCAAGATGGCTTCACTCGTGAGCTGTCACTCACGTTTGGATACAGATAATGAATCTGTCCTATAGTTAGTCATTCATAAAACATTTCATTGCTCTGTAGATTTGATCATGAACAATTGACTGCAATCTACAGGATATAGTGCTGCTAGGAATCGAAGTCGTTTTCATCGAGTCAAATATATTCTCTTAGACATTCAAATCGTAACTATCGAAAATGGTGGCTTCGATCGAGAGTTCATAAGAGTGTCTATTATTACCTTGGCATCAGAAATATGCCTCTGCCATTCCTTGGCAATACGAATAAACACTGGGGTAAAGCATACACGATAGGTCTAGACGACTATCACTTTCCCCACCAATACTGAGATCACTTTTTCCCGGCGACAAGCCGACATAGAAAACACAGTCCCTATCGGGACGAAGCCAAATCACACCACACTCTAGCGACACATCCGCCGAATAGCCTTTGACCTCTCTAGAGACAACAGAACATATAGTTCGACTTAGATATGTAAAGATATACAGATATAAGACAGACTCGTCCTACTCAGACAAACAATACACATAAATTCAGGCCATAGATATTCTGAAGCAAGAACAATCTATTATTACCCAAACGAAGAATAAATCGCAGAAAACTGGACTCACCCGCGGAGTTCGATCGAAGAGACGGCACAACTTTCAAGGGAAGTAACTCAATAATGACTTTCCCTTAAGCACTAAAAAATTACCTATGTATAATATTGTAAGATATCAAAGACTGCACGTAACAGTCTTACCACACCTCCCGGGAAAAAAAATGGAACTTTTTTTTTTTTTGAAATACATCTAGGAGCAACGTACAATAGGCTCACAACGCATGAATAATGCGCAGATGAAAATATCAGGAATACCTATAACGCCTAATATGAGGCTAAGTCGACTTATGGAGCGACTGGTGAGAATGTGTCTCATAAACTGAGAGAAATTATTTCTCTACAAGTATATTTTTCCAGGAAGGTGTCATCAAAGTATAATACAATTCTGGCAATTACACAATGCCTAAAAAATTCATATCATCATTTCGCATTAGATATCTTAAATTTATGATTTATGAAGAAAAAATCATCAAAGCACAGCGGTGAATAAACATCAATGAACCGCTATGTAGTGATACAATCATTATATTATTAAATTACAAATGTGTATCTATCATGATATAGAAAAGGAACTACTATAGAACTAGACATATCAAGAAGTCAAAGCCCTAATAGTTATGTGGAATCATGTGGGCATCTTGACAGAATGTCTGCCATCACATTATCTGATCCACGAATAGCTCGCACAGAGAAATGAAAAGGTTGAAGAGCAATTGCATATCGAGTAGACCTCGAGCTCTTCAAATTCTTACTCTGTATAGCAGTAAGAGCTTTTTGGTCGGTTTCTACTATGAAATGTGCGCCTAGAAGGAATCTCTGTAATTTGAGGATCGACCAAACCATAGCTAATAGCTCACGGTCTAAAACCGAATAATTCCTTTCTGCCGCATTAAGTTTTCTGGAAATATACATTACAGGATGCAGAGTTCCAGAGTACTCTTGCATTAGTGCCGCTCCAATCCCAGTGGATGAAGCGTCACTACGAAGAACGAATGTCTTATCTTTAGTGGGTAGCACTAAAATAGGTGGTGTTGAAAACAGTGTTTTAATCTTATCCAGAGAGCATTGGCATTCCTGAGACCAGTGGACCACATTAGGCGAACCTTTCTTTAGAAGTGTTGAGAGAGGTGCCATGATAGAGGATAGATTCTGAATGAATCTGCCATAAAATTGAATAAGACCTAACAGACTTCTCACCTGTTTTTTTAGTCTTAGGGATTGAGATGTTAAGTATCTTACTAGTATTATGGTCCTCTGTCTTTAGGAAACCATGACCAACTCGGTGGCCTAGGGAAAGAAATTTCGCTAAAACCAATATAGGCTTTAGAGGGTTTCGCTGTCAGGTTGTGCTCACGCAAAGTAGACAGCAATTCATCTAACCCCGAATAGTGATCTTCCCAAGTATCGCTGAAAAGACAGATGTCGTCTAGATATGCAATGACATCTGACCGATAAGATAGGATTCGGCGCATCATGCGTACGAATGTAGCTGGTGCGTTCATAAGACCGAAAGGCATAAAATTCCATTGGAACAAACCTCTAGGTGTTGAAAAAGCCGTGAGAGGTTTGGCGCGTTCAGATAAAGGAACTTGCCAATATCCTTTAGACAAATCAAGTTTAGTGAAAAAATGAGATTTGGAGAGTCGAGTAAGTAGCTCTTCCAGTAAAGGCATAGGTTCGGCATCGAACTTCGTTACTTGATTCAATTTTCGATAGTCAACGCAAAGACGTATGTTATTGTCTTTTTTTACGCACAATAACCATCGGCGAAGAATATGCAGAGGTGGATGGTTCGATTATTTTCAAATCTATCATCTCATCCAACTCTTTCTCGACCTGTGCTTGAAAATGTATAGGTATAGGATAAGGTCTAACCCTAATAGGAGTATGGTCAGTTAGAACAATGTCATGTTCAATGACATGCGTTTGTCCAGGGATGTCAGTGAGTACATCCTGAAATGTTTGCAACATAGTTGAAACTTGTCGCTGTTCTCCTAGAGACAAATCAGGGGAGACAGTAACGTTCTTCCATGATTCACTAGAATGAAGTGGGATCATTGGAAGAGGAAGATTTACATCTGAAAAACTTGTTTCCTCATCCTGTATCACGGACAGTGATGAGTAATGACCATGTGGTACTGGAGAATTGTCCGTTGCTTGGAAAATGGGTTGCAAATAATCCGGACGTTCATGGAATTCAGTAAGCATATTGATGTGGAAGGTTTTATGCTTCCCATCAATATCGACAATATAGTCGACATCGGAAATGTTCGATATTATATCGTACGGACCTTTCCAAGAAATAAGTAATCTGTTTTCCCTACAAGGTAGTAATACAAATGCTTTGTCACCAGGACAAAGTTGTCGTAAGCATCTCTTCTTATTGGCAAATTGCCTTGCCTTCTGTTTCGCAAATTCAGAAGAAGAAGTTGCTAATTTGCATGCTTCGATAATCTTTTGTCTCAACGCGATGACATATTCGTAGGATGACTTTGTGTCATCGTCAATATTGTCAGATGTAATGAGATCGTGAAGCAACGACATAGGGCCACGCGGACGCGCGCCAAAGACGAGTTCAAAGGGAGAAAATCCCGTATGTTCATTGGGTACCTCTCTGTGAGCGAAGAGGGCCGCAGGTAAAACTCTGTCCCAGTCTTGAGGATGATCCTCAGTTATCTTCCCCAGTAAGTTTTTAAGTGTTCTATTAAGGCGTTCGACCATACCATTAGACATTGGATGGTAGATACTACTTAAAGATCTATCTATCTGCAGAGTAGACATTACTTGAGACATGGTATCTGATATTAGTTGGGTGCCATGGTCTGACAATATCTCTCCGGGGAACCCCAGACGAGAAAATATAAGCCAAAGAGCATCTGCAATATCAGCAGTAGTAATGCTCTTCAGAGGAATAGCCTCTGGCCAACGTGTGCACATATCAACACACGTCAAGATAAACTGATGTCCTCTGGCAGACTTGATCTTAAATGGACCAATAATGTCTATAGCCATTTTTTTTGGAACGGCCGAATAGGAATGTCCGCCGCCTGAATGGGTGCAGCATGCCGTGGACCTTTGGATTTAACTTCCTGACATACTTTACAAGATCGACAATAAATCCGTATGTCCTTGTTTACCAATGGCCAAAAGAAAGCCGCAAGGACTCTTGACTTAGTACGGGAAAAACCCATGTGTCCAGCACACTGAGAGTCGTGAGCGTGCTGCAAAATTTTAACTCTCAAATTCTTGGGAACCAGGATTTGAGAATGACTTGACGTAATGGAGTCTTGAACCATACGTACAAGTACGCCATTCTTCTTTGTAATCCACGATTTACGACTTGTGTCTTTATTCGGATCACCTTTAGTTGCAAGAATGAAGAATTTCTTCAGAGTGGGATCATCTTCTTGCTGTTTTATAAACGAGTCACGAGAAATTACCAAGGGATTATCTTGGTTATGCACTTCATTATCTTCAGTAGATGAAGTTTGAGGCATATTAAGAGCCTGAGCTCTAGTGACTACAGCGTTAGCAATCTGCATGTTTTGCCTTTCCCACGTGGAAATTTGTTGCGGAGTGCATTCTCTGACTCCGTGAATGCGACCGATGATGAGGTCAGCGATCGGATTCGGAAGAAGACATGCGTGTACATCTCCTGTAAAGAAAGGAGTAGCAATCCTAATGATAGCAGTAGAGTATTTATCTAATGTGCCGCCAAATGTTACACATTTGACTACTTGTCCAGTGGCACGGGAAGGATCTACGAGTGACTGCCTAACACCAATTGTGGTGCATCCAGAATCAAATATCACAGAGATTGGATTGTTATTCACTAAACCCTTATGTAAGACAAGAGAACCTCTTCCATCATGCGCGACTGATGCCGGAAGAGCAGGAAGAGGATGGCCACAGCTTAAAGTAGACACTGTGGTTGGCTCAAATAACGTTTTGCATTGGGGGCACTGAGATGCTCTCCCAAAATCAAAAGCGGCACATGCCATATTACTAGCATCATTATTATCTTTACTCTGTTTATAGGCTTCATTAGACTCTTGTTGTGCAGAGTTTGCCTGAAAATGTGGTTTATGTCTTTTGTATTGAGATCTACCTCGGTTATTATCACCTCTGTAGTTATTGTTACCTCTATTGTAACCCCTATTTGGGTTTGAGTCATAGTTCCCTTGGTTACCATTATCATATTCATTATAATGAGTATCTCTGTAATTATGATCTTGTTGACTCCAAGACGGATAACCCTGATAGTTTCTATAATTACTTCCTCTACGGAAATTCCTATAATTATGACCACCCCTGTGTCGAGAGCTATCAGCTCGTCTCCAGTTCTTTGAAGAAGAACCCTGAAATGATTGGTTACCTTGGTTTTGATAACTATTATGGTTACCTTTTTTATCAAATCTGTTTTGAGGTCCCTGAAATCTGTGTGAATAATTGGGATTGTATGGTGTTGCTGAAGCAACTGGCATACTCTCCTTAATCTTAGTGTTGCCAAAAGTCACGTCGGGGTGTGCAGTGACATATTGGGAACAATATTCTTCCATTTCTTTTAGAGATTTGGGTTTACGCTCATGTATAAATTCAAGGAAAGGTTTGTTCACACATGACATAATCTTATCTCTGAGCAACAAATCCATAAGTCCTTCATACGTTTTTTTCTGTTTTGGAAAGCTCAATCCAACGATCAACTGTGAGACGTGCCTTTGCAGTGAATTCTGAGAATTCTACACCCGTCTCAGGCACCATCGTTTTAAATAAAAGGCGATAGCCTTCCTCACTTAGCTGATATTTTTTATCAAAGCCGCCCTAATGACATCATAATTATCCTTATCTGCTTCTGCTACAAGGCATAATCTAGTCAAAGATTCACCTTTCAAGTTTTCTGATAATTGATTAGCGTATTGTGATTTATCCACATTATGTGTACGACAAGAACGTTCAAATCTATCCAGCCAGAATGTAATATCGTCACTGGACTGATTGAACGGTGGAACCTTAACCTTGTAAGTAGAAGGTTTACCATTACCACTAGATGCCTGATTAACATTACTCATACTTGTCAATCTCAATTTCTCTAACTCAAATTCATGTTCTCTTATTGCTTTTTTCTCTTCAGCATCTAATCTTTTTTGTTCAGCCTCCCTGTCTAATCTTTTTTGTTCAGCTTCCCTGTCTAATCTTTTTTGTTCAGCTTCACTGTCTAATCTTTTTTGTTCCGCAGCAGCTTCTCTTTCTAATTTTTTTTGTTCAGCTTCACTGTCTAATCTTTTTTGTTCCGCAGCAGCTTCTCTTTCTAATTTTTTTTGTTCAGCTGCAGCTTCTCTTTCTAATTTTTTTTGTTCAGCTTCAAATCTCCTTTCCTCCACCTGCATCTGCAATTTCTTTTGTTCAGCAGCAGCCTCAGCTTCTCTTTCTAATCTTTTCTCTTCTGCCATAGCTCTTCTCTCTTCTGCAGCTAATGCTTTGTCATATTGAGCAACAGCCCATTGTTCTAATTGTTGACCAGTCTTATCAAGGGCTTTCCCTTGTGTAATGAAGTATTCCAATGTAGACATGATGTCTAACAATAATACTAATCACCTGAAATAATAATAATACCACAAGTTCTTAATGACTTGATTAATCAGTATACTATCTCAATATCTGTGGGTCACAAGCCTTTCATAAGGTCTTGTATAATAGTAATAATAATCAGGTACTGGTTTATACCATAATCCAAGTGCAGTGCACAGGCAATTGTGTCTTATGAAGTATACCTATATAAAACATATGTCAACCAACAGAATACATAAAGTACAAATAGGACTGACAATACAAGAACGTTTGCAGAAATCAAAATAAATCAAATAGGGAAATCAATGAAAATAATCACTGAATCTGCAAAGAATAACAACACAAATGACGTCACAATATATGAATATAAATTGTGAATAGAACTGAAAGATAGAAAAGGTTAGACCAACAAATTACAAACAAATCAAAACAAAACTAAAGAACAAAGAAATATTACAAAAATAACAATAATTACAGACTTCACAGCTAACACAAAAGCAACAGTTGTCGCAGCAAATTTTCAATCAAGAAAATTGCACCTATGGAAAACGCCCACAATGGACCCTCTATGACGTGGGATATTCTGTTGTGAGGACGCCGCCCAACCTTAAACACAACCCGCTGACATAGAAACTAACATACTATACAAACAAATAACATGTAAACATAAATATATATATAAATTATGTGTATGATAGTATGTGTTGCAAAATAGGCTCAGTTTTACAGTAATGGCAAAGTTATTTTTATGAAAATAAACAAACTGCCACTTTATTCAATTAAACATTCTGGCCTTAAATATTAAAGTTCATATACAGAAAACAAGAAGATCCATCGATGAAAATAGGACTTCTTAGTTCACTAATACTGTCTTCCTGTTGATATTGACAAGAATTGATCCAACTGTTCTGTGAAACTCTGTAATGTCTAATGTAAAAATGTCAACAACGCTGACCTACATACTGCATTCACTTGACAGGTCACGTGACGAAGTGTTGACAAATAGCAAACCAATACTGCAAGTGTGTCGTATCAGCCACAGGAAACGGTCTGGTATCGGTAATATGTTGACTTCTGAACTTCTGCGAGGTCAAACCCAGAAAGCTGGTCCACCAGTTGATAAGGTTGATAAGGTTGGATTTTTTTCCCGTTAATGATATCCACCAAAAGATAGATATAAGTGGATGGAAGCAGACATCATCATCATCATCAGTTGATAAGATCTCTATGGTGTTGTTTGCTCCACTGTAGTGTATGGAATGTCAACTTGACCTACGCAGTGGCGTGTAGACATGGATTGAGTGTATAATGTGCGAATGATAATAAGGGTTCGTGTTGTTGACAAATGTTCTTTTCTCACACTCATGTATGACTGGAAGTCATCGACACCAACGACTGTGTACCTTTTCTAAAGTTTAATTGGACGTACACACTCGACAGCACAGATAGTGACAAATCACAGGTTGGCATAATACATCATGGTACAGTGGATAACTGGTCTTGCAATGTTATGTTACATGGGCACTCATGTAGAATAATATTATAATGGACTGTCAGTAGCCCAGCACTCAGTATTGCCCATACATATATATCATCTGACTTCACTGACTGAGCACGTCAGCTTATAAACAATATTTCAGATGGCTTCTAAACCTAATCTCGTTTAGCGACGATTCTCCAACATAATGTTCAGCACATATTTTTCCATATAATAATATTGAACCGCTAGCAATGGGTTCTCATGTGTAGCAGTGATCTCTGGACTAATCAAGCGATAATACGGGCATCCCTTTTCTCTTCTTGAAAGTCACTACATGTTTTGGTTCCAAGATGGCTTCACTCGTGAGCTGTCACTCACGTTTGGATACAGATAATGAATCTGTCCTAAAGTTAGTCATTCATAAAACATTTCATTGCTCTGTAGATTTGATCATGAACAATTGACTGCAATCTACAGGATATAGTGCTGCTAGGAATCGAAGTCGTTTTCATCGAGTCAAATATATTCTCTTAGACATTCAAATCGTAACTATCGAAAATGGTGGCTTCGATCGAGAGTTCATAAGAGTGTCTATTATTACCTTGGCATCAGAAATATGCCTCTGCCATTCCTTGGCAATACGAATAAACACTGGGGTAAAGCATACACGATAGGTCTAGACGACTATCACTTTCCCCACCAATACTGAGATCACTTTTTCCCGGCGACAAGCCGACATAGAAAACACAGTCCCTATCGGGACGAAGCCAAATCACACCACACTCTAGCGACACATCCGCCGAATAGCCTTTGACCTCTCTAGAGACAACAGAACATATAGTTCGACTTAGATATGTAAAGATATACAGATATAAGACAGACTCGTCCTACTCAGACAAACAATACACATAAATTCAGGCCATAGATATTCTGAAGCAAGAACAATCTATTATTACCCAAACGAAGAATAAATCGCAGAAAACTGGACTCACCCGCGGAGTTCGATCGAAGAGACGGCACAACTTTCAAGGGAAGTAACTCAATAATGACTTTCCCTTAAGCACTAAAAAATTACCTATGTATAATATTGTAAGATATCAAAGACTGCACGTAACAAGGACTTCAATCGTTACTACTTCTGTCGCTTGTGGGGCAACAGTTGCCATAGCAATGCTGTCTTCATCCTTAGACAACTGATTAGGAGAAGGTTTTGTAGATTCGAATACGTTTTTCTGGCTCCAGATGTAGAAGGCACAGCTACTTGGTCAATAGGGACAAAAGATACTGGAGAAGACTTTAAAAAAAAACAAAAACAAAAACACATACACACACACAAATTGAGCATGCTTAGCTTTGCCACCTTTTTCTCTCCAAGAAGCACATTGTAGCAATTAAGATCTTGTTCTATTTTACGTATTACCAGAGAACTGCATTCCATTTTTCGGTCAAGCTTCATTATGCTAGCAATGACAATGCTTCCTGGCCCTCCCATCACCCTCAGTGAACTTGAAAGCTGTATTCCTGCCTCATACGGAATTTTATGCACAGCGTTAGATAGAATTTTTAAAGTGTATAACGGGCATAAAATATGGGCCAAAAAATCATATTCCCAATATGCCTCAATAGGCATGTAACAGGATGCTTTACCTCCCCTTTTACACAACGGGCGTATGGCATAAAATAGAAATAGCGTTACATCGAAAAAGAGCTAATCGAACAGCTTAAGACCGGGGGAGTATACGAGTAGTTACTTACCTTTTTTTTAAAAAATTTTGCCTCGTTTTGGCGAGGCACGTCCCGTTCAACCTAGTCGGTTATATTAGGGTGCATGTCCAAATATAAAAGACCGTTAGGTCTGGAGAATTATGTGTTACTCTAAATCCATTTATTACAAAGAAAATGGCATTCCGTTTCTTACGTATATACGTTATATTTATATGAACATGTAAAATGTTATATGAATGTATATGAATAGTTACTTACCACTATATTCGTATATTACACATTAATTAAGTTATTCCGTGCCGTGGACAGCTCAACAAACACTAAAACCAGTATGAGCCAGGACGAGGATTTGTTATAAACTTTCGCCTGACATCTGTCAAAATGACGCGTGACCATTTTCCCCTTATTTAGATTACGTCTGCGCGCGGTGTATGCACAAGACATCTTTTAAACAATGATCCATCCCTTAAAAAACACGGCTTTACCTGCCTACCTTCCGAATTTACCTTATTTTATTTCTCCTTCTCTCTGCATATATATTTTTTATCTCACATTAACAATGCAAAATTAAAACTTAGCTATTTTAGCTTTAGCTCACATACTGAATCTACTTGTTCCAAGTGGAGCATAGGATGTTTAGCAAGTCTTCTGCCGAAATGTCTCTTGATCCAGCTCAGTTTATTGTTGCTAACATATCAATGCATCTCATAGGTGAAGTGCTGAATAGCTCAAGCAAAAGCAGCCTTAAAAACTATTACAATATTTTATGCAACAAATCAACACACATACACAATGGCCAATCGTAACATGTAGGAATGAATCACAGACACTTAGTAAACAGGCAGAAAAATCTCTTGAGGCTACAGGTGTGGTTTTACAGAAGAATTTTAAGTAATGGACAGCTAACTAACAGGAGTAATGGGGATGCCCTGAAAGAAGCCAAATCACAAAGGAAGCTTATTACTTATATTAGAATTAAGCAATACAATTTCTTTTGGTACATTATGAGAAAAAATCTGGAATATATCGTAAAAACAGAAAAGATTGAAGAAAAAAAAAGATAGAGAATGACAAAGAGAGAAGGTACTGGACAGTTGACCATCGTGGCATGGAAAGAAGTCAATAATATAATTTATATACAGCACTGGGGACTTAGAAGTTGTGGAGAAACATGATCACCTACGCCAACTGGCATGGTACGCGAAGAAGAAAATATCAAAATATTGCAAGCTATGAAGACACCATAGAAAAAAAACCTCAACTCCCAAGACTTACTTTTTTTTTCGTTGTTCCTCTTCTACCCTGGGGGTGTAGAGATTCGCCAGAGAGAGAGAGCGCCATACTACCCTATCGGCTGTCTTTCTTCTGACCTGGTTCCATATAGTCCTCTGTCCTTCAGAGATTGTCTAATGTTGTTCTCTCGGTGAACTCTGGGTCGTCGTGAAGGTCTAGATCCCTTGCTCTTGGTTTCCCATATTTGCCGTGGTAGTCGATCTTCTCCCATTCCGCAGACATGGCCAAACCCCCATAATCGGGACTGTTCCACTTGGGTCTGCAGGGGCTGGGTTTTGAGGCCATGACGTATCGTCCGTTTGCGGTCCATGTCTCTTCTTATTACTTCAACCTCCGTCCTCAGATACCTCATTTCTGAGGCTTGGGGCTGGCTTTTGTTGGTTGTAGTCTTTGTCCATGATTCGCATCCATAACTCAAGACTGGAACATAGGTGGAGCGGTATAGAACCATCTTCGTCATCCTGCCTATTTCTGTTTTGAAGAGGAATACCAAGACACCATACCAAAATATAGCAAATATGAAAACACCATACCAAACCTAAAATTAACTATCAAAACACCATACCGAATCTAAAATTAACTATCAAAACACCATACCAAACCTAAAATTAACTATCAAAACACCATACCAAACCTAAAATTAACTATCAAAACACCATACCAAACCTAAAATTAGCTATCAAAACACCATACCAAACCTAAAATTAACTATCAAAACACCATACCAAACCTAAAATTAACTATCAAATAACCATACCAATAGATACATACATTTTATATATTCATTACCTTTCATCCCCTTAAAAAACACATGTCTTCAACAAATTCGTATCAAGTTCTCCTTTCCTTTGTCACCCATTCAGTGTTTTCCGTCTTTTCTTTATACCCTTTCATTTCTGTTTCCAGTTCACTTCTCCGTGTTTTTGTAATCTCTTTCTACCAAACTTACCCTAGGAATTCCAGAACATTTACTTTCTTGTATTGCTATCAAAGGGTTTATTCAATGTGGGACATATTCATCCCCTGCACCTTCTTTCTATGTCATTTTCCACTATCACTTGTCTCGTCCTTGTCTTCAGTTCTACATTAGTGATCGTGTCATGCCTTTTCAATCCTTCAATTACTCGCAAGCACCTATTAATGAGCAGCGGTAGCATAGTGGTTAGTGCACTGGCTTCCTAGCTCAGTGGTCTATGGTTCGATCCCCAGATGAGGTGGGATATTTTTTTAGGCCGCAAACGGCTCCTGGGTCGACTCAGCCCCAATTGGGTACCAGAGCAACTCTGGGAAGGTTAAGGCGGCCGGCGTGACGCTGACCACATCACCCCTAGTGTGCCGATGGTCAAGAAAATATGGGCCTAACACCATATTCCCAATATGCCTCAATTTTTTTTTTTTTTTTTTCCTTGCGTCTGATTATTTTGCTGTAATACCCTGTTCAACCAAAACCCATTTAAGGGTTACAAACGGTTATATTGGGGTATATAGGGTGTTATCTTCTTCACTGGTATCTCGTTCGTAGTCCTGGAGGTGACTGGTCCTGAAAAGGACCACTAGCTGGCTGTCTGGATTCCTCTTTGTCTGTTTGTGGTGCCGTGTCGCGCTCATGGTGTTTTTTATGTCCTGCCTCAACTATCTGGGTCGTTTAGTTTTGTGTGTTTCTACGCTCATAGTTTCTGTTGCTTTTGTCTTCTTGCTCTCCTGTATCTGTGACAGTGCTTTTTCAATTATCGTTGGTAGTATCTGTTCTAGCGTTTCTTGGATGATTTCTTTTACTGCTTGGTTGTTCGTTTTAGTTTCTCGCGTGCTGTTTGATGATATTTCCTCAATGGCTATTCTTTCTGCTTCTATTCTTTGGAGTAGTTTTGTGTTTTTTTCCGTCAGCTCTGTCAGCTTCTTGACATCTGTTTCTACTTGCTGCTGGATTCTTTTCATTTCTTTCATCATGTGTTTTACGTTCTGCATGTCTATCGCATCTTTTCCATTGTCGGTTGGTTCTTCGGCGGCCTGCTTGCTGTTGTTCTCGATTCGCAGTTTCATTTTCATTTCTCTGACTTCAGCGGTCAGCTTGTGTAACTGTCGTCTGTCTATCGTGCGTTGTTTTTCTGCAACATCCGCAGCCACTCTGTGTTTTGCCTCCTTGAAGGGAATGTTTTTGGAAACCGCTTCCTTCAGGATGCTCTTGGTTTCCTGGAACATTGGGCAGCCTCGGTATCTAGCCCCATGGTTTCCGAGGCAGTTTGCACAGGTGCGGTTTGAGTTTATTGCTTTGTAGTTGTTGTCCTCCTTCGCCTTGGGACAATCGCGGTATAGGTGGCCACCCGCACAATATCGACAGACTGCATCCCTCCTGCACGTCTTCTTTGTGTGCGAGAACTGCTGGCAGTTGGAGCACTGCATCACCGGAGGGATGTATGCTTCTGTCTTTTTGGTTGTGGTTTCGAGCGTCAGTCTCTCGGGTCTTGTCGATCCTTCTACCGTAACTATCATCAGATTGGTATCTTTCATGGCCCAGGTTTTTAGTCTTTCGACCTGCGTGATTTTTAGATTTGCGTTTTCATCCTGAAGGCGTCTGTGGACCTCGGCTTCGGAACAACTGGTATCCACCCCTCTGATGACCAACTTCTTTGTTGTTATGTATTTCTCCACCACCACTTTTATTTGGTGGGGCAACTGGACTTCTTTTGGGCTAAATTCCAGTTCGGTCATCAGTGAAGTGGTTGTTGTTGTGCTGTTGAGCGAAAGCACGACTCCCTTTTCGTGCCTCCCTACTTTAGCGACACCTCTTCTTCCAGTTATCACCTCGAGGATGTTGATCACTTTGTTGTCGGGTAGGGCCCTGAGTGAGGCCTCACTTCCTGACGTCTGGGTGATCTTTACGATATAAGGTGTTATATCTTGCTTCTGGGCCCTTGAGTTGTCGGCTGTTGTTTCCTTAGGACCAGGAATGGTAGCTTGCTTCTCAGTATTTTTGATGTTCAGCACTCCTGGGGCTATTTCTACTATCGCTTCTTGAGGAGAGAGCCTAAGTAACTCATCTCCGTCGTCAATTCTTCGAAGTGCATCTATATTGGTCTCTGCGATATCTTCCTCTTGTACCTGTCTGTGCTGAGGATTGGAGTATTCTTGCTCTCTTGTTGACTTTGTTTGATGCTGCTGACAAGTGTTTGAGGGCTTGTATATACTTTCCTCTTTTTCGCTTGTTGCTTGGTACGAGTCATTTTGGTATACTGCTAACGTATAATGATCTGTTGGGTGAGCGCTGATCATCTTGATATGCCTCAATGGTCGTGTAACGGGATCCTTTACTTTTATTTGTTTTATCTATTAATGAAAGTATGAAACTTCTTGGTTGATTTTAGTTTTTGTTTTTCAGGTTTTAGAACCATACAATACTACTGACTTGAAATCGGAATTTAAGACTCTGACTTATGTGTTGGACCTTAATTTTTTCTTTATTTCCATTTATTTCTCAATGCAGTTATAGCCCCTTTTGGTTAAAAAAAACGAACAAAAAAAGGTAAATTAAGGAATATTGGGAATATGGTGTTAAGCCTATAGTTTCTTGACTACATGGCACACTAGAGGTGATGAGTCGGCACACGCCGGCCGCCTTGTCCTTCCCAGAGTCTCTCTGAAAGCACCTCTTGCCTTCCGTTTTCTCGACATCACAGTCGGCTCATCCAGCTTTGTCTATATTGATGCCAAAATGTATGTATCCTTCCAAATTGTGTAGAGATGTTTCTTCAAGTGCAAACTCACAAACAATAAAGACACCATATCAAAACAAAGAACTATAACGGCACCATATCAAAACAAAGAACAGTAAAGACACGGTATCAAAACAAGGAAAAATAAAGACACCATATCAAAAGAAAGAACAATAAAGACAGCATATCGAAACAAATGAAAATAAAGACACTATATCAAAACAAAGAACATTAAAGACACCATATAAAAACAAGGAACAATAAATACACCATATCAAAACAAAGAACAATAAAGACAGCTTATCAAAACTAATAAAAATAAAGACACCATATAAAAACAAGGAACAATAAAGACACCATATCAAAACAATAAAGACACCATATCAAAAGAAAGACCAGTTGAGACACCATATCAAAACAATGAACAATAAAGACACCATTTCAAAACAATAAACGATAAAGACACCATATCAAAACAATGAACACTAAAGACAGCATATCAAAAGTAAGACCAGTAGAGACACCATATCAAAACAAGGAACAATAAGAACACCATATCAAATCAAATAACAATAAAGACACCATATAAAGACAATGAACAATAAAGACACCATATCAAAACAAAAAACAATAAAGACACCATATCAAAACAAAGACCAGTAGAGACACCATATCAAAACAATGGACAATAAAGACACCATATCAACAGTAAGACCAGTAGAGACACCATATCAAAACAAAGACAATACAGACACCATATCAAAACAAAGAACAATAAAGACACCAGATCAAAACAAAGACAATAAAGACACCATTTCAAAACAAGGAAGAATAAAGTCACCATATCAAAACAAAGAACAATAAAGACACCATATCAAAACAAAAGACAATAAAGACACCATTTCAAATTAAAGAACAATAAAGACACCTGTGATGAATTTACCGTGATACAACGTTAAAATAGCTCCAATTATAAAGATAACATGTAGGGATAAAATAATGCGTAAGATACTAGGATACATTCTCGCCTATGCCCGCGTTTCCTACCGCCATTGAAACTAAGTAGTTAGACATGCAGACGAAACGTTACCCTTTTAGACGGGAGGGAAACGGAGATAAAAATCATTATGACGGTCTGAACACGTGTTTGAATGCCATACCCAAAGGTTCAAAACAAATTTCAAAAACTAACCTTGAGAAAAGTAGGTTTTTCTTTAATAATAAAGCTATGAAAATAAAACCTAGCTAGTTTGATAGCCCATCTTAAGCTGACAAATAATATACTTTTAATTGTACAGACGGACAGATAACAAGGAAGATATTGACGAAAGACCGTATTGTTCCAATCAGACTAGCGAACAGTATTGTTGTGCATACTTTCACTAAAGTCACATTTTTGCGTCCTTGAGACAGAAAAATGCAAAAATCAAACTGCAATGAACTAGCGGGGCAAACTCGGTAGATAGAGGCTAAAAATAACTTAGGAGGCAGGTTTGTGCAGATTTTACATGTAGTTAGCCCAAAACAACAAGTGAAATTGGGAAAAAGCCAAAATGTGAGCGACGTACATTTGAAAAATTGAGATGTACTTTTGACTTTATTTTCAAAATTTAAATTGAAAAGCTTAGTCTTCTGATCTGATTGGCCAACGCATTTTTTTATTAGCGAGATAGAGACGCACATTTGTGCCATTCGATAGAAGTCTGTCCTGTAACACAGTTCTTAACTGCTAGTGGTGTTTTCCAGGAAATAATACATAAAATTCAGTGGGACGCCATACTCTAGCCAGCAGCTCAGCTGAGTTTTGCTAGTATTAAGTAACTGTGTTCTCACTTCTAAAATGTGGTAAGGATAAAAGCATTTATCTTGTTTATTTTAATATTTTGAGTGATTGATACTGCCATATCATTTTAAAAAAATGATTACGACAAGTAAGTGCTTGTTCTAGGTCCCCAGCCGCAGTCCAGGGCCTGGAGACAAACAAATAATATATGGAAACCTAACTAAGACTATGGAAGGCGGATCTATTATTGAGATCAGTGGGAACATATCACCCATCTTATTGAATGAAAGAGGAAACTATTGAATATATCTCAGATGCAATGCAGTCTTGGGGAACTGGTACTATTTGAAAACAACTGGGTAAGATGTGCTATGTTGGTCAGAGAGATCTGACCCAGTCTGTGTAATGTTGTTGTGTGGTGTTGTGTATAAGAGTGGCGCAGTAGATAGAGTACTGACACATGGCACAAAATTTTGTTTCAGAAGTTTCTGTTTTGGCACTAAAGTTGTGCCAAATGTTTTTGTAAGAGTACACAAGCGGATGTCTGTGCCGCCTAACATTGGTGTCTGTGCAGCCTAACATTTTACTCCAGCTACGGAGAGGAGTGGGCCACAAGAATCCTATACCAGATCGTCACAGGCGAGATAAGTGAAAACCTGGCCTGCTGGAGATTCACAACTATTCCACCATCAAATAAAGAAATAACTATTGAAAATATAACATTTAACTTCATTCCATAAGTCAATGGACAATGATTTTGGTAGTCACAGATTGGGCGTGATGACGCCACTCCAACGAAACATCCAGTGCTAGTTCTCCCAAAGACATTAGAGATAATAGTAATATTAACCATTCTTATAATATACCTATGTACACAAATTACATTTTATTATGCCATATATATATGCATTTCATTGATAAATCCATATCATTTCATATGTTCTGACCAAAATAAAATTTGGTTCAGAACTAATAAATTTAAAAAATTGTTAAAACTTAAACTAAAACAGCCAGAGTTAGTTCAGTGTATTGTAGAGTTTATTATTATTGTTAGACTTATTGATTACATGTTGTAGCGGGAGGTTATTTAAAATTATTTATTATGTAACAGTATGCCAGTAAAGAGTTCTGGTCTTACAAGTAATACCCCAGTCTTAGAAATAAGCACTGGTGTATTGTTATCATAAAAATAGTCAGACTGTGAAAACCCTGGCCCAGTTGGTAAGAAGTAGTACCAGGATTTAAGGTGTCTCCTCCCTGTGACTATCTTATGATTACTTTTATTCTAGGGGATAAGTAAAATGAACATTCACTGAAACCACAAATGGAAGAAGTGAATAAATCCTCAGGTACAGTTAAAATAGTTTAATAATTACACTAATATTCTATTTCTACTAGTTGGAAAAGAGTATACACATATATATAAAAATATTCACACAATTACTATTATTGTCTGTTTAGACTTCAAGATCTTAAAGAATAAAGTTACTGAAATCACTGTTATTAGTCCTTTGAATTTTAGGATAACTGTCATCAGTTGACTGAGTTTATGTATGGTTACTTATTGTTTTCAACTATTGGCTGTTTCACATGTATAGGTGGTCAGTGTCAAACAGGACACTTATCTTTCCAACTTGATACTGCGGAAACTGTCCTTTGCTGATATCAGACTTGGTAGGCCCAACAGTAGGGATGCCAATGACCAGTTGAAGTTCACTCTTTGGGGTCCTGCACTTTTGTGGGATGGCCTCGGATGAACTGCACCGGCTTCTGATACTGGACAGTCTGGTTTGAGTTATTTCATGGAACCTGCAACATATCAGCCTTGGCTAGTATCTGGCTAGACTTGTAGCTGACTAGCACAGATGTCAGACCAGTCAGTCATCAGATGTCACCGTTTTACAATCATAGTAAGCAAGGACATCATTTCAGTGATATAGCATTAATATTAACATGTCAATTAAGTGTAACTGACAACACATAAGTCAGACAAGTCAGTCATCAGGTGTCAAAGTTATACAGTCATAGCAAGTAACATCATTTCAATGATACAGAATTAATATTAACATATCAGTAATAAACATCATCTGGTTTATTCCGCTCCTATACATCCCTTCATATGCTATAACTTGATCCTTCCAAATCATATCAAGTACAAATTCAAATACTGATGCTATCCTTAGCATCTACACAAAAGTAATACATAAATAAAGAAAGTGAGTGACCACGTGATCAGGTTGCTTTCTACTGAAACTGGCTATAGAACACTCCAGTTTACCAGCTGTAAATGGGTACAAAGTTGTGCGCTCGAACTAGGGAAGGCAAAGGCAGCGAGGAAGGGGACTAGTCACCTAACCTCGTAAAAGCGGTATCTTCCATGCTGAAGCTTCTAACAATTTATTTCCCTAAGACAATCTCTGGTCATGGGACTGCCTTTATCTTCGTAAGCGATAATGCATTTAATATCGACGAGATACAGCATTAAATATAATAAATATTTTCTATTTGGCTGTGGGGCTAGTTTTGATACGTTTTTGTACAAGCAACCATCTTCCACTAAGCACATGAATAAATCATATTAAATAATAATACGTTATATCAATGAATATTATACAGGCATATTTTGTGAATTCTAAATGAACCTGTAATACAAAATAAAAGAAATTATTATACAGGATAGTTATCGTAAATTCGCTTACCCTCAGACTCCAGACACTTAGACTGAAATTTTCTGGCGATCCGCTCACACTTCAGATGGATTTAGAGTCGTGGCGTTATCTGCCCTCAGTCTTGTCTCAACCTCTTGCGTTGTGTATCTCTCTCAGTTTACCGATCCGCTTTAAATACGTATAGCGCGGACGTATCGGAGACTACCGACGTCACAGCTTAAACCTAACCTGAAAAATCCTTCCCGAACAGTGATTTCGGCAGATCTGTGCGTCGACTGAAATTTTGCCTTTATCATTCTCGGCATATATAATATCCATATTGTTCCATCTTATCTAGTTTTATACAGCGGATAAAACTCTATCTTCCTATCCATGTAAATTCCCAAACTGTTATTTGTTGATTTTAATATTTAGCACAGAAGTGGGTTTACCTGCTTTTAGCGTAACTGTGGGCAGCCGAAATACGCATATATCTCCGTAAATGAGAACTTCCTACCGTTCCATCTTATATGCAGTTATACACCATCCTTCCCTGTACTGAAATGTAAAATCCTTTTCATACGGGTTCCCTTCTATTTTTATTTATCGTTGGCGATTTCCTCTGTCCGATACACATTTCGCTGATACGCCGCCATTTTGAAAGCGGTCGTTCGATCGTAGATGGGTTTACAAATCTAACTGAACTCATTTGCAATGACTTGAAACCAATTTTGCGACATAGCTCCCCCATATTTTAAGCTGGATGATATCTAGCTTAACTATTGGGTACAAGACAATTGCAAATCGACCATTCCGAGGTTAGTTCTTCTTCCTTCTATCCTCCTCAAGCTCTGGGGGATAACGACTAAGAAAATCTGCGCCCACATTCTGTTTTCCAAGAATATATTCATCCTTCACTATCTCTCTTCTTCCTGTACGGCTTTTCATCCAGGCTCTTACTGCTGGTGAAACGGGGTCGGTAGGTTTCCCATGAAGTTTACCGCCCTCTTTTCGTTGATAGTTGGATGTGGTTTTCCCTCGCAAATCCGTAGGTGTTTGTTTTTCGCTACGTGATTTGTTCCTTTTTTCCAGCGCATGGGGTTCAGACTGCAATTGAACCTGTGTGGGATGTTTCCTTTCCCCTCCCGTGCAAATCTCGGGAGTACCCCTGATTGCTGGTTTGCTTGTAGATTTTTGATGAAGACTCTTCCGTCGACTTTCTGAATCTACATAGGTGCACTCTGGACAGGAATTTACATACTGATTTATGTCTTCCGTAATACCTGGCCAGTAGAACTGGGTGGCTATTCTTTGTTTTGTGGCACCATTACCCAGGTGTTCACTCAAAGTTGATATGTGTCCCCAGCCTATAACCTTATTCCTATAGGTGGATGGTACAACGATTTGACCATGACTTTTCGTCCCTCTTCCAGCTTTCCTGTACAAGAGTCCATGTTCCCTATAGAAGTGTCCTTTCCTTGGTGTGTTATGTGTCTTTGACAATTTGCCAAAACAAGGCTTCAATGTGCTGTCTGCTTCTTGAGCCCGTTTCATTTCAGTCGACTGAAATTTTAAGTTGGTGTCCCTCTCTATGTTCCTGGAGTCAGCCTTGGTCTGGATTCCTGCCATAACCATAGGTTTTACGGGGTCTCCTAAGAAAACATATTTACGCCCCAACATTATGGGGTAAAAGGGATCATCTATCACAGCTGCATTTATCTCCCCTTCCACATAGCGACAACTGACATGAATCTTTGCTATGGGTAATGTAAGGGGTGATGTTCCTTTTAGTGGCCCTTGAATCTCTACTGTTTCTGTGGTGATTTGTTCAGGGCACACCAGAGATGCACACACGACTGCGTCATAGGACAAACCTGTGTCATACATTCCTGTGACTTGTTTGCCATTCACAGTCACTATCTCCTGGGTAGGTGGGTGATGGAGGCTATTCTGACCCACAGTCAGTTCCTTCCTAACAGAAGTCCTCACCTGTAAACATGCAGCATGATGAAGGGGTTTTTTCCTCCCACATTCATCAGTGTTGTGGTTGCTCATCTTACAAAATTTGCACCACTTACCTCCCTGTTTGTAGGGTTTATTTTCCTGAGTCTGAGGGTTCTTGTCCTTATTATCAAATCTTTGCTTGTATCTGTATGGTTGATCCATCTGGTCAAAATCGGTATTCTGCGGTGGTGGCTTATATCCTTCTACCTGCTTCCTTTTTGTTCCTACCAATTCAGCTTGAGCTGCTTGGTATCTCTCTGCACATTTCAAAATGTCTTCCAGCCTCTCTGCTCCTTGTTCCATAAGGAATTTCCTAATTTCTTGAGACATGGAATCTTTCACTTGCTCTAACATAACCATTTCTTTCAGATCCTCGTAGGTTTTCTGATACTTACCTAAACTACTCCATTTCAACAAATACGTTTCTAGCCTAGCTGAGAACTGGTTATATGTTTCTCCAGGTAGAGGTTTAGAAGTTCTAAATTTCTTCCTATATGCCTCTGAGTTCTTTTCATACCGGATCAGTAAGGCTTGCTTTAGTATTTCATAATTTTCCTGATCTTCTTTGGGGAGTTTCAGAAACACATCATATGCAATACCTCTCAATCCCTGGGATAACTTTAGACTCCATTTTTCCTTTTCCAGTCCATATGTAGAGGCTAGCCTTTCATACCTATCCAGGTATGACTCAATTGCGTCCTCCTTTTCAACAAATGGATCTAGGTGGAATTTCATGGCTCCATTTGCTGTGTTCTGAAAAGAGCTATTCGCAGAATGAGGTGAGCTATTACCATGGGTGATAGTCCCAGCCTGAAGTTCAAGATCAAGCTGTCTCATTTTCAGCTCATGGTCTCTCTCTGCTTGTAACCTCCTTTCTTCTCTCTCGGCTTCTAATTTCTTGGCTTCTCTCTCGGCTTCTAATTTCTTGGCTTCTCTCTCTGCTTCTAATTCTAATTTCTTGGCTTCTCTCTCTGCTTCTAATTTCTTGGCTTCTCTCTCTGCTTCTAATTGCTTTGCTTCTCTCTCGGTGTACTTTTCACATTCCGTCGTGACATACCGGATCAGAGCGTCACCATCCATGCCAAGCTCTTTTCCCACCTGCAGTGTAGCAGACCTAAATTTGACCAAGTCAGCCATGATGTATCTGTAGTCTAGTAGGGCAAGCGATCTTACTCAAACTAATTTACTACAATATAATTAACTTAGTTAAAATTAAAGTTAATTAAACTGACTTCACCATATATGAAACAGCTTTCTTTATCTGTACTCAATGGTACTCCTAAAAATATAATTATTTCCTACTATGTTACTCTTTCCAAAAAATTTACAAAACCAAATTTCTACACAGCAGAAATAGAAAGTTGGCTCAGGAATATCAAAGATATATCCCGCAGACGAGCCCCCACTGTAGCGGGAGGTTATTTAAAATTATTTATTATGTAACAGTATGCCAGTAAAGAGTTCTGGTCTTACAAGTAATACCCCAGTCTTAGAAATAAGCACTGGTGTATTGTTATCATAAAAATAGTCAGACTGTGAAAACCCTGGCCCAGTTGGTAAGAAGTAGTACCAGGATTTAAGGTGTCTCCTCCCTGTGACTATCTTATGATTACTTTTATTCTAGGGGATAAGTAAAATGAACATTCACTGAAACCACAAATGGAAGAAGTGAATAAATCCTCAGGTACAGTTAAAATAGTTTAATAATTACACTAATATTCTATTTCTACTAGTTGGAAAAGAGTATACACATATATATAAAAATATTCACACAATTACTATTATTGTCTGTTTAGACTTCAAGATCTTAAAGAATAAAGTTACTGAAATCACTGTTATTAGTCCTTTGAATTTTAGGATAACTGTCATCAGTTGACTGAGTTTATGTATGGTTACTTATTGTTTTCAACTATTGGCTGTTTCACATGTATAGGTCTCTCCACATGTAAGCCTACCTTGCCGTGGTTGGAGAGCTTGAGCGCCTCAATGATCCCGGGAGCTATGCCGGCGGGAGTTTTACTCCTGGCAGGGTCACCCAAGCCGGACAGGTCCTGGGTGAGGGGCCAGACTAAATGGGCTGAGGAGTGGGTGGAACCCTATAGGTGTAGATGCAGAACCCACCGGCGAGTGGTACATGCTCTGGTCTGCACCAATCCACCCCCACTTCATGGGTTAAATGCTTTCTTGCCTCATTCTTCACTGTTTGTCGTCTATCACGCCCATGGCGACCGTTGCCTCAATTGGCTGTGTGTGGTGTACCCGGAAACGGGGCCTCCCAGTACTGAGGCAAAGTTAAGTCCCCGATGTCACTTATCGGTGCAGAATTGAGAGAGATGGCTGAGCATCACAATCCCTCCTGTGTTGCAGCATGATGAGAACCCAGCATTGCACACTGAGCTTGGGGGGATCACTTGGGCACCAGACTTAATACTGGCTCTTGACTGGATGGCCGCATGCAGGAGATTTCTACAATGGAGGGTTGGCAGGTGGTGGGTATCGGGAAGTGGCTCTGTGCAGGACGTGAGGATTCCTTGGGAGAGCCCAGAACCAGAGCACAGCATTGTGCAAGCTCTGCATAGTTGGAGAGCCCCCTGGATGACGGGGAATGCACAGTGTGCTACCCCACCTATCCCCAACTGCTAACTTAGAACCAGAAGTGGGGTCCTCTGTATGCGTGCCAGGCCAGGATAAAATGCCTGGGAAAGAGACTGGAGCTCAGAACTCCCTAACTCAAAGTTGCAGGATGGCAGAAAAGCCACGGGAAAGACAGGGCTATTTTGAAGATAACGCAACCATATTTTCACCATACGAGCTCGGACGCCGCCTCGGTAAACAAGGTCCGCGCAGAGCAGTGACACCCCCAGGCTGCTTGCGAATAGTCTACTACTGGGAACATAAACAGATTAGGGATGAGCCCACTCTCCCGTTGAACAGGTGCTAAAGTCGTAGATACTGGGCCAGAAGGCGCACCGGAAACCACAGTATCATGCAACTCGCTTTTTTTTTTTTCTATGGAGAGTACACCGTCAAATAAATCTCGTTCTGGTGCTCGCCCTGTGGAGCTCCACCAGGCAGGTGCAGTGCCGGGCTCTGAGCCTCGACAGAGCCCACCCTCAGCTACTGGAGGACCCTCTAGACCGTCTTGTGGAGTCAACAGACGGCGGAGGAGAACTACTGACCAAAACAAAACAGAAAAAGAGAAACCCAGAGTGCCACTTGTCATGATGCACTGGAATGCAGAGGGAGTGAACAGCAAGCAGGCTGGATACAGCAAAAAGACAGAGCTGGAAAACATCTTGTATGAGAAGCAAGTCAGTGTTTGCTGTATCCAAGAGACTCACTTGAAAGCAGATCAAACCTTTAAAATAAGGGGATATCAATGCTTCAGATCCGACAGACAAGATAGACGAAAAGGAGGAGTACTTACTCTTGTAAGGAATAACATTCCTGCACACGAAAGGAAAACCTTCATGGATGGAGCAGAATATCAGCTGCTGCAGATAAAGGTAGACAAGATGGAAATAGAACTCCTGAACTATTACTGTCCGAACAACAAACCCCTGAGTCTCAGCTCTATACAGGTACCAGCCACCAACTTTATAGCAGTTGGAGACTTTAATAGCCACTCCCAGAGCTGGGGCTATAACCATCTGGATCACAGAGGTGAAGAGGTTGAAACTTGGCAAGATGATCACTCCCTAATCCTAGTCAATAATGCCACAGATACTCCTACCTTCTACTCCAGAGGATGGCACACAACCTCAACACCAGATCTTGCCTTCTCCACACCAGATATAGCTGGATCTATTAGTAGAGAAGTAGGAGACCAACTAGGGGGGGAAGCGACCATCGCCCAATCTTTCTTACTGTCCAGAGTGCAACTCTCAGTACAGGCCCAGCCATTACAAGATGGAACTACAAAAAAGCCAACTGGGGTTTATTCAGGCATCAGGTGAACACGCTGCTGTCTACCCTCAAGGTACAGAACAGAGACATTAATGAAGTGGTAAAAGACTTCAACAGATGCATACTACAAGCTGCAAAAGAAACCATTCCCAAAGGATGCCGGCGTAACTACATACCATACTGGTCCAGCACACTCCAAGAACGTCAGGAAGCTATGGACAAGGCTAGAAAGGACGCAGAGTCTCAGCCTTCACTTGAAACTCACAACAAATGGAAAAAGGCTGTAGCAGAGTTTCAGAGAACAAAGCTAGAAGAAAAGCGGAAAAGCTGGAGAACTAAAACGGCATCGCTGAACCTTGAGAAAGACGGCAGGAAACTTTGGAGATTAGTCAAGTCTCTAAATGAAGAGCATTCCTCACCAAGGCAGACTATCACATTGGATGAAGGTGGCAAACTTTTCAGAGGAAAACAAGCTGCAGACTTGTTTGCTAGAAGATACAGTTCAGAAAGCAACTTACCCATTAACATAGACCATCAGAGAGAGATAAGAAAAGAAATACTGGCAACCATGGGACAGACAGATACTCCTGCCCCAATGAGGGAACCCATCACACTAGGAGAACTACAGAAGGCTATTTCCAAGCTTAAGTTTCAAAAGTCACCCGGCCCAGACAAAATCAGCAACGAAATGCTAGTAAATCTGAGCTCAGCAGCAAAGACAAAACTGCTTGAGATATTCAACCACAGCTGGTTGAAAGGAACGGTACCCCAAGTATGGAGAGAAGCCATCACAATACCCATACTAAAGAAAGGGAAATGTAAGACCGAGGCTGCAAGTTACCGGCCAATCAGTCTCACAAGCTGTGTTGGGAAGACTATGGAGCGAATAGTCAACCACAGATTGAAATGGTATTTAGAGTCTGAGCAGATCCTGGTGCCGGAACAAGCTGGATTTAGAGAATGCTACAGTATAGAAGACCAAGTTACTTACTTGTCTCAAGCAATAGAAGATGCCTTCCAGGAGAAGAAAAAGGTCCTAACGATCTGGGTCGACTTCAAGCAGGCCTTTGACAAGGTGTGGAAAGATGGCCTCATTGCAAAACTTAGGAGAAGTGGAATCCAAGGCAACATGATGAAATGGATCCAGTCATACTTGCATAACAGGAGAACTAGAGTCACTCTTGACGGTCTGCAGAGCAGAAAAGTGTTGCTCCATCAGGGGGTACCTCAAGGAGGAGTAATTTCCCCAACACTCTTCCTTGTTTACATCAATGACCTGGTGAAAGATCTCCCTGCAGGAGTTAAAGCTGCCTTATATGCAGATGACCTAGTACTCTGGTGCGCTGATGAAAATGTCACCACAGCAAATTATAGAATGCAGCGGGCAGCAGACATGCTAGTGTCATGGGCAGAGAAATGGCTTATCACAATAAACACAGACAAAACCTCCACAACACTGTTCTCCCTCGCCCCCAAGGACAAATCAGCTAACATACACCTAGGGACAACCGTGATCAAGGAAGAAAGCTACCCCACCTATCTTGGGGTGACATTTGACCAAAGGCTTACATGGAATAAGCATATTGAAAATGCAGAAGGAAAGGCCCGAAGACGACTAGGCATACTCAGAAAATTAGCAGGTACCAACTGGGGAGCAAATGAACGAAATCTAAAGAAGATTTATAATGGAGTAATAAGACCACACTTAGAGTTTAGCTCAGCAGCATGGTCATCAGCTGCTAACTCACATCTGCAGTCTTTGGACAAGGTGCAAAATCAAGCTCTCAGGCTCATTACAGGAGCCATGAAAACTACACCAATAACAGAGATGCAGAAGGTTGCTGGATTACAGACATTGTCCCATAGAAGAGACACAAAAACCATGATCCAGATGGAAAAGTACAACAGTATGCCAATGCACCCAATGAAGGCAAGACTAGATGATCTGGCATTGGGACGTCTAAAGCGTAGCAGCTTTGTGCATCGGGGGAAAAGACTTATAAGACAGCATCAAGAAGACCTATCCATGAAGACAACACCACTGAAGCCCACCCTATACCCTGTACCATGGGAGCAGGCCAGCAGTGCCCTCCAAATTAATACAACAGTCAGTGGTCTCACAAGTGGATGTGAGTATAATGATCTGCAAAAACGAACTGCTACATTGAGTATGATCCAAGAAAGCTATCCCGATCAATCATGGATACATGCCTATACAGATGGATCAGCAACTAATGCTGTTAGGAATGGAGGTGCCGGTATCTTTATCTCATATCCTGACAACCACTATGAGACTCGGCACATTTCCACTGGTAAATTCTGTTCCAACTATACAGCTGAGGTTCAAGCTCTAGAGCAAGCTGCAAATATGATTTATAACACCAACTCTGACTGCCACCAGGTAGTCATCCTCACGGATGCACTGTCTGTCCTGCAAGCTCTCAAGGGTGGTAAACTCCCGCATCTGAGAAATGAACTAAACAAGGTAGCTGCCAAAAAGAGAACCATACTTCAGTGGGTACCATCTCATTGTGGTGTACCCGGAAATGAAAAGGCAGATAAACTTGCAAAAAAGGGAGGAGAATGTGAACAAGAAGATAATGAAGTCACATACTTTGAGAAAAAGAGAGCTATCCAGACTATCAGAAGAGAACAGAACCAACCCAAAGACGACTATCACACTCTCGACCGGCAGGGACAGACAACTATTTTTCGACTCAGGACAGGGCATAACAAACTGAATAAACACATGCACAAGCTACGATTGTCTGCTTCACCACTGTGCACATGTGGATTAAACGAACAAACTGTTGAGCATGTTCTACAGGACTGTCCTCTGTATGACCAGTTAAGAAAGATATACTGGCCCAATGACTCAACACTAAACTCAAAGCTATATGGAGTTAAAGAGGAACTTCAAACAACAGTCGAATTCATCATGAGAACTCGTCTGACGGTGTAATCATCAAAGATGCGATCGCAAGAAGAAGAAGAAGAAGAACATGTATAGGTGGTCAGTGTCAAACAGGACACTTATCTTTCCAACTTGATACTGCGGAAACTGTCCTTTGCTGATATCAGACTTGGTAGGCCCAACAGTAGGGATGCCAATGACCAGTTGAAGTTCACTCTTTGGGGTCCTGCACTTTTGTGGGATGGCCTCGGATGAACTGCACCGGCTTCTGATACTGGACAGTCTGGTTTGAGTTATTTCATGGAACCTGCAACATATCAGCCTTGGCTAGTATCTGGCTAGACTTGTAGCTGACTAGCACAGATGTCAGACCAGTCAGTCATCAGATGTCACCGTTTTACAATCATAGTAAGCAAGGACATCATTTCAGTGATATAGCATTAATATTAACATGTCAATTAAGTGTAACTGACAACACATAAGTCAGACAAGTCAGTCATCAGGTGTCAAAGTTATACAGTCATAGCAAGTAACATCATTTCAATGATACAGAATTAATATTAACATATCAGTAATAAACATCATCTGGTTTATTCCGCTCCTATACATCCCTTCATATGCTATAACTTGATCCTTCCAAATCATATCAAGTACAAATTCAAATACTGATGCTATCCTTAGCATCTACACAAAAGTAATACATAAATAAAGAAAGTGAGTGACCACGTGATCAGGTTGCTTTCTACTGAAACTGGCTATAGAACACTCCAGTTTACCAGCTGTAAATGGGTACAAAGTTGTGCGCTCGAACTAGGGAAGGCAAAGGCAGCGAGGAAGGGGACTAGTCACCTAACCTCGTAAAAGCGGTATCTTCCATGCTGAAGCTTCTAACAATTTATTTCCCTAAGACAATCTCTGGTCATGGGACTGCCTTTATCTGTGAATTCTAAATGAACCTGTAATACAAAATAAAAGAAATTATTATACAGGATAGTTATCGTAAATTCGCTTACCCTCAGACTCCAGACACTTAGACTGAAATTTTCTGGCGATCCGCTCACACTTCAGATGGATTTAGAGTCGTGGCGTTATCTGCCCTCAGTCTTGTCTCAACCTCTTGCGTTGTGTATCTCTCTCGTTGTTGTTGTTGTTGTTTTGATGAAATGATGGGTGGAGATCGGGCACTCAACCTCTGATCATTGTTGCCTCTTCTCTTTCCATCTTGGTCTACCCTGTTCAACCTGAAAGTTGGTTATAATTGGGGTATTTAGTGTCATTTTCTTTACTAATTTTGTATTCAATTTAAATAACTGTTGTCTTTTGCAGTTGCTGATTTTTATTTATATTAGTATTTGTCAATTTTATTTTCTCTTTTGTATTGTTTCTAGATAACTATTGTCCTTTACACTTGGTTTTAATTTGTATTAGTATTTGTTCTTTTTGAGTTGTTGTCCCTTTTTTTTTAATACCTTGTCTTTCCTTGTCCTATGAGTAGTTTTTTTTTTTTTTTTGTTAATGCTTTGTTAGTTCTTGCTGCTTAATTTCTATTTAGTTGGATGATTTTCCTGAAGTTCTAACCTTATATTTTTTCCTTTGTTTTATGTATATATCTTTTAAGTATTGATTGGGCATCTCTTGGGGCATCTATACTTAAAACCTTATCACCTGTTAAGTCTATATTGTGATTTCTATAGTAAGTTTTTAATTCAAGCCTTTGTTGTTCATACTTTTTACAGTGGATCAGGTAGTCTATGTCATTCTCTTCCTGACATTCTTGGCAGTGTGGTTCTTCTACCATGAAGTATGCTGCACCGAGTCGGAGACGCCACAGTTTTTTGTTCGATGGTATCTTTAATTCTTCTCTGACCTGGCATGTCCTCGTTGGTTCTTTCAGCAGTTTGAACGCGTGTCTGCCTTTTCTACTTTCCTTCCATGTTGTCTTCCATTCCTCGTTTATAGTTTCCTTCACTTGGCTCTTGATCTCTGACCTTCCCAGTCCTGCTTTTATATTGTTTTTACTTGTTCTTCCCTTCTTGGCAACTCGTTGCCAGCTATACCTATGTGTGCTGGAACCCACACTAGCCTCACACTACATCCTCTGTTCTCTAGTGATGTATTAATTGCTAGAATTTCTTCCTTTATGTCTGGCCGGCTACATTTACCTGGGTGTTCTAGTGCTTGTAGTGATGATAGTGAGTCTGTAAATATCGTAACAGCTTCTGGTGGGTTATCTTCGATTATTTCTAGACTTTTAAGAATTGCTACCATCTCTGCAGTAAAAATCGATGCCCCTTTCGTTATACTGTAGCTCTTTTTTATTCCCCATTGTGGTATTACAACTCCGGCACCTAGTTGCCCACTATCACCCTTGGATCCATCAGTGTAGACGGCCAGACTTTGTTTAGTTAGTTGCTCTATGAACTTTCTACTTATCATTTTGGCTTCCTTATCTTCTATGTTTTGTTTGATCTTTTCAGTAAGTGAGTAGTCTATGATTGGTGATTTTAGTTCCCAGGGTGGTATTTTGCTTCTGTATTTATTACTATTTTCAATTGTGTTTGATAGTTCTTTGAACTGCATTAGGTCTTCTATAGTTCTCCATCCTGTTGGATATCTATCTTTATTTAAGGGGACGTCCCATACACTTGGTTGGTTCTTGACAAATGCTTTATGTGCTGGGTGGGTCACTTCTTGTGCTACTTTACTCCAATAATTTAATCTCAGTTCTTTCCGTCTTAGACCAAGGGGAGGTATGCCGAGAGCTACTTCTAGAGCTTCTACTGGTGTCGATATAAATGCACCTGTAATAGTTCTCATGGCTGCATTTTGAATCCTGTCCAGTTTTGCTTTGTTAGAAGCTGCAGCTGAGTCATAGACTATGCTGGCATAATCCAGTTTCCCCCTGATGAAGGACTTGTAGAACATAAGCATTATTTTATTGCTGGCCCCCCATCCATTACCTTTTACAATCCTTAGTATATTTAGGGGTCCCCTACAGCTTTCTACCAAATTGTCTATATGTTTATTATAATTTAGTTGTTTATCTAAAGTTATGCCCAGAAATCTAGTTGTTGAGGAGGTACATATTTTCTGTCCTTTAATGGTTATATTGATTTTGTTATTTTTTTTTTAAATTTCCTTTGCTGAAAATCATACCTACTGTTTTGTTTACATTAATTTGGAAGCCCCAACTTTTCATCCACTCTGAAACTTTGTCTATTTGATTTTGAAGTTTTTTGTAAACATGGTCCAAGTTTTTTCCAGATCGCCAAATGGCACAGTCATCTGCAAATTGTGATACTGCATTCTTTATGTCATTAAATTCATCTGCTAAATCATTTACAGCTATAGTGAAAATTGAAGGAGAGATCACTGATCCTTGAGGAATCCCATTCTGTTGTTCATATATTTCTGACCTATCATTATTCACCTGTACAGCAAAATACCTGTCCTGTAAAAAGTTTTCTAGATACCTATAGGTTTTACCAGTAATGCCAATCTTTTTCATTTTGTAAAGAGCTCCATCGCGCCAGCATTCATCATATGCTCTAGCTACATCTAGAAAGACTGCCACTGTTTTCTCTTTCCTCTTGAACCCTAGCTTTACATCATGTTCTAATCTTACAAGCTGGTCTACTGTACTTCTGTCTGCTCTAAACCCTGACTGGTTTGGGCTATATAACTGGTTTTTTTCCAGGTAGAATTTAACTCTTTTATTCACAACAGTTTCCAGTATTTTACCTAGTTGTGATGTTAAGGAGATAGGCCTATATGAACTTACTTCATGGGCTTCCTTATTGGGTTTTAGAATGGGTACTATCATAGCTACTTTCCATGCTTTTGGTATCTTTCCTAAGTTCCAGATTTTGTTATAAAGTGAAGTTATTATGTTTATGGTTCTTTTGGGTACTTTCTTAAGGATTTCATAACTAAGTATATCTTGCCCTGAGGCAGTATTAGATTTATCTTTTATTGCATTAGTTACTTCTTCCTCTGTTATATCAGCATCTAAATAGTTTGTTTCATCTATCTGGTCTGGTAGTTCTTTTAAAAACTGTATCCTAAGTCTTTCTCTTCTCTCATTTTCTTCCTGTCCAAGGCTACTTTTTGCACTGACTTTATAGAAATACTCGGCAAGGGCATTAGCTTTTTCTTTATCTGTTTCTGCTCTCTTTGGTAGTTTGATTGTTGGCATTATTGTTTTCTTATTGTTCCCTTTGATTGCCTTAAGCTTTTTCCATACTTCTCTAATTTGAGTGCTAGGTTTAAGTGACTGACAAAACTCCTTCCAGTTAGTTTCTTTGGCTTTGAATATTATTCTGTTAGATTCATTCCTAATAAGTTTATACTTATCATAGTTTTCTTCTGTTCTGTTATTTCTATATTTTTGTAAGGCCCTTTTTCTTCTCTCATGAATTTCTGCACAGCTTTTATTCCACCAGGCAACTGGTTCTTTATTCCATTGAGTTTCTCTTTTCTTATTAATGTTACTTATTGGTTTAAGGTGTTGTGGCATATTTTTATTTGGTATATACTTTATTGCTATTTTCAGAATTTCATTGGTCAGTGTTTCCGCCCACAAGTCAGTATCATCTGATTCCATGTCTTTATATTCCATCACCTCCAGCTCTGATTGGAAAGCTTCCCAGTTTGCTTTTTTATAGTTGAAGGTAGGTTTCTCTGGTTCTGGGTTTGGAATGACATTTTCATGCATGGTTATTACAATGGGCAGATGATCTGAGTTTGTGTCTTGTAACACTTCCCAATTTACATTCGCTAGGTTGTTAGTTGCTATACTTATGTCTATTGCTGAGTCTGCCCTATTAGCTTGTGGATTAATTCTTGTTGCAGATCCATCATTTAGTATTAGTAGTTCATTGTTTTCTATGAAGTCAAGTAGGCATTTTCCTGCATTATCTGCATGTTGTCCACCCCAAGCACAATGATGGGAGTTAAAATCGCCTACTATGATTGTTTTGGGGCCTAGTCTGGTGCTTATGGCTAGTATTTCTTCATCTTTAATTGTGCCATCTTTAGCATATACATTTAGAATTGTTAGATTGTTTGGTTCAGCTGCTATAGTAACCTGGATACCTTCTATATTGGTTGTATTAAATACTTCCCAGTCTATGATTTTAAATTTTTCGCTAACTAAGACTGCGACACCTCCTCCTCTACCTTCTTTCCTATCGTGTCTAAGTATCTTAAAGCCCTTACAACTATATCTATTATTTGGGTTTAAATGGGTCTCTTGAAGAGCATATATATCAGTATTTCCTCCAGTTTCTGATAGTAGGGGTGCAAAATTTTTTTTAATACCCCTACAATTCCACTGGATAATTCTAAATCTTTCTAAATTGAATTTTATCATCATCTAGTATACCTTTTATTTTTGGTTAACTATCAATTTTGCTCTTATTCTTTATTTCCTGTACTTGTGGACTCACTATCCATCAAGTTCTCAAGAAAATCCTTATTTAAACTTGTCATTATTTCCCTAACTTCTTCCGCTAAGTGTGGTAACAGTCCCTCAAATCGTTTTTTGATAGTTTCTATGATATTTTCTTCTAGGTTGCTTTTGTTCTTTTTGACCACTTTCCTATTTTCATCCAATGCTACATTCCCTTCTCTCCCTATGTTAATCTCCTGTTTTTCACTTTCCATTCTTTTTAGTATTATTTCACTTTCTTCTTTTTGTTCAGACAGTTTGACTAGTATCATTTCATTTTCTTCTTTCAGTTCAGTCAGTTTAGCTATATCCTGGGAAATTTGGTGCTGTATGGCTTTCACTTCTTGAAGCAATGCCTCTGTACTTTTCAGTGCACTTGTGTCATCCGAGGATGTAGTTGAATCATCTGACTGGTTTTTTGGTACTATTTTATTACTTTCTAACTTGTTCTTACTTTTTTTTTGCCATCTGTGACTTAAGCATTTTGACATCTTCTTGCACACTCTTAATTTCTGTTATAACTTTATTGTTCGTATAAGTATCATTTTCTTTTAATTCTTTAATGACCGTTGTGAAAGGGGTTTGGGTTGTTATAGCTACCCTCAATGCTTTTTTGGTCTGCTGATATACTGGGCAGCCCTGGAATCTGGCGCTGTGATTTCCTTTGCAATTAATGCATTTTCTGTTTGCATTATCCTTTTTATAGTCAGTATCTGACTTTGCCTTTTCGCATTGCGTGAAAGGGTGTGCCCCCCGCACAAAACCTACATACTGCCTTCCCCCTGCAAGTGTGGCGCCCATGACCAAACTTCATGCAGTTGGAGCACTGCAACACTGGGGGAATGAAGGCTTCTGTGTTTTTTTTGTGTTTTCCCAAATAGTACCGTCTTGGGGGGTTCCCTACCTTCTGTTGTTATCACTACCACTGGGGTAACGATACTCCCTTTCACCATTATTCTGTCCACGTGTACCAGCTTTATGTCTGGGTTATGTTTTGCGAGGATGTTCATAACTTCCTCGCTTGAAAGGGTAGTGTTTATCCCTTTTAACACACATCTACTGGTCACTTTTGCTAGCTCTATCTTTACTTCTATGTCGTGTGCAAGAGTCACTGTTTTTGCTTCTACTTTGAGTTCCTCTAACATCTCTTTTATTCTGTCACTCTGATTTGGGATAATTATTATGCCAAAATGGGTTTTTGAAATTTTGGCTATCGCCTTTTTGCCTAACACAGGATCAAGGATGTTTATAATTTTTGTCTTCATCTAATGCCTTGATCTTGACAGCCTCACCAGCTACTTGCGTTATCTTTAAACGACATATGTTTACATCTGTATTTTTGGGATCTGCCTGGGTTGCTAGATGTCTTGAGTCTTTTTTGGTACTTTCATTGGTTTTTTTTGGGTTATTATTTTCTTCTAGTTTATCACGTCTGGTGTCCCTACCTTGGTTTTTAACTGCTTCTGCCCACGTTTTGCCTTCCTTTGTTGTTTTTACTTCTGAGCCTCCTTTCAGTTTATCCCCTCTGGTTTCATGACTTGTTTTGTCCGCGTTTATCTGGCTGTCCTGATTATCCTTTTCCCTGGGTCCTTTCTTTCCGTTCGCTGTGCTGGTTCCTGATCTTTCTCCTTTGTTGATTCTGCTTTTTGTTGTTTTTCCTTCCGCGCCTCCTTCCCGATTTTCCATTATTGTTTTACTCGTGTCCTTTAGTTCTGTTTTTTTTTATTTCAGGGTTCGTGGTCCTGTTTCTTTCTGTCCGGTTTAAAGTTTTGTCTTTTTCTGAAGTTTTGTCTTTTTCTGGAGTTTTGGCCATCGTTTTCCCTTCCTCGGACTGTTTTCTGGTGAATACTACCATTGGTTATTTTCCCTGTCTTTTAGTATGCTACTATTTGTTGTCTTTGAATTTTATTCTGATGATTGAATATTATATGTAATCTTTGGCTTTTGGTTTATTTTGTTATATATATCTTTACCCTACTACGATTCTTAAATTAAATAGTCCCCTAATACTTAACCTTAACTACAGTAGGCCTACTCTAATACTATCAACAAAAGTATAAATTATTCACCACTTAAATATGTCTTTCAAGATGGCTGCCTGATCTCACTCAAAGAATTGCCACGTGGCGCTATTTAATTTCTATTATTTTAATTTCTAAAATTAACTGCAATACGCTAACACTGAGGATGGATAAAAAATATCAACTTATCTGATAACTTGTGTAGTTCTAAGGATGTCTTCACTGTGTCTCGTCCTAAAAAGAACGTATCAAGCTTGTGTGGTTTGAGGTAAGCAAAAATGCGTGTTACCCCTGTAGTAGACGGAAGTGAGTGGTGTGATGTGTATCTCTCTCAGTTTACCGATCCGCTTTAAATACGTATAGCGCGGACGTATCGGAGACTACCGACGTCACAGCTTAATGTAAAATCCTTTTCATACGGGTTCCCTTCTATTTTTATTTATCGTTGGCGATTTCCTCTGTCCGATACACATTTCGCTGATACGCCGCCATTTTGAAAGCGGTCGTTCGATCGTAGATGGGTTTACAAATCTAACTGAACTCATTTGCAATGACTTGAAACCAATTTTGCGACACATGTGTGTGTCTGTATATTATATTAACTACACATTACATTTCAGTACCCTAGACTTTTTAACGTAGCTAACAGTCATAATAGTCTAATACGTCTGTTTGAGGTCGTAAGTGGTAGCAGAAAGGCCTCCTGTAATTCACATAAACTTTTATCTCAGGAGCCTTCACAGCTGACCTCATACAGTACACTAGGTAACATAACAATCATACAATAACATCAAAAACCACTACAACACCATATCAAAACAAAGACAATAAAGACATAATATCAAAACAAAAGACAATAAAGACACCATTTCAAATTAAAGAACAATAAAGACACCATATCAAAACAATGACAATAAAGACACCATTTCAAAACAAAGACAATAAAGACACCATATCAAGACAATAAAGACATAATATCAAAACAAAGACAATAAAGACACCATTTCAAAACAAGGAACAATAAAGACGTGATATCAAAACAAAGAACAACAAGGACGCTCTACCAAAACCCAACAATTATCACAATACAACAACTAACAGCTCAACGTAAATCATGTGTCTCTACAGTTTCCTCATATTTGCACACCTCTACCAAGTCATACATTTCGCAGATGACACGATTTTCCTGGGCTACAAAAAACACTTCCCCCCCCCCCCCCCCCCCCCCCCCCCCCCCCCAAAAAAAAAGTCGCAAGAGTTTTTTTTTCAGGACATAACAACAACAAAACCAAGATAGTGCTTTTTGAAATTTATTTTTAAAATAAAGTTTTTTCCTCGTTTTGACGAGGCATTACAACATGGCTGAGCTGTGAAAATTAGCAAGCTGCATAAATACCTTTCTTTTTTGTTTGTTTTTTGTTGTTGTTGCTGCTGTTGTTTAAACCAGGTCTTTTAGTGAAATTCTTTACATAAAACGAGGTATTTATCTGTCTTTCTCTTATTTGTCGCCTCCTTTCCCATCGCTTTTTTCTGCCTGTCTCCTGTTCTCTCTTTCTGGTAGTGTATCTCTCTCGCTCTCTTTCTCTGTACTTGATGATTTCCCTGTTCATTTCTTTCTTGCTGGTATTATCTCTCTCCATTTTTTTCCTTCTGGTAATTTCTCTCCCCAGTTCTCGTTATACGGTTGTCTCTCTCCATTTAACTTTCTGGTCATATTTCTCTCTCCTTGTCTACTTTTCCCTTACTGGCTTTTCTCCCTCCCTCCCTCTCTCTCTCTCTCTCTCTCTCTCTCTCTCTCTCTCTTTCTGTGTGTGTGTGGAGTTATCTTTTGGTGATCATCTACCTCTCCAATTCTCTCATATTGATCGTATCTCTCAAATTCTCTCTTATTGGTCGCTTCTATCATTCATACTTGTTGGTCGTTTCTCTCCATTTCACTCTTATTTTTCCTATCTCTCCACTTCACACTTATTGGTTGTATCTTTCTAATTCTCTCTTATTGGTCGTACCTCTCTCATTCTCTTCTGTTGGTCGTGTCTTTCTAATTCTCTTTTCTTGGTCGAATCTCTCTAATTCACTCTTATTAGTCGCATCCCTCCAATTCTCGCTTGCTGATAGGATCTCTCTAATTCTCGCTTGTTAGTCGTATCTTTCTAATTCTCTTTTGTTATATCTCTCTAAATCTCTCTTGTTGCTCGTATCTTTCTCCTTCTTCCTCCTTCGTCCTGAAAAGGACGTTGATTGCGTTGTATCTGTTTACACCGGAGCTGCAATATCTGCGCCTTTCGGCCGACACATCCGACTTCATCACGGAATTTTTTGGGGACCGGGTTTGCCTTCCCTCTTCGATCCCTCCTCTCTCAGCCAGACTGCAGTGATGTAGGGAAAGAGAGAATAAATAAAAAAAACTGATGGTTATGTTTTAATTTTTAAAAATCTCGGGCGTTTTAAAGACTCAGTGACATTATTGCTTTATGATTCACGTTTTGGATTTCACATTAAAAACGACTTTTTTCCCCTTAATAATAAGCTTGAAACATATCTTCTTGCAATAAAAATGTCGTTATCACAACAAAACATGTTGCAACAAACAGTTATTAATGTTTTAGTTTGCTGTTTATTCCATTTGCATTACTGTGCTCATTGGGTCAAATCAGCTATCCCCTTCATATCGAAGGTCAGCTGTATTGGATTTTCAGTTTGTTTGTTTGTTTTTTTTTTCTTTGATTTATTGCTTTTTTAGCAATTCATATAAGACTGGTGAGCCCCAACCAACCATTCAACGGTAGTCAGTTATAATCTTTGCCTTTGTCCGATACGCCTCTAGTATGCCACATACTTTGCTGTTCCATTTCGTAAGCCGTTGATCTTTCCAGATTCTTCCGTCTCCCTCACTGAATACTTAGTGGCTAAGGCATGACGATAAATATTTAAAGGGGAAATCGAAGATGAAAGTATTTTCTGGATTACCGAACTTTGTCTGTCTACAATTACATGAGTTGAAGCTTCTTCTTCTTTAAGTACCATTTCATTTGTCATAGGTGATCATGTCTCTGCACAACTTTCTGTTTCAATGACTGTTTTTCAATGTTTGTGTTGGCTTCTTTCCATGACTCGACGTGAGATAGTCCAGTATCCTCTCTCTTTATTATCCTCTATTTCTGGGACCCACGATTAGAAACACCGTAACCTATAATGCATGTTGTAAGAACGACTAAGGAGGGTTTGGCATGAGACAAGTTACCTTTATTACTCTTAGCCAGTGCTCCACAACCTTTTCCACTTCGCGGCAAGCTTAAAGTGCCTTTCAAAATTTCGCGACACACTATAACATTTACATAGATGGGTATGGAAAATATTTTAAATTTCGATGCAATCATAATAAAACGCTTCCTAATTTTTTTCCGATGTGCACCGGTGGATGATGATAATTCAATTTATCATTTGTAAAATTGTATGCGTGAGATTCTTGCGTATTATTTTACCATAATATATAATTTTTGTATACCATTATATGGTGTATTCTGCTTGATGTGCCGTGACACCAGGCAGCGCACCAATTGCGGACCACTGCTCTAAGCCACAGAAACTTTAAACAAAAAAATAATAATAATAATAATAAAAAACCCCATTGATTCATTGCAGGGAAATAAATTCAGAACATTACTAAGTAGATACATTTTCACCAGTTACTTCCCTCTGACAACACGTACATTTCTCTCCTTTTGGTGTCTTCTTCTTCTTCCGTCCTTAGCCACCGACCGTCAAAGCAGTCAGTGGCCATTACGCCTAGTGGCGTCTTAGGGCAACAGCAGATAGGTTTTCTTTGCCATTGTTTCCCATCACGCCTATTGGCGTCTTTAGGGCAACGGCAAATCAATCCATCTGCTGTTGTTTCCGTAATCGAAGTGACTGGCAAACGGGTGATCAGCCCGTTGGTCTCCTTTTGGTGTACGGGGCCGTTATTGCAACAAGCTTCCTAGGAAGAAACATGTCAAACCTTATTTGCTCTAGCAGAAGTAGTGTCTGTAGTTCTTTATTCTGCATAGTAGGTTTGCTAGCCATTTACAGAAAACTTGGTGAAAAAGGGAAGGGGGGGGGGGGGAAGAGGGGGCTAACATTTTGTGACGGAGTGTGACGACAGGGAGTGTTAAAGAAATATGACGCTGGTGTAATGGTTACCACATTGCGCTGGCGATCAGGTGTTCTAGGTTCAAGCCCGGGCGTGTGCATTTGAAAGAGTGTCACCGACCGGGATTTTGACTGAATAAACTGAACGGCTCCTGAGATAAACCCTCTGTGGATGGGAAGTAGCGAAGCTCCTGACCGGGTTGGAAGGAAAGTCCACAGGCTCCCCAGCCCGCAATGACGTGTCATTGGGACGAAGGGCTGAAAGCCCAAGTGCCGCTGGTTAGGGGGGGGGGGGGGGGGGGAATATGACATCACACACAAAAATAATATGGAGGATCGCTTATTTCATAAATGATGTCGGAACAAAATAGATGTTGTAACCTCAATCCTCATAGTCTATTTTTATCCATAATAGTTAACTCCTTCACGGACGACTTTTATTAATATTATAATCGCAGCTGAGATTTCGGATTATTGTGATAACCTTTAACTGGTTTGAATTGATTTTTAATTGTGTGTATATTTTTTTAATATGATGTAATACGTACCCGGTACCCTTAAAAACAAGAAAGAAAGTGCAGACTAAATAAACTGTATTACTGATTAAAATTATATTTTAAACAATAAAACAGTAGTAAGTTATCACTATCCCGAAACAGTCCGATGAGATCAAGGTCTCAAAAGTTGGAAAGGTGGTATTCGGGCTGGTGTGAACGTTTATAATTTGTGTGTATGTGTGTTATGGGAAAAAAGGGGGGAGGGTTAATGTAAATGCATTTAGTTAGTGTTCAATGACACCCCCCCCCTCCTTTTTTCCCCTGGCTGCCACCTGGGGCGGACCGCCCCTCGCACCCCCTTAGTACGCCACGGGAAACAACGCAGGGAAAATATGCTTAAATCAGCATGGGCGGAATACCCCGATGAAGATACCTTTGCCTGTCCTCAAGATAGCTAGAGTTGTCTATTCCCAGTACAAGGTACTGTAATGCTACAATCCCCTTTCAGTGACGCGAACAAAGTCCATGAAATAATTTTCACCACACCCAAGAAAACACCTGAGCAGGAAAGATGGTTCGCTACACTGAAGCCTGTAAAACACTTATATTGGAACACGATAAACACCCAGACCTTAGGGTCTTTCATGTTTGGACATGCGCCCTAATATAACCGACTAGGTTGAACGGGACGCGCCTCGCCGAAACGATGCAAAACTTTATTTAAAAAAAACAACCTACCCTCTGTCCTGTTCTAAGTCTACTATCATTTACTAGACACAGTATTAAGGTCTTTGTCTTGTGTGGACTGGCCTATACTGTATAATAGGGGAACAACAGAGGTGATTGCGTCATTAATAGGCTGAACTGCCCATGGTAAACTTCCGGTGTTATGTCTTGCGGTTCGCACTAATAACCTGTCATCGAAGCATCATTTTTTGGTGATGCGTAGATGGCAGGGAGGATAGTGTGATTCGCTTGCATAGCTAGGCGGGGTTGTCGCACGGAAGGTCCAGGGTTCGAATCCTGGGTAAGCCACTCATGTCTGTTGTTTTTCTGTTGTCTAGTGTTCTACTTCTTTATTTCTTACGAGTGCCTGAAAACATACTTTGGTGTTTGTCTAATATTAATTTACCGTAGTACTCTGACAATGCTATCGAAAGAGAACAAATTAATAAAATCTATCAGACTTCAACAATAAAGTCGTACCGCATTGTTGGCAACAGGCGCGCAATTCTGTTCTCTACAAGGTGCTGCCAGATACTGGAAAGGAATATACACCTTCTATTTAACTTGGAGTAATTATAAAGGATGACGATGGAGGTGGATATGACAGACATTGAGGAAACCTGTTGATAATTACCAGGCAGTCCTTACTGGATTCCCCAGAGCAAGAGAAGAAGATAAGAGAAGACACGGGGAAGAGCTAGAGACAGGCATGAAGGGAATAAATATGACATGGAAAGGCCTTCTGCAGATGGCACGGGACAGGAAGAATTGGTATAAGTTTGTTGAAAGCCTATGCTCCTTGGTGAGTTGAAGGGTTATGAATAAATTATGAAGGTCTGGCTCTTAAATGTAAAATTAAAGTTCGTAGAAATTCTAATTTTTTATTTGTCAGTGTATAGCAGTTAAATATTTGTGCCCTGCTAGTTTAATCTTTAAACAACCTTAGATATACAGATGATACCGTGTTGTTAGCTGAAAGCGAACAGGAGTTACAAGAACTAGTGAAGCAAGTGAACAGTATAAGTCAAGAATATGGACTCGACATTAATATTGAGAAAACAAAAACTGTGATAATTAGCAAAACAGACGATAAACCCACATTAAAGATAAGCGTAAATGGGAAAATCCTGGAACAAGTCAAGAGCTACGTATATCTTGGTCATATAATAACAGAAGATGGCAGATGTGAAACAGAAATCATAAAGAGAATAGGAATGGCCAAAGCTACATTCAACAACATGAAACATATACTGACATCTAAACAGTTATCTCACAAATTAAAACCGAGAATCATAAAGCGTTATATATATTCTGCATTTCTGTATGGTGCAGAAACATGGACGATGAATAAGCATTTGGAAGAAAGAATTGAGGCTCTTGAAATGTGGATATATAGAAGAATGGGGCGTATCTCGTGGAAAGAGAAGAAAACAAATAAGGAAGTCCTAGAAAATCTAGGGAATGAGGGAGGTCAAAGTTCGGCAGCTAAAATACTTTGGCCACATAAAAAGGCATAACACCCTGCAGAAGACCATAATAGAAGGGAGAGGTGAAGGCAAACGTGCAAGGGGAAGACAGCGCTATAAGTGGGAAGATAACATCAAGAGATGGACAGGAAAGAGTCTTTCAGAGTGCACCACCAAGACAAGAGACAGAAGACGTTGGAGATCCATTACAGCCAACCTTCGTTGTGGAGATGGCAGCTGATGATGATGAGTTTAATCTTGACGATGAATAACCTGTACTTATGTACAGTGTATGGTAATGTCGTTTTCAACCCTTGTTGAATTATATGCTTGCGCGTGCTTAAGCACACGTGCAACTAAAAAATTATTTATAGAAATCCCCGCCAGCCAAGAAGCATTGGGCCCGCCACTGGACTGCATCCGGCTGTTTCCAGCGCTCACAACGCTGAAGAAGAAATATACTATAACGGTGAAAAAATAAGGCATAGACGCAGAGCAACAGTATATTAGTAGCAGTAGTAGAAATAGAAGTAGTTGTATGAGTAGTAGTAGTATTTGCAGCAGACTGATGATGTATTCCCGCGTCAACTGTGCTTAAAGGGAAGTAAGAATATAACCGGAAGCGCACGGCGTCTGAGCCTCGTTTTGCTAGTGAAATACGACGGTCGCCATTTTGTGTAAAATTGGACTAAAATGTAGTTTAAAAACTACCGAACACAAATGGTAGTTCTTTTTGCATAGCTTGTGTACCATGGCTGTGGTAAGGGCACGACTGACATTCGACTTACAATCAATATTTAGTTCTTTCAGCTGCAGTATCTTTAAAAGAAAGAAAGTACACAGGTGCGATGTTGGTCAATTCCAAACCAGTCCGCCATTAATATTAGCATTCACGAATGTTTTTGTAGATAAGTCATAGTAAAGCTCATCATGCATCGGCCATTGATATTATGCCGCAGTTCACGCATTGTGAGCAAGTTATTTGTTTCAGTAAGTCCTCTGCAATAAGCATTGCGGGACAGCTTATATTCAGGCACAGTTTTTAATTTAGGCCTATAGGCTAGGCCTAGGCCCTATTTTGAAACCCTGATCAGTCAGTGTATGAAAATATATAAATGAACCAGGTTATTTCCTGTTTGTTTGACTTTGTGTCATGTCCTTTACTGGTTTGATCATAGCCTCATAAGCTTTTGGGCATTGTTGTTGTCACCTTTGCAAAGGCATGCCCATGTTTGATCCAGCGTAAGTGCAAAACTCCAGAATTAGGCCTATGTAGCCTACATGTTAAAAGTAAGGTGTGCAGTTTCAGATTGTATGAAAAATTAGCTGACCAAGACCCTACTCCACCTCCAAGTGGTGGTCCTTGAAACAGGCTGCATCACTGCAGTCTGGCTGAGAGAGTAGGGATCGAAGAGGGAAGGCTAACCCGGTCCCAAAAATGCTGTGCTGAAGTGGGATGTGTTGGCCGAAAGGTGCAATTATCGCAGCTTCGCTGTAAACGGACACAACGCAACCAACGTTCTTTTCAGGACGAATGAAGAAGAAGGAGAAGAAAGTCAGTATTAGATAAAATGCTTACTTCTTCATAAGTAATATCACTGAACGTTGGAGGAAAAAAAAACAAGTTAAATCATACTTTGCTTTGCATTCGCTATCTTGTCGCCAAACTCAAGATTGGTAAGACTGAAGTGGTGAAAAAAAAAAGCTGCCCTTAAAGGATGAGAGGCAGTGTTCAGAGCCGATTTCCAAGACGCTTGTGACGGATACCAGTTATTGAGGCTGGTATATTGAAAGTATGTTTTGTTTTATCCCAGTTGTCTGTTTTATTTATCCTCATTCAATTTCTTTTACAACAATGTATAACATCATGATAGTTTTAAAAAGCCTTGAAACTTGATCCTTAAACTTTAAAACAGAGACAGGAAATACCATGCGTGAAACATGGCAAAATGGTTGAAATGAAGCACAGTGGATAGGGTCTTAAAAAAAAAATTCAGTGACGCAGTAAAAAGGTGTTAGGTTTAGGTATCCTAAACCCTAATCATAACCTTAACGACGTTGGCGACTTACTGGGACGACATCAAAGAAGATGGCCCCTGTGCTTCATATCAACCCTGCAAAACCAACACGCCCTTTAAGAGTTAACCCTTCTTCTTCTTCGTTCACCCTCAGATGTCAACTTGAATAAGTTCAAAGAAAGCAGTGGTCAGCCTGAGGCTGTTGATATCTCCGTAGATTTTCTCCAGGAATGGTACTGGTGATGGCCATATGCGTTTTCTCTGTTCCTCATATGTTGGGCACCTTTGAAGCAGATAGAGTTAACCCTAAACCCATTTCTAGCTTTTTCAAAAATAATAGTGCAACAGACATGGAGACTTCACATTGGGGGAAAAAAAACCCACATTACGAACTTACCGCTCATTAATCTGTCACTGCATCCATTGTACCTTTTATGAAAGCGCGAAACATAATGTCAGCAGCGACTATCTCAGATCCCAGCAAAATATATTTTTTTTATCACTCCAAGTGGCACAGGTGACTTATTGATCATGAGTTGGGCGACAAGGTTGCAGGCGTACAGTAAAGTGTCTTCTTCTTCTTTTTCTCGTTCGCTGTTGTTTAGTAATGTCTACACAAGAAGTCCGGTTCTCTGGATGTATGTTGCTGTGGTTGAAAGTGTAAAGTGTGATTCAGATATTTTTATTACTGCATTCTACATCATCTAATTTTTTAATCTCTGACCTCAAATATTGTTGTATTTCTTTCCAGTGTGTTTGAAACAGGACCCATCACAGACATATTTCGACAATTAAGTTATTCCACCACAAAGCTCTGCAGAAGGAAGCTTCTTCAAAGTTTTCACTCGGGCGCAGACAAGTCTGTCCCGAGACCTTGCCACAGCAGCAAGATGCCCCTACCAAGCAGGGCACGTGTCTATGCTGACATTAACACACATAAACCCAGAGAGTACTGGGATTATGAATCACACGTTGTAGACTGGGGGTCAGTTGATTTTCCTCTTTTATTGGTATTGAGAATGTTGAAATTGTTGGGTGTATGAATTACATGTGAAATGGGAATAAATTGGTTGGCACTACTTTTCACTATCATTATATTTGCAGCTCTCCAAGGAGCAGAGCCCGTCAATTAATGCATGCCAAGTCCTGTGCTATAAGTTCAGTGACTTTCCTTATCTTCTTTAGCCTTTCCTGTCCATGTCTGATTGTCTTCATATATTTTTCGGTCTTACTCAATTTCTCTCGCCCTGGGGATTCCAGAATAAGGACTGCTTAGTAATGCTATAAACTAGTTTCCTCGGTGTGTCCTATCCAGTGTCAGCATCTTCTTCTCACATCTTGTTCCACTGGTTATTTGTATAGAGGGTTGGGCATGGGACTGGCTAACCCATCTTGAAGAGTCTTTAGTTAAAAAAAAAATGTCTACAGATATGAATGTTATTTTTCACTATATTATGTCAAATTATGCTTGAGACATTGAAAGAATGGCAGTTTTAAAATAGTCACATTTATATCTTAAAATTCATATTGTTGTCAGTTTTATGGAAACATTTTAATTTATGAAATTTGTGCTAAATAAAATTCCTTGTTTACTCTCACCTTGCCATGTTTGTCTCACTGTCTCTCTTAACATTGGTTGCCAGTATCAGGCTTCTGTCAGTGCTGTACGTTTTGCCCTCAGGGTGGTCGGTGGAGGCCATGCTGTCAGTGTGCTTCTCTTGTGGAGTCGCCACTCCATTAGAACATATTTTACTCTTTACTTTTATTCCCAAAAGCACTTGTTGTTTTATTTTGTGATATAAATGGAATTTCAGTCTACAGCGGCCAGTTTTCAGCAGGGCTTTGGAGCCGGAGTCGAGGAGTATGTCGTTTTTTAGTGGAGTCTGAGTCCGTAAAAAATGTCGGACTCTTACTCCAAATTTCATGCCATATGGCAAGTAAAAAACTAGTCAGAGTCGTGACTTCTAAAACTTCAGGAGTCCGAAAATTTATTGGCTGACTCCACAACGCTGATTTGTTGTATTTTGGCTTACTTTATTTTTCTTGGTATAGTTAAGAAAATTAGTAGCTCCCCTCGAAGCCCAGGCCTTCAGCAAACTCTTGCCAAATCCCATTACCCAGTGCCAGTAGCTCCGGGTCTTCCCATGTCTTGTCATCTCTTGTTATTTCTGTCTCCAGTTCTCTTCTCTATGTGTTGTTAGGTCTCACTCTCTCGCTCTCTCTTACACTTTGGATTCCAGAAAAAAAGACTGCCATACTATGCTTACACTCAAACAGTTTTCTCACTGTTTGAGAGTCACAGTATCAGCGTCTTTCTTTCATCTGCTCTACCTTTCATATGTTCTACCTAAATTGAAAATTCTGTTATAAGACATTTGCTTATTATTTCGTTTCTTTCATTACAGCATTAAACATGTTTTAGGCTACACACTTTTATTTTAAAATGTACTAAACAATGGAATTTTGTTTTCGTCACCTAGTTCAGTGATCATGTTCACAATTTTGTGTACAACATCACTGTTCAGTCATGTCTCTCACATCGTTTTGTTTCTACCATATCTATTTAGTTGTGCGTCTATAACGCCATACAACTGCTGGGCCTATAAGAAGAGCAATTGGTCTCTCAATCCTCGCGGTTGTACACGATCTGCTTTAGTTAATGAGACAATGGGGTCATTTTGCGCCTGGACTGCGGTTTGACTTGGGTCTTGCTTCTTGGTCGATCTCGGTTTTCCGCAAGGGTGATGCTCCTGGCCACCGCCCACCACTAGTGGAGTGAGCGATTTGGAATGGCGAAAGAGATGCCTCGTTGAAGAGGGGATCTCCGCTATTTTTTTTTGTTCTGTCAGGAATGTGAGAGTCCTCTTATGGATATTTCGTTTATTCGAGATAATACCTCTAGTGTATTTGCACATGCCGGGAGGCATAATATTTCTGTGTATTTCCGGAAGGCAAGGTAAATTCACATTTTCATTAACTCTATCGATTTTTGGTCGTGAACGATTTCTGGTTCATAGCCTGTCTTCGAAAGTCGTCGTCACGAGATGTTTTCCTAGCTCACATGTCGCTGTATTGTGCTGCATCGGTTGATGCAGGTTCCAAGGACCATTACTTGCTACTTTGTTAAATGAACTAGGTTTGAAAAACCTTTATTATCTAGAGGATATTTTTGAGGACATTATTTATACTTCGGCAGACGTGTCTGTCTTGCTGAAGTCAGACTAAGGAGAGAGTGAACTGATCTCATACATCTGGTTATCTCCTGGCTGTTATAGAAAGGGATGGAGTTTTTCACCTGACTACATTTACAGCACTATGAAATATAACATGCATCTGACTCATCATTGTAATGCTGTCTACCGTCTATTGCTGTATTGAATGTTTTTGCTTAATTGAAATAATGACTGTTTGATCCTACATTTATTCGCGTTAACCATTTTGATCCACTGTGGCGTCCACCAATAAATAATTTCCAACGGCTGTTACAAGAATCATTGACTTTATACGTCGTGAGTTTACTGACGTCCTATGTGGATTGCCCTGTTATTTTTGTATGAACATTGTTTTGACTGAACACATCTGCACACCACACAAAACCAGACATGCGGATACCATCCATCATCATATGGCATCACGCATCAATCACCTAGTTCAGTGATCATGTTCTCAATTTTGTGTACGTCACCTAGTTTAGTGATCCTGTTCACAATTTTGTGTACAAGATCACCTAGTTTAATAATCATGTTCACTCTTTTGTATATGTCACCTAACTCAGTGATCCTGTTCACAATTTTGTGTACGTCACCAAGTTTTGTGATCCTTTCACGGCTGTGATCTAGTAAAAATTGTAATTTTAATATTTATAAAGGAAGGTGGTTGAAGTAACAAGAAGAGACATGGTCCGCAACCAGACGATACGTCAAGGCCTAAAATCCCACCCCCTGCAGACCCATGTAGAACAGTCCCAACTAGGATGGTTTGGCCATGTCTGCAGAATGGGAGAAGATCGGCTACCACGACAAGCATGGGAAACAAAGAGCCAGTGATCCAGACCCCCAGGACGACCCAGAGTCTGCTGGGAGGACAACATTAGACAATCTTTGAAGGACCGAGGACTGGAATGGAACCAGGCCAGGAGGAAGACAGCCGATAGGATAGTCTGGTTCTCTCTTCCAAACCTCTACTCCTCACGTTAGAAGAGGAACAACTAAGTAAGTAAGTATATTTATATGGTGGGTCCAAGACAGGTCACTTGGGACTCCTTCAGATTTTGGTTGTTTTAATTATACCACGATAGAGGGCCACGTTCAAACTTTCAGCTCCCTAGGTCATCTGAAACCTAGTGAACCAATGGCTCAAAGATCTGAAACTTCCAAACGATGCTCATATAAAATTAAATAGAAGTATTTAAAAAACCTACCTTTTAATAAAGTATCCGTTTGTTACAGAAACCAGGATGATTATCAGGTAGTCAGAAAACTTGGCAGAGGAAAGTACAGTGAAGTTTTTGAAGCTGTTAATGTCGTCAACAATGAGAAATGTGTGATAAAGATTTTGAAGGTAATCTTATGACTTTATCATCTTTTAATATATTGATGTCTCTGCTGTGGTCAGAACCTCATGTAATTGCTACTTGTCCTTTTTCTGTAGTCAGACATTCATTTTAACCACACACAAAAAAAAAAAAGTTTTATTCTTCCTTCAGAGTATATGCCATTGTCACACTTCTTTTATATGCAGTTTTGGTCTAGCCTTGTTAGCTTATTTGTTTAAAAAAAAATGTTTTTTTCGTGTCTTCTGAACAGCGGCCCATTGGGTTTGTCATGATTCACTGAGTCTATCACGGCAGCTTGTTGCCTTGTTCTATTTATCCTTTACGATATTGTTTTGTTTATCCACATTATTATACCTTTTTACGAGTGTAGTAATTGAAATAAAACTAGTTTCCAGAACATATAACAGGACGTGATTAATATTTTCATTATTTGAAGCCAGTATGGCATTGTTTTGCTGTTTTTTTTTTTTTTCAACATCTTATTTGTCAACATTACTAGTCGGCAACGTCCCTGGGGCTTTTTAAAGAAACAACCTCCAGCATGAGAATAGAGGTAGGAGCAGCTACTGCAACCTTAAGGTGACTGTCTGAAACTTCATTAACAAGGGCTGTTATTGTGTCAGACTCGGTCCATACTGCTTCTTCTTTGATCCATAACCGTCAAAGCAGTCAGTGGCCATCACGCATGGTGGCGTCTTGTAGGGCAGCAACAAATTGATTCCACTTTGCTCGGTCGGCGGCCATCCTTTGTACAGTGCCCCAACTCTGGTTCATTCTTTGCATCTTGGCTTCCACAGTTCTCCGCCAAGTTGTTTTTGGTTGGCCTCTCTTTCGCTTTCCCTTGGGGGTCCATAGCATAGCTGTTCTTGTGATGGTATCAGGGTCCCTTCTGAGGATGTGGCCAACCCAACTCCAGCATCTGCCAGCTATGATGGTGTGCATGTCCTCCTGGTTACTCCGAATAAGTAGTTCTTGGTTGCTGATGGTGTTTGGCCAAAAGATTCGGAGAATTTTCTTTAGGCAGATTGTGTGGATGGAGGACAGTTTCGACATTTCCTTCTCTGTTACTCTCCAGCATTCCGCACCATAGAGAAGCACAGAAAGTACACAGCTCTCATACAGTCTTAGTTTGGTGTTTGTGCTGTACTGGGAAGACTTCCAAATGTTGTTGAAACCAGCAAAGGCTGTTCTCGCTTTATTCATTCTGTCCTTGCTTGTTCCGACGTCAGGTGTTACTATGCATCCTAGGTAAGTAAATGTGTCTGTCTGTTCTAACTTCTGGTTCCTTACTGTTATTGGCTCAGGATTGCCCACATTTAGTGTCATGACCTCTGTCTTCTTCAGATTGATGTTCAGGCCAACCTGCTGGCCATACTTATTCAGTCTATCAGTTTTTTCTTGGATGTGTTGATGTGAATGCGCGAGTAGGGCAATGTCATCTGCATATCCAGGTCTTCCAGTGTATAAAACGTCCATCTAATTCCTCTGTTGTCTGGCGCATCACCCAATCTATGGCTGTCAAAAATAATGTTGATAAGGGGCATCCCTGTCGTACTCCTGTTTTCACTTCGAAAGTTACATTACTCAATCCAACACTGCATGTTAAGTTAGAATAGAGGCTTTTTATGATGGAAACAATGCAGCTAGGAATTCCATAAGCCCTCAGTATTTTCCATAGGCTGTCCCTGTGTATGCTGTCGAAAGCCTTTTCAAAATCAACAAAGTTAATGTAAGCTGTCTCTGCCATTCTGAGCACTGCTCTATAATGTTCCTGAGGGTGAATATATGATCTGCACATCTTCTGTTCTTTCTAAAACTTGCTTGTTCTTTCCTCAGTTTATGGTCAACTGCTTTTGAAATTCTCTGGATGATTATCCTGCCTAATATTTTGCTGGGAACTGAGAGGAGAGTAATTCTCCAGTTGTTGCAGTCTGCAAGGTCGCCCTTCTTGGGCAATTTGACAATTATTCCTTTACTCCACTCTGTTGGTGTTGTCTCAGTTTCCCAGACTTGTGCAAATAGTGGTTCTAATAGTTCTGCTGCTGGTTCAGGGTCTGCCATGAATAACTCAGCATTTAGATTGTCGTGACCAGGCGCTTTTCCATTTTTTAACCCTATGATAGCTGTGATGATTTCTTCTTTTCGTGGAATGTCTGTATTTACATCAGTCACTTTCAGCCTCAGGAACATTCAGCTGAGTCTCTGGTGGTTCCTTATTCAGTGTTTCTCTGAAGTGCTCTGCCCATCATGTTTCCTGCCTCTGTGCTGTGGTGATGAGATTTCCTTGCTTGTCTCTTACTAACGTTACGTTGTTTGCACCTCGTTTTCCAATGATAGTTTTAGTTATTTTATAAACTGTGCTTTGTTCATTTCTCAGTGCTGCCTCTTCTGCCTGTCTTGCAAGGTCATCCAGAAATGAAAGGAATATTCGACAGGGATGAACAGAACAGCGTGCAACGTAGGACAGTCACTCTCAGTTTCCTGGATGATGAATACCCACAGGACCTCTGGGTCCGAGTATACACGGATGGGTCAGCACAGAATGCAGTAAAGAATGGAGGAGCAGGAGTGTACATAGAATACCCAAACAACACTAGGGATACTGTCAGAGTACCAACGGGGAAATTCTGTAACAACTATGATGCAGAAGTCCAGGCAATCAAGGTGGCAACTGAGAAACTATTGAACACCAATCTCGGTCCACAGCCTGTAGTATTCCTGACAGATGCAAGATCAGCACTCCAAGCACTTCAGTCCAGAAAATTGCCAGGCATACAAGCCCTACTTTCTGAACTGTGCAACCAGCGCAGGGTCACCATGCAGTGGATACCGTCTCATTGTGGAATACCAGGAAACGAGAGAGCAGACGGACTGGCTAAAGAAGGTGCTGCAGACGAGCAAACGGATGTACCAGTTACGTACCATCAGAAGAAAGAGATGATCAAATCTATCAGAAAGCCACCAACACCAACGCAGGATGACTACCAAGTTATGAACAGATCAGAACAAATAGTCATTCTGCGCCTCAGAACAGGACACAACCGCCTCCGCAGCCACATGTATACAAAATTCAAGATTGGCAATTCAGCCATGTGTACATGTGGACAGGCACCCCAGACTGCGGAGCATGTACTTCAAGATTGCCCCGAATATGATATATTGAGGCAAACCCACTGGCCCAGAGAAACAACACTGGAAGCAAAGCTATATGGACCTCTGTATGAACTACAAAAGACAGTGAAGTTTATACAAGAAACAACATTGCAGATATAGACAATATAGTTCAAGCGAACGAAAGAAGAAGTTATTTTATAAACTGTGGTTTGTTCATTTCTCAGTGCTGCCTCTTCTGCCTGTCTTGCAAGGTCATCCAGAAATGTCCTTTTGTTAGCACGGGTTTGACGTTTTACTTCCTTGTCCAGCTGACTGTACTGTTCACTATATATTGCCTTTAACCTGGGAGACTTAGCTTCTGTTTTCTTTCTTTTCATTTCCTTTCTCTTCGCTATGGTGTTTAGCGTTTCTGGTGTTATCCCGTCTTGGCTCTTTCTTTCCTGGAATCCCAAGCATGACTTGCTGCTTTCCTTGTATATTGTTGAGATGGTGTTGAATTTCTGGTCGACATCATCGGTCTCTGTTCTTTCCTGGCTTTTGGTAATTTGATATCGTCTCTTTATGTCGACCACGAAAGCTTTTCTGGTGAGGGGGTCCTAAAGTTTTGTGATGTTATATCTTTTCTGTTTGACTGCAACTGGTCCAGCAGCTCTGAGTTTCACCTTCAGTCTTGCTACTACTAGGTGATGATCACTTCCCACATCTGCACCTTTCACGTCTTGTAATGCATGTCTCCATCTGCCATTGATCATTATGTGATCTATCTGGTTTCTGTCCCATCCATTTGATGAGTCCCACATTAACTTGTGCACTTCTTTGTGTGGAAAAAGTGTTCCTCCAATGACCAGGTTGTTAATATTACTCTTTCGTTATAATTATTGTGTGTTCCAACTTTTGCATTGAGGTCACCCATTACTATAATAAGATCGTACCTGGGTGCAGTTTCCATTTCCTTTTGTACCTGTTGATAGAACATGTCCTTGATCTCTTCATTGCTGTCGTTTGTTGGTGCATAGCATTGTATAATTGTGATGTTGGTGAATCTTCCTCTCAGTCTTGTTCTTATCAGTCTGTTGTTGATGGGTTTCCATTCCAGTAAGGACCTTTCCATTCCTTTCTTCAGGATAATGGCTACACCTTCATTGTGCTGACCATCCTCTCTACCAAAATAAAGTACTGTTTCCCCTGTATCTGTTTTTATTCTTCCCTTCCCTGTCCATCTGCTCTCGCGTATTCCCAGGATATGTAATTTGTAGTTCCTCATCTCTGCTGTGATTTGTCTCAGCTTTCCTGCCTCATTCATAGTTCTGACATTCCAAAATCCAATTCTGGTTTCGTGTTTTGCGGTCAGGGCATCTGTTTTCATGCCAATGGCTTTCTTTCACCACTGGCAGTCATACGAGCCTGAGACTCCGGATGTCCGTTCCGCATCAAAGTTTTTCCATTTGTTGCCGTTTCCGTAACATGCGATTTTATTTACATAGACAGTGATGTCGGCCCTGTGCTAAGACCCCCAACCTGGAGGTCCTGCGTACCAGCTTTTGTCTGACCCCTACCCACGCAGACCAGTCCAGCTTGGTTGAACCTACCAAGAGTAAAACTCCCACTGGCATAGCTCTGGGGATTGTCAGGGTACACAAGCTGCCGTACCGCTACAAGGTATAGGTACCATTGATGGCAGGGTCCATGCTTCGGAAGGTCCAAAATGGATGGCTCCGGCATGAATGGAAAACCTCCATAGAAGCCTCAAATGTTCAGGAACATGCGGATCTACTGTCCTGGTCATGCAGTGGGGGCAGTGAAAGAGTTGACAGACTAGCTTTAAGAGCACGTATAATAGGTGCAATGGATATGGGAGAGATACTGAGGACAATTAATGAGCGCCTATTAGAGAATGATACTGCAATCGATGAATCATCCAGATTAAGGTTGCTGGAATTTGGCATCAAACGCAATACTGGCAGGGATGGACGTATGAGAAGATGCATCCGACGTGTATACAACCAGCGCGCAACAGGACCCTTCGACATTTGCTGAAGGAGGCTGAGCACCTATGGGTTTGCCCAGAGTGCAGTGACGTCAATTCTCAACTTTCTAGCGCAGAATGTTTTATTAATATTATATATTACTACATGAAAGTGGTATTTAAAAGCTCCTTTTCTGTGGTTTTGTCCCCATCTTAGAGAATAGCCTTCCTACACCAAAGCATTAATGAGCTATTTCAGCAGTGGTTTCTGTAACACTTGTTTTACATGATAAGGTTGGCAGCCCCATGCACAACCAATAATACAAATCATCACATGTGACATGCCAGAGGGAGCAGTAGTCACTATTCTTTCAGTGCCTCCTAAGAGACCTATGTGAACTAAACGGGGCATCATTTTTCTCACCGAAACCCTAATACTGGCACACCTCAGAGATATTGCGGGTTTGGTTCCAGATCACCGCAATAAAGCGGGTCACACCTATTTTTTTTGCTTCCCGGTGCATATAAAAGCCTAAAATCATGGTTTACATTATGTCTATAAAGTGCGCAATAGCGCTAGGTCTAAAAAAAAAAACAATGTACTGTAAAATTAAAAATACTTTATTGCTTAAAAAAAATGGTAATCTTCAAAATCTGAGCTTTCAGAGAATTGTTATCTTTTTGCCTATGGAGAGCCAAAATTTGTCGGAAGAATAAGGCACGTTCTAATAAATAAACATGAATAATTAGAAGAAAAAAAAGCACAATATCTGCGCAGCATAATACAGCGAGGTATACCTGTACCTTTGATCATTGCTGGCTTTGAATATTTGCAAGTATGTTTGAGAATTTTCTGTTATTCAGAAAGTAGGCACTATTTATGTAGCTTTCTGAATATTGCTGCTGAGAGTGGTTTGGACGAAATTTAACATTTTGTTCTCTTCTTTATTATTAAAATTATTAGTGACATTTTAAAGATCTGTATTTTGCATCTTATATCGTATTTTAATCTTATTTAAGTTTCTGTGAGTTAAAGTATCTCTCATTTATATGGTGGTGTCAGTATTTCCTTGGTTTGTGGCACTCTCATCTTTTATGTGGTTCTCTTGTTTTAGTGTTCATTCGTAACCCTCCACTCCCAAAGGAGCATAGGCCTTCAACAAACATATGTTTTAGTGTTACATTTGGTTTAATTATTTTAATTTTTAAATATCTTTTCTTTTTTCCCAGCCAGTGAAAAAGAAGAAAATCAAAAGAGAAATTAAGATTTTAGAGAATCTCAGGGGAGGTACCAATGTCATTACGTTGCTGGCAATAGTTAAGGACCCAGTGGTAAGTTTCATTTTGTTTATTTTATCTTTATTGGTGCTTTGCCGGGAGTTTATCATGTGCTGCTGAATGTTCCCATAAAGGCTTCCTATATAGCTGTTCCTCAGTTAAAATCTCCCAATACACTAGGTTAATATTAGACAAACATAAAGGTATGTTTTCAGGCACTCGTAAGAAATAAAGAAGTAGAACACTTGGACAACAGAAAAACAACAGACGTGAGTGGCTTACCCAGGGTTCGAACCCCGTACCTTCCATACGACAACTCCGCCTAGCTATCAAGCGAATCACACTGACCCCACGGCCAGCTAGGCATCCCCAAATAAAGATGCTTTACTGGCTATTTATCAGTAAGAAACACAAGATAACACCGGAAGTATACAGTGGGCAACTCAGCCCCTTAATGACGCAATCACTTCTGTTGTTCCACTATTAACAGTATGTGTCAGTCCAAACAAGACAAAGACCTTGATACTGGGTCCAGTAAATAGTAGAAGACTAAAGGACAATAGTATAGAACAGTGGGTAGGTTTCTGGTATTGTATGAACATAAATAACACATAAGGAAGGGAAACCCGAGGCCTGTAAACAGTAAATTAATATTAGACAAACATAAAGGTATGTTTTCAGGCACTCGTAAGAAATAAAGAAGTAGAACACTTGGACAACAGAAAAACAACAGACGTGAGTGGCTTACCCAGGGTTCGAACCCCGTACCTTCCGTACTAGGGCCCCACTTTTCAGCTTTCCTCTAATACAGCAGTTTTTGATTAAATAGATGTTCATTATGTTCAGCGCTTCTGCTCTTTCTGCGCTTTTTGGCATGACGTGTTCAGCAGCTGAGTCTGAGAATGACTCCGGGTGCCATTTTATTATCAGTAATTCAGTCTGTTTACAGCATTTGTGCGCTCAGCATCTCGCTGTATTCTGGCACTTTTCCAAACTTTAAAAATTTATTTTATTATATTATGTAAATTTATTTGTTACTTATTACAACGGCATCTAAGTGATCAATAGAGGAGTTGTAATCCTTTTACTTTAAATGCCATATATTCATTTGACTTCATTATCGGGTTTTTTTTTAAGGCCTAGCTCTGTTGTGCACTTTATATATGATAGTGTAAACATGTTATTAGAATTTTATATGCATTTGCAAGTTGCTGCTTTTCTGTGGGGGTCTGGAACCTAACCACCAGAATGAGTGGGAACCTACTGTATATCGTATCATCTTTCTTATCTGTCCTGTTTATGCTGTTTGATAGATTCTCAAAGAATGTTTCTACTTCTCTGCACTGTAATATCAATCGTGTCATGAGGCATGAGCTTGCATTAGAGTTATTGTTTTCTTCCATCTGTTTATTAGCTATACAGGTATTAGTATTTTCAGACATGTATTCAGTTTCAGTGATGATTTTGGCTTTCTTCAGGACTTGTTATGAATCCAGGCTAGTTGTTTTATTTGATTTTGTGCTCTACTTCGCATTACTTCTTTGAATCAATATGTACTATGTCTTTTCTTCCTGGTGACTGCAAGAACTAATATTTCTGTCTTCATTTTTTACATCAATTCCATCAGCTGTATTTCTTTACCTCCTGTCCCAGGGCTATTCAGGGCTCCTGTTTTTAGTCACTGGTCTATTGGTTTGTTCTTAAAATCCTTGTTTTTTTTTTTGGGTGTAAAAATTATTTTGACTTAAAAATGTTGACTTGTATAAATTTCAAATGCATTTGGATTTCATTTATGAAGCAGCAAACTGTGTCCTCTTTTTTAAAGAATATTTTTAAAATTTAATTTGTTTATTAATATTTTTTATAACTTAAGCCATAAAGGAGTTTTATTCGCCTCGATGAAGTGTCTTTGAAGTGAATTATGTTAGCTATAGTTAAAATCTAAGTAGGGCTATTGAAAGGAGATAGCAGACCTAAAGCAAATACTGCCATAGGGGAATGAAGTGTTATAGACTCAGTTTTATGAGGAGGGTGGCCAGTTCTAGTCCTCGCTGTCTTTGCCTTCCTTAATTCAAGAGCAGTCAGGTACCCATTTACAGCTGCCTAGGCTGGAGAGTGATGCTACCAGGTCTGGCACTCATTGCTCGGCACTATCTGCTGCAGCTTTTTCTCCTTAATTTACTTGATTTTTCCCCAAAATTTATTATGCATTTATTGATATGTGTCACTTAGGAACTGTCATGTCCTAGTGTTAAATTTCATTTAATTTTTCTTCACAGTCACGAACACCGGCCCTTATATTTGAACATGTCAACAACACTGACTTCAAGGTAGGCAGATAAATTGTGCCGAGAGAGTGATTTTAATTTTGTGCTTTTAATCTGTATGGATGTCTTCTCTTCTTCCTCGTTCGTCCTGAAAAGGACGTTAGTTGCGATATTTGCGTCTTTCAGCCGGCACATCCGACTTCAGCAATGCATTTTTTGGTACCGGGTTTGCCTTCCCACTTCGATCCCTACTCTCTCAGCCAGACTGCAGTGATGCAGCCTGTTTCCAGGACCACCACTTGGAGGTGGAGTAAGGTCTTGGTCAGCTCTGATCCGCTGACCCTGACGCAAGCAGTCAAGCTATGAGTCGCTGACTGCATTCATCTCTTGCTGCGTGTTTGGTCCCGCATGGATGTAATCTGAACACTTTTTAAATTGTATTTTTTCTTGCTGTTTTAGTTTGCCACTCTTTTCTTGTAACTGCTGCCATTTGAAGTTAGATAGTTGTTGGGTGAACTTAATCTAAGTATTATTTCTGGATCAGATATTTATTTACTTTGTTTTTTTATTTTTTATCAAGTACAATGACAGCAGTTTATGTAGTTTATTTATTTATTTTGTTTTTTTTCTTCAGACACTATCTGTTATTTTCTTAGATATCTCAATTCAAGTATAGTTTTTTTTTTTTTTTTTTTGGTTTCTGTTTTAACAAAATTATTTTTTGGTATGATCTTGAGGTTTGACGTTAGATGCAAGATGATTTAGCAGTGTTGATTAATTTTTCATTGCTGCATTTAAAAAACAAAAAGTTTTGAAATGCAATGTGCAACAAATGTTGCAAAGTTAATTGTAGTGTTTTTATGATCATACATTTTTTTTCAGAGTGGCTTTATGCATTTGCATAATTGTGGTAATTTTTCTAATCCACAGCAACTATACCAAACTTTTATAGACTATGATATACGTTTCTACCTGTATGAATTGTTAAAGGTATGTTTCTTCCTTCATTATTAATGTGTTGCACTTTGTGATTCTAGGGAAGATTTTTATATTGAGTGAAATATGTAGTAAACCACAGTCATTAATATTCATAAGTCCCAACAATACCCTTACACAAAGCCTTGAACAGCGATGTAATGTAAATTGTATAGAAGGCATCTTCTTCAAGTACATTGCCTGGTGGCATAGGCGATCTCGTCTCTTCACAACTTTCTGTCTCCGGGACTGTTTATAAATTCTGTTTTGCCTTCTTTCCATGCCATGAAGTCAAACTGTCCCGTATTTTCTTTCTTTGTCGCCCTCTACCTCTGTGGTCACCCTCTTGTCTTTCCTGTTGTCACAATATATTCCATCTGTCTTCTTCTCATAACATGCTCACAGAAAGTCAGTTGCTTCTGTCTAACATGACTCATAAGATTCCTTTGGCCACTTTCAGGACATCCTCACTACTCTTTTGTAGCTGTCTTCTAATGAGGATAGAAGGCATGCATGAATAAGAAAAATGTTGACGATTTGCTTTGTTGGACATATCATGTATTTTGCTAAAAAATATGATAGCAGAATGCATGTCACGTCCAGTGGTAATAATGTAAAATTTTTCTTCTGTATGATTTGCACATTTAAACAGTGATGCTGCGGCTTTATGCATATAATAAGTGTAATGTTGGTAGACACATCATCAGTGCCAGTTTTTTTATATATAGACACATTATCGTTGTGTCAGTTATTTGTGTAGATACATTATCATTAACGCCAGCTATTTATCATTAGTCATCAACAGCCACTTAAAATTAACAATTAATATATTTTATCTGCAGGCTTTGGATTACTGCCACAGCATGGGTATTATGCACAGAGATGTCAAACCTCACAATGTGATGATTGATCATGAAAACAGAAAGGTAGGTATGAATAACATTTCAATGAACCCGGTGTAGTCCCCTGGGTCTCTGAGATGACACAGAAAGAAGAGGGCTACTGCTACCTCCGGCATGTTGTTAAAGGCGACATCTTCTTTCTCATTCGTCCTGAAAAGGACGTTGGTTGCGTTGTGTCCGTTTACAGTGAAGCTGCGATATTTGCGCCTTTCGGCCGACACATCCAACTTCAGCCAGACTGCTGTGATGCAGCCTGTTTCCAGGACCACTGCTTGGAGGTGGAGTAGGGTCTTGGTCAGCTCTGGTTCGCTGACCCTGACGCAAGCAGTCAAGCTATGGGTCGCTGACTGCATTCATTGCTTTTGCTGCGTCTTCGATCCCAAAAGGCGACATGAAGTTGTGCACGAGACTTGTAACTTCAGCATGTAAACTAACCTTTAGCACGCTGCGGGCGACAATTGTTGCCGGAGGTACCCTATGTTCTCCCAGCTGCAGGCGACTTAAGTCTACTTTCGAATATCGTTCATTTCCTGCTATATAAGATGTGTACACGTCATATCCCCCCTCCGGATGTTAAAATTTAATCTTATGTGAAAGAGAGTTCGCTTCCTTTTCTGACTTTCAGTTGTAACGGGTTTATTAACGAAATTTTTATGTGCAATTTTCAAATCGAAATCAATCGGCATTGAACAAGCTGCCATTTTCAATGAAATTTTAATGGATTCTGACTCCGATGTGATGGCGAGGAGTATTTTGGCTTTATTGGCGCTGATATCGGTTCTCAGAATATGGATGATGGCAGAGATGGGGATGACAGTAGAATGTCATTGCTAGTATGTCTAGCATTAGGGGTTAGGTTTAGGGCCGAATGTCACTGCTGAGGAGATGAGGGCGTTTGTTGCTTTGCTACTGATGATGGGAGTTCTCAAAAGCTTCAAAGTATCTGTCATTCATAACCCTCCACTCCCAAAGGAGCATAGGCCTTCAACAAACACATGCCAAGTCCTCCTGTCATGTGCCATCATCTCAAGTTCTTTCCACGTTCTCCTTATCATTTTCATCTCTGTTTCCAGCTCTCTTCTCCATGTGCTTCTTGGTCTACCTCTGCCTCTCTTGCCCTGGGGGTTCCAGAACAAGGACTGCCTTGTAATGCTATCAACAGGTTTCCTCAGTGTGTGTCCTATCCATTGCCATCATCTTCTTCTCATCTCTTGTTCCACTGGCACTTGTCTAGTTCTTGTCATCAGTTCCACATTGGTAACCTTGTCATACCATTTTAATCCCTCTATTCTACGCAAGCACCCATTTATGAAAGTCTGTAGCTTTTTGGTTGTTGTCTTTGTTGTTCTCCATGTCTCAGAGCCATACAATAGGACTGACTTCACATTTGAGTTGAAGATTCTTATTTTCGTATTGGATCCGATTTCTCTTGATCTCCATATATTTCCCAATACAATGAAAGCTCCTCTTGCTATTTGTATTCTTATTTTGATATCACTGTCTGTCCCTCCAACTTTGTCTATATTGCTGCCAAGATATGTGTACGATTCTACATCTTGTATTGGTGCTTCTTCAAGTTCAACCCTGTTTTCATTACCTGCATTTATTCTCATTATCTTTGTCTTTTCCCTGTGTATTTTCAGACCCAATTGCTGGGACCTCTCATCGAGTGTTTTCAATTTGTCCTGCATCTGATTACGGTTATGGGACAGAAGAGCCAAGTCATCAGCAAAATCCAGATCATCCAACTGCTTAGTCAGAGTCCACTGGATTCCATTTCTGTTGTGTGTTGTTGATGTTCTCATAACCCAGTCTATTGCTAATAAGAAAAGAAATGGAGACAAGAGGCATCCCTGTCGCACTCCTGTTCTTATCCCAAATGGTTCTGTAAGCTGTCCTTCATGAAGAACTCTGCATGTCATGTCTTCATATGTTTTCTTTATTAAATTAATGATCTTCAGGGGAACTCCATAATGCCTCATCAATTTCCAAAGTGATTCTCTGTCTACACTGTCAAATGCCTTTTCGTAGTCCACAAATCCGATGTATAGCGGTGAATTCCATTCCAGACTTTGTTCAACTATTATTCTCAAAGTGGCTATCTGGTCTGTACAGGATCTGTTTTGTCGAAAACCTGCTTGTTCATCTCTCAGTTTCTTGTCTATGGACTCTTTTAATCTCTCAAGGATAATCCTATTTAATACTTTTCCTGGCACTGATAGTAACATTATTCCTCTATAATTTGTGCACTCTTGTAAATTTCCCTTCTTAGGCAACTTGACCAGATAACCTTCCTTCCATTCTGCTGGTATTTCCTCTCTCTCCCAGACTTTGCCAAGTAGTTTGTATAATATCTCTGTAGAGGTATCAATATCTGTTTTGATGGCCTCTGCTGGAATGCAATCTGGACCAGCTGCTTTTCCATCTTTCAGAAGCTTTATGGCTTTCTTTATTTCTTCTCTACTTGGTCGTTCACAGCTGATTTGTAGCTCCTCTTCTGCTGGCTGGATGTCCGGGGGGTTTTATGGAGCTGGTCTATTGAGAAGGTCCTCAAAATATTCTGTCCACCTCTTCATCTGCTCTTGTATATTGCTGAGCAGTTTTCCATTCTTGTCTTTTATGAGGCAACTTGTTTGCTTGTATTTCCCTGTCAGCTTCTTTGTGCTGTTATACAGTTGTCTCATATTTCCTTTGGCTGCAGCATCTTCTGCCTCTCTTGCCAACTCCTCAATATACTTCCTCTTGTTTCTTTTGATACTTCTTTTAACTTCTTTGTTTGCTTCTGTGTACACTTCTTGAGCCTTGGCTTTGGAACTTCTGGTTTTGCTTGTGTTTAAATCTGCTTTCTTGTTTTTTCTGTCTTTTCTCTTATTGATGGTTTCTGTTGTTATCCATGCTTTTTGTTGTCGTTCCCTTTTCCCCAGTATTTCTTCACATGTCTCATTCCATACCGTTTTGATTTGGTGCCAATAGTCTTCTGTATTCTCTACATCTTCCAGCTGTTGGAGCACTTGGAATTTGTTGGATATTGTGACTGCAAATTTGTTTCTTGTTTCTTGATTTCTTAGATGTCCTACATTAAATTGTTGTCTATAATTTTGCGTTGTTGCATATCTCTTGAGTTTCATTTTTACTTTGGCTATCAGAAGGTGGTGATCTGATGCCACATCTGCTCCTCTATATACCTTTACATCCTGCAATGATGATCTAAACTTCTTGTTTATGCATATATGATCAATCTGATTTTCTGTTCTATGGTCTTGTGATATCCATGTTGCCTTGTGTATTCTCTTATGTGGAAACATGCTTCCTCCAATAGCCAGTTGATTTGAAGCACAGAAGTTTGAGAATAGTATCTGTGCAGCTTGCATAAATTCTTTTAAGCTGATATTATACAACAAGCTCTGTGTAGTTTCCGGGGATCTCTGAAGGGACAATGAAAGAATAAGACTACTGTAAACTCAAGCCTGTTGTAAGAGTTGCCTAACATGAGGTTGTGCAGGGGGCGGGCAACCTCTTCATGGAAAAACTCGTTGCCACAAAACACTGTCACTATAAGAGCACATTAACTCTTTCATGCTGGCTTCCTGCAGAGGGACCAGCGGCAGTGGTGGCTCCATGCTACGAAGGATCAAAAAGGGAAATGAATGAATGGTGATGATTGTTCACAGACCTGAACAATCATTACAAGATTTTGTTGTTCAGTAGAAAACTAGACTTTTTGTACTAGACTTCATTATTTATTCTACAGCATGATTGAAAAGTCACTTCCTATTTTTTTAATTTTTATAAATCGTTGGTCGGAGTGGCTAAGGGGTGTGGTGTCCGTCTCTAATTCTAAAGGTACCAGGTTCACTTCCAGTACAGGGAATACCATTGATGGAAATCTTTTTCCGAACCAGTGGTTTCTGATGATGTCATACTCCTCCCTGATCTCCTCGGTAGGTAAGATCGGATGCCTAGCCTTCTCGGATAGGGGTGAAAAAATAGGAGGTCCTGTGTGCAAGTTACGCACGTTAAAAATCCTGTGGCAGTTTGAAGTCGTAAAGAGTAGGCCATATGGCTACTGCCCTATTTAAAAATAAGGAAACCTACCCGCCACACACATATTTATAGAATGTGTGATTCCTATATAGACACATTGGGATCCTCGCCTGTGCAACAGAGTTCATGCACTGTGCTGAGATCCTCCTTATGTGACCTCAGGGAGGAGATCAGAGCACTGATGGAGTTGTCCATGTGCAATGAAGATGGTCCTTAAAACCAAAACCAAACCAAATGTTTGTATCCTCACTAGTATTGTTTGTATCCTCACTAGTATTGATTGTATCCTCACTAGTATTGTTTGTATCCTCACTAGTATTGATTGTATCCTCACTAGTATTGTTTGTATCCTCACTAGTATTGATTGTATCCTCACTAGTATTGATTGTATCCTCACTAGTATTGATTGTATCCTCACTAGTATTGATTGGATCCTCACTAGTATTGATTGGATCCTCACTAGTATTGATTGTATCCTCACTAGTATTGATTGGATCCTCACTAGTATTGATTGTATCCTCACTAGTATTGATTGTATCCTCACTAGTATTGATTGTATCCTCACTAGTATTGTTTGTATCCTCACTAGTATTGATTGTATCCTCACTAGTATTGTTTGTATCCTCACTAGTATTGATTGTATCCTCACTAGTATTGATTGTATCCTCACTAGTATTGTTTGTATCCTCACTAGTATTGATTGTATCCTCACTAGTATTGTTTGTATCCTCACTAGTATTGATTGTATCCTCACTAGTATTGTTTGTATCCTCACTAGTATTGATTGTATCCTCACTAGTATTGTTTGTATCCTCACTAGTATTGATTGTATCCTCACTAGTATTGATTGTATCCTCACTAGTATTGATTGTATCCTCACTAGTATTGATTGTATCCTCACTAGTATTGATTGGATCCTCACTAGTATTGATTGGATCCTCACTAGTATTGATTGTATCCTCACTAGTATTGTTTGTATCCTCACTAGTATTGATTGTATCCTCACTAGTATTGTTTGTATCCTCACTAGTATTGATTGTATCCTCACTAGTATTGTTTGTATCCTCACTAGTATTGATTGGATCCTCACTAGTATTGATTGTATCCTCACTAGTATTGATTGTATCCTCGCTAGTATTGATTGGATCCTCACTAGTATTGATTGGAAACAGATGTCAAAACAAGGGGCAATAATTGCCATTTGACTGAAAGTTTTATTTCCTAAAATAAAATCTAACATGGCCGGTATACTTGCGTTACAAGAGACTGCAAAAATGACTGCCTCATATGAAATTATGTGTTGAACACGCTGAATCTTGTGCTGGGCTATCATGTTAATGTCACAGCATTTTATTAAAAAAATAGCAGTGAATTCTCTTTATTATGACGTGCTTTATACACATTAGTTGGATAAGAGTGAAGATGCAAAGGATGAACCAGAGCTAGGGCACTGCACGAAGGATGGCTGCCGACCGAGTACAGTGGATACAGTTTGTTGCTGCCCTACAAGATGCCACCAGGTTTGATGGCCACTGACAGCTAAAGATCAAGGAAGATGAAGAGTGATGAAAATAAATGTAAAAATAAGGAAATGGCTTTTCAGTCAAATCGTAGTTTTAGTGCTTTCCACAATATAAAATGTAAATGTTGTGATTTTAGTGCTGAAAATATTTTTGTTTTTAATTTAAAGCTCCGCTTGATAGACTGGGGCTTAGCAGAATTCTACCATCAAGGCATGGAGTACAATGTTCGTGTTGCATCCAGGTACTTCAAAGGGCCAGAACTCTTGTTAGATTATCAGGTAACGTTTGCCTCTAACAGAAATGTTTGATTTCAGTGATCAGTAAAAATAACTTCCATGTATGTTTTCGTTTTGTCGGTATGTTGAAGTCTATTTTAACACAGTTAGCTGATTGCGTTGATGTATTTTTAAAATTATATTTCAAACTGTGTTCTATGCATTTGACGAGTATGTGTCTGGCTTTTTTTGTTTTTTAAAGTACATAGGTATAAACTTATTTCTTAAAGATTGTTTTCTGAAGACTGCTAGTTTTATTTATATGTTTTCATTAGTTTTTGGTTTGGTTTTCTTATCGGCCTTTCAGATGTATGACTACTCGTTAGACATGTGGAGTCTGGGCTGTATGTTTGCAAGCATGATTTTCAGGAAGGAGCCATTCTTTCATGGTCATGATAACTATGATCAGGTCAGTCAGCTCAAAGTCTCTCTCTCGTCTCCCAAGTTTATCCTGTTGAATTCCTTTAAATTGATGTGTAAAATGCATGTGAGAATAAATGATTTTCAGCATAAAAGACAAGAGAAAATAAGAGTAAAATGTCAGATGAGTCTGCGTGCCCAGTTCCCAACCCTTTGTAGATAAAGTTCGTCCATTGCTGTCATATTGTTTTTCCTTTGATTGAATTTCTTCTTTTTATCTTTAAAGGCTAAGGTAGTCACATGTCAGGTACTACCATAGAGGAGTGAAGTGTTAACGACTTCACCAGACTAGGTTGAGTTTTTTTTTAATTATGTTCCCTTCCTCACTTCCTTTGTCTTCCCTAATTCAAGAGCAGAGTCAGGTACCCATTTACAGCTTGGTAGACCACATTTTTGATCCTGGAACGCGGTAACTTCACTGTGAGAGGGAAGCACTCTGACTGCTTAGCCACTTAAATGAACTGTTTATCTTTACAGTGATTTATTCTTTTTTTTTTTAAATATATTTTTTTAATTTTCAAGTTAAATCATCATTAGTCCTCATCATGCCGGGAGGTGCCCTGGATAGTTCCCGGGAGTTGCAGAGGAGGCAAAGAATAAGACTGCTGCTCCCTCAGGCGTGATAAGAGGTGACTAAAATGAGGTTGTGCATACGGTTGGCAACCTCATCATGTAAAACAAATTGCAACAAGAGTGCCCAAAGGCTTTGATGCAGGCTTGCTGTCAGGTGACCAGCTGCATTGATGGTTCCGTGTTCCAAAAGGAGCAAAAAGGAAAAAAAGAAGAAGAATGTCAGGAGGTAGTTAAGACAGACACATCTTTTCTTCAGACTTGATCCTGAGTCTTTGTCACTGTTTAGTCTTTTCTTTCATATTCGAGTTCAGTCTCGCATTTTTGTTTCCATATGTGCCTCTAGATCATTTCCATATACCTCAATGGAGTCTAGTCCAGGCTTTTGTCTTTGTGCTTGTTTTCATGTATAATAAGTGAGCAGTCCATCTCCTTTTGATTTCAAGGTTAATATCTTTCATTCCTGTCAGTTCTTAGATTTCCCCTTATCTTGTCATGTTTTCCTGAGTTACTTGTAAGCTTCGCCTTCATATCTTTGCCTTGGAAAGTTCTTTATATTTTAACAAATCAAATCGTCCATGCTTCAGCTGTATGCACAAGAACTGCTTTTTACTTTACTTAGTCGCTGTTCTTCTACCTGGGGGTAGAGGTTTGCCATGGACAGCGCCATGCTATTCTATCGGCTGTCTTCCTTTTGGCCCGGTTCCAGTCCAGTCCTCTGTCTTTCAGAGACTGTTTGATGTTATCCTTCCAGTGAACTCTGGGTCGTCCTGAAGGTCTGGATTCCTGGCTTGGTTTCCCATATTTTCCGTGGAGTATGCAGGGGCTTAGTTTCAAGACCACGATGTATTGTCTGGTTGCAGACCTTGTCCCTTCTTGCTACTTCCACCACCTTACTCATTTCTGGGATTGGGGCTTTAATCTTTCTATTCTACACAAGCACCCATTTATGAAAGTCTGTAGCATGTTTTTGTGGTTCTCCATGTTTCAGAGCCATACAATAGGACTGACTTGACATTTGAGTTAAAGATTCTGATTTTTTATGTTGTATTTCTCTTGATCTCCATACATTTTCCAATGCAGTGAAAGAACTGTGCTGGAACATTATTCAGGATTTTTCTTACTACTAATTCACAGCTTGTGAGGATTGCTAAGGTGTTGGGAACAGATGATCTCTACGCATACATTGAGAAGTACCAGATTGACCTGGACCCCAGATTTAATGACATTTTAGGAAGGTAGGCAAGTGGTCACTTCACTTAAAGAAATAAATATTGGTCAAAATCCTGTTCTTGCATTGTCTTTGTCATCACATTCTGTGTTAGGCTGTCATCACATTCTGTGTTAGGCTTTTAATGAAACTTCACCGTCATCTTCAGCTCCCCAAGGAGCATAGGCCTTCAGCAAATATGCCTGGTCTTCCTGTCCCATGCCAACAGCTCAAGGTCTTTCCATGTCCTATTCACCTCCGTCGTGTCTGTCTCCAGCTTTCTTCTTGTGATGTTCTTTGGTCTCCCTCTACCTGTCTTCCTTGAGGATTCCAGAACAAAGACTACCAGGTAATGCCATCAACATATTTCCATAGTGTGTGTCCTATCCATCTCCAGCGTCATCTTCTCATCTCTTGTTCCACTGGCAATTATTTGATTTGTGTTATCAGTTCCACGTTAATGATCTTGTCATACCAATTCAATCCTCCTATTTTACGCAAGCACCCATTAAATGAAAGTCTAAGCTTTTTGGTTGGTGTTTTTGTTGTTCTCCATGTTTTTAATTATCTTAATAGTGTAAAGTATTATATTGTTCAAGATCTGCATGGGTTTTTTTTATTTAAATATTCTGTTATCCTGTACAATGTTTCTCGAACAGGCATTCGAGAAAACGCTGGGAGAGGTTTGTGCACAGTGAAAATCAGCATCTGGTCAGCCCAGAGGCACTTGATTTCCTGGACAAACTCCTCCGCTATGACCACAATGACCGTCTGACAGCAAGAGATGCTATGGACCATCCTTATTTCTGTAAGTGGATCACATTGGCTCTTCATTCTTTGTCTTTGACTCCTCCCAATCACAAATTTTCAGCCTTAATTATCTTTAAAAAAAAAAAAAAAAATTTCATAATAGCCCACTTGGTTTGGTACTTTGTGCCAATATATATACAAGCTTTTCCCCATTTAGTTCCCAGGTGTCTCTGAAGAGGCAAAGAAAGAATAAGTCTACTGTACTCTCAGGCATGCCTTAAAAGTGACTGTTATGAGGTTGTGCATGAGACTGTTAACCTCATTATGTAAAACATATTGCCATAGAAACCACTGCTGTAAGAGCATGTGAATGCTTGGTGCATGCTTTCTGCAAGGGGATCAGGAACAATGGTGGCTTCATTCTGTGCAAGGGGATCAGAAACAATGGTGGCTTCATTCTGTGCAAGGGGATCAGGAACAATGGTGGCTTCATTCTGTGCAAGGGGATCAGGAACAATGGTGGCTTCATTCTGTGCAAGGGGATCAGGAACAATGGTGGCTTCATTCTGTGCAAGGAGTACAGGAAAATAATGAAATATGTTTTTAGTTATGGGAGCCGCGATAGCACAGTGGTTAGTGCACTGGCTTTCTAGCTCGGCGGTCCATGGTTCAATCCCCAGTTGAGGTGGGATTTTTTAGACCGCAAACGGCTCCGGAGTCGACCCAGGCTCATGAATTGGGTACCAGAGTAACTCTGGGAAGGTAATGCTGACCACATTACCCCTAGTGTGCCGACGGTCAAGAAAATATGGGCCTAACACTCAGACCTAAGGGTCTTTTATGTTTGGACATGCACCCTAATATAACCGACTAAGTTGAACGGGACGCGCCTCGCCAAAAAGAGGCAAAACTTTATTTAAATAAAAAAATATGGGCCTAACACCATATTCCCAATATGCCTCAATGGGTGAGTATCGTGATCCTTTTTTTAGTTATGTAGTTTGAACCCAGGGTAATCTTCTCTTCTTGTTCTCGAGTAACGTTAACACCAATAGGGCTGTGCATACTATTTAGTATTTTGCTCTAAAATATTCTGGTTTAATGTCATGTCACGTAAGTTTTGTTATAAACCATATGTTTATTTTCTTTGCCGTCGTAATGTATGGGCTGTTACCAGATCTGTTCAGTCTCTTTAGCTAAAGTCTAATGATATCCATTTAGGACATGTCAGGAATATCAGTTGGTGGACATAATATAAACAAATTGCAATACGCTGATGATAAGAGTCTTAATTGCAACTAGTCAAATAGAGCTACAGGAAATGCTTAATACAGTAATAACAAAAAGTAAAAATAAAAGTTTTAAACTAACTGGCAAAAAAGATAGAAGCAGTGGTCATCTGGAAGAATTTAAAAAAAAAAAAATAGTTTTGGCGAGGCACGGGTCCCTTTCAACCTAGTCGGTTATATTAGGGTGCATGTCCAAATATAAAAGACCTTTAGTTCTGATAACGTTAGGTGTATTTTGATTAATCTGGAATTAACCATCAAAACAAGCGGGACAGTTTTGAAACAAGTCAATGGATTGATTTATATGGGCACATTAATAACATGAAATGAACAATGCATCTCACAGACAAAGAGTAGAATAGCCCTGAGAAACTCAGCATTCTATAGGATGAGAAGTATTTTGTGCTGGAAATCTTTGTCAATGGAAGTAAGAGAGAGTTCTTTAGTTTTGTGTAGAGCTGATCCTGACATAAGGAACTGAGTTTGTAAATAAGCAAGAACATCCCTGGAGGCCACAGAGATGTGGTTTACAAAAGAATATTAAGAATACCATGGACATCTAAGAAGAGTATTGATCTCCTAAAGGAAGCCAATGCACAAAAGAAGCTTATTACTCATATTATGCATGGAGGCATATCCGGAGTCATCCTTGTGCTAAACACAATGCTGTTGTATACAGATGTGGATGTGAACCTCAGTATGTGAGGCTGATCATACCCTCATGGACTCTTGAAATCATCCACACACTTCCAGGTATTCCCAGCGGTGAAACATGTTGAGAAATCAGCATTTCACACTAAGCATGGAGGAGTCACTTGAGCTGCGGACATAACTGGCCGTTACCTGGTTGGCTGCATGCAGGAGGAACTCACTGTGGAACCATGATAGGCAGAGGAAGCTGAGAAGTGGCGCTGTGTAGGACGTGACTTCATTGGGAGAGCCCAGAACCAGAGAACAGTATTTTAGCTCTTCATATTTGGAGAGCCCTTTTGGATGGGGGGTAATGCACAGAATGCCATGCACTTCTTCTTCCTAGTTTGGGACCAGAAGTGATCTTTTAAATGCAAGCAAGCCAAGCTGGAGAAACTGGAGCTCATGACTTGAACTCAACATGTTCCGGAACGGCAGAAAAGCCACAGAAAAAGCCTAGATCTACAGTGTAGTTAAACAAAAACAACAGCAATATTACTCATTACAAAGAGGCAATCCATTTTCCTTAAGACATGTTATGAGAAGAGAAAAGCTGAAATATATTGTGACAACAGAAAAGATTAAAAATAAGCATAGGCCGATAATGAAAGAATATACTGGACAGTATAACATTGTGGCATGGAAATAAGTCAGCAACAGAATTGATTAGCAATACTGGTTACAGCCAAGAATTTACAGACTTGAAGTGGTTCGACAAAGACACCAAGGTGGAACTGACGGCGAGAACCAGACAAGTACCAGCGGAAGGAACAAGAAATGAGACGACAACGCTAGTGATGATCGGATGCACATTGAGGAAACCTGTTGATAGCATTACCAGACAGTCCTTATTCTGGAATCCTCCACAGTAAGAGAAGTAGAGGCAGATCAAAGAATACACGGAGAAGAGAACTGGAAACAGAAATAAAAATATGAAGTTAAACATGGAAAGAGTGTGGGCTAATGGCATGTGACAGAAGGACTTGACATGTGTTTGTTGAAAGGTTATGCTACTTGGGGAGCTAAAGGGTATTGATTGATTGACTATGTATAGACCTGATCACCGTTTCCAGCCAGCAGTGTACTTGAAGTAGAAAAATGTATGGGCTGATTCTTATGACAGATAAAGTACTTATTTAATGCTAGAATCTCCTTGTTTTTATCCCCTCTCCCTCAGTTTCCTTGTGTCTGTCTCTGCCCCTATGTCTGTCTCTCTCCATCTGTCTCTGTTTCCCTGTGTCTGTCTCTCTCCCTCTGTCTTTGTTTCCTTGTGTCTGTCTCTCTCCATCTGTTTATTTCTCTCTTTTTGTGTCTATCTGTCTCTTTATCTCTCTGTCTCTTTCTCTCTATTTCTCTCCCTCTCTTTCTCTCTGTATGTCTCTCTGTCTATTTCTCTCTATCTATCTCTGTCTCCGTCTTTTTCTCTGTCCGTCTCTCTATTTTCCTCCCTCTCTCTGTCTGTCTCTTTTTCATTTCTTTCTCTGTCTCAGAGAATGTCTGGTTTATGAGCTGTCAACGTGGTTTGTACCTCTAAATCATTGGTTTAAAACACTCTTCTCTCTCCGTCACTTTCTGTCTGTCGCTTTCTGTCTGTCCATCTCTCTCTGTCGCTCTCTCTCTCTCTACACACACACACACACACACATGTACATAATTGCACATGTGATTCTGAATCATGCACAGATCCTATTGTAAAAGAGCAGGGAAGACTGTCAAACATTGCAGGACACACATCACCAACTCCCGTAACTGCTGCCGGACAGATTGGAGGTAATGTTCAACCAGCCATAGACCATCTTTAGCACTTACACTTTCATTGCATTCCTGTATAAATATATTTTGTTGCTTTGGTGACAGTATACATTTTTGTGTTGCTGCTGTATCAGTTCATTAATTTTTGTTTTATATCTGATGCTATCATTGTGTGCGTGGTCACTTACTAGATCTTTTAACTGTTTTGAAGTTGTTTGTGCCTCTGTAACAACTGTCACAGCGTCTTAGGTTTACTAGACCGTCAGTTGAAGTTGTGAAACTGGAAATTGATACAAAGTTAACTGAGGTAAAGCAGTATATATGATAAGATATGACTGAGCTTCTTAACCTGTGGTCCACAGACATCTGGGGGGTCCATGAATGGATTCTAAGCGGGTCCTAGGTTTAAAATTTAAATGGAGTTATTACATAGTTTTTAGTTTATATGATTTTTAAATATTTAATGTTATGTGGGGAATTAACAATAGATTTTTTGCATTTTAAAAGAAATATGTTCTTTTTACTGATTATTTTTATATTTCAGTCAGACTGTAAGGAAGCTCAATGACTTGTCTTTGAAATAAAATGTATTATTTGTATGTAACCTTTTTAATTATGCTTTTATGTGCATTATTTAAAAAGAAGGGGTCTGTAACCTTCTTGGACAATCAAAGGGGCCCATGTCATAAAAAGGGTTAACAACCCCTGATCTAAAAGATTTTTAAAAAAATTCAACTTTCTGGCAAAATCGCAATTGCATAGATGTGATCAGCAAATGGTTTTACTCCAGAATAAAGGATGTAAAAACTAATCAGATATAAACATAGGTAATGAGAAATGTGACAGATCATATAGATCAATAAAAAAAATGTCATGCTGATGCTTATCTGTTGTGGTTTTAGGGGGTATTGAATCTGCAGTTATTTTCCTTTTTTTTTTCCCCTCTCCATGCTGTGTAGTCATTTATAGAGATATTTCTCTCCCTTCTTTTTTGAGTTCATTAACCGGTGGCTAACACGTTTTTATTTCTTCGGTTTTTTTTTCTTTCCCTGATGTCCAAAAGAAGTTATATAAAACAAAGAGTATATAGTTTATTATTTTTAAAATGCCAGTAATAAGGTAGTGCCAACTTTAAATGTTAATATGAAATAAAATCTCACACTGTCTTGCGTTGCTATGTAATTAAGATTAAGTAATTTCAATGGCACATTTAGCCGGTATAATGAATTGTTTTGTCACAGCAACAGTCAGAGGTTTCCTACCCCTGCTATATGTTGTTGTTTAACTAGGGTTGATGAGCATTCCATTTTTTTGTAGCCAATACCAAGTTGAAGAATCCTTGATATTATCAACACTGTAGATCTAGGCATTTTCAGTGGCATTTCTGCCATTCCGAAACTTATTGGGCTGAAATCATGCACTCCAGTTTCTTCAGCTTGGCTTGCATTTAACGGATCATCACACCTGGTCCCAAGCTAGGAGGAAGAAGCCTGTGGCATACCATGCATTCCGAGCCATCCAAGGGGGCTCTCCAAATATTCAGAGCTAAATACTGTGCTCTGGATCTGGGCTCTCCCAAGGAATTGTCACATCCTACACAGTCACTTCACAGCTGCCCCTGCGTATCATGGGGTCCATAGTGAGATCCTCCTGCATGCAGGCAACCAGATAAAAGCCAGTTACTTCTGGGGCTAAAGTGACACCTCCAAGCTTAGTGTGCAGTGCTGGGTTCTCAACATGTTTCACCACAGTGGGAATCGCTGGAAGTGTGTGGATAGTTTCATGAGTCATTGAGGGTGTAATTAGCCTCACAGGCAGAGGTTCACATCCAGATCTACATATTATAGCATTGTGCACAGCTGATGGTCATATAAAGTTAACTCCAGATATGCCTTTATGCATACCCCTGCTATATAGGTTACTTAAGGTCACTTCTGAGCTTGGCTTCTATTTTTGCCAGTGTTGACGTTTGAGCTTCTGTTTTGTTTAATACAAGGGGATTGACATAAGTCTTGGGCCTGACCATGAAGGACATGTCACAGAGAGCTGAAATTTTGTATAGTGTTTATTCCTTTTCAATATAGCCACCGTCTGAATTGACACACTTCTGCCATCTCTGCTTGACCTTGAAAAGACCTTGGGAGTAAAACACCCTATTTTTCAAACTAAACCAGTCATCACATGCCAGTATAACTTCTTCATCACTGTCAAAATGATTTCCTTTTAGCTGTTTTTTAAGATTTGGGAATTAAAAAAAGTCTGATGGAGCCAAATCTGGAGAATATGGTGCTTGTGGAAGAATTTCAATATTCAAATCGTTGGCTGCTAGCTGCACAAGCCGTGCTTTGTGAGAGGGCGCATTGTCTTGAAGCAAAGGAAGATTTTGAGTGCGCGTTATCCCTCGTTTCCTGGTCACAACCTTTCTTAGTTTGGTGAGAAGATCTGCATAGTACTGTCCATTAACTGTGTTGCCACGAGGCAGATAATCTTTCAAAAGGACACCTTTGCCGTCCCAAAAAACAGTCAGCATCACTTTTCCTGCAGATTTCTGCGCTCTCGGCTTGACAGGTGTTGGGGAGCCCGGGGTTTTCTATTGCATGCTGGCAATTTTGGATTCGGGGTCATAATGGTGTACCCAAGTCTCATCTACTGTCACCATGGTCTCCAAAACAATTTTTGACTGACACTTTTTGAGAAACTGTTGACAGCAATTTACCCTCGTTTGCTTTTGTTCACGTGTCAACAGTCGCGGAACCCAGCGTGCACACACTTTTCTCATGTTCAGTCTGTTGTGTAAAATTCTATAAACTGTTCTTTCATTCAGTTTTACTCTACTAGCTATCTCCACAATTGTCATTTTTCGATCCTGGTCAATGATTTTCTTCACTCTTGTTGCATTTTCATTGTTGCACTCTGAGGCTGGTCTACCAGATCTTGGCAGATCAGCAACATTTGAGCGGCCACACTTAAACTGTTGACACCAGTTTTTTTACCGAAGTATATGAAGGACAAGAATCACAAAACACTGGTTCCATCTCCCTGTGTATTTATGTTGGTGTTTTTCCCTGAAACATCAGAAATTTTATCACAGCTCTGGCCTCCTTCTTTTCCATTGTTTTGTCAAATCTTTGGAGCAGCAGATCCGGTCAATATGGTACATTGCGCCGTGCACCGTAGCGGGAAAACCCATTGAAGAAACAAACGCGTACTTCACACATTCAGTGCAAATATGATGAACTATAAATGTGGCAAGTTTCATCTTCCTCCTGTGACTCCTTCATGGTCAGGCCCAAGACTTATGTCAATCCCCTTGTATATCATGCTTTTATTTCCCCTGACGACTGCAGGCATATGCACTCAGTGTGTTTTTCTGGTCTGTGGTTTGAATATTGTTGTAGCTTCAGTTGGACCAACAGTGTTTTCCTTCCTCATAGGATTCAGAACAAGTTAGCAATAGCGTGTCACGTGACCAGGATACTTAGGGCCCACCTTAAGGTGTCACAATAAAATCAATAGAATTCATTCATCATTTTCCTTTGTTCTCCTTACAGAGCATGAAGCCACCACTATGGCTGGTCCCCTTGTAGGAAGCTTGCACTAAGCATTCATATGAACATCAGCAGTTGTTTCTGTGGCGATTTATTTAACATGAGTTTGCCTGTCCCATGCAGAACCTCACATTAGTTGCCTTGTACGACATGCCTGATGATGCAGTTGTCCTTTTCTGTCTGTCTCTTCAGAGACCTCAAGGAACAACTCTTGACTGTTTTGATTTAACAGTATTACAGTTGTAACATCTATAAATGGGGACTACCGATATGAACGTTTTTCTTGTCCCTGCATCCATTTATTTTAATATATTGCTCCACAAAGTTAATTTTAAGATGAAATTATTATTGCGGCCAGGTTGCAGTATTTTCTGAGGCCTATTCCTTTTGTTCAAGAGCAATTGAGAAACAAATAATGAGCAAGTAACCTGCCAAAAAAAAAAATGACAGAAATTAATTATGTTGCGCACTTTCTGCTGCATGTCCTGATGACGACACTAATTCTCTTGTCACCATTTCAATTCTTTCCTTCTATTTCAACCATTGGATCTTTCTAGTCAAACTATCATGACTTAAGGTCAGTGGCAATGCACCATGAAAAAAATTGAGAGGCCTGCGCGCTCTTATACTTGTATTTAGTTTACTATGCTCTCCACATGTAAGCCTACCTTGCCGTGGTTGGAGAGCTTGAGCGCCCCAATGATCCCGGGAGCTATGCCGGCGGGAGTTTTACTCCTGGCAGGGTCACCCAAGCCGGACAGGTCCTGGGTGAGGGGCCAGACTAAATGGGCTGAGGAGTGGGTGGAACCCTATAGGTGTAGATGCAGAACCCACCGGCGAGTGGTACATGCTCTGGTCTGCACCAATCCACCCCCACTTCATGGGTTAAATGCTTTCTTGCCTCATTCTTCACTGTTTGTCGTCTATCACACCCACGGCGACCGTTGCCTCAATTGGCTGTGTGTGGTGTACCCGGAAACGGGGCCTCCCAGTACTGAGGCACAGTTAAGTCCCCGATGTCACTTATCGGTGCAGAATTGAGAGAGATGGCTGAGCATCACAATCCCCCCTGTGTTGCAGCATGATGAGAACCCAGCATTGCACACTGAGCTTGGGGGGAACACTTGGGCACCAGACTTAATACTGGCTCTTGACTGGATGGCCGCATGCAGGAGATTTCTACAATGGAGGGTTGGCAGGTGGTGGGTATCTGGAAGTGGCTCTGTGCAGGACGTGAGGATTCCTTGGGAGAGCCCAGAACCAGAGCACAGCATTGTGCAAGCTCTGCATAGTTGGAGAGCCCCCTGGATGACGGGGAATGCACAGTGTGCTACCCCACCTATCCCCAACTGCTAAATTAGAACCAGAAGTGGGGTCCTCTGTATGCGTGCCAGGCCAGGATAAAATGCCTGGGAAAGAGACTGGAGCTCAGAACTCCCTAACTCAAAGTTGCAGGATGGCAGAAAAGACACGGGAAAGACAGGGCTATTTTGAAGATAACGCAACCATATTTTCACCATACGAGCTCGGACGCCGCCTCGGTAAACAAGGTCCGCGCAGAGCAGTGACACCCCCAGGCTGCTTGCGAATAGTCTACTACTGGGAACATAAACAGATTAGGGATGAGCCCACTCTCCCGTTGAACAGGTGCTAAAGTCGTAGATACTGGGCCAGAAGGCGCACCGGAAACCACAGTATCATGCAACTCGCTATTTTTTTTTCTATGGAGAGTACACCGTCAAATAAATCTCGTTCTGGTGCTCGCCCTGTGGAGCTCCACCAGGCAGGTGCAGTGCCGGGCTCTGAGCCTCGACAGAGCCCACCCTCAGCTACTGGAGGACCCTCTAGACCGTCTTGTGGAGTCAGCAGACGGCGGAGGAGAACTACTGACCAAAACAAAACAGAAAAAGAGAAACCCAGAGTGCCACTTGTCATAATGCACTGGAATGCAGAGGGAGTGAACAGCAAGCAGGGTGGATACAGCAAAAAGACAGAGCTGGAAAACATCTTGTATGAGAAGCAAGTCAGTGTTTGCTGTATCCAAGAGACTCACTTGAAAGCAGATCAAACCTTCAAAATAAGGGGATATCAATGCTTCAGATCCGACAGAAAAGATAGACGAAAAGGAGGATTACTTACTCTTGTAAGGAATAACATTCCTGCACACGAAAGGAAAACCTTCATGGATGGAGCAGAATATCAGCTGCTGCAGATAAAGGTAGACAAGATGGAAATAGAACTCCTGAACTATTACTGTCCGAACAACAAACCCCTGAGTCTCAGCTCTATACAGGTACCAGCCACCAACTTTATAGCAGTTGGAGACTTTAATAGCCACTCCCAGAGCTGGGGCTATAACCATCTGGATCACAGAGGTGAAGAGGTTGAAACTTGGCAAGATGATCACTCCCTAATCCTAGTCAATAATGCCACAGATACTCCTACCTTCTACTCCAGAGGATGGCACACAACTTCAACACCAGATCTTGCCTTCTCCACACCAGATATAGCTGGATCTATTAGTAGAGAAGTAGGAGACCAACTAGGGGGAAGCGACCATCGCCCAATTTTTCTTACTGTCCAGAGTGCAACTCTCAGTACAGGCCCAGCCATTACAAGATGGAACTACAAAAAAGCCAACTGGGGTTTATTCAGGCATCAGGTGAACACGCTGCTGTCTACCCTCAAGGTACAGAACAGAGACATTAATGAAGTGGTAAAAGACTTCAACGGATGCATACTACAAGCAGCAAAAGAAACCATTCCCAAAGGATGCCGGCGTAACTACATACCATACTGGTCCAGCACACTCCAAGAACGTCAGGAAGCTATGGACAGGGCTAGAAAGGACGCAGAGTCTCAGCCTTCACTTGAAACTCACAACAAATGGATAAAGGCTGTAGCAGAGTTTCAGAGAACAAAGCTAGAAGAAAAACGGAAAAGCTGGAGAACTAAAACGGCATCGCTGAACCTTGAGAAAGACGGCAGGAAACTTTGGAGATTAGTCAAGTCTCTAAATGAAGAGCGTTCCTCACCTAGGCAGACTATCACATTGGATGAAGGTGGCAAACTTTTCAGAGGAAAACAAGCTGCAGACTTGTTTGCTAGAAGATACAGTTCAGAAAGCAACTTACCCATTAACATAGATCATCAGAGAGAGATAAGAAAAGAAATACTGGCAACCATGGGACAGACAGATACTCCTGCCCCAATGAGGGAACCCATCACACTAGGAGAACTACAGAAGGCTATTTCCAAGCTTAAGTTTCAAAAGTCACCCGGCCCAGACAAAATCAGCAATGAAATGCTAGTAAATCTGAGCTCAGCAGCAAAGACAAAACTGCTTGAGATATTCAACCACAGCTGGTTGAAAGGAACGGTACCCCAAGTATGGAGAGAAGCCATCACAATACCCATACTAAAGAAAGGGAAATGTAAGACTGAGGCTGCAAGTTACCGGCCAATCAGTCTCACAAGCTGTGTTGGGAAGACTATGGAGCGAATAGTCAACCACAGATTGAAATGGTATTTAGAGTCTGAGCAGATCCTGGTGCCGGAACAAGCTGGATTTAGAGAATGCTACAGTATAGAAGACCAAGTTACTTACTTGTCTCAAGCAATAGAAGATGCCTTCCAGGAGAAGAAAAAGGTCCTAACGATCTGGGTCGACTTCAAGCAGGCCTTTGACAAGGTGTGGAAAGATGGCCTCATTGCAAAACTTAGGAGAAGTGGAATCCAAGGCAACATGATGAAATGGATCCAGTCATACTTGCATAACAGGGAGAACTAGAGTCACTCTTGACGGTCTGCAGAGCAGAAAAGTGTTGCTCCATCAGGGGGTACCTCAAGGAGGAGTAATTTCCCCAACACTCTTCCTTGTTTACATCAATGACCTGGTGAAAGATCTCCCTGCAGGAGTTAAAGCTGCCTTATATGCAGATGACCTAGTACTCTGGTGCGCTGATGAAAATGTCACCACAGCAAATTATAGAATGCAGCAGGCAGCAGACATGCTAGTGTCATGGGCAGAGAAATGGCTTATCACAATAAACACAGACAAAACCTCCACAACACTGTTCTCCCTCGCCCCCAAGGACAAATCAGCTAACATACACCTAGGGACAACCGTGATCAAGGAAGAAAGCTACCCCACCTATCTTGGGGTGACATTTGACCAAAGGCTTACATGGAATAAGCATATTGAAAACGCAGAAGGAAAGGCCCGAAGACGACTAGGCATACTCAGAAAATTAGCAGGTACCAACTGGGGAGCAAATGAACGAAATCTAAAGAAGATTTATAATGGAGTAATAAGACCACACTTAGAGTTTAGCTCAGCAGCATGGTCATCAGCTGCTAACTCACATCTGCAGTCTTTGGACAAGGTGCAAAATCAAGCTCTCAGGCTCATTACAGGAGCCATGAAAACTACACCAATAACAGGGATGCAGAAGGTTGCTGGATTACAGACATTGTCCCATAGAAGAGACACAAAAACCATGATCCAGATGGAAAAGTACAACAGTATGCCAATGCACCCAATGAAGGCAAGACTAGATGATCTGGCATTGGGACGTCTAAAGCGTAGCAGCTTTGTGCATCGGGGAAAAAGACTTATAAGACAGCATCAAGAAGACCTATCCATGAACTGAAGCCCACCCTATACCCTGTACCATGGGAGCAGGCCAGCAGTGCCCTCCAAATTAATACATCAGTCAGTGGTCTCACAAGTGGATGTGAGTATAATGATCTGCAAAAACGAACTGCGACATTGAGTATGATCCAAGAAAGCTATCCCGATCAATCATGGATACATGCCTATACAGATGGATCAGCAACTAATGCTGTTAGGAATGGAGGTGCCGGTATCTTTATCTCATATCCTGACAACCACTATGAGACTAGGCACATTCCCACTGGTAAATTCTGTTCCAACTATACAGCTGAGGTTCAAGCTCTAGAGCAAGCTGCAAATATGATTTATAACTCCAACTCTGACTGCCACCAGGTAGTCATCCTCACAGATGCACTGTCTGTCCTGCAAGCTCTCAAGGGTGGTAAACTCCCGCATCTGAGAAATGAACTAAACAAGGTAGCTGCCAAAAAAGAGAACCATACTTCAGTGGGTACCATCTCATTGTGGTGTACCCGGAAATGAAAAGGCAGATAAACTTGCAAAAAAGGGAGGAGAATGTGAACAAGAAGATAATGAAGTCACATACTTTGAGAAAAAGAGAGCTATCCAGACTATCAGAAGAGAACAGAACCAACCCAAAGACGACTATCACACTCTTGATCGGCAGGGACAGATAACTATTTTTCGACTCAGGACAGGGCATAACAAACTGAATAAACACATGCACAAGCTACGATTGTCTGCTTCACCACTGTGCACATGTGGATTAAACGAACAAACTGCTGAGCATGTTCTACAGGACTGTCCTCTGTATGACCAGTTAAGAAAGATATACTGGCCCAATGACTCAACACTAAACTCAAAGCTATATGGAGTTAAAGAGGAACTTCAAACAACAGTCGAATTCATCATGAGAACTCGTCTGACGGTGTAATCATCAAAGATGCGATCGCAAGAAGAAGAAGAAGAAGTTTACTATGTAGTGCGCACCTTTTCCGTATTTTTCTGAAAGCTGGTAGGATTTTTTTATTGTTCAGTACGGGATGGTTTACTTAGACAATTAGTAACATGAAGATAATCAATTACAGTAAGGATTTGACGGACATTGGAATGGCCGCTTAAGAAAGGAATAGAAAAATAGAACTGGCTGGAAATAAAGATGTCACAGTTTCCAAAAATGGCGACATTAAAAATGTAGTGTGGAGAAACTAAATAATTTTCTGACTGAAGCAAGTGTACAAGTAAATCCGCACCTAGGAGATCAGCACAAAGCACCAGTTATTTTTTTCACATATGAACTGCATACAGTTCTGGAATCATCCGGCCTCACATTTTTAAGTCTGTTTACGTTAAGTGTTTCACTGGTTTGTTATATATTCAGAAATACACAATTAACTTATTACTCAATGGAACATCTTTCAACAAATATAAAGAAGAAAAAAAAAACCACTACATGGTATTGTTCTTAGAGAGAGGGTAAGTCCCAGACAATGGAGTGGTAACTCAAACATCAGATGTGCTATGTATTTCAGTTCAGTGTGATGCAAGTATCTAAAACCAATAGGAAAATATTTTATATTTTTGCCAGTGATAATGCATTGACTAAATATGACTGAGTGAAGCTGATTCTTCTGTGTGAACGTGAGAGACCCAGCAGACACAGACTTCAGTGTGGGGAATATGAGCATGCACCTAAAGCACCCATTGCGGTTTATAAACAGTTGTAGTGATGCAAGGAAACAGGTTTTTTTCAGTGTCTTTGCATGGGAGTCAGTGACATCCACACAGAAGAATTAGTTACACTTTTTCAACTGAGTGCCAGAATCACAGAAAAGCAAACTAAATAATTTTGTAATTGATTCCAGATATTTGACTCGCACTCTGTAGATAACAGATAACTTTCATATTATTTTTTTTTAGATGGTGTGAGAGGGTTGTAAATTTAGTTCCTGAAACTTTTTAGTCCATGATACATTAATTAAATGTCGAGGCTACGGTCGACAGTGTGTCATGTTGATTTGTCTTTGTTCCTACTGCAATCTCAGATGGGGTGGAAGGTGAAGAAGCAAATGGTAAGGAGGGAAGTTTAGTGCATGAGACAGTTTAGATTTGGAAGTGGCTTCTGAGAACTGGACAAGTTTGATCCACTTTTGTCAGTTTGATGATGCTGCATTGTGCACCCAATCTTACTTTCCTTTCTTTTAGGCATTGTAGCACTTTCAAACTTTCTATAGTCTTGAAGGGGTTTTGTGAACAAGACCTGAGCTGCCTAAGACATTTAAGCTTTGAAAGATGTGTATTACAGCCTGTATAATATAACTGTATATGACAGCAATGACATCATTGCACTCCGGGCAAACCCATAGGTGAAATGACAGTAATAAACTATAAACAATGTTCTAGAATCTCCCACTGGGGACCAGATCACAGAGCCACAGTGTTCCACCTAACACTCTGTAAAGAGTGACTGCAGCATATTTATTGAACTAGCAAGGCACATCATTGCTGCAAGAGATAGTCCTTGCTCCTTAAGTGGAGGAGCAGCAGTTAAACTTTAGTCAAAATAAAAATAAGTTATGAAAACTTGGATTAATATTTTTCTAGAACCCATGAATCAAAATGTCAAAATCGTTTTTCAGAACAGTCGAAAAGGTAAATTTGAAAATTATGTTTTCTTATGAAAATGTGCTCTTGTTATGAAGGCTAATAATTTATGGGAACTTTATTCATATTAGTATTGAAGTGTTTGCGCCTGAATGTTTCTACAGGATTCAGTAGCCAGCCCCATGTAATGTTATGCCATTCTAAAGGATGAGCTCCAGTTTCTTTCCTAGATATTCTGTCATGTCTTGGCAAGCATTTAAAGGATCCTCGCATCTGGCCTCAAGCTAGAAATGGGGAGGGGTGGCATACTGCTTAGTCCCCACCATCGAGGAGAGCACTCTCCACATATGCAGGGCTAAAATACTGTGCTCTGATTCTGGGTTGTCATAAGGAATCATCAGGTCATGCACAGAGCCACTTTCCAGCTCCCCTCACCTGTCATCTATCCATTGTGAGATCCTATTGCATGTGGCCAGCCAGGTTAAAGCTGAAGTTAAGTCTGGGGCTCAGGTGATTTCCCCCAGGCTTAGTGTGCAATGCTGGATTCTTCTCATATTTCCCCCAAAAAGGAAACCATGATGTTGGGCCATTCTGGTGCGGCTGCTCAATCTCTGGGCATTGGCCAGGCTACTCGGAGGTTGCCCTTTTCCAGGGTGCAACACCTGGAGGTGCTTCAGGGTTTTAGTTAATGGTCTAACCCTGGAATTCATACAAGAGCAATAAGAATTCCTATGGATCTCTCAAGTGTAATATTTAAAGAACAAGTAATTAATTATAGAAGACAAAATTGATATTATTTAGGTAGTTCAAATCATCAACAGTTGACTGCTGTTGTTGTTCAAACCGGGCTGCTGCGCTTGTCGCTCTTTTGCAGCCAGTACCAAGTTGAAGACTCCTTGGTATTATCTTACACTGTAGATCTAGGCTTGTTCCTGTAGCTTTTCTGCCATTCCAAAACTTGTTGAGTTGGAGTCATGAGCTCCGGTTTCTTTCCCGGCATTCTATCCTGGCTTGGCATACATCTAAAGGATCCTCACGTTTCAAGCTGGAAGGGGGGGAGAGGCATGGCATACTCTGCATTCCCTGCCATCCAAGGGGGCTCTCCAAATATGCAGAGATAACATACTGTGCTCAGGTTCTGGCCTCTACCAAGGAATCATCTCATCCTACACAAAGCCACTTCTCAGCTCCCCTGTCATGGGTCCATAGTGAGATCCTCCTGCATGCAGCCAATCAGGTAAAACCTGGAGTTTTAAGTCTGGGATTTAAGTGACTCCCCCCCCAAGCTAATTGTGCAGTGCTGGGTTCTCGGCATGTTTCACCACAGGGAGCATTGGGGTGTTGGGCCTCTCTGGTCTGGCTAGTCGGTCCCTGAAGCATTGGCCAGGCAACTCGAAGGTTGCCCGTTTCCAGGATGCACTGTGTTGAGGTGCTTCATTGTCTTTGTTAGAAGTTAACTCTGGAACTCATGCAAGAGAAGCCTGTTGAGGGTTAAAACTGTGGAAATAGGTTTTTATGAAAAGAACATTTCACAGCTGCTCCACCTCATAAGAAGTGAAAAAGGAAAATAAGAATGTTCTAGAAGTTGCCGGAATAAACTAAAGTGCCAGAAGGTTGTGAGAGTAAATTAGTATACTAGAAGTGACCTGTTTAAAAAAATATTCTAATCATAACAGGAAATTCTTGATATTCATATGCCAGAAGAAATGTGATTGATTTTGCCTCTTGTAGTTCCCTGGGGGGGGGGGGGTCTGTCAGGAGACAGAGAAAGGATAGGACCACGTCTCCCTCAGGCATAGTGTAGGCGGCTAAAACGGGTTTGTGCTTCAAGAGCAGACGTGAATTCTTTAGTGCAAGCTTCCTGCAAGGGGACCAGCAGCTGTGGTGACTCCACAACTCCATAAGGAGCAAGAAGGCAAAAGATTTGAAGGCTTTTAGTAAGAATTCTAGTTTAAAAAGCTGTATTTACCAAGACTGAAGAAAGATGACATTCTGTGGTTTTTAAATTCTAGTTAAAAAGCTGTATTTACCAAGACTGAAGAAAGATGACATTCTGTGGTTTTTAAATTCTAGTTAAAAAGCTGTATTTACCAAGACTGAAGAAAGATGACATTCTGTGGTTTTTAAATTCTAGTTAAAAAGCTGTATTTACCAAGACTTAAGAAAGATGACATTCTGTGATAGCTGATGTTATAGCACGTTTCACTAGCTTTGCCCAACTTCAGAATGCTATATCTCAGCGAATATATAACGCATATAAGTGAAATTTTGTGTGTGAATTTGAAATGGTATAGACCCTATGAATTACATTTTTCATTAAAATGCGGCCATTGGTTTCAATTTTCGTTTCTTTGCGATATAATATAAAATCCTACTTGCCAACACACATCACACGCACACATATTGAAATGTCTACAGTAAATTATACGACCTCATTTGCACATTTTTGGTTTATCAAGCAATTGGCATGATTTTTGAGTGAAATTGCGTGAAATCGCACTTCTTGAACACAAAATAGTTTATATCCGGTGCTACTCACACATTGTCAATCAGTGGCGTGTCTACAAAAAGTATTGTGTGGTTAACTAGGAAAATGAGTCTGCGAGTACATTTTATGACATTACAGCTAATCACAAATAGGATTTTTAAGTATTTCTGCAATGAAGCTACTCGTGGAAACTATATCATTCTATTTCAAACCCACAAAAGAGGACTATTCATGCCTTGGGGATAATCAAAACGATCATTTCACCGCTGGATAGCGACATCTGAAATGTCTAATTCCAGTGTTTTACACACGAAAATTAGGCCAAGAGTGGTGGATAATTTTGACAGAGAATTGATCCGCAGAGAAATTTGCAATATGTTTCACAATAATGAGGCAGTGACTTTAAGGAAAATTGAAAATTTGGTTAAGAAAGAATAATGACATTGATATTTCCAAATCTACGCTATGGAGGACTATTAGGAGTTTGGGATTCACTTTTAGAAAATATGTTGGTGGTAGAAACCTTATTTGTGAGAAGCCTCATATAGTTGCAATGAGAAGCAAATATTTACGCGAGGTCAGAGAAATGAGAAGAGATTGTTATGATTTTGTGTATTTAGATGAAACTTGGATCAATTCTCACCACAGTAATGAACGAGAATGGCAATCATCTGATGGGACAACTAAGAGACTAGAACCAAGCAGCAAAGGACAGCGCCTAATAATTGCACATCCAGGAAGCAGCCATCATGGGCTTCTAAATAATACTGAACTCATATTTGTTTCAAAATCCACAGTTATTAGGGATTACCATGCAAGATGAATGGCAAGATATTTCAAGATTGGATTGTGAATCATATACTTCCTTCGTTGTATAGACCGTCATGTGTGAGAAGGGACAATGCTTCATATCACAACGTTGTGGCACCAGAAGATAAAGTGCCTAATTCATCAAGTACTAAGATTAATAAGATTTGGCTGACCATAAACAACATTCCATTCAACGAAAATGTCCCTGAAGCCTGAATTACTTGGAATTGTAAAAAAAGACACAGCGTACAAAGATATTTCACATAGACAAGGCAATCCATGAACATGGTCACAGATGTTTAAGATTTCCTTACCATTCTCATTAAACCCAATAGAATTAGTAGCTAAAATTAAGGAACAGGTAGCAACAGAAAATAGAACGTTCAAATTAAAAGATGTTGAAATACTTATAAAAAGCTGCCATTCCAAGCCAGGGACTGAAGAAAAGAAGCCATGTGTTACAAGAGGAAGAGGAATATTGGAAGAATAATGGTTTGTCCTTTATTCAGCCGAGATTGATTATCAATTTCTCAGAGACATCTGATTATGATTCGGATGAAGTTTAATTTCTTTAAAGATGACCATACCGTTATTTACAAGCACATTAGAGGAGCAACGTTCCATTATGATATTTATGAACCGCAAAAAGAGGTGATACCCATTGAAATAATTAGATCAAGGAAGGTCCAGTTTGGTAGCGCATTAAATGTCAATGACAAACAATGTCACGAGTATCTCGCATGCAGATCATTTAAGAAATCATCTTCAACAGGTATTCATATGCAAACGTGATGGCCACATTATTGTAATAGTAGACACGCCTATGCCTAATCAGTTCACAGAATCTGTGCATGAAGTGGTAAAATTTCTTTTCTCGATACACAATAATTAGTATGCCGACAAAGATCAAAGGATTTCATCCGTTTATGGGAACTAGACAAGATGCACAGATATAAAGTATATATTTGTTGGGTCTAACCCAATATAACATCGTATGCAAAAAATGGCATTAATACGTTGGACGGTTAATCAGATAATTACATTTGTTTTAGGGCAAAGCTAGTGAAACGTGCTATAGAAGCACATCCCTGCCGGCCAAGTGAATATTTCAGTGCATAGAGCTGTAGAATACCTTAGCAAATGTTAGCGTAGAGATAGCTCCCATGCTGCTGCGACGCAGAAGATTAGCATGAACATCCCAGCCTAGTCGAGATTTAAACACGCAGTAGTTGTAGTTTTTATTTGATAATTACATTGTTGTGGCCACTAAATGTCAGTTTGTGATCATTTCAACCATTTTATTAGAAGTGGTTAGAAACTCTTTGAGTTCCTGATTTAACAGAGCATATTCCCTAAATGTCCCGGCCTAGACTTGACAGGTCTCTGAGGAGACGAAGGAAGAATAGAACTACTGCTCCATCAGGGTTTATAAAAGACTGCTAATACGTGGTTGGGTTGGTGGGCGGCTGCAGCATCATTTAAAACAAATTGCTACAGAATTTACTGCTGCAAGAGCATATACATGCTTTGGTGCGGGTGACAGGGGACATAAATGATGATGATGGTGGTGTTCACAAAAATCCTTTCTTAGTTTAATGAAGACAAGAAGTAAATGAGGGCAGCCGGAGGTGTAATGAAATCATTACTCTCAGTAATGTAAATAGAAGTTATTAATGTGTTAAAGACAGCTGTTTAATAGCTAAAACTATTTTGATAAAGATGTCATAAATAGATATACAGCCAATACTGGAAGGCTGCCTGACTTTCTATCAGAATTGTATTATTGCAGGGCAGAAATGTGGGAAAAAAAACAATATAATGCCTATATCTTTACTCTGATGAAGTAAATATTTTGCTATTTCTTTACGCATTGAAATAATCATTACCTTTGATTGTTAGCTGTAAAGTACCGTTAAGTGTAAAATTTGTGGCCCTTCCTTACCTAGTAAAAATTTGTTAAAAGTAATGTAGCCGCATATAAAAAGTATTTATGCTTTTCCCCAGATAAGAAATCCCATCCCTTATGTTGGTGATTAGCAGAAGCATGCATTAATAGTGTTCTGCACCATTTCTATTTCCAGTTTTTGTTTGTGATAGCGTCTTATTGTGTATTTTCCATAAGTGTTTCCTCAAATTAAATTAAACCCATATTTCTAGATTTTCTTATTTGTTTAAATTTAGTGTGTTCGTTCTTTATCATTTATATTTTTTTAATAACATCTTTAATTTGCCATATAAATAAATTTTTTAAAAATGTAAAATTAAAGACATTATTGTGAACTTGAATTCATTTGGGGAAAGGGGTTTTCAAGGGTTGAAAGGAGGTTGACAGAATGCTGTCAGATAAATTTGGGTGTAAATTTTGGTGCAGCAGTGGCAAGGGGAGAAGAAAAAAAAGATTCCTGTTTCATTTTTCAGATCTGAACTGGGAGTCACAGCAGAAGGCCTGAGGATGAAAAGGTTAAGATTTTTCAACATTTTTATCTTGAAGAATTCTGGCTCTGTTGCATTTCCTGCAATTTCTGCTTTTACTTTGCAGCATTTTCAAGTTCTGTGCCTGACCCTTTTTGGCTTTGCTAAGCATGTATTAGAGGCAGCTTTATTAATAATGAATAAAATGAATCTAATGTTTAAAAAAAAAATCAATTTAAAATAAATTTTCTTCCTTGCAAGCCAGCCGTAATAAATGATGGATAACAAGTTAAATTTTTGTCGTCTAATAATTTTGTAGTCAGCACACTTTTGATCTTAAAGTGTTTTACCTACACCCTACACCTCTAGATGTCAATTATTACGATTAGAATGTTAAATACATATTAAAAACATATTTAATTTTTGTTCATCCGTTGCATGCCTTGTTTTAATTTTGTCGTTGTTTTTAGTTGTTTGCTTTTAGTGTGGATAAATACCATATTTGTGAATGCAAAGTGGACTTTAGTAATGTAAAATCATTACATCATGTTTTTTATTTAGGTTTCATTATGACTGTCTTGATAAAGTTGTTTTTTCCTTTAAACTTTTTAAAGGAGTATTGTGCATAATTTTATAAAATCTTGATAGGGGACGTTGCATTTGTTTAAGATTATTGAAGACTATCATGAGCATTTAGAAAGAATTGGCTGCAGGTTGCAAAGCAGAGATAAGCATGTTTGAATAAAAACCGCGTGTAGTGATTGTGACATGGAAGATATAAATACCTTTTCTTATATTTTTTTTTTGGTAGCATCTCTTAATAGATAAAAATGTTGCTATTTCTCTTTCTGGTTCATTGGACAAATTTAGCAACAGGCTTTAATTGATTGCTAAATTTGTTATTATAACTACATCCTCCAGTTTCATTAACATTGTTTTGTATCACGGATTTAGACGTTTCAGTTATTTGAAAATATTATTGAAATTATTTGAAAGCTGTGCTTCGTTAACACATTCACGTTGTCTTATTAAGAACTGTCGCTTTATAAGTGAAAACTGTGGATTTTAAATTTCTTGACAACTGATCCTTCCCGGGCAGTTCGCCACTGGTTTGTTATGAGACAGAGAGAGAATAGGTTTACTACACCCTCAAGGTGACTAATGTGAGGTTGTGCATGGGGCAGGCAACCTGAGCATGCTAAAAAAAAATAGCTACAGAAACCACCACTAGAGCACGTGAATGCTTGGTACAGGCTTCCTGCAAGGTACCAGCTACAGTGCTGGCTCCATGTTCCGTAGGGAGCACAAAGGAAAATGATAATAGTCACAGCACAAGTAGCTTTTCTGCTAGTAGCATACAGAAAGGGCTTGGGAGAAAATAATTAATTATATTTTAACTCTTCATCTGGTATTATGCATGGGTGTGGGATATTAAAAGTACCATTTTAATACAGTTATTGTGGAGTTTTGCACACAATAGCTTATTGAAATATTTTTAAAATACAGTGATGTGCATTTAATTCAAAGTTCTACTTCAGACATACCTTTGCTTGGTTGGTTTACACTAAAATTCAAACTAATGACAAAGCTCGTAATACAAAGTTTGCTAAACCACCATTTCCACTGGTTTGTAAAGAGTAATCCACTGTCAATTTCAGTAACCAACTTGGGTGCACAAAAGAAATGTGAAGCGCAAAATTAAAACATACTCAGTCCGATTTATATACTGAAGCACATTAAAAACGCACCACTATTATATATACTGATGCCGAGAAGCTGGCAAAAAAAAGTGTGGGAATGGATTTTCCCCGTGTTTGCCATGAGGTAGAGAGCGAATGGCTGCTGGAATGGAAAGTGCAAGATTCAACCCACGGGTGTGTGTACAGACTACATGAAAACGATGAAAGTTACACGTGCAACACGATTCCCAACAGCTATGACCCTGAAAATGTGTACGCGTTGTGGCAGTATACTCGGTATAAAAAGGCCGTTGAGACAAAACACCCAGTACATGTGCTTGAAATGCCACGACTATCTGAAAACGACCGCCAACGAGCCATTGGTATGTTGGAGACCGGAATGAGCTCGCGGGCCATTGCCAGAAGGATGAATTGCCACCACAGCACTATTGTACGTCTCAATGAACGTTACGGAACCACTGGCAGTGCCCGGGAAAGACTTCGGAGTGGCCAACCACGAGTTACTACCCCTGCGCAAGATCGTCATATTGTGCTGAGTCACCTAAGGAATCGTACTCTCCCGGCAAGTCAAACAGCAAGAGCAATAGTGGGTAGACATGGGCAAGTCTCTAGAATGACAGTCATACGACGACTCAGAGATACAGGCTTTACTGCAAGACGACCTTATGTTGGGCCAAACTTGACTCACAGACATCGTTAGCAGCGCCTGCAATGGGCAGAGCAACATATCAGATGGACTAGACTGCAGTGGAATGCTGTCCTATTCACAGACGAGAACAGATTCAACATATCCTTTGCAGATGGACGTATGCGGATTTAGCGACGGTGTGAAGAGCGCTTTGCAGATTGCTGTGTCAACCGATTTCGAGGTGGCAGTATTCACATTTGGGGAGGATTCAGTTTTCACCATCGCTTGCCTCTTCACGTCTTCCGTGGAAATGTTAATGCTGTGACATATCGAGATGATGTTGTGGATGCACTGGTTGCTCCTGCGTTCACAATTTATCCAGACTTGCAGTTTCTCCAGCAGGATAACGCACGTGCATTTTTTTGTATTTTTGGTTTTCTCCCTTGCCTGCACAGAATGCAATGAATTTCATAACACTCAAATGTACAAATTAATGACCAGCATGGATTCATAGGAAAATGAATAAAGATTCCAAATATGTAAACTTGTACACACTTATATTTACATTTCACACTCTGTTCCTGGATTATACAGGTGGTGCGTTTTTAATGTGCTTCAGTATATTTATATTGACGGATCATCTTACGAATTTTCTTAAAAACTCCTCCGCTATTGATCAATGTATGTTTTTTGCAAAGGTACCAAAAATGAATATACGATTGGCAGAGTGTTTAGAGCGCTGGCTTCTGGCATCAAGGTGCCTAGTTCGATAAATAGTACCATCACGCTCCAGTCTACCCAGCTGTAAATGGATACCTTATCTGCTATTGAGTTAGGGAAGGCATAGGCAGCGCGGAAGGGAACTGATCACCCCACCTCGCAAAGCTGGACCTAGTATAGTGAAGTCTCTAACGCTTCATTCCCCTTTGGCAGTATCTGCTATGGGGCAACATTTACCTGATCAAACAGTGAAGTAAATGTTGCTTGCGTTTTATCAAGGGCTGAAATTGACCAGACAAAAATAACCAGCAGAGTTCAAAGTCTCTCTCTGGGGCATAATCCGAATATATGTTAATTCAGACCATTTAATAATGCACCTTCAGGTTCAAATTAAGCGCACGTCACTATTTTAATAAAATACAGGGTGTCCCAAAAGTCCTTGTGCAGTTTTAAGGTATTAAAGTTTAAAACTGCATGAGGGCTTTTGGGACACACAGTATTGTAAATGTATTGGATAATCGGCTGACCTGTCTTAAATAAACTGCATATGAAGGTAGAGTAGCAACTGGATAGATAATGGGTTAAGTGTTGCATTATAAACTGGACTTTTTATCTCCTTGTTGCAGGTTCATCAGTCACAAGTACAGTCAGCTCATCCAGTTCTCCAGTCACATCCTCCAATTTGGCCACTTTACCCAACAATGCAGCACCTGCTCAGGGCTAAACTTGCATTTCATCAATGCCCCCCTTTTGATGTGATGTCAACAGGTCCCTTTTTTTTTTTTTTGCTGCTGTGCCAGTCACTTCAACTTGTTTTTTTTTTTTTTGGTTAGGTTTTTGTTTTATGTTTTGTCTTTATTTTCCTCCTATTGAATGAGGAAGTGGATCAGAGAGGGGCATAAGATTGTTGTCATATTAACATGTTTTATTTATAATGCTATCATCTTCATCGTTATTATCATCCAAGGTGTCATCCGGAATTTTGTCAGTGGAAATCGAACATATACATCATAGTTAATAAATCTCAGCAGCTGTGAGGGGTAGAGAACATCATAGTTGATAAATTTCAGCAGCTGTGGGAATATAAAACATTGTAGTTGGTATAAACCTCGGCAGCTGTGGGGATACAAAACATTATAGTTGGTAAAAATCTCGGCAGCTGTGACTGATACAAAATACCCTTTTTAATAAATCTCAGCAGCTGTGGGGATATAAAACATAGTTCATAAATCTCAGCAGCCGTGGGGATGTGAAAAATCATACTTGATAAGTCTCAGCAGCTGTGGGGATGTGAAAAATCAAACTTGTTAAATCTCAGCAGCTGTGGGAAAGTGAGAAATCATACTTGATAAATCTCAGCAGCTGTGGGGATACACAGCATCATAGTTGATAAATCTCAGTAGCTGTGGGACGACTTGCTATTTTAGAGAATGTTTATTGTAATGAGGAAATTGGTCCACCACGTCACAACATATCTGATTTATAATGATGATGAGTGAGTACCGTGGAAAATCAGACTAGAATATCCTCTATGTGTGTTTGTGTAGTGTGTATGTAGATGTGTTTGTATTCATTTATCTGCAAGGCAAAAAAATAAAAATGAAAGTTGTTAAATCAAGGAAAATGTTGTTATTTTTGTTTGAGAATAATTTCTGCCCTGTTAGTTCAAACTCAAACGATTGAAAGCTGCATCTGACTTTTTAATCCTTGTTGTTAATTATTTCAGCTGCATTCAGACATTTTGTCATTGAGACATGTTTGCTTATTGTTCTTCCTGGATCCTTTGTAGCTCACTGACACAAGTAAGTCAGTGACATCACACTTAGTGGCATCTTGCAAGGCAGCAACAAACTTTGTCCACTTTGCTCAGTTGGTGGACAACCTGCATGCGATGCCCCAATTCTGGTTGATGGCTTTTCGTCTTAGCCTGCACAAGTTCTCTGCCAGTTTGCTTTTGGTCAGCCTGTCTTTTATCTTCTGGGGCCCCTCAGCACACAGTTCTGGTGGTGGTGTGGAGGTCTTATCTGAGGACATGGCCAACCTAATCACTGAATTGAATGGGTTTAAACATGTATGAAAGGTCATAAAGGTTTAATCATCCCCCTACAAGCTCCCCAAGGAGCAGAGTCCAATAAATTCATGCTAGATCCTCTTGTCCTGTGCCTTCCACCCAAGGTCATTCCATGTCTTCCATTGTTATCTCCAGCTCTCATCTCCATGTGTTAGTTGGTCTGCTCCACCGCTGTTATCATGTTAGGACAGTTTTACATTCTGTAAGCTGTTTAAATCTCAGTTACTAAAACATTCGGCACTTCCACAGCATTAATATGGAAGCTTATGAATCATTATTTTTCCTTTGTGATCCTTATGAAGTATGGAACCACCATTGCAACTGGTCTCCTTGCAGAAAGCCTGCACCAATCTTTCACATGCTCTTGTAGATTTCTGTGTCAGTTTGTTTTACATGATGAGGAACAGTTAGCATGCATAACCCTTCGACATATGCTGAGGGAGATTGAGCACCTCTGGGTTTGCCCGGAGTGCAGTGATGTCCATTCTGTTCAACAATAATAATAATAACGATGAGGTTTATGAATCATCATATTCTTCAAGTACCATGCCTGCTGGCATAAGAGATCGTGTCTCTTCACAACTTTTTGTCTCCAGTATTATTTATGACTTCTTTTGTTGACATCTTTCCGTGTCATGATGTCAGACTATCCAGTATTTTCTCTCTTTGTCATCATCTATCTCTTTTTTCCTTCAGTCTGTCCTGTTGTCACAATATATTCCATTTATCTCTTTTTCCTTCAGTCTTTTCTGTTGTCACAATATATTCCATTTATCTCTTTCCTTCAGTCTTTCCGTTGTCACAATATATTCCATTTATCTCTTTCCTTCAGTCTTTCCGTTGTCACAATATATTCCATTTATCTCTTTTTCCTTCAGTCTTTCCGTTGTCACAATATATTCCATTTATCTCTTTTTCCTTCAGTCTTTCCTGTTGTCACAATATATTTATTCCATTTATCTCTTTTTCCTTCAGTCTTTTCTGTTGTCACAATATATTCCATTTATCTCTTTTTCCTTCAGTCTTTCCTGTTGTCACAATATATTCCATTTATCTCTTTTTTCCTTCAGTCTGTCCTGTTGTCACAATATATTCCATTTATCTCTTTTTCCTTCAGTCTTTCCTGTTGTCACAATATATTCCATTTATCTTTTTTTCCTTCAGTCTTTTCTGTTGTCACAATATATTCCAGCTTTTATCTCATAACATGTGGATTGCTTCCTTCCAACATCAGGGAAAAGTTTCTTTCACAAATGGGTCTCTTTCAGGACATCCTCATTTACTGTGCTTTAGCTTTCCATGGAATTTTTAACATTATTCAGCAAGACCAGATCTCTATGGCCTCCAGTGATTTTCCTGCGTGTTACTAATTAATTGTCCATGATTCACTTCAGTATTGTAGGATTGGTTTTACATAACACTGAAAAACTCTCTGTCTTACTTCCATTTACAGTTAATTGTTGCATAAAGTACTTTTCATTTGATAAAGTTTATGAATAGAATACAATATTCTTGCTTTAAAAGAGGTTTTTCTTGCACATATTAATTCAGATAGCAAGAAATAGTGATAAGATGTAGCTAGTATTGTATCTTTATACAATAGAAGTTAAGTAGCTTATGCTGTGATATTAATATGCATCCCTCAGTCTATTTGTTTTGTCATATCTTCAAATTTTAAAATGCTGAAACTAGCAGAAAGATTATGCTGTTTAAGCCTGGGTATTAATAGTATGGTTAGTGGTTGTAATGTTGAGGGATGGAGAGAGAGAGAAAGATAGAAATGGCAGTGTGAACAGTGAAGTAGTGTGAACAGTGAAGTACAGGTAGCCCTAGATTTACGCCGGTGATGTGTTCCTGGGTGAACTGGCGCAATTATAATTGACGTAAATTTAAACCATCTTATAATGTAAGTCAGTGACTTATGTTCCAGGCACCCAAAAATTGACGAGCAGTATAATGCTGATGCCGTACATTTAAAGCTCTGAAATAAAATAAAATGAAATAAAGTAAATAAAATAAATGAAGTAACAAATATTTTGTACACATTACTACTTGCAGGGGCATATTGCAGCAGCTTAGTTCTCTGACGAAGTCCCTGGTTAAGGATCGTCACGTTTTTTTTGGTTTGCTGTGTTTTTAAGAAAGCATGCAGTGATGACTTCCTTTCTGTCAAAATCTGATAGTAAGGGCTCATTGGTGCCATAAGGCTCCTCTACGCTGTAGCACTCTGCTCCCTGATGTGGTTGGTCTCACAGACCTCATTATTATCTTACTTACTTACTTAGTCGTTCCCCTTCTACCGTGAGGTGTAGAGGTTTAGAAGAGAGAGCGCCAGACTATCCTATCGGCTGTCTTCCTCCTGGCCTGGTTCCATTCTAGTCCTCGATCCTTCAAAGATTGTCTAATGTTGTCCTCCCAGCAGACTCGGGGTCTGGATCCTTGGCTCTTTGTTTCCCATGCTTGTCATGGTATCCGATCTTCTCCCATTCTGCAGACATGGCCAAACCATCTCATTATTATCAATGAGTTTCTTTCTCTGTGTCTGAAAGGATGTGCTGCAGAGTGCTTATCACCAATTCTCTTGTAGGAAGCTCTTCATCCTCTGTTTCCTTCTAATTTTTGTTGTTGGCATAGGTGATCATCTGATTCTTCAACGTCTTCATTTGAAAGAGCCTTTCCAGTACCCCTGTTACGTCTCCATTTGTAACTTCGTCCAGCCCACCTCTTGTGCCAGTCTTCTAATATCTTTAATTTAATATTTTTAAAAAAAACAATTCATAATAATAGTTAGTTGCTTATCCTTTACAGGACGTGGCAATCAACCCCAGCTTTTATTGGCTGTTTGTGATTTTTCTAGGCAATTTTTTTCATTCAGTAGTTTGCCATTGCTTTCTGAACGGTACGGTGCTTATACCATTGTTAAAAATCCACACAAAGCGATCTGCTACAAAACCGCCTGCAGCAGGTTTCGAACCTGGTATATCTGGATTATGAAACTGCGTTCATATCCATTAGGCCACAGACGCCGACATTCATAATAATATTTCATGTTAATGTAATACGTTTTTAAATACATATGTTTTACTTTGAGATATATATATATTTAACCTTCGAGTTTCAAAGTGCATTATTTTGAATCGGCGCAAACTGGACTGGCGCAAAACGAGGGCTACCTGTAAACAGATTCATGCACAAGGAGGAAGTATTCTTCTTGGCTAGATGCCTCTATGTAATGGCAGAGACATTTAGGTCATAACCGCTGCTTGTTTTCATTTGTAGGTATAAATGTCAAGTTTAAATGAGATTAACCAACAGCTCACAGTCATGACATCAGCCATTTTCATTTATCACAGAACATCGTCATCATCAGCTGCCATCTCCACGTCGAAGGTCGGCTGCAATGAATCTCCAACGTCTTCTGTCTCTTGTCTTGATGGTGCACTCTGATTGGCTCTTTCCTGTCATCTCTTGATGTTATCATGCCACTTATAGCACTGTCTTCCTCTTGCACATTTGCCTTCAACTCTGCCTTCTTCAATTGTCTTCACTAAGGTGTTACGTCTTTTTGCATGGCCAAAATATTTTAGCTGTCTTATTTTGATCTTCATTAATTCTCATACCTAGGTTTTCTAGGACCTCTTTGTTTTTTTTTCTCTTTCCGTGAGACATGTTCCATACTTCTATATATCCACACCTCAAAGGCCTCAATTCTTTCTTTCAATTGCTTGTTTCATCGTCTATGTTTCTACACCTTAAAGTAATGAAAAATTTATATAGCATATGATGATTCTTACTTTGAATTAAGGAGTTAATTTTTACATGTTAGTATTTGTTTCGTGTTGTTGAATGTAGCGTTGGCCATTCCTGTTCTGTTCTTGATTTCTATTTCACATCTGCTATCTTCTGTTATTGTATGCCCAAGGTATGAGAAACTCTCGACTTGTTTCATTATTATCTTATTTATTCTTATCTTGAACATTTGCTTTGCTAATTATCATATTTTTCGTTTTCTCTTGTAACGAAGAGTTTTAATATATGTAACCGATTTTCATTTTGGGGCTTTTTTAAATTTAAAACGCGTTTTTCCTTGTTTTGGTGAAGCATGCTGTGCTTAACCTAGATGCAGATGCCCCTGGTTATATATTAGGGCGCATGTCCACATATAATGGACCTTGTGGTCTGGAGTTTGGAAATAGCCTTCAGCTGTTCTTGTAATGTTTGCTTTGGTTTCCTTTTCTGTTTTTCACCATGGCATATTGGCTTCCTCACACTTCTCTTTTTCTGTAACAGCTTATCTGTGCTGCAATTGTATTGCCATTCTGCTGCGACTTTCTTTGTTTGTGACTACAAGAAGTTAGAAGTTCTTAGCCTTGAGATTTTTTCATTTATTTATATATATGTTTTTTTAATGTACGCCCGCCATTACTCAAGGCAAAATCTCCGGTTAATATGTCTAACCTGAGACTGATTTTACGTGAGTATCCCTTTTTTCCCTGTACAGTGACAGGTGTCCTCTCGCCATTCAGGCAGATACTCGCCGATTTCGGAGGTACCCATTAGAGCTGGGTCAGCTCAGGAGCTGTTCAGGTTATTCCAGTCCCTGGTCGACGATACTCTTTCAGATGTCTTCGCCAGGGCTCAAATTATTCCAGTCCAAGTCCCGGTTGACGACACTGCTTCAAATGTCCTCACCAGGGCTCAAACCTGGATCACCCGATCACCAGCGCAATTTGGTAACTATTACCCCAGCGCGAAATCTTGAGATAAATGAAACTTCATTGATTCGTCATTCATTTCTTTTTCTTTTGCACCGTGTGGAACAAGGGAGTCCACAACAACTGGTCTCCTTGCAGGAACCCTGCACCAAAACATTCATATGTTCTTGAAGTGGTTGTTTCTGTAGCATTTTGTTTTACATCACGAGGTTGTCAACCCCCATTGACAACTTCATATTAGTCGCTAATGATGATGTACGTGCCTGAGGGAGTAATTGACCTATTTCTTTATCTGAGAGAACTGCACGAGGCTGAATGACATGTGAATATTTTAATGGCTGACTTTCCTAGGTCCACATTCCTGTTAAGTATGGTCTAGTATCACACTACATTTGCAATATGGTTTATATATCTTTAATAGCATTAGATTTGACTGATGTAACTTTGCTTTGATACTGTCATTTCTTCCTTTTATTATCCCTGTAGCCTCAATTTGTTATAAGATCTTCTTCTTCGTTCGCCCTGAAAGGGACGGTGGTTGCGTTGTGTCTGTTTACAACGTAGCTGTGATATCTGCACCTTTCGGTCGACACATCCGACTTCTGCACGGCATTTTTTAGGACCGGGTTTGCCTTCCCATTGCGATCCGTGCCCGCTCAGCCAGCCTGCACTGCTGCAGACTGTTTCCAGGACCACCACGTGGAGGTGGAGCACGGTCTTGACCAGCTCTGGTTCGCTGGTCCTGACGCAGGCAGTCAAGCTATGAGTCGCTGACTGCGGTCTCTATTGCTGCGTCTTGAGGTCCCGTTATTAGATCAAGAACATGAAAGTTGAATGTAAAAAAAAAAACAGGTAGAGGTAGTGCCATAGCAACTGCCGTTATTGTTATACAGAATCGACATCATTTCACTCTTGCCAAACCCGTAGGTGCTATGTCTCCCTCGGTACATGTCGAAGAATGTGAATGCTAACTGTTACTGTAGCTCGCTGGTTATAAACACGACAAATGCATCCTCTCGTACGTCCATCTCTGCTAGCCTGACGTTTGATGCCAAATTCCAAGTCTTAACCTTGATGATTCATCTATTGTAGTGTCATTCTCTAACAGGTGATAATTAATTGTTCACAGTATCTCTCCCTTATCCATATCTAGTGTCCCCACTTTTGGTGCTCTTGATGCTAGTCTGTCAGCTCTCTCGCGTCCCCCTGATGACCAGGAAAGTAGATCCACACCAGCTCCTGCAGATTCGAAACTTCTATGGAGGTTTTCCATTCATGCCTTAGCCAACCATTTTGAACCTTTCGAAGCATGGACTGAGAATCTGACACAATTTGTTTAGGGAGTGAAGTGATACGGACTTCACTGTACTAGGTCTAGCTTTTTTATGAATTAGGGTGACCAGTTACCTTCCGTTGCATATTTTGCCTCAAGAACAGTCATTGGCCTGTTTACAGCTGGGTAGAAGGAGTGTGATGCAACCAGGTTTAGATCTCGGAACCCGTTAACTTTGATCTTTTTTCCTACTAAGAATGAATGTAAACCTTTCATGTTGGATTTGTGATCAGATTAAGAAAGTGAGCAATTATATTTTTAGACTGGCCACATCTCTGTAATTGAGAAGATGGCATTGAAATCACATTTTCACGAGTTTTATATGGATGTTTTGATCTCTAGTCTAATTGTGAAAATTGACCCATGATGTGAATGTGGTTACATCAGCATTATAAAAAATGTGGAAATTAAGGATTGGAATATCAGTTGCCTAATATTCAGAAAAATATTAGACTGCCAAGACTGCAGCCAAATAGATATTCAGATGGCAGGGCTTCGCAACATAAAAACTGACTGATGACAGAAACTTATAAATGTTAGACCGCTATTTCACAGAAATTTTGTTTTCTTCAGTTAACCTGCCCATATTCTTGTTGATATTTCTGTGGCTGAAAGTTTCTATGAGGTGGAGTAGCTGGGCCCCATGCCCAACCCTCCTTAGTCACCATTTACGATATGCATGGTAGGTTACAGTGTTATTATTCTTTTATCTCCTTTGGGTCTAGTAACACATTAGAGATGAGATAAAAATATTGGCGATGGTAGGACACATTGAGGAAACCTATTGACAGCATTGCAAGGCAATCCTTGTTCTGGAATCCCCAGGGTAAGAAAAGCAGAGGCACACGTAGGCTGGAAATGAAAGGGGTGAAGAAGACATGGAAAGACCTTGAGCTGATGACACAGGACTGGAGGACTTGGAATGATTTTACTGAAGCCTTGATGCTCTTTGGGGAGCTGAAGGGCTGTGATGATGATTATGGTGATATTTCCAGGGCTGTGGAGTCTGTTGTTTTTTAGTGGAGTCGGTAAAAAATTGTCTGGACTCCGACTCCGAATATTATGCCATATGACCAGTAAAGAACATGTGGTCAGAGTCGGACTTCTAAAATTTCGGGAGTCAGAGTCAGAAAATTTTGTGGCCGACTCCACAACCCTGAATATTTTGCAGAACCAGCAAATAGTTGGAGAGCATAAACTTTCACTTCATTTCTGTAATGTTGCCCTGATTGAGGCCACTTGACATTTATTTATTTATTGACTGCTAATAGTGTTACCAGTGCCCCTTGTAGTTCCTGGGGGTCTCTCAGGAGACAGATAAAGAATAGAACAAGTGCTTCCTCATGGATGTCATACGAGGCAGCTAATATTGAGCTGTGCTGTACATACAGATTGTATGGAAGCAAAATATGGATCACAACCACAGCAGAGTGCTTTACCTCACTTGTGTTGTAACATTATATTAACCTCTTAACAAACTTGCCCGAGTTAACTGAGACTGGAAGTTAAAAATATAAATAAATATACTGGTGAGCAAGCTGATTTTGCCCCACCTGAAAAATATCCCTGGCGGTTATGATTTGATTCTCACAGATTGGTTCATTTAACTGCAGAGCTTTTGCTAGGGGAGTGGCTCATCCCGCTGGTCAGAGTTTTTTCCTTGTCAGTCATAAGCTATAGTGTTAAAGTGTGTACGGTAAATGAATGTGCCTCCATAACTGACAGAAAGTTGAGAAAGGGAGAAACTGTGGCATTCAGGCATGGTAAAGTAACGTGAATGAAGTGGAAAGACAAAAGGAGATCACTCTTCTATTGACTAATCCGTTGTCAGCAATGGCGGAATAACAAACAAAAACAAAGTATCACCCATTCCAAAACCTGTCATTCATTCTTTACCCCCAAGGATTATGGGTATTCAGCTAATTCATACCACATCTTCCTGTCCTGTGCCATCACTGCAAGATCTATCCATGCCTTAATTTTCCCTTTCATTTATATCTCCAGTTCTCTTCTCTATCTCATCTCCCTCTGTCTTTTGTTTGTTCTATCCATCACCAGCGTCTTCTCATTTCTTGTTACACTGGCACCTGTCTGGATCTAGTCATCAGTTTTCACCGTGGTGATCATGTGGTACTATTTAAATCCTTCTATTCTATGTAAGTACCCATTTATGAAAGTATGTAACTTCATGGTTGTTGTTTAAGTACCATATAATAGTAGTAAAACTTGTCAGGGAATTCAGTAATACCATGGGAGGAAGTTAATCATCTCGCATCATGGACTACTATACAAAAACATAATTTTTACACAGAATTTCTACATTATTCTAGTTTCTGACGTTTAACAAATGCAAAAGAACCTGGTGTATTTTAAATGGAATTTCTGGCTATTTTCACTTTTTCTATTTCTGGCTATTTTCAAACACAGATTGGGCGATTTGGGCTACTTTTCAAACGCGATTTGGGTGACATCTCAAAACCTAAAAAGTCCTGTTTCCAAAATTCTTCTTCTTCTTCCTCGTTCGTCCTGAAAAGGACGGTGGTTGCGTTGTGTCTGTTTACGCCTAAGCTGTGATATCTACACCTTTCGGTTGACACATCCGACTTCTGCACGGCATTTTTTAGGACCGGGTTTGCCTTCCCATTGCGATCCACACTCGCTCAGCCAGACTGCACTGCTGCAGACTGTTTCCAGGACCACCACGTGGAGGTGGAGTGCGGTCTTGACCAGCTCTGATTCGCTGGTCCTGACGCAGGCAGTCAAGCTATGAGTCGCTGACTGCGTTCTCTATTGCTGCATCTTTGGGTCCCGTTTCCAAAATGAAACTCTCCCCAAGGATTTCAGATAACAAGTTACAGACCTGTACATTTGGATTAATTCTAACTTTATTTTCTCTGCTGTGTTTGTTAATGTGTCCCCGATGAAGATATTGTGGTTTAATATAGACCATTATTTTGTCCTTTATTTTAGTAAGATATACGCTACCTATTATTGTTCAGCCCAGAGTTTATATTATTACAGTATCTGATATGTAGCTACGTCAAGTCAAAGAGTTTATATTAGCTAGATGTGTACTATATTAAAATGTAGGTTGTTTTAGACCAAATGTTGGAAGTTAAGTAGTTCATTAATTGGTTAATCAAAGGGGAATCTTCCAGTTCCAGAAACTCCTATTTTTTTTATGCACCCAGTCAAGTTGCAAATTATTATGGAAGCTGAGTGAAAGAACATTGGTTCTAGCTTTTTAAAAACAAATATATTACAATGTGGAAGATGTTTGTATTATTTACCTTTGACGGATGTAAAGCCTGAAGAGACAAACTAGGTTGGTGTTAAATAACACCATGTTGTTGTCAAATACACACATTTAGATAAACATGTTTAAAACAAAAGAAAGGTACTTCTGTAGCAGATACTGCCATAGGGACGTGACGTCACTATACTAGCTTCCAGCATCAAGAGGAGGTGGTGACCAGTTCCCTTCCTTGCTGCTTTTTCCGTACCTAACTCAAGAGCAAAGTCAGATACCCATTTATGGCAGGGTAGACTGGAGCATGTTGGTACTGTGAATCAAACCCAGCACCTTTGCATGAGTGACCAGCGCTCTAACCACTCTGTCAATTCAACACACTAAAAATTAAATCTAGATATGACCTTAAAGTTTGGAAACGGCAACAGCTTCATGGAGCTGAAGTGATTCCCCCTAGCTTAGTGTGCAGTGCTAGGTTTTCAACATGTTGCACCATTGTGGGGAATCATGGTGTTGGGCCACTCTGGTGCGGGTAATCAATCCCTGATCATTAGCCAGGCAACTCGAGAACTTGGCAGCAGTAACCCTGGAATTCACACAGGCAGTGTGCAATTCCTTTGCATCCCAAATGAAAAGGATCTAGGAAGCATGGGAAGACCTTGAGTGAATGGCACATGGCAGGAGGATTTGGCATGAACTTGTGCCTGTGATACTTGAGCTAAAAATTAATGAATGAGTTAAGTCACTGGATTTTATTTACCTACGGCAGTTAGATGTTGGTGGTCTTCAGGCAGTTTGGTCATTTTTTTTTGGGTGTTGGAAGATTTGTTAAATCTTTCTGCCAGCCGCTTGTGTTCATAGACTATTTCATGAATATATGTCCATGCCAGTTTGGTCTCTCATTTGAAATATTACCAGTTGGTATGAAATAATTCAAAATCTTTCTTCTCCTTATAAATTTGGCACTTCTACGTTTTCAGCTTCAATATGTTATATTATGTTTAGATAAAATCATTTAAATAAGTTTTAAAATGCTGTGTAGAAATTGTTTTATGTTTATGGTGTGTACATGTCACGGGTGAAGATAGAAACACAATAAACCTAAAGTTTTCCCTGGCAAAGTACACATTAACCGTAGCTGGGTAAATCTGATTTCTAACCAACCTTGACTTGGCCAAGTGAATAACTGGTTAGGGTTAGAAAAGTAACTTTTTATTTGTGGTAACTCATACAATCAAATAACTATCAGAATATTAAACGTTGAAACTGTTATTTAATGGTGCTCTATCTGGCAAACACTCTACACCCCAGGGTAGAAGAGGAACGACTAAGTAAATAAGAAACTACAGTAATTTAAAAAAAAAAAAAATTTTCTTACATTATCCAGTTTTAACCTGGTGAACTTACGTTTATCCCATTTTCTATCTATACCTATAACTCATTTCTTTATGATCTTTCACCCACTGTTTCTGTTCTGAATTGCATATGTGTGCATCTTTATGACATATCAGAAGTGTAGTTTATGCACCTACATAATGTATGGTTAGAAATGTTGTTTGTTTCTTTTGTTTCCTTGTACGGTTATTATATGATCGATTTGTTTCACAAAATTATAAAATACATATACCGTATTAAGTCAGTGGGTTAAACAAAAGTAGCTATCTTAAGAAATAGGCTTTACGACAAAAGGCTGATAGACTTCATTGTTGAATTTAAGAGGATTATTGATGAAAGGTAGACACACAGCAGGTACTGACATAGGGGAGTGAAGTGTTAGAGACTTCACTATACTAGGTCCAGCTTTATGAGGTGGAGTGAGCAGTTCTTTTCATCTTCCCTAACTCATGAGCAGAGTCAGATACCCATTTACAGCTGGTTAAATTGGGTAATGACGCCACCTGGTTTAGATCCCAGTACCTTCGCCACGAGAAGCAAGTGCTTAGCCAAGTGGACAATATTATTGATGTATGTGGCATAAAACTTAGATTAATTCTTTCTACCCTACAAGCCCAAAGGCGTGCCATGATATAATACATTATTGTCCAACGGTCTGTCTGGTATGCCAGTTTGGTTGTAGTCATACCTCTTCACTCCTGATCTAAAACAAAACTTGTTTGTTAATGCACTTACTTACAGCAGTCATTCCTCTACTACCTTGGGACATAGACGTTAGCCAGAGAGACGCCATGCTATCCTGTCGGACGTCTTCCTTTTGGTCTCGTTCCAGTCGAGTCCTCCCAGCGAACTCTGGGTTGTCCTGGAGGTCTGGATCCCTGGCTCTTGGTTTCCCATATTTGTCATGGTTGCTGATATTCTCCCCGTCTGCAGACATGGCCAAACCATCATAACATGTTTGTTATTGTATGACTTACAACACTTTAACATCATCTTTCACCAAGTTACAATTTTATAAATACCACAGGCAGAGGTGGAATGAACGGTCCACAGCAATAAGGAGCCCCCTTCCCCCCTAGCCTCCATCTAGCTTAATCAGTTGTCAAGGGGCCAATGGTATCCATGTTGGTGCCTGGGTACAACCTAAAAATGGCTGGGATAGAAAGAGTTAAGATGGAGCTGAAAAGTTAACATTATGTTAACATATATGTTTCGACTAATTTATTTTAAGTATATAAAATATGGTTTGAAGTTGTCTCGATAATATTGGAATTGCAAGCCAAATATAGACCTCAGACATGTATCTATCATTGATATTTATTGTCATTATCATTATATAACTGAAGGAATAGCTGGTATGTTTGCCTTAACACACAGTTTATCAAGTGTTTAAATAGTAAAGTCTTGTATGAACTGAAATATTTTGTCTTGTTCACCAGTAAGAATGTAAAATAAAGAAAGAATGGAACTACACCACCCTCGGGCATTTTGTACAAGACGACAAATATATGGTTGTGCTTGGTGCTGCCAACCTCATCGTATAAAACAAATTTCCACAGAAACCATTTGCTGCAAAAGTATGTGAAAGCTTGGTGCAGGCTTCCTACAAGGGGATGAGCTGTAGTGGTGGCTGCACGCCCTGCAGGGAGTGCAAAGGGAAAGTATGATGATGTAAGAATTAAAGGGATGCAGTTTTGTCTAGATACCTCGTACATCCTTCAGGGGTGGTGTAGCAGTGTGTTCTTGTGGGCTGCAGTGGGCTTTGTTATAGCCTTACTCACCAGGAGACCTTTAGTAAAATGTGTTTAACTTTGATACAAAATCACATCATGTAGCTCTCCAAGGGGTCTCTTGAGGAAGCAAATAAGGAATAGGACTACTGCTTGCCCCCCCCCCCAGGCATGCCATAAGAGATTGTTAATACGAGTTTGAGCATGGAGGCTGGCAGCCTTATTATGCAAAACAAATTGCAACAGAAAGCACTGCTGCAAAGAGCCCGTGAATATTTTGGTACTGGCTTCCTGCAAGGGGACCAGCTACAGGAGTGGCTGAATGCTCTATAGAGAGTGAAGGAGGAAAGGATGATACAATCTCTCTTGTTCTGTTTGCAGAAAGAATGACTTGAGGTATGAGGTGACAGATTGGTTAATGTTGTGTGAATGATCATATCCTACGATAATGTTAAAACAATGGCAATCTGAATAAAGACATGTAAAAAAAAATTTTGATTTATTTTTTTATTTTTTGGTCCTCTCATATTTTTATATCTTAGGAATCACAATCACGAAATCAGATCTGATCATTATTGTTGATCAGAATTGATATCATCACACTCTGGGCAAACCTACAGATGCTCAGTCTCCTTCAGTAAATGTCAAAGGTTATAAATGCTGATTGTTCCTGCAGCGCACTAGTTGTATACATGCCTGATCGATCGTCATATATGTCCAGACCTGCTAGTCTTATTTGATGCCAGTTTCCAGCAGTTCTTAGCCTTGTTGATTCATCATTAGCAGTGGCATTCTCTAAAAGATGATTGTTAGTTGTCATTAGTATCTCTATTGGTGCTGTCACAGCTAATCTGCCAGCTCTCTTACTGCTATATACCCCTGCATGACCAAGACAGTAGATAACACCAGTTCCTGACGGTTTAATGCCTTTGTGTATGTTTTCCATTCAGTCAGATCTGAGCTTAACAATGTCCAAAGGTCATCAACTGTTGCCCGCCAGAGGCTACCGTCTCACTGTGGAATCAATGGGAATGACAGAGATTTAATGTTTTGTCTAGAGCTGGTGGCAAAATTGAGCAATTTAGTTACCTTCTGCCACTATCCAGAGGCCAAAACCATCATCAACAAACCAGTACAACCCCCAATAGAAGGAAGAAATGGATGTGGACAAACATAGATTAGCTGACCCAATCCACCAGCAGACCATCCTTGTTCACCTAAGAATTGGCCACTTCAAACTATTGGGACACCTCTATCGCCTCAGGATAAATAACACAAATGAATGTTCATATGATGCTAGAATCCAGACACATACTTTAAGACTGCCGAGACCATAATGACCAGTGGTGTCAGATCTGGTTAGAGGGTGCAGAGCTGAGACATAAGCCTTAGGGCTGCCACCTCGACCTGGAAAAGACTAGATTTCGTCCTGGCAAACATGTCTGCAGATCTTGCATAATCAATAGCCTGTCTGCAGAAGAAAAAGACAAAGAAACATTAAGAACACTATTAGATCAGACCAAGTGCCATCTTGACCTTGAAAGTAGGCTGTATTGATATCCAAAGTTTTTGTCCTTTGCCTTGATGGCACACTCAGACTTTCAGGTCACAACATGATGTCTCCATGAGAAAACATGATATATTGGCAATATTACTGCCCCGTATAGCTCCTGGCAGGGGCGTTCTTAAATTATTCGGCATACAGTGGGGATTATTCCACGGGCACCCCCCAATAAAAGACACAGAAAAATATACTAGCTTGCAAGTAGATTTTTAAAAACAGTACAGTACTGTCATAATAGTGTCCGATGGCAGCCCCTCTTGGCGGACAGCCCCCGCCCCCCAGTTAGTACACCACTGGCTCAAGAGGGTCTTTGATGAGAAAAGTCATATCATAAGAAACAACTAACATGAGGTTGTGCAGGAGTGGCAACCTCATTTAGTAACACAAACTGCTACATATACCACCACTGCCAGAGAACATGAAGGATTTTGTGCAGACTATCTGCAAATGGACTGCATGCAGAAGTGGCTCCATAAGGATTTCTTTCCCTTTTTTTTGTATTTGTTTTTTATTAAAAAAATTTTTTTTTTTTTGAAAAGGGAAGGCACACACACATACATTCAATTTTACAGTTTTGATTTACTGTATTTGGACTGAGTGAAAGGGGGGAGAAGATACTATATTTAGATATCGGGAAATCAGATTTTATTATCTTGAATTTACTACATTGTATATCCTAATTATAACCCATCAAAGGATGAACGGGATACTTTATCTGTAAATTAAAAAAAAATCTATAAGGATTGTACGGGGAAATGATATTCCCAAGTAAAATCAGTAATGTCCCGTGTAATTCTACAAGTCTGTGTGGAGACAAAAAGGATCACTGTTACATTCAAGTTTGTCATGAGTACGGTAGTTGCTAATTTGAGTACAAATTGCTGCTGAAACCTCTGCTACGAGAACACATAAAGTGCTTTGGTATAATGAACTCCAGTTTTGTTGGGATGAGTAAAACAGAGATCAAAAGCTTAATTAAAAGAATAATAACAGGAATGGACAGTAGAGTGGGATGGAAGTCTGAAGGGCAGACATGCATATAAATTGTGCAAGGCTCCAACAAGAACGTGTCGGGTATCTAGAGAACTAAAAACTCCTAGCAATATGAAACTTCTTAGACTGCAACTAGGAATGGACTATTTTAGAATAGAAAAACCTTACTGTGCAGTGTTTCCTATTAAAATGTAGGATGTATGAAGAACAGAGAAAACCAATATTAGATTACTTACAAGCATGCAATTCATCCATAACTGTGGAACAGGTGTTGAGAATGGATAGACCTAGAGAATTGCACAATATAGTAAAACAGTATATAACAAAGAACTAAAATTAATGTATGAGGATCAATGATAGTGTGAGGAAATGGGGTAGTCTGATGTGGTGCTTGTACGGCTGATGACAGATAATTGGTGGATTTGATGTAATCTCGGACACCCTCAGACTTTCTCACCCCGTTTCACCTTGTTAACAATGAGAGACTTCATTTTTTTTTTTAAAATTCTTTTTATTTTTATTGTTTGTTTGTTTCTTGGACAGCGGAGGTCACACACAAAAACATTCACACAAATTTGGTTTTGATTTACTCTACTTGGACTTGAGTGGAGAGGGGAAGAATGTACTATATTTGGGTATTGGAAATCTGACTTTTTTTTCTTGAATTAGTACACCATATTTCCTAATTATAACCCATCAAGGGTTGAACGGGATACTTTATGAAAAATAAAGTAGTGACTCCATGCTCCTTACGGAACAATAATGGTAGGGAGTAGAGAGATGTCATAACACAAGTAAACTGAGCTCGCGAAAGACAAGCTCTTAAATTAAACTAATGATCTTCACGTTTCATGTGAATCTGTCTGGTAAGGTATTTCTTGTACGGTTTCGGAAAAATCTCGATAACCGTCATAGGTAGAATAGTTAAGAGAGTGAAAAATGCCGATTAGCAGAAATGGAAACGTAATAAATATTGATGGGCTGGCTACTAATGAAGAAACCGACCTGTGTCTGACTAGAGATGCACTGTCACGACACGCACAAGATGGAAAGCGCGAAACACTTGAATTTGAGATAATGTGATATACAATGGTACCATTAAAAAAAATAATAGTTTTGGCGAGGCGTGTCCCGTTCAACCTAGTCGGTTATATAAGGCGCATGTCCAAATGTAAATGACCTCTAAGTGTATGACCATTGCACCAGGAGAGGAGAGATAATAAAGTGGCAGTGATGAAATAGACGCAATACTTAGGAACGTCTGGTCTCTGGCACTAAGCAAATAAGAGTTACTACAATTTACTGACTGAGTGAATTAAAAAAAAAATTAATTAATTAAATACAATAGAAAAACAAGTGTAAACAAGAATAATGTGCCCAATAGTAACTACCGAGCGGCTTGCTTCAGTTGAGCAATGTCGATGCGCCCGGCCGACGTTTATCATATAAAGCCGGGACCCAAAGACGCAGCAATAGAGAATGCAGTCAGCGACCCATAGCTTGACTGCTGGTGTCAGGGTCAGCAAACCAGAGCTGACCAAGACCCTACTCCACCTCCATGTGGTGGTCCTGGAAACAGGCTGCATCACTGCAGTCTGGCTGAGAGAGTAGGGATCGAAGAGGGAAGGCAAACCCGGTCCCAAAAAATGCCGTGCTGAAGTCGGATGTGCCGGCCGAAAGGCGCAGATATTGCAGCTCCGCTGTAAACAGACACAACGCAACCAACGTCCTTTTCAGGACGAACGAGGAAGAAGAAGATATAAAACCAAATCATGGTATAGAAAGCTAATTTCTGCAGAAACGAGATAATCGAATTAAACGTAGGTCAATAATCACAAACGTTTTCCCCATGCAATGCTGTACAGTAAAAGTCAATTACCGCAAAACTAACATGATTTATGTTTACATTTGATCGTATGAGACGAAAACAGCAGACCAACTGGTGTTAAAATGATTGTTTACTTCCGGTGCATGAACACGTGAAGTGGGGCTGTTATTCATCGATTGTTGGATGGTTTCAACTACGCTCCTTTGTTCTGTGAAAATAAAACTGACATCAAACGCATTTACCAAAGGCTTTCAGTGTTATAAGAGAAATTTTAGTTCAGGTGTTTACAAAATGACAAATATGGCTACTGGAGGCTATCTTGCAGCGACAGAAAACAAGCATTGCCAGCAGACGTCAACGTCAGATAGTTTTGAAGAGAAACTGAAGGCCCGTGCTATTAAGAACGAATCAACTATTACTAAACCATCACAGAACCAAGCACACTTGAAAACAAGTTTAACTTTTGTGTCACACACAAATCCAGTCACAGGGAAGATGGACTGGGTTGTTAGAGATGAAACATATGATTATTTACAAGAAATTGCGAGGTACGTTTCGCTTTCTTGATTGTCATTCACTTTTTCTCACTGTCCTTTATTATCTCCCGAATTTCCAGCTCTTGCTCGTTCAAGTTCTCACTATTCTTGGTTATGTCTCTCTTGTTCTCTCATCTTAATTTATGTTCATTATTTATGCGGCTATGGATCAAAAAAGAAGAATAATATTTATGTTGTATTATGAATTATTACCTGGACAGTGAGTCAGACGCTGGTGTATGTTTGTTGCATGAGCCTCTACATTTCTGCATCCACCCATATACACACTACCCGTCACACCCATCTACGTGTTTTCCATCAAACTTTATTGTTAATGCTTGGCCAGATATCTTTTTTGTTCTTTGAAGAATATTTTCTTTGCTACTTTCTCTCTCTCTTTTTTTTTTTTTTGCACATATGGGCAGAATGTTAGTGTTTGCTTGTATTGAATTTTCATTCATAAATAGTCTAAGTATAATTTGATGTGGCTATTTGTAAGTATCATAAACTGATAAATGATCATGCTGAGGATGCCATTGTGTACACTGATGGGCCTGTAATCTGTGGTGACAAATCAAGGTGGGGCTTCTCTGCTAAAGTAAATGGCAGAAATGTCACTGAACATAGTAGGGCTTACATGATAACAACCTCCAACATGAGCATGGAGGTAGAGGCAGCTACTACAGCCTTAAGGTCTGAGACTCCATTAACAATGGCAGTTATTGTATCAGACTCACAATCCATGCTTCGAAAGGTCCATAATGGATGGCTCCGACATGAATAGAAAAACTCCATAGAAGCATCAAATCTTCAAGAACTGATATGGATCTACTGTCCTGGTCATGCAGGAGTACATGGCAATGAAAGAGCTGACAGACTAGCTTCAAGAGCACCCATAAACGATGCATTGGATAATGATAAGGGAGAGATTCTGAGGGCAGTTAATTATCGCCTATTAGAAAATGACACTGCAATTGATGAATCATCAAGGAAAATATTGCTGGAATTTTGGCATCAAACCAGTGGAGATGGACGTATGAAGGAGCATAGACCTTCAGCAAACATATGCAAAGGTCTTTCCATGTTTTCCTCATCTCCTTCATGTCTGTCTCGAGTCCTCTTCTCCATGTTTTGTTTGATATACCTCTACCTTTCTTACCCTGGGGATTCCAGGGCAAGGACTGCATGGTAATGCTAATACAGTTTTCCTCCACGTGTGTCCTATCTACATCCAGCATCTTCTTCTCATCTCTTGTTTCACTGGTGCAAGTCTGGTTCTTGTCATCAGTTCCACAGGGTTATGCATGGGACAAGCACTAACACCATGTAAACAGTTCCACAGGGTTATGCATGGGACAAGCACTAACACCATGTAAACAGATTGCTGCAGAGACAACCACAGCAAGAGCACATGAACCACTTTGGTGAAGGCTTTCTGCAAGGGGGAACAACTGCAGTGATGACCTAATGCTTATTAGGGAGCAGAAAAGGGGCATGAAGAAGGATGTGGTTTTTCTTTAGTAGTTTTAATTTCCTCTTTTATAAAAAATATTTCTATAACATTATATTACATCAGTTTGCTTATCTTACTTACTTAGTTGTTCCCCTTCTACCGTGAGGTGTAGAGGTTTGGAAGAGAGAGCGCCAGACTATTCTATCGGCTGTCTTCCTCCTGGCCTGGTTCCATTCTAGTCCTCGGTCCTTCAAAGATTGCCTAATGTTGTCCTCCCAGCGGACTCTGGGTCGTCCTGGGGGTCTGGATCCCTCGCTCTTTGTTTCCCATGCTTGTCGTGGTAGCCGATCTTCTCCCATTCTGCAGACATGGCCAAACCATCTTAGTCAGTTTGCTTATCATATATACATACTAGTGGTGCCCCTCACACTTCCCGGGGGTCTTTGAAGAGGCAAAGAAAGGATAGGATAACTGCACTCTCAAGCATGTTTTACAAGGCGACTAATATGAGGTTGTGCACGGGGGAATGGCAACTTTGTCATGTAAAACAAATTGCCAGAAACCACTAATGCAAGAGCAGTGGTGGCTGCATGCTTTGAAAGGAGCATGAAGGAAAAATGATGATGTTGGATACTACAGATCTATATCCTTTTAGCTGAACACTTACTTAGTCGTTCCCCTTCTACCGTGAGGTGTAGAGGTGTAGCTGAACACTCGAAGATCAAAATATTTTGGAAGTCTGAAGTTTTTTCGGGCCACTATCACAGTTGGGTGAATATGGGTAATTTTCAAACACATTTGGGTCACATTTGAACACATTTTGGGCAGCTTTTGGCGACATGTGGAAACTGAAAAAAAATCCGGTTTGCGAAAAAAGCTACGATTTCCGATAAAACTCTACAGTGGTAATATGTCAAAAAAGTGATGGGGGAAGGAGTGAAAAAAGTAGATAATGTATAAGTTTACTAATTATTTAATAGCTCTTTTATCACAAATTTGTGTGTGTAAATGTAGGGTTGTTTTTAAAAAAAATGTTGCCTTAATAGCATGTATTCTGAATATATAGTTTAAAATGTGTGAGTTCCTTACTCTTGTGAGTGTTCATAAAATTGAACTGGGAGAAATGAAAAATATTCATACTTACAGTCTTGCCGATTCCACACACACACACACATATATATAATTTATTTTTGTCAGGTCTGGCTATGGTGATATGCTGCATGATAAAGACAGGGTAAGGCGGATACAGTTTTATTTTATCATTTTGTGCTTAATAAAGTGTAGAGTAATGATAGAATGATGTGTGTGTAAGTGCACATCTGGAGTGAAGTTATGCCTAGATTCTTATACACTGCTTTTGTTTGTTTTCTGTATGTACCTTGAGGAACCATTACACATTTTTTTAAATAACTGACATTTTGTGATTTCACTTCAAATATGTTGTTGTTTAACTAGGGCTGCTGAACTTCTCACTCTTTTGCAGCCATTACCAAGTTGAAGACTCCTTGTTATTGAGTAGATCTAAGCTTTTTCAGTGGCTTTTCTGCCATTCCGAAACACATTGAGTTGAAATCATGAGCTCTGGTTCCTCCAACTCGGCTTGCATTTGAAGGATCATTACATCTGGTCCAAAGCTAAGAGGAAGAAGGTAAACTGCTTTCCTTGCCATCCAAGGGGGATCTCTAATTATTCAGAGCTAAAATACTGTGCTCTGGTTCTGGGTTCTCCCAAAGAATTGTCACGTCCTACACGGAGCCACTTCTCAGCTCCGCCTGCCTATCCTGGGTCCATAGTGATATCCTCCTGCACGCAACAGACCAGGTAGAAGCCAGAGATACATCTGGTGCTCAAGTGACTCCTCCATGCTAAGTGTGCAATGCTGGGTTCACAACATGTTTCACCGCAGGGTCAAATAAACAAATGGAGAAACATGAGGCCTGATAATTGTTAACAAATACTGAAAATTTGTAAATAGCAGGCACTTATTTGGACAAATAAAAAAAAGAGAGAGAAAAAGGAAACAGGAGGGCACTAGACAGCAGAAAAGTAAGAGTAGTAAAAGATGCTTTGGAGATCCAACTCAAGTCCACCTGAAGAACACCATTACCTCACTGCAAATTGACTTTCGTTGCAACACACTGCCAGCTCAGCAGTCAATAAAAACTGCATTTCTAGGGGATAGTTGTTCTTCTAGCACTCACAGCTCAGGAGTGTTGGGTTTGAATGACCCGAACATCTGTGTAAATACTGTTCTGAAGGTGAAGACCATAATACTCATGTCTGGTAGATAAAAGAAGAATAGGAATAATAAAGAATAGCATATGTTAGTGTCAATAATGAATGTGCAGGCACAGAAATGTCAATTTTTTTGTATGTTGAATCATTAGCAAGCCCCTTCAGAAGATGTGGGAACATCTTGTCACAATCATTAACATGTGACAGCAGGAAAAGAGAATATGGCTGAGTTCAGTTCCTTCATAAGATTGAGGATATCACCAACAGTCAGTCATTAACATGAGAGTAAGGACATAGAATTTGGCTGAACTAAGTCCCCTCAGAAGATGTGGGAACATTACCAGACAACCATTAATATGTGACTACAGGACAGGGGAATGGGGCAGAGCTCAGTCCCTTCATAAGATGTAGGGACATTACCAGACAACCATTAACATGTGACTACAGGACATGTGAATGGGGCTAATCTCAGTCATTTCAGAAGATGTGGGGACATTACCAGACAACCATTAACATATGACTACAGGACAAGTGAATGGAGCTAAGCTCAGTCCCTTCAGAAGATGTGGGGACATTACCAGACAACCATTAACATGTGACTACAGGACATGTGAATGGGGCTAAGCTCAGTCATTTCAGAAGATGTGGGGACATTACCAGACAACCATTAACATGTGACTACAGGACAAGTGAATGGGGCTAAGCTCAATCCCTTCAGAAGATGTGGGGACATTACCAGACAACCATTAACATATGACTACAGGACAAGTGAATCAGTCCCCTCAGAAGATGTGGGGACATTACCAGACAACCATTAACATGTGACTACAGGACAAGTGAATGGGGCTAAGCTCAGTCCCTTCAGAAGATGTGGGGACATTACCAGACAACCATTAACATATGACTACAGGACAAGTGAATGAGTCCCCTCAGAAGATGTGGGGACATTACCAGACAACCATTAACATATGACTACAGGACAAGTGAATCAGTCCCTTCAGCAGATGTGGGGACATTACCAGACAACCATTAACATATGACTACAGGACAAGTGAATCAGTCCCCTCAGAAGATGTGGGGACATTACCAGACAACCATTAACATATGACTACAGGACAAATGAATCAGTCCCCTCAGAAGATGTGGGGACATTACCAGACAACCATTAACATGTGACTACAGGACAAGTGAATCAGTCCCCTCAGAAGATGTGGGGACATTACCAGACAACCATTAACATATGACTACAGGACAAGTGAATCAGTCCCCTCAGAAGATGTGGGGACATTACCAGACAACCATTAACATGTGACTACAGGACAAGTGAATCAGTCCCCTCAGAAGATGTGGGGACATTACCAGACAACCATTAACATATGACTACAGGACAAGTGAATCAGTCCCCTCAGAAGATGTGGGGACATTACCAGACAACCATTAACATATGACTACAGGACAAGTGAATCAGTCCCCTCAGAAGATGTGGGGACATTACCAGACAACCATTAACATGTGACTACATGAGAAGAGGAGGAGGCTGAGCTCAGTTAACATTTACATTTAGAGACAATCATGGTGGCCTGATATAAAGATAACAAGACCCCCCCCGCACAAAAAAAATAGAAAGAAAAAAAAAAGACAAAGTCATGGAGCTGAAGTTAATGAAATGTTTCATTTCTAAAGCATGTTGTCATAAAGTGTTTAGGAGAGATTCAGTGGCATTATTGAACGAGTCGGGCATGCAGTATTATTATTAGCCAGTTGTTCTAACCATTTCATGAAGCCAACTTTACATTGGCGAGAAAGAGATAGGTATAGAAAACATGAGAGATAGGTATAGAAAACATGAGAGATAGGTATAGAAAACATGATCATCATTATCATTTTCCCTTGTACCCCTTTACGGAGCTTGGAGCCACCCCTGCAGCTGGTCCACAGTCACATGACTCTTACTGCGGTGGTTTCTAAGGCAGTTTGTTTTGCAGGATGAGGTTGCCAGCCCCATGCACAACCTCATATTTAGTCGCCGTGTACAACATGCCTAAGGGTGCAGTAGTCCTATTTATTCTGCGTCTGTTTAGAGACCCCTGTAATCTACACGGGGTTACAGAAAACGGTTTGATAATAGTTATTTCAAAAGGTGATATAAAGTCTTCCAGAACTTTGAGTAATTTTAGTGCCTTCGTCTTTAACTTCCAAGATGAGTTTAGTTAGCCCTGTATGGGAGCAGCGCTGGTGTAATGGTTACCACACTGCGCTGGTGATCAGGTGATCCAGGTTCAAGCCCGGACGAGGACATTTGAACGAGTACCGTCGACCGGGACTTAGATTGAATTAATTCGAGCCCTGGTGAAGACATTTGAAGCAGTGTCGTCGACCAGGGACTGGCGGCTCCTGAGCCGACCCAGCTCTAATGGGTACCCTCCGAAGACGGCGAGTATCTGCCTGAATGGCGAGTGGACACCTGTCAGTGTAATGGGAAAAAAGGGATACTCACGTACAAATCAGTCTCAGGTTAGATATACCAACCGGAGATTCTCGCCTTGAGTAATAGCGGGCGTACGTTTAAAAAAACCACAGGAATGTTAAGAGGTGACTAACATGAGATTGTGCATGGGGCTAGCGACCTCATAGTGTAAAACAGATTGCTACAGAAACTACCACTATAATAGTATAGGAATGCTTTGTTGCAGACAGCCTGCAAATGGACCCGATGTAGTGGTGGCTCCATGCTCTATATGAAGGGACATTGTTAAGAACTTGGGTCCATCAAATATGTCTAGGGTTTTTCTTAGTCTCACTCAAATGCTGGAGATAGTTAACTTTTACTTTGTTGAAGGGATTTCTTCAATCATATTGAAAATGCGTATTTACTGGTATGTTAGCAATTATCTATAACACGTACTCAAGGGTGTACTTGAAAATGTTGAACATGAAATTTCAACTGATAAACGCAAGTCATTGTTATTGTTAATCAGAATCGACCTCACTGCACTCCGGGCAAACCCATAGGTGCTCGGTCTCCCTCAGCAAATGTCGAAGAGTATGAATTATAATTGTACCTGCAGCAAGCTGGTTGTACATACGATGGTTGCATCCACTCTCAAGTCCATTTCTGCAAGTCATTGAAATGAATGAACTCATGCCTGGCATTGACGACTTGTAATTTATTAATGAATACTTTCATGAAGGAATTGACACACACTTGATTCTTATGATAAAAATCCATTGATACTACATATATATGTAGATAACGTCAGTTCTGCACAGACTTCCTACTGTGTCATAAGCACATAATCGTTCTCAGACGATCTCGGCCATAACTTTGTGTGAATATACACCATATTCCTTTCTATACCAATATCTCATACTTTAATAATCAGTTTCAGCTGTAGTTCAGTGCTAAGACACGCACACTATTTTACGTCTGCTTCAATATAATTCTGGGTTATCTGAACCCTTAATTCAGTGCCATAATGCACACTTTGTATACACAGTTAAGTTCATTGACTGGCTAAATGTGCCATATTTCGTATAATATATTTCATCGACTGGCTAAATGTGCCATATTTCATATAATAATCTATTTCATCAACTGGCTAAATGTGCCATATTTCGTATAATCTATTTCATTGACTGGCTAAATGTGCCATATTTCGTATAATCTATTTCATCGACTAGCTAAATGTGCCATATTTCGTATAATCTATTTCATCGACTGGCTAAATGTGCCATATTTCGAATAATCTATTTCATTGGCTACATGTGCCATATTTCGTATAATCTATTTCATCGATTAATAAATGTGCCATATTTCGTATAATCTATTTCATCGATTGGCTAAATGTGCCATATTTCATACAATCTATTTCATTGATTGGCTAAATGTGCCATATTTCGTATAATCTATTTCATTGATTGGCTAAATGTGCCATATTTCGTTTAATCTATTTCATCGACTGGCTAAATGTGCCATATTTCATATAATCTATTTCATCAATTGGCTAAATGTGCCATATTTCGTATAATCTATTTCATCGATTGGCTACATGCCACATTTCGAATAAACTGTTACCTTCTTATATATTTAAACACATGGCCTGATGAGAAACTTGTACACATATTATAGGTGGATCTTCCACATTTATATACCGTAAAATCTCGCGTATAATACGCACAATTTTTACTAATTTTTGCCCGCTAAAACTCAGGTGCGTATTATACGCGAGTACTAAAAAATACGTCATTTTCGATATCGAAAGTAACCTACATTGGAAAGTCTGTCACATTTTTGTCACAATTTGACAGTGAAAATGGCGCGAAATTGAATGTGCCATGTGTTTTCTTATGTGTCAGACATTGTTGCAAAACGCATTCCGCACTCTTGGTCTTCAACCTGTTTTGATATTAAGCTTGGTTGTGAAGTTTGTCATTTTATTATTTTGAGCCCTAAAAATGAATTCGAGAAAATGTTAAACTGCAGCAGAAAAGCTCTTAGTGGTAAAATATGCAGAATCTAACGGCAATCGGGCAGCAAGTCGACATTTTTCCATTAACGAGTGCAACATTCGATTATGGCGAAAAAACAAAGAGGCGCTGCAAGTGTTGCCTGGTAAGAAAAAGACGAATCGTGGGTCACCACCAGATCTTCCAGACCTAGAAAAAACATTATTGGAGTGGGTAGTGGATAGAAGGCAACAAGGCATCGGTGTTTCATGCATTGAAATCCGACTTAAAGCTCTGGAACTTAAAAAATCTCATACAGGCACAACAGCAATTAAAGCGTCATATGGATGGGCTGTTCGTTTTATGAAGCGACATGGTCTTTCAGTTCGTCGAAGAACTACTATTGCGCAGCATCTTCCAGACGACCACGAAAAAAAGCTTCTGAAGTTCCAAAAGTTCGTAATCAAATTGAGAAAAGAACATATCTATGACCTTGCACAGATTGGAAACGCCGATCAAACGCCTCTGACTTTCGATACGCCCTACGACAGGACCGTAGACACGAAAGGCATACAAACTGTGTCTATACGTACACCTGGACACGAGAAGTCTCACTTCACCGTTATGTTAGCGTGTACTGCAGATGGAGGAAAGTTACCGCCTTTCATAATTTTTAAGAGAAAGATTCTACCAAAAGGAGTACAATTTCCGAAAGGTGTACACATCCATGTTCATGCTAAAGGATAGATGGATGAAGCACTAACCATTGACTGGTTAAAATGTGTTTGGGCAACACGTCCAGGTGGTCTCTGAAAACAATCTTCCATGTTGGTGCTCGACTCGCTTCGGAGTCATCGGATGCCTTCTATTCAGAAGGAAATGAAGAAAATCAAATCTGATCTGGTTATAATTCCAGGCGGCATGACCCGTCTGTTGCAGCCTTTTGACGTCGCTGTTAATAAGCCGATGAAAGATGCTATCCGTCATAAATGGAATGCAAGGTTAAGCGACGGTAATCACACATATACTGCTGTTGGCCGTATGCGTCAACCGACTCTCACAGATGTCGCAGAGTGGGTACTTGCTGCTTGGAAGGAATTAGATAAGACTATAATTCAACAAGGCTTCCTCAAATGTTGTATTTCAAATAAACTTGACGGCAGCGAGGATGACGTCTTGTGGGAGAAAGAACAGGTGTCATCGGATGAAGATGATGGCGATATTTATTATGATGGCACCAATAATGGCATTGACTCGACAACACTAGATGAGCTTCTTTCTAGTGAGAGTGATGACGAGGGAGTCCAAAGTACCTAAAATTTAGGTGTTGTGTACCTATTTCTGTTTGTTATCATACTTTCAGTTTTTTAACAAATGTTTCATAAAATAAAATCTTGAAAAATTATGGTGTGTATTATACACGAATTTCCATTTTACCAGAAAATTTTGGGCTAAATCAAGCATGCGTATTATACACGAGTGCATATTATACGCGAGATTTTACGGTAAGTGGCAAAGCCACACTGGATAAGAACACAGGTTGTTTGCTCAATGGCGAAATGCAAACTCTCCTTAGAGACCACTCACGTGTCATCACATTCATGCATCGTACTTGATTTATGTACGTATTTGTGGGTGTCTCATGGTGCACCAACTTTGACAAGTTGAAGCATCCAAGTTGAATCGAACCTCAACAGACATAATAAAGATGGATTTATACTAGCTCTGCATGTCCCATAAATTGAAATAGATTTTTTTTTCTTTTCTGCAGAATGAAAAATACTACCTGGCAATAAAACAAGCTGTCAAATTTTTGAAGGAAAAAAATAAGAAGGTTAAGAGCTTGGATATTGGTACAGGGACAGGGCTTCTGTCAATGATGGCTGCCAAAGCTGGAGCAGACTGTGTCATAGCTTGTGAGGTAGTTCATGAAATATATACTGTTTGTACTTAAGGGGAGGTTGTAACCACCCAAAATGGTTTTCATTGAACATATCAAATTTAGATATATATTGCATTGAAAAGCTTATTCAATTTACTACAGTTCTGTGTGTTTATTTTTACTAAAACATTTGTGAAGGATTTTAAATAATTTGTTAAAGTATGTCAGGTCTGTGTATTGTTCACCATTATGTATGCCTAATACCATCACCTACCAAGAACTGCTTACTCGGAGCAACCAAGAGGACATCAATCAATACCCTTTAGCTCCCCAAGTAGCATAGGCCTTCAACAAACACATGCCAAGTCTTCCTGTCCCATGCCATCCGCTCAAGTTCTTTCCATGTTTTCCTCATCATTTTCACCTCTGTATCCAGCTCTCTTCTCCATGTGTTTTTTGGTCTACCTCTGCCTCTCTTTCCCTGTGGATTCCAGAACAAGGACTGCCTTGTAATGCTATCAACAGGTTTCCTCAATGTGTGTCCTATCCATCGTCAGCGTCTTCTTCTCAGTACTTGTTCCACTGGCACTTGTCTGGTTCTTGTCATCAATTCCACATTTGTGACTTTGTCATACCATTTCAGTCCTTCTATTCTACGCAAGCACCCGTTTATAAAAGTCTGTAGCTTTTTGGTTGTTGTTTTTGTTGCTCTCCGTGTCTCAGAGCCATATAATAGGACTTACTTCACATTTGAGTTGAAGATTCTTATTTTCATGTTGGACTTGATTTCTCTTGACCTCCATATGTTTCCCAATGCAATGAAAGCACCTCATGCTTTTTGTATTCTTATTTTGATATCATTGTCTGTCCCTCCAACTTTGTCTATATTACTACCTAGATATGTGTACGATTCTATATCCTTTAGTGGTGTTTCTTCAAGTTCAATCTTGTTATCATTTATTCTCATAATCTTTGTCTTTTCCCTGTGTATTTTCAGGCCACTTGTTGTGACCTCTCATCGAGAATTTTCATTTTCTCTTGCATCTGATTATGGTTATGGGACAGAAGAGCCAAGTCATCTGCAAAATCCAGATCATCAAGCTGTTTAGTCAGATTCCACTGGATTCCATTTCTGTTGTGTGATGTCGATGTTTTCATAACCCAATTTATTGCTAGTAAGAAAAGAAATGAAGACAAGAGGCATCCCTGTCT